>CM067322.1:61395031-62613139 GCA_034231615.1 Meghimatium bilineatum | reverse complement strand
ACATCTGTCCACATCGGTGGAGCCGTGAAAGTGAATCGGGTTTTATAGACTTTTGTTTTATCATATTTTCAGTAAAATCATTATTGATTGTGATGTGGATGATGAATTGTTGAGAGGTAAGTTGGTTATCACAGAATATAGTGTTGATCACACTGCATTCATTAGGTAGATTCTTAAATTCAAATGTTTTGGACTGATCCCAAATATAACTAGGTCTAGAGCTTCAGAGAACAATAATAACAAATCTATAAGGTTCATTCATTTTTACCAGTGATATTATGATGATTTGACAATGAAACCACATAAATACTGTAGAATTAGGTGTTTTTACAGGGTTGCCACTTCAGAAAATTCTAAAAGAAAAGGCAAGAAATGTTTTAATATTTTTTTTTTCATTTAGTCTGTTATAATTTGTTTTTTGTGAAAAATCGTCTTTACCACTTTCTCATACATCTGGTATCACACACACACAAACAAAAATTACACCAATATATGCAGTATTCAATTCTTTATTTATATGTACAAATATTATTTAAATACATCTAACAACAAAAAAGTTATCGCATTTTCATAACAGCCACAAACAATAACACATATTTCTAAAATAAATCCGGTGGCAGGGGAGAAATTTGTTTTTTGTAAACATGGTGTGTAAAAGGTTAATAAAGCATATCATGATATCACAATGAAGAAATCACACATATTTGTGTGGCACAAGTGTTTTTATGATTGTTGTTGCACAGTTGGATTATGCTGCATGAAAATATACAGGCACATCAACCCCTACTGGTGAAGCAGTACTTCTCAAAGCATAGTGTGATACCTTGGAATAGCCTCCATATTTTCTCAACCTTTGTAATAACAAAGCAAATTAACACTTTCTACATCACTTCCTGCATCAGATAAATTAATGCTAGAATTATCAGAAAACCTTTCTTCCAAATGTTTATAATTCATTGAGTCTTCCCTTCACCATATTTGTAGGTCACGGCAAGATGGCTGCACAAAGAAAGGCCATCTATGTCATCACACAGAAGTAGAAATTACACTTACAAGCGTGTACAATTAATACAATATCAATTGTTAAATAATCTTTAGACAGCTTGAACTAGCCAATCAGAGTATTTGAATACTTTATGATACCTTCAGGAATACATTATACGCATACATTGCTCATCACTTCATAAGGAATGTCCATAAAATAGAGGTAACTTTCCATCGTATCCTTAAAGATGCCTCCACAACCAAGGGGTTAAAGCCTGCAACTATTTGTAGGTATTTGTGATGGTCTACATTTGAACCATTTATCTAGGTCATTCAGAGCGGAATAGTTTGATCTTATTTTGCTCTATAGGCTCATATCATATTCTCACACTAGCCATATTTTTGCTCACTTTTGACTCCTGTGAATGATAAATTAATTGAGGAAATTTTATTTATAGGACTGGTGCTTAATGGTATTCACATATTTGATTTGGCAATGCAGAATGACCCTAAAATACTTTTTGAGGGCAATGTCTCGTTGAACATAAAAACCCCAAGGTAAGTTTAAGGTTATGAACCCAAAACTAGTTTTGCTTGTGCCGTTCTCATAATCAATCAAATTTAACGAATACAGAAGAAGAAGAATCAAATTTCACTGTGAACTTAAATCTTTATTTTTACCACTTCTTCTGTATTTGTTCTCAAATTCCTACAGATTAGCAAGATGTAGTCCAGAGAATGGAAAGCTGTGTCATGGTTTACAGCTTTGCTGTAATATCTGCACATTTGGCCTGAAACATCCGATTTCAGCATGGCTTCTGAGTTACTATGACCCTATATTGGATGGGACAGCCAACTGATCCCCATAACTTTTAGTCGCTTTTTATGGTATGCATGAAAGGGTAAACAGTGTTGCTTTTCTTTGCTCCCCTTTCAGGCCTACATATTGGCAACACACAGGCACTAGAATTTGTAGTACTATTTTTAAGCATTAAATTCTATGGTAAACTCATTAACTGTTTTTTTACTAATCAGTTCATCCATCAAATTTAAAGTAACATTATAGTCATTTACAATCTTGACTATTCACAAATAAATCATATTTTCTTTTGCTGGGACACAGTTTAATTGTGTCTGGTTTTCCTAATGAAAACATCTTGGTTTAGTCTCATTTTTGTGTATTATTGTTAATTTGTTTTATTTTATCAGATCAGTACAAATGTTTCTGTATATGTCCCATTTCTATTAGTTTCCTGCAGTCTTTCAGCTTTTTAAGATTCATGTTAAAACTTAGATTTTTGGGATATCAAATGATCACTCAATAATATTATTGATATTTTATTGTTACATCTACACAAGTTTTAAATAGGAGAAGAGAAAAATGGTTGTCCATAATTTATGTCAACAAACTAGTGGGAAATAGATCTGGAAAAGTATGAAAGTTGTTGGGAGACATTCATAAAAATTTGACAGTGACAATATTGTATTTTATACACCAATTAATATTGCACACATTTAAACATAGAATTCTAGTTATCTATTGTCTTTTCTATGCTTTTGCTGTACTGTATCGCATGATTGAATGACGATCGGTTTTCGGGTTATGGCACGTTTGGTTGCTTGATATGCAGTAATATTATGCCATGTCAGAATGTTAGTAACTCCTTCAATCCATCTTCTTCTTGGTTTTTCTCTGTATCTTGCTGTTTCATTTTCACGTTGTATACTCTTGCCGCTGGCCAATAAAGGTTCATTCTCATTTGGTTGCCGGACCATTTCAGTCTCTGTTTCTCAACATATTTGACCACTGATGTTGTTTCAACAGTTCATGTAATCTCATTTCTCACATGATCTCTTCTTGTTCTGTTTTCTGCGTTTATTAGACATCTCATTTCACATAGTAAGCTTTCTCTCTTGTTCTTTAGTTAGTGTCCATGCCTGACATTGATAGTACAATGTTGGAATGAATATTGAATTTTTGATTTGCCTTTTGGTTTCCATTGGGATAGATTTGTGTTACAAAACACTTTCTTACTAAATCACTTTCTTAATACTAAAGTATTTCACACAGCTTCAAATTTTTGTGCCTGGCCAATCAGGTGTTCAAAGCAATGAATGAGAGAGCAAATAGATTGAGATCACATCGACATATTGAATTCTTTGAGAAAAACTGCATGATCAAACAAAATTAATGAAGATGATGATTTCATGTCCAGAATAAAGGAGCTGGGCTTGGAATGGAGCATGACAAGAAATAAACATTATTATGATTGGCAAAGAATGTTTGTTAACATTCAGTCGTCATTTCCTATACAAATTTAGGAAATTACACAAGGCAATGAATTGAAAAACTGACACAAAATTAAACTTGTGCTTGAAGGACGAATCGGGGATCATACTACCATAGATGAGCAGAAGGGCAGTGCTTTCTTCAGCAGATACCTCCAACAATCAGATCAAAACAATATCGATGAATGTAAGATTATAGTGGCCACTTTAACAACATTGCTGGTAACAAATGATCTCCTTGTAGAATGTAAAAGAGACCATAAAGTAAACAACAGATGATGCACCAGGACCTGACCGAATACCCTACAGCCTCCTGAAAAATATTGCAGATGACTTACTTAAAACAGGACACATTGATGATTTCAGCACAAGTCTGAAAGCAGGACACATACCAGAAGTGGTTACACAGTTACCTTTTCCCCCATGGTAAAGCTAGGTAAAGACACCTCCGACATAGAGTTATCATATCATCACCTTACAAAATGTCTACTGCAAGGTGCTGGAGAGGATAATCGCTAGAAGACTGACATTCAATTTGGAAATAGAGACCTACTTCCTGACATTCTAAGTCCAAGCAGAGACATGATCACAACTGCGGCAATCCTTGCCTATGACATCTATGAGGCTTTCAGGCAAAGGAGGAAACAGTAGTCACCACGGTTGACCTAGAAGATGCTTATAACAGAGTCAGCTTTGGGCAGCTAATACATCTGTTAAGCAAACTCAGCATTGACGTAATTCAATGGATAGCAATGGTGTTAATATCCAGACCTGTTGTTCTGAGATTGGAATCCTGGACATCAGATATCAGAACTATAGCACTGGGATTTCCACATGGATCACCACTATCACCTGTACTCTTTAACATCTACACATACAAAATAGCGCAGCTTCAGGAGACTGGACCCTGCAGGATACTAACATATGCAGATGACCTCTTGCTGTACAAGCATGGCAGAAACAGAAGAGACATGATTGATGGCATCCAGAGTAATCTAGAACATTTGTAGCTCTGGTGCACTAACTATAAGGTAGTCATCAATCTCACCAAGGCAAACATCATCTGATTCTCACTGAACATAGTCACAGACACATTACCAGCAGCTAACTGCATGGACATCAACATTGACAGGGAGCAGACTATGAAATATCTAGGCATCACTTTTGATAGAAGTCTATCTTTCGCGAAACATGTGGACAATATCATTCAGAAAGCTGGGAATGGTGTCTGTGCAGTCAAAATCATGGCATCTGCAGAGATACCACAATGAACCCTTTTGTCAGATGATGCAGGTAGTGGTATTATCTGTGTGTTTGACTATGGTTTAGGTTTACTGACATTGTCGCAAACACAGGTGGATAGATTGGAGAGAGTTAAAAATGAGACCATGAGAGCTGTCTTAGGAAGCACAAGAGATACACCTATCGTGACCATGATGTTTCTCCTAAACCTACGAGCATCAAATCAAGACATAAAATAGCTCAGGTTAAAGAATACTTCAAGGTCGCCAATAATGATCATCACCCCATACACTGATCTTTAGACAACACAAAAGGAAGGTGTATCAAGGGAGGGAGGTCCTAGATGGCAGAAGCAGAAGATATCCTACTCAGAGTTTGTGAGCTGGAGGATGTGGGAAGAGGCTGTGAATGGGTGACATTTGGCAAAGAGAGAAAGTTATTGACAATAGTTGTAATACAGATGGGAAGAGAATGCAGTGACTGGGCTGCCAACAGAACAGAGGGAATGATCCAAGAACTCATACTGCAGCACTCAAAGCCACATGATATGATAATTTACACAGATGGCTCAGTAACACAAGAAACAAACAGGTGTCATTGGAGTTTTGTGGCCTACCAAAATGCCACAAAATTAGCTGAGAATTCCACTGCCTACCCCACTACAACATCGAGTATGAGAATGGAAATAGAAGCAGTGACAGTAGCTCTCACTTGGCTGGCGACACAACCACAGACAGACTCTATGATTCTATCACTCTCAAAGTATGCTGCTTAAGATAGAAAAGCGTAATATCAGAATTGAATGGGTTACTCTTCTCAACAATGCGCAGAACATTACATGGATCTACTGTCCAGATCATGCTGTGGTCAGGGGAAATGAAAGAGCCAATGTGTTGGCTGGTAAAGCCTTGGAATAGCACAGAGCTGCATATACCATGAGTAAATGTGTTTTGTTTATCAAAAATTAAAAAAATTGATGATCTTTCAAGTGCTTTACAGTATAATTTTTCTTTCCATCAACAGGAAATTTTTATTAGATTGATACTCAGAACCAAAATAACCCCAAAAAAAAAAGATGGGCATATGTTGTATGCCCCTATCACTGCCTATCCCCAGAAAATATGCTCTAAACTTAGTATTCCTGGAGTAAATATGTTATGGGGGAGTACCTCATTATTATAATAATTCTTGATTGATGCATTGCTAGATTTGTTTTGCAAAATCTAAGAATATATATGTGTGTGTATATATATATATATATATATATATAAACATAATGCTTGAGATAGCTGTGGAGAGCCATGTTCGCCTATGCCATCCGGTACGGCACCTAATTATGTTGAAATATATATATGTTCCTCATTTTTCTTGAATCGTGAAATGGATTACTGTTTTCCAGATGAACCAAACAATGACACTACAATTAAAACATGTTTAGTAGATCTTGCTTGCAATCATGTGTATGGGAGAGCCATAGGTTTCCACAATATTTATTACGTGTGTTATTCAACACCTACATAAACCAAATTAACCAGCCCTCTAGAGGAATGAACATTTACTTTTATTGATGATATTCTACAGGACAGTTTCAGATAGATAAGTTATGATGAGCCATTCAAAATCCATAATGTACCATCTCACACTGTTACAAGGAATCAAACTTCAAGGTTACCATAGTTCTCAGAAAATGTGCATATACCAGGTAGTGATATTTTAAGAACAAATTAAGACAAGCAGAAGTTGCTTAACAATTGCTTTATAGACTTGGCTTTGTGATTAAAGATGATGTTATGCTGCAATTTAAAGCATTAAATATTAATTATAGCACAAGAAATAAAAACAAGAACCTGTGGGATTTAGTGAAGAGTATTTAACCAGAAAGCCATGGTAATGTTTAGCATGCATATCCCTTCAACATATGCTAAGACTCTGAGCATCTATGAGTCTGCCTAAAGTGTGATGATGTTAGTTCATGACCAATAATCCAGTTCATTTTGTGCCACTTTGTTCCATGGAAATATAGCTTTAAAAACCAAACTAACTTTCTCTGCAGGCCCAAATTTGAGAAAATAGATGAGATGCAGTCAACTGAAGCGGTAAGTACTTGCCACATTGCTGAATATTCAAACTTGTTTTTGTAGGTTTTTAATGTTTCTGTTACTTTTGTACATGTCTTATTATCAATTGC
This sequence comes from Meghimatium bilineatum, assembly GCA_034231615.1. Classification (NCBI taxonomy): domain Eukaryota; kingdom Metazoa; phylum Mollusca; class Gastropoda; order Stylommatophora; family Philomycidae; genus Meghimatium; species Meghimatium bilineatum. Next base: position 62,606,436 of record CM067322.1, on the reverse strand, counting down.
CCTGAGATATACCGGTAAATAATATATGAATGAAACATTAAAAATAAATGTGCTTGTCTCCATGGTAGTGGGGCTAGTACTACAGTGAAATAGTCACAGCTCATGCAAATGTGGTTATGGTTCCATACACAGCTCTGGGAAACCAGTTTCCCTAGCACAGTTTTATACCTAATACTTTATAAAAGTTTTTTCAATACTGAATATTGTATTTAATTAATAAAATGTAATATAATTCTTTGGGATATAATATACGGGATCAGATAACCTATGAAAATGTTTGGAATACTATGATGGTAATCTTTTTTCATAACTCGATATAATGTAATCATTACAGAAATGTTTTTTCTAAAGTGAATTTGTTCCTGAAACTCCATGAATTTTAAATGTGTGATGTGGTTTCATCTTTGTAAAGTGAAGACTTCATTATTTGAACATTTAATCATCTCAATTGCAAGTAATTATTGACATGAATGTCAAACATGAAAAAACAAATCTGACTATTATTATAGACATCAAATTCTGAATTTTATTTCAGATATTGAAGGGTTATTTATGTAATTCTACTCTAGCACATTCAAGCACAAAGTTACAATAATCAACAAATCAGAATACGTTTTTACCATATTTAAACAAGTCTAAATTAAATAAATAAATATATATAACTTCTAATGAAACTAGATGGAAGGTGTAACTAAACAAAAGATGCAGTAAGTGAAGGCAAAAATGTCTGTCACAAAAGTGGCATGCTTAATTTGAAATGCCTCTTTGTCAATGAGTTTTTTTGCTGTGGTAAAGAGTAAATTATGTCATGTGCAAGGTAAGTAAAGATATGTCCTATAGTAGCAACCTGCTGTCAGGGATTAAGATAACTCAACTCTTCATTTACTAAGCCGCAGAAATTATTAGGTGAGGTGGCCAGTTCCTTTCCATGATGTGAAACATAATTATGACAAAAGCTGAACAATATTATCACAGAAGATCATAAAGATATAATTTATAGAGGGATTTTCTACAGAAATAAAATATTCATTAGAAAGAATGTGCATGAATAAGTCAGTGCATATTAGAAAATATAATACAAGCAATATAGAAGTAGTTTTGTTCCTTCTACAAATAATGTGATAAATAGGATTATAGAACAATAGCCCTATAGCAAAAATTATGAATGAGAGAACAGGGAATGTAAAAGCTATAAGGCAGGGGTTCTCAACCTTTTCAGATGACACCACCCACATGTAAGTGTTAGTGCTCAAGAGCACTTTTTAAACTCACATGACACGAGCACATGTCCTTATGAGATCATCAAAATGCTAGCACAATAATATATAAAATGAAAAAGAACAATCATACATTATTTCTTTCACATTTTTCAAAGAAAGTTTCAAACTCAAACAATTTAACTGGTATATAAAAATAGTATTGTTGATGTCAACTTTTTTTAACCCCCTCTGTCTCATTTGTCAACAACTGTCAACTTTGTCAGCCCAGCACTCCCCCCCCCCCCCCACCCCAATCCTAATTGTTCTTTAAGTAGGAGAGAATTATGAGTTAGTAAAAAAAATACAAGAAAAATATGAACTACACAGCTCATTCACTGCCACATTAAAAATCATTCTGTGGCTGAATTTATTATGATGGGTATGATTCATGTGGGGAGAAATGTATCTATAATTTAGTTATATAACTTGATCTATGGTAAATCATTTTGTAGGTAAATGAATGTTCCCTTATATCACATTAATAATAAACAAATTCAACACATTTGAATAGGATTATGGAAAAACATTTTACTATAAAACAGATTGGAGTTGTACCCAGGGATTATGGTCATGGCGAAAAATATATCATTCTGGGGCTCGTGTGTTTAGAATACATTGATATATTTTCTAATTTCTGAAAGAATTCAATATATTTCCTGCATCTATATTTTGGTCTACCTGTCTTCGAATTAGGTAGCTCTTAAATAACAGACCTGCCATTGCTTCTTACTATCAATAGTTCATTTACAGCAGCTACCTTACACATTAAAATTTGTAGTACACAAACTGTACAATACTTATTTTGAGTTTAAGAAATATGTCATCATAAGACTAAATTTATGTATGTGTAATTTTATTTTTGGAGGTAGAGGCATAAAGCAAAGAAAATGGAGATGGATAGGATACACCCTCAGAGAGAAACCTAATAAAATTAATCAGACAGCATCTGGACTGGAACCCACAGGGATAGAGAAGATATGAAAAATTGAGAAACACATAGAGAAGAACAGTGTAGGAACAGACTAAATCAATTGGGACCTTGTCGGCACAGTTAAAGGAGATTACACAGTAGAGAAATTGTTATAAAGAGACAGTTTTGTTCCACAGAAATTTCAAGAAAATACCGGCAGATAGAATTTAGTTTTACTGTTAACTTTTTATCTCCAGTAAGACGATATAATCACCATTTGAACATTGTACCGGTGAGCCTATAAATCCTTAATTTTGTATTTAATTCTAAATATATTATGGCAGGACAGGAAAATATTCACTGAGGTAAAGAAATCGTTTTTATTTTTTTCATAAATCTGTAGGCTATTTTTACAGTTTCAGTTCATATTTATGCATATTATTTACCTACGTTACATCAACATTCTTAGTGCAACATTTTATCAACTACTAAGCTTAGGTGTTTAAAAAAAGAATTAAAAAAGTAAGCCTATATCAGAAAACTTGTCTCATCAAAACTTAACATCCAGCCTGAATACTCAATAGTAGATAGTTTTTTGTTGGATAAACTATTTATGATGAAAAGATCAGCTCCATAATTTTTGGCTGTAGTGATTTTCTAAGCAGTTTTTTTTAGCGTATCCTATTCAGGATGTAGCCATCAACCCAGCATTTTTTTACTAGTGATTTTCTAGGCAATATAAATATGTTCAGTAGTTTTCCATTGCTTTCTGAATGGTCCTGATGCACAATTGCCTGTGATGGGGATCGAAGTTTGTACCTTGACAGTCACAAACAACATTGTACAACATTGCCATAGAGCCAAACAATGAATCTGAAAACAAAATTGCCCCTTCATAGAATGCTTTATTATCAATGATACAAAAATATACATATTACTTTTTGTTTCACCTCTGTAATTGGTTCTTTTAATGCTGTTATTTGTGAAACAAACTACCTGTAGTTACATTTGTTTTAAATATTTTGTTTCTCAGTGCTGTTGCATATGAAATTAGTTTTATCCTTTTTTTATTTTTTAAAAGCACAATTAATTGAGTTGTTTTGTGTTTTGCATCAGTACATTTCATAACCCTGCATGGTTACTTCAATTAACACTTGGTGCTCATCTACTATCCTGCCTGCAGTAAAATTGCTATTGCTATTTGTTTTGCTTTTTCCTCTTTTTTTAAATAATATATTAATATTAGGGTTTACATCAAAGCACTCCTCAAACCAAATTAGTAAACATATTTTATTTGTGTTATAACCACAAGGAAAACTCATCAAGAGTGAATTTATCATGGTTATGACAACTTTAACTCAGTAACTGTCATCTAGTAAAGATTCTCTGTATTTGTTGAGACTAAACTCAGATATCATTGCATACACTTGTATTGACCTTTAGTATTTACCTTTAGTAAAGTACACTTTATGCAGGGGATATCCTTTTTGTAGTGGTTAAGACATTTGCTTTGTATTCAAGAGGTAGTTTAGATGATCCTGTGTTGTAGGATCGTATTTACAAGCGCATTTTTTTCAGAGATCCCTGGGGATTATTGCTTGAAACTATGGTGTTACATACTGTGAGTGGTATTCTCCAACAGATGACATAAGCCTACCATTTCATTGCGAGGGATAGAGTAAATGTGAGGAAAACCCCAACAGAGTTGCTAGAATTTCACAGTTGTTTAAATATCACGGGCATTAATATTATGTTTTAGTCATTTTAATATTTTTGGTCCCTTTGAAAATATATTAATAGTTAGGAATTTGGCTATCTTTGGCCATATTTTACCTGAAATTTGACTATAATCAATATTAATTATCTGGCACCCTTAACCTAAAGACAGCAGAGTCAATCCTCTACACCTTTTGAGCCTTAACTATTTATACATAATTTGAGATCAGAATATTAGGATTAATTTGAGCTATATAAAGATTGATTCTACTTTAAGATGGAATAGGCCTATGTGATATTTGTAAACATAGACGTAGGCCTACATTTCAATAACAGATTAAAAAAAACATTGTAAAAGTAGAAGCATTAGTGGCAGGTCTGTGCCTTGAAGTATTGTTATGTCTTTTCCTATCCATATGTAGGCCCTACTGCTAGGTGCCATGGAGAGCCAAAGTTTTCTTTCTTTAGCTAACTGAGATGCCGCTACCATAGTACAGCTTTGGTGTTCTAGAATTTCTCTGATTTCATCTATGCATCTTTATCTGGGTCTTTCCCTGTTTCCTTTTTCAGATGATCTTTTATTGAAGGCTATCAATGGAATGTGATCTGGTTCCATTATGTGAAGTAGGCTACATAATGCTGATTCTACATTAATGAAATATTCAAATCTAGTCTCTACTATTATATTTACTGTAACATTTCCTACATTTTTTTCTTACTGTAACATTATTATATTATCTCACATTCTTTAAATTTCTTTTACAGGTTGTCTTGTTATTATATCCTATAATACCGGTACTTCATCACTATTATTGTGTCTATAATAGGCCTACTTCACAATTGTGAGTTGTTCTGTCTATAGGACATGTGTAGGTCCCTATCTGTAGGTCTATCACTGTAATATTTATTTTTTAGTATGAATTTTATACTATATTTCTCTATAACCCTATGTATATTTTCAAAATGCATTAAGCATTTTTTTGAGTTATTTGAGAGAGAGAGAGAAGGTCATGCTTGTTTGTTAATTAGATTTGCATAATTATTTTGAGCCATTTCAGAGTGAGAAGATCATGCTTGTTTATTAACTAGATTTATCAAAAATTATCAGGCTTTTTTTTAATATGATAGGCCTAATTAAGTAAATGTAAGATTGTTTGAATTTTGACATTATAACTGAAAAAAACACTTTAAATAGCTCCTGAGTCACTGATTTGATAAATAAAAAATAGCAGGGACTAAAACTAGTCACCTGATCTCCAAATCTATGATGAAAAAGGTCGGACTCTGAGTTATGGGAGAAAGGTAGCAACGGCAACCATGGGGCTATCTCCAAATTTAAATTTAGTCCTGCATCTATTTAGAAAAGTAAAAATTAGTGAGGATTAAAAATGGCCACATCAAGTCCAAATCTGTATCTGGTCCATCAGTTGTTTAGCTGATTCATGATGTACCTATTTTTAAATTCTAACAACATTTTTTTTTAGTTTCTAAAATTGTGCACACATGAGTCAGACTATCTTGAATAGGCATATGCTATCTCAATAAGACTACAGTTTAATTATTTTATATTATTTTAATGAAAATTGAAGGGCATTATAAATATATTAAAAGCATTTCCATATATTTTGTTGCATTAAAATTGCAAAGAAAAATATTCACATGCATAAAATAACATGCAATTGAAACAAAAAGAAATTTTCACTTATCAAAGGTCTTGTACAACAATAATGTGACTAAAACATTCTGACTTATATTTTTCTATTATTACCTAACAATTTAGAAAAACATGACTACAATTGTAGTTTACTAACTGCTTATAAAATAGCAAGATTAGTATCCAATAAGATTTGTTAATTTTAAAAATTACTGCAAATTTATATAAAATACAATTATTGATATAATATGGGTAGAGGTGCCTACATTACTTAGTGGAATACAAAATAATATAATAATAATAAGTTGAAATGTTGCAATAAACAAAATAGGGACAAATAAGCAGTGTTAGCATAAATATCACAAAAGATGCAGTACACATTTCCCAGCCACTAGGACTGCTGCCCGATGTATCAATCTGCACGCTACCCACTCAGAACCCTGCCATTGGATGATCCTTTTCATTTTGTTTCATCTTTTCATCTCCATGAGTGCAGGGCATGGGACTACCTACAAATCACCGCTGATAAAGAGCACTCTCTACATCCTGAAATTCTTAAAGTGAAAGCCAGTCGACTTAAGAGAGAAAAGTCATGGATGGGGGCACGCAGAGGATATTATATAGAGTGAATGCAAATTGGAGGATGTGCTACATTGTGTGGAATGGAGTTGGGTGCCCTTAGATTCTCTGACAGCCTTCAAAGTAATAATAACACTCAATAGAGAATGCAGAGAATGGTGTCCGACAGTGGTGGAGTCAGGGTTGCTCGCTCTGATCTGTGAGAATTTCAGGGAAGGTGAAATGATTATATATAAAGATGGGTTGGTTGAGAGACACATCTGGTGTGCCTGGGCCTTCACAACTCAAAGGTGGGGACAGACCATCAGAGAGGAAAGTGATGCATTCTTTCAGATGACAAGCAGCATGACAATGGAGATTTTGGCAGAACCAAAGCTTTGAAATGGATGTGCTCGCAGACTGTATGCAAGCATGCCTGTATACTCAGTGACTCGATGAGCATGATTGAGAAAGTTTAGGTGGGGTATATTTGGGAACAGTGGCTGGATGCAGTGAAGAATTCCTGTGTGCGTAAAGTGACTTTTATTTTTGTGCCGGGACATGCAGGAGGCCGAAGTAATGAGAGAGCAGATAGGTTAGTCGCACACGCTGCTACTACAGCTGTTGGTGGAGCGATAGATTGGGCAGATATTTTGAATGCCCTATGGGAAAATGCACGAATAAATGACTATAGGCGATGATGACTCTTGTTCCATGACTAGAATAAGAGAACTTGGTTTGAAATGTGGTGTCACTAGAAAGGAGTGGTTTTGTGGGCAAGAAAGAATGATGGTCGATCAACGGTGTACTGGGACCATCAGTTGATGTGTAATGGCACATACACTCAAGGAGAGATCTGAGCACCTATAGACTTGTCTGAAGTACAGTTATGATGATCCAACGACTAACTAACTAATTTCCACAAGTTTGTAACAAACCTATCTGTAGCTAACATGCATCAGTAAACAGACATCTCTGATGAAAGTAGCCATTTTATTTTTGTGGCAACATAGTTTGCTAGTGACATGATTTCAGTAACATCACAAAAGCTGCACATACTGTAACATAGGTGAAATTAAACTGTTCATAATATTAAACAGTTGAAATGTAGGCACCTCTCCCCATGTTTAACCCAATTCTTCACATATTTACTACTTGTCCATTGATCACATAATTATTTAATTATTGTGATGTCTTCTTCTTGTTCGAAGTTTAACATGTCTGCACATCAAGTCCAGTTTTCTTGATAAATGCTGCTGTATTTGATAGCTCCTCAGTACTCCCATACAGCTTTCTGTGGATGTCTCTGTGTGCCAGTGCTCCCTCCTTCCTTAACTGGTTTAGTGTAGTACAGTCTTGCAGGATATGTTCCACTGTCTGGGCTGCCTGCACACATAGCAGACATGTTGAATTACAGTTGAATATGTGGGTTGCATGATACCATGGTTTCTGGTGCACCTCTGTCTGGTATCTGTGATTCAGCACCTTAACTTGCTTGGGTGGGACTATGGTCCTGCTCGATATAGGGGATGGCCCGTCCAATGTTAATTTCTAGCTTCTGTTGGCTGCACTAAGCCTCATCTCCACTTCAAGGAGTTGGCTTTGATGGGATCTGGGAAGTCAAAATACATATCAAAAGATGTAAAAGTAACAACAAAGAATAGTATAGCAGATATACTTAGGATCTCAATTGAGATTTTGAAGAGGAAATCAGAAATAAAATTAGCCAAAAATAGAAATGGCCACCTCACATTCATCTTTAAAAGCCAGCCATGCATCTAATAGAATAAACTTAGCATGGAATGGAAATGGCTTCCATATCTTAGTCCTGTGAGTCTCAAATATTTCAAACTAATATGTCAGTATATGGATATTTTATGATCGTACGTAAGTAGTTCATTTTTTTAGTTTTTTTTTAAAATAATACTTTATTGATTCCTATGCATGCACAAACATCTTTTACAAACTGACTTTTATTTTAAAGCAGGAATATACTCTAGTCTTGTCTTTCATCCGCTAGTCACAAAGTGTCAGCTATTGATGACTTCAGTGCCACAATAAGAAACTGCTGTAATTTTCAGATATTTAGGATTAGGATTGCTGTATAAAGTGCTTTTAATGGTTTAGTTTTTTACGAGTGTGTCTTACATTGTGTAAAGCAAGGCAGGATATCAGATCTCCACTGTCTCGAAGGTGATCCAGACATTGCCAACTCAGTTCTCAACCAGAGCCATATGGCACTACAGCAGGCCATTGTTTATCACTGTCAGAGGTGGCATAAAGAAATAATTATAATGATCTTTCTTAACTGGCACACTGTAAGATTACTGTGTGATAAAGGCTGCATGACCTTTCTGTCGTGACAACATGTACAGTGTGGAGTTTAATTTTTTTAATTTACAGTTCAACAAAAAAATCCATTCCTTACTGGAAGTCGAACCTTTGACCTCATAGTATTAAGACCAATGCTCTAACTTATCTGCCATGCACGTCAATATATAGTTATTTCACAGATATCCTCATCTTATTTTTTTCATATGATCTCATCCATTATGCTAAATAGTAGACAACCATGTCTCATACTGTGGCAAAGGCAATATACTTTTTTGATATACTCTCTAGCTTTCTGCTGTTTGCGTTAGTCAACACTATGTTACTGAATTTTCTTTGCTTGTTATAAACACAAGGAAAATTCTTCCAGTGTGAGTTCGTCATGGTTATGACAACTTTAACTCAGTAACTGTCAGATTCTCTGTACAGATTCTCTGTATTTTGTTGAGATTAAACTCAGATTTCGTTAAATACAATTACCGGTATGCAATATCCCTGCATAATATGTACTTTTCTAAAGTACAAAATTATTTCCACATATATATTTTTTAAATGTGTTTAAAGGCGATATGAATAAAATGACTTAATAAAACTACTTGTTGCCGATGATCAGTGCCTACTCTATAGTTGAAGTGAAGAGCTGCAGGCTCATGTTTATCTACTCAACAAAAGCTGCTTCAATTACAACATACAGATCAATACAGAAAAAGCAGAAGTAATGTCTATAGGCATAGAACCAAATGCAATCAACATAAAGATAAATGATCAACTACTGAAACAAATGCAGGAATTTACATAGGAGCATATTTACAGATGATGAAAGAATGAGCAAAGGCATTCAAAAGGGCTAAAATGTATAAGAGGTTGACTTCATTGTACTCAGATTACCCCATATGTGCTCAGTTCCTCTGAGAAAACCACACACTACCTGCTAAGATCACCACTCATAGCATATTACAAGTAATAATCCCCAGGGATCTCTGAAACAAATCCTCTTTATAAACAAAATGTCATGAGCAGGATCTGAGCCTAGACCCTCTTGAGCACAATACAAACAGCTTAACCATGTGACTGGGGAGATCCCCACTGGTCAGGGATATCTAGACAAGAATTGAAAATTCCAACTACATAATTTATAAACTTACACTAATCTTTAAATATATTTATCCCATTGGAGACCAAAAGGCAAATAATGAATTAAATCTTCATACCAACTTGAGTTATCAATGTTAGATGTGGATGCTAACTAAAGAACAAAAGATAAAACTTACTACAAGAAACTAAAGAACAAAAGATAAAACTTACTACAAGAAACTAAAGAACAAAAGATAAAACTTACTACAAGTGAGATAAGGTGTCAAAGAAAAGCAGAAAACAGAACTATAATAGGTGATTATATGAATGAAGAGGTTACAAGAATTGTTGTAGCAACCTCTGTCGTTAAATAAATTGGAAAATAGATACTGAAATGATTGTTCAGCTTAAGAATGAACCTGTATTGGCCACCTGCTAGAGCATACAACATCAGAATGGAAACACCAAGATACAGAGGAAGAGCCAGAAAACATGGATTGAAGGAGTTAGCAATGTCCTGGGACATCACAGTATTACTGCATATCAAGTGGTCATTGTGTCATCAAATGTGCCATAACCAAAGTCAGTCATTGTTCTTCTTCTTCAGTGTTCATTCTCAAACTCCTGCTGAATTTTCTTGTAGCAGGACCATTGTCATACTAGATTTCCAGCAGGATGTAGTCCAGAGAATGGTAATGCGTTGTGTTGCTGTTTATTTGCACCAATGGCCCGACACATCCGTCTTCAGCGGAAATCATTGTTCAATTCTGTAACATTCAATAACAAGATCAGAGAAAAGACAAAATGCATAAAATCACCTAGAAAAAAAAAGAAGAAAGAACCTCAGATTCAAAATTGATTTATCTGTAGTCTTGAAGGGCACCACTGAAATGAATTTAGCTCAGTAGAGGCCACAAAGGAAAAACTATTTCGAACAAATGAACTGATGATCAGGACAAATGGTTGCATGTGTACAATGATATATCTCAGCTAGCACTTGATGTTCTAGGAGCAATCAATATCTTCTGTAATTTCTAAAGTTGTGTAAAGGTTTCATAGATTATATGATCAACTAAAAGAATGGTGATTATAGATTAGTATCATTTAATTTAATTTTTAGGATGCAAATATTATGTTTTATATTCTTTATATATATTTCCTCAAGGACTATCACAAATATATCCTTGCTCCTGAACCATATGTTTACATTTGTAAATTCATTTATGGTTAACAGACCTTCATTACATTCTGATCACACCCATCAGAAATGAATATACAAGTCAACAATCTCAAACATTTTACATTTTAATCTAAAACAGAATCACAACATTTTTGGACAAGCAGGCTGAATTGAACATTTTTCATATAGGATGCGCCAACAAGCTTTTTTTTCTAATCCTATAAAGTTCCAAATATTTTCTGAGGTCAAGGGCCAATGTATATAGCAATTTTAAATTAGACTGGCTGGCCAGTAGAAACGAATTTAGCCATATCTTACTCATTCTTGATCTTCTTCAGTCTTCATTCTCAAACTCCCACTGGATATCTTTTGTAGAGGACAATGGTCCTACTAGATTTCCAGCAGGATGTAGTCCAGAAACTGAAAATGTGTTGTCGTTGTTTTATGTGTACCAGCATCATGGGATAATTACAAGACCAAATCTGAGTTCTGACAATGTCAAAAGTAACTAAGCATTTTTACTGTTTGAGACCTCAGCAAACAATTTCTATAAGTAAGATAATAAGTAGAACTATATCCTTCAGTTTCTTTGAAATTAAAGGTAAATTTAGCACTTCTTATCATTGTAAGTCAAATTGTGACTGCTTCTAGACTTACTAAAATTGAATCTAATGTTTGTCTCTATATTTGCAATGTTCAAGCATTCATTCTAATTGGTATTTCATTTAACATTGAAGAATTAATTGAAATGTCACAATGTTGTATTTATTACAAGACAACCCAATGAACACAGGTTTACCAGTATGAAAGTCACTATGCTTTTGTCTAAAGCCTTAGATTTTTATAGACAAGGTATTCAACATTAACCTTAGTTATTAAATAACTGAAACATACTGGGGTAGTCAAAGAAAAAAATTGGTGCTCATTAGCCCAAATCTTTTGCGTGGGCAGGTCAAAATATATTCATGTATATTTTTCATGAAGATAAATGATCCTGTGAAGTGATGCATTTGTACTTTATGTAATGTAAATTGTCCCATGATGAGCAATTATGTGGTTTATGGGTTAAATATGCCCAGAAGAAAAAGAAGAATTTGAATAATTAATAAACATTTGCAAAATCCAAACAAATGGATGTACCAAATAGTTGTGGCCATCAATAAGCCTATGGATAAGTGATAAGCATATCCTGTAACATATGGGAAACAGAAGATATGATTTTGTAGATTCAGGAGCTTTGAGTTTCCCTACATGTCCAGCATCCAAAATAATTAAAGATTAGATGTCTGATTATTGTTACACAATGTGATTGGTATATTGTCTAAGTGGGACACAGTTACTTTGATTCTGTCTTGTGTGTTGTATAATATTTTGCCTTGAGCTCTTTGTCAATTTTTAATTAAACATTTTTTGTTTCAAAGATGCCTATAAGGAACAGAATGAAGACAGTCCCTGACAGTAATGTAATCAGAGATGATCGACAAGTTGTGCAACACAGAAGTGTTTCACCTGTTGGAAGTATTAGTCTCAACAATGAGACTATTGCAAGACCAAAGAGAAGCAATAATAACAGGGCCAAAGTCAGGCAGAGAAATCAATTAGTTCCTGAAGAATGGAGACGGTATGTGGTACTGAATCCCAAGAGTAACAGATATGAGACAGTAATGAAGCCAGCGAATGCTGAAAATGTCTTACCATCTGATGAAGATGAGGATGAACAGTCATATAACAAACCGTTTATGAATAACCATATCAAGCAGATTTGGTCAGAAGATAAAAAAATATACACGAGTAGACACCAGGAGACACGTAATGTGAACAACCACACAATTAATGATAATGATCTTGAAATTGATGAGTCCAAGGATTATGAGAACAATGTTGACTATGATTATGATGAGTATGAGAAAGAACTGAAACCACCAACAACAACGACACTAAAACCGCAATGTGAATACTCAGGACCAATGAAGACAACTCTGCTGAAATCAAATAAAGAAGAAATTAGTAATGTTTTCCCAAAAGAAAATCTGCCCGTTACGATTGACTGGAAGCAGGACTATGACAGTACTGAGGATTACAGTGTCTTTGGTGTTTCTGATCCAGATTATGATCATGGCCCTCTAGAAGAACAGAAAGAAAGTAAAGTTGATAATGCTAAGGCTGAAAATTTTAATGTAGAAAATTTTAATGAAATGCAGAAGGCAATTGAAAAATTGAGTGAGGTTATGAAAACTCTTAGAGAAGAACAGGGCAACAAAGACAATGCTAGTGATGATGACAATGCTGAGGAGGAAGACTTCAGCAAGAATGAAGATACCAGAGAAGGAAGTGGTTCTCCAGTGACAGATATAGACAAGCTTGCTACAAAAAACACTACAAGATGGTCACCGTATGGACACACCAGACAGTATCAAAATGAGCCAACGACATCTACATCTCGACCATACTTTGCAGTAACACATTTCACCCATGGGTTGTCAGATTCAACAACTAGCATCTTCAGGGATTTGGAGTGGGAACATTTTCAATCGGTACTTTTCGCATGGATTTTTCAAACTTTTATAGCCTAACTTTCTTTATAGTGTGACAGATTGTGCTGATTTATTTTGATTTCCTTTCTAGTGTGCCAAATTGTGCTGATTTACTTTCAGATCCTTTCTAGTGTAACAAATTGTGCTGATTTATTTTAAGTTCCTTTCTAGTGTGATAAAATGTGTTGATTTATGTTCAGTTCCTTTCTATTGTGACAAATTGTGCTGATTTACTTTCAGATCCTTTCTTGTGTGACAAGATGTGATTATTTATTTTCAGTTCCTTTCTAGTGTGACAAAATGGGATGATTTATTTTCAACTTCTTTTTAATGTAACACAAATTGTGTTAATTTACTTTATTTACTATCTAGTGTAAAAAATTGTGCTGATTTACTTTCAGTTCCTTTCTAGTATGATAAATTGTGCTAATTTACTTTCATTTCCTTTTCTGGACATTAGCTTGTCATGAATAGTGGTTCAGTCTTCCTTCTTTGTGTGTCTAATGCAGTGTTTCATAATTTGTGAGGGCAGTATTCTATTTTGAGTAATGTGTAGATACACTTGAGTTGATATGCTTGTATCTCATGTTTATAATTGTTATAATATTACCAGCTAATGTGATCCATTGTTTATGTGTTTGTTTTAACCAGTTGAAAAAAATCAGCAATAATTAAGTCTCAGCTCGATGTATATGCATTATTCATGATGTACTCACACTTGTATAAGTATTATGGGAAATGTAAGGCTATAGCATGAATATTGCTGAACTAGGCATACATTTGCATGGCACTGGCCTCTCCTGTTCATTTTTTTAGTAGTTGCAACTGACATTCAAGTTATCAGTTGGGTGTTGTGGTCATCTTCTTTTGTGTATATAGTTTTTAATTTGCTGTCAGCAAAAACCAATATTGAATATGATTGTTTGTATTGAAATTTTCATATGATTGTTATTTATTTGATTTTGAATGTGTTAATTATAGTTATTAAAAGTTTTTAAAAACAATGACATAATAACAAAAATAACAATGAAAATAAATTAAATTCATTTTAAAATTGGCTAAATAATTCAATTCATAGGAGAAAATAAGAAGAGAGAGCAAACAGCAATATTTCTACAATATAACAAAATTGTGGACTTATATAAACATGTACTTAGAATAAATGATAATGGATTACCACTACAAGCATTAAAATGGGTACTAGATAAGAAAGAACAAGAAGACCAAGAAAACATTTTGAATTTAACAACCATCAAAAGGGGGCATCATTATTGGTCACAAGAACATTATGCAGGAACTACGTAGAGCAGCATCACATTTCTTTAACTGGAGAGTACTGGTTTCTGCCAGGTGCACCATATTTGATGCTGAAATATATATATATATATATATATATATATATATATATATATATATATTTGTTTTATGTTCGCTCCATTGTAACCATCACGGATATCCGTGCGATTTCCACCGGGAGCGTGATTACGTTGTGCCACCGTTATGCGCCTTGTAGGCCTAGCACATCCAATTTCAGCATGGCACTATTGAGTGAAAACCATCAAGATGCACAAACAAAAACTGATAGATTAAAACTCATTGCAGGACAAATAGGTCTCCAAATCAATTCAGCAAAAACAAAAATTATGGACTTCACCAATTCACCTGACGAAATTACTTTAAATGGACAACAACTTGAAAAAGTACAGAAATTCTCCTATCTAGGAAGCAAATTAACACTTGATGGTGATGTCGTGCCAGAAATTACAACTCGCATTGCCCTAGCATCAAGTGCATTTAACAGACTGTCTAATATCTGGAAGTCAAAGTCAATCAGCACACGCACGAAAATGCGCTTATTTAATTCCTGCGTTATTCCGATGCTATCATATGGATGTGAGAGCTGGAAAAGCTCTTTATCTTCAGAAAAGAAATTACTGAGTTTCGAGAACAAATGTCTTCGTAGGATAACTAACACCCATTGGAGTGAATTCAAATCGAGTGATAAAATCAGAGAAGAGACACATCAAAATTTCATCACAGATGTTATCAGAAAACGCTGTTGGTCCTACATCGGGCATGTCCTACGTGCAGACACCAACAGAATACACCACCAATCTCTTGAATGGATACCTACAGGCGAAAGAGCAAGGGGTAGACCAAAAGAAACACTCAGAAGAACAATACTTAGTGAAAGTAAAACAACCAATATTCATACTATTCAAGAACTACACAGAATAGCTTTGAACAGACAGAATTGGAGAGATCTGACCTCTGCCCTATGCGCTAACTTCAGCGCAAAAGGAAAATGAATGAATATATTTAAGGAGAAGAGGTTTAGACTCTTTGGTGGGGATACAATAGTTGAGACAGAGATGAACTAGATGTTAATGAGAAAAAATTGTTAGGAAATGGATGATAGATAGAGAAATGAAAACAGGATCATGTGACATTAAGGCAAGATTAAAATTGGAAAGTTAGAAAAACAAATATAATCTATTAAGATAAGCTGATAAAATAATAATAATGTTGGATCAAAGGACATGTGTCACTGGATCAGCAACTAACCAACAATCTTCTTCTGTGTTTAATCTCAAATTTCTGCAGATTAGCAGGATGTAGTCCAGAGAACGAAATGCATTGTGTCATGATTTACAGCGTTGCTTGATATCTGCCCCTTTTGACCTGATACATCTGACTCAACATGGCTTTTGGTCACTTTGACCCTATATGGCATGGTACAGTAAACTCCATCCCATAACCTCCTTAGTTGCTTCACATGACAGGCATAGAAGGTAAATAGCATTGCTATTCTTTGTTCCCCCCTTGAGCCCAGCAACACAGGGGCAGAACCAACAATCAAAATTTAGGATGGAATCAGTTTGTAAACAACCTGCATTTAAGAGAAGAGCTAGAGAATGTAACTAGAAGCCACTTTGACATGGCAGTTAGTATTATTGATTTACATACCAAATGGTAGGGTCAAATATTTAATTCCTCCAACATTTTGTAATAATTTAATTATGCCTAACTTTGTCAATACTTTGGTGTAACCTGTGATGCTATAATTTAATTATGCCCAACTTTGTCAATACTTTGGTGTAACTTGTGATGCTATAAGCATAATTAGAGGTGGTCCATGTTCTTTCTCTTATTATTCATAATATATCTATCTATTGTCTTTCCTCTGCTTTTGCTGTAAGGTATCACAGGATTGACGTATGATCACTTTCAGCCAATGACACATTTGTTGCTTTATATGCATTAATACAGTGGAATTCCTCTATATTCTATAACAACATTTTTCAAAATATATAATATCCTATATAACTCCTATACTAACATAAGGATGCGAGTCTTGGACAATAAACAAACAGGAAAACAGTGGGAAATTAGAGGCAATAGAGATATGGTTCTACAGAAGAATGCTAAGAATACCATGGACTGCCAGAAACACTAAGATGGAGCTGTTGAAAGAGTCAAATGTGAAACGAAATAATCAAAAATATAAGAAAGAGACAATCTTCATTTTTTGGCCACTTCATGAAACAGGGAGGTTTGGAGAACATGGTCACAACAGAAAAGATTGAAAGCAATAGAGACAGAGGGTGACAACATGAGAAAATATTAGACAGTTTGAGAACCTGGCATGACAGGGAAACAACAATGTTCTTGATACATAATGTTGGAGATAGAGAGCTGTAGAGAGCCATGACCACCTAAGCCAGCCAGCATGGCACCTGATGATGATGATATTTATTCTATATTATTTATACTGCTTATAGCAAATTTCTGCTATTACATAGGCTACATATTTTGTCTGTCCAGACCAATTGTTTTAATGGGATTCCACTGTATAGTGTCATCTCAGAATGTTGGTAACTTCTTCAATCCACCTTCTTATTTGTCTTCCTCTACATCTTGCTGTTTCCATTTCCATTTTTTAGGCCTATGCATTAATTGTGCCATTGCCTTCAATAAGCCCATATTGTTCTTCATTTATAAAGGTTCTCAATGGAGTAGTGATCATAACATTTGTTTTATGTTCATAAGATTAAGGATTTGAAATCAGGCCACAACATTTTATTAACAAGTGCATGTTTCTTGGGTCCTTATGGAATATTGCTTGAGCTATGAAGTTATGTGCTCTTACTGAGTAATAATCCCAGTGGGTGAAAAGTTGCTTTTGTTGAGATAGAGTAAATATGGGGTACAATAAAATAAGATTTCTTCACTTTTTTTGCCTCATTTTTACACTTATGTCCATGCTATTTCTACTTTTTTATTCTATTCATGGATATTTTTATCAATATTTTGGTTATGTTACTAATAAAACTAATTGTACAGTGGTCTTCATGCTCCACTGATCCTGGTTTCTTTGGTGGGAATATAAATATATATTTTACTAGATTCTTTGATTGCATACATTGTTATTGATAACATTTAATATAGGCCTAAGCCTTTGTTATTACACTCACCTTTTTCAGAACTCTAATTTTTTTCCACAGAAATCTATATTTTCTAGAACTGGTGCCATACTATTTTCATGTGCTCTTATTTTTTATGGCTTCTCATCATTGGACTGAATTTTTGTTTCTTGTATGTTACCATCATATTTTGTCATGTTATGAGTACGGATTATCATCAGACCACACCAAAAAAGTTCATAGATGCTCCAATTCCTGCCTCAGTAAATCCATCAGTGTAGCAATTCATAGTTCTAGTTCAGTGTTGATTTATCAGTCCCCTTGTATATCTGTTAAAGCTCTCTTTCTGGTCTGTTCCAATCTCCCACAATCCTGAGAGTAACCATGATTTACAGTTCTTAAAATTTTCTGAGAAGAATCACAGTTTTCTTTAGTTTCTTCAGTTTTGTTCTAAATTTTCCTAATACTGATCAGTGTTGCAGTACACGTTTTTTTTTTCTCATAGACAATGTTTCATCTTTTTGTACAATTTTTTTATTTCATACAATATTATTCCATAAGTGTAGAAGTGATAAAAAGTGATTTCCATATAAAATCTTGGTTGTGCGATAACATGTTCAACAATATGATATTTATATTTCTTTCAACACAAACACTGTTATTATATTAACCCTCTATAAGGCCAATATCATTTAAGGTTTACCATGATAAAAAATATCATTACTTAATATTTCAAATGTATTAGGCTCAGCTACGCATAAAATGTAAATGAAATTTGGAAAAGTTGTATATTAATGTTTCTATGGACATGCTATCATTTTCTCTATAGTGTGTTTTTGGGATGGAAAGGAGTATATTTTTACCCAAAAAATATTAATGCAGAAATAAACTAAAGTGATATCAATACTGAATATTTCATTTTAGAAAAATATACTGTTCAAAAAAAAGAAATGCAACCTTTTTTAGAGTTACATTTATAAAAAATATTTGTTGATTGGACATAATTCAACCTATTGACTGTGTCCACCTGGTCATTAACTTCTCATGGTTACCTCAATTGTACTCACAATTGTAGTCCGTGAGATCATGAAAGATGTTAACGCCAAAACAATATTTTTCTCAATAACGTGACAGGTTCATGAGAATCCCCCATGAAACTTACTGAACACAAAACTTTCTGACTATATTATTAAATGCCTATAAAAGATTGACGGTCCTCTAATAAACTGAATTTAAAATTAAATGTGCTATTATGACTCATCTAACTGCAGAACAATAATACATCATCATTGGATGCTTACAGACTGGACAATTACAAAGTGTAGTGGCCAGACAATTTTATGTGGTTAGAAGCACCATTAGTGGTCTTTGGAGGTGATTTCAACAAATTGACTCAGTGGTAGACCATCTGCATAGTGGAAGACCTTGAGTCACAACTCCTGCCAATGACCGATTCATATGGCTATATCACCTCAGGAATTGACTTGCATCTGTCCTCCACAGTCTAGTCAATGCCAGCAGCTCATCGAACTTCAGATCAAACTGTCAAGAACTGGCTTCACAACACTGGTCTTTAGCTAGAAGACCCTACAGTGGTCCTGTTCTCATGGACCGGCATCACCAGAACCGACTGCAGTGGGTGAACAAGAATCATCAATGAACCATTGAGAATGACTGGAGATGGATTTGATTTAGTCATTAATCATTTTTTGACCTCCAGCAACATGATAGACAGAGAAGAGTTTACATCAGAGTCCACGAGCCTGGGCATAGAGCCCCGAAGAGCATTGATGAAGCTTCTCCACGTGGTGATGAAGGTGTAGATGTGGAGGGAATCAACTTCATGGGAAGAAGTGACGTGGTGTAAATTTAAGGATGCCGAATGATACATCGCTGAAATTGTTCGCCTTTGTGTCCTTCCAATTTTGGCTGCACGGGGGTCAATTTTTCAGCAGGATATTACTGAAAATAATAATGCATGTGGCACAACTCACCACCCAGTTCCTCGCTGACAACAATGTTCAGATCATTCCGTGGCCAGCCATCTCATCATACATGAACCCCATAGAACACTTATGGGATGAACTTGACAAATGACTCCACCACTAGACATGACTCCAGCCAATCTCTTGACAGTTGTCTCTTGCATTGCGGGAAGTGTGGGCAGCAATTCCACAACAACAGATCCAATGGCTACTTTGATGTGTCATGGAGATGTCATTCTCTGATAAAGACCAGAGGAGGCCATACAGCTTACTTAATTGGAGGCCTCAGTCCCAAAGAATAAAAGTCCAAACCAAATCTAATGAACATTATTTCATTGATAAAGTCTGAAAGGCTTTTCATGCCAAGGTTGAAACACTAATTCTATAAAATAAAATTTTGGTGTGTGTTTGAAATTTGTTTTCCATTAATACTACAATAATTTTGCATTTCTTTTTTAACAGTATAATTAAAGTAAAACTAAAAAATAAAGATATATCTTGTAAAATGTGCAAAATCTTTTTATTTACACAATGTTTTAGAAACAAATTGCATTTACAAATTTTAATGTGGAATATCACACACATCATGTTATCATCTTGAATATTTCAAGGATCTATTGAAAAACATCTGACTTTAATGGGAAATAACTGCTAAAATTGTGAATATAAAAATACATTATTTTTGTCGAATTTATATTTATGTCGGATTGGTTTGTTTTTTTTAAAACTACACCAGTTCATATAGTTATGACTTTGTTGTGTAGAATGTTATTAATTATGTCAGTACCTAACATTTTGCTATATCAAGTATTGAATTAAAAATGCCTAATTCTGTACATATAATACTTTTATGCCATATAAATTCATACATATAAGATTGTAACATATGTTGGTTTGTATCACACTGTCAACTGTTATGTTCCTTTTATTTGTTACATCTATTTGAACAGAAGTGAATACAGTACAGGATTCCATGTTGCTGGAGAAATTTTAGGAATGAATATTTAGTTTCAGTAAGCAGTTGTAATTTATTGTAATTCATTTTTGTATAATTCACTAAGTAAACAAAAATTAGTGAGACATTGTAGCAGTAAACCTATGCAGTGAGCTCATATCTGTATTATATTAAATATTTTACTGTAAACATGTAACTTAAAGAAACCAGTTCAACCATTTGTTTTGTTTATAGAACACCAAGTTAATTACAACCAATTTTTTAATAAACAAACTATAATGATATAATTATGCCCACAGTATTATTTTGATATTTGAAGCTATATTAGCTTAACATCTTCTGTGTTGACTGTGTGTGCTTACATTGTTTTAAGATTTTTTCTGCTGTCAGATTTTATGGTCCATTCAAATGTGTTGATATAATTTTAATCTTGTAAGAAATGTGTAAAAATTATTGTGTCTGACATTACTTATGACGTTTTAATTATTCATTTGAAATCATTTGGATTGCTCTGATCTATGTGTCCTTAGTTTTGTATTTTTATTTATTAAAGTAGTGAGTTTTCTGTGCTTGTTAAATATTACAAATTTATAGATTCATTAACAGTTTATGAAATTATATTTTTATTTTTTGCATGGCATTGCCTATATAAACAGATTTTGGCATGTCCAGTGTTCAATAAATAGGGAACAGTAATCAAAATTTTTCCAAGATTTATTATTTTTTAGTTGTTAAAGTTAGTGATTCTGTTTTCCCCTGAAAATTATTATGAACTGATGTTTTTCCATGATATTTTGGTATATCTGCTATTTCTGATGTTTACTTATTGTATTGTGTGTTTATAATATGAAAATCATAGTTTTTTGCAATTACTAAACAGAAAAATAATTGTACCTACACTTAACTTCGCATACATTATTTCACATAACTGTCAATTTCCAGAAGAATCATTGTTTATTTCAATACAAAATACCCATATAATTCTTTATTTTTACCTAAAACTATGTCAGTATTTGTATAAATAGTACCTTACTAAAGATAACTACCACAAGTCAGTACTGACAATTCAATAGAACCAGAATATTTTATGTATGTGCTAAAAATCTGTTATGAGTTAATAAATATGAATTTCATGACATAACTTTAAATAACTAGTAGTACTCATTAATTAATATAACTAATAACTGAGTCTGAATGTAGCAGGTATAATGCTAAATTATGCATAAATATATACAATTATTTGCACATATTGAAGTTGATGAATATTTAGATTATATTTTAGTGTCACCATTTTACAAGCTGCTAGTAAGTTATCCGGGTAGAAAAAACATCAGTGTTTGATTTCTATCTTGACATGACCACTCCTTCAGTCAACTCAGATGTAAATGAGTACCTGTTGCATGAGTTAGATGAGGTAAAGACAGCAAGGAAGGGAACTGCCACCCCACCTAACAATTGCTGTGGCTTAGTTCATGAAGAGTTATCTTCATCCCCATCAGCAGGTTACTGCCATATTACCTACTTTTAGTAAGTTAAAGTCTGATATTACTCCTTCTATTTTAAATTTAGATGTTTGAAGTTTATGCATCTGTAGTTTTATATGTATTTAAAATTCTTTTACATTGTCTAGTTTAGACATGTCTCTATTTGTGGTTTTTAAAGTCAAAGGAAAAACATTAAGCAAAATAACTAAAATAAAATAGGTGAAATTGTGAATTATGAAGATCTTTTCCTGGTTCTGGACTTGGTAGCAAAACTGAAAGTGTTATTTTGTCTTCCTTATTGTTATTTTCACAGCATACAACAACAAAAGAAGGAGTGACTGATGATATTATCTTTGCTGGGGCAAGTTCGGGCTGCATTGAAGATGATGAAGATGGATGCTTAATGGTAACTTCTGGGAATGAGGATGAAATCATTACAGCAACAGTCATCATTACAACACCACCTACAACAACGACAAAGTTAGTAGTAAAATAGTAAAAAGTATCATATGATGATCTTCATCATCATATGCATGTGTTATATAAATACAAGCAAGCAATATAAAAAAAATATGAAATTAGAAGTACTGAAACATATAGAATGAAAATATCCAATTTGTTCTGGTAAGTCCTAAGTTTAAAAGAAAAGGGTATAAAAATCATAGTGAATTTACTTCATTGTACTTGGGTTTCCCCATGTGTACTCCATCCCTCGCAATGAAAGAGCACACCACCTGCAAAGAGTACCACTCATAACACATAACTCTGTAGCTTCAAGTGCTAATCCTCAGGGATCTCCATAATAATTCACTTCATAAACCAGACATCACAAGCCAGATATGAAATAATGACCTCTTGAACACAGCTTAACCATAGCCAGGTATATCATCAAAGTCATAGACTTTTATGAATAAATGGTTCAGAAGGTTTTCCATTCAAGTGTGAACATTTTATAAATTGTATAAGCCAGATAGACTTTTCTTATTCAGGTGACATTGTTTTGAAATACTCAGAACCCATCATGTGATTCAGAATGTATTCTCCTACTGCAACTAAAGAAATTTTTTAATTTCCTGTGATGTCTCCTGTTTGTTAGGTATTAAGTATGTTGGTTATGCTCTTTGCACACTGGACACATCCATAGGTGCTCAGATCTCCGCTTCAGTAAGTCTCTCAGGGTATAACAGCTGATGGTTCCAGTTCTATGTTGGCCTTTTTATGAATCTTGTTCATTATCATATTGGATAGCCATTATCTCTATTACCAGCAACAATGCCTTACGTTATGAAGTTCATGGTGCTGCTATATCTCTTTATATGGCTAAAAAATCTGCTCTTGTAACAATGCTTACTATAATAGCTACCACTATTTCACTTTATATGTTCATAACCCATTTTCAAGTTTTTAACCATGTTTTTCTAGGTCCTCATGTTTGTATTTTCTCTATACATTAAATTCTTCATATTCTTCTATAGGTCTGCATCTCAATGGAATTAGTTCTGTATTAAAGCTGTTACCTCATAATTTTTTTAGGATCCTTGTAAAATGTCTTGTATATTGTTCTTTGTATTTGTTCATATTTAAACCCCACCACCACTTAATAGTAGTCTGTCAGTTGTCATCAAGTGAAACTTTAAAAGCTTGTGTTCTACATAAGCACTATTGGGCTATGGATTGTACATATTACAGAACAATAAGTTTTATGAGCCATATAACCAAAATTCCTCAGAATAATGCATGAATGTATTAAAAAACAGATGGACATTGAAGTCAGTAAAGAGCAGTTTGGTTTAAGAACAACAAAAGAATCAGAGCAGCTATATTTGGTATCTGACTATTGATAGAAGTCATCATAAAGTCAAAAAAAAGTATGCATATTTGCTTCATAGACTTCAGCAGATCTTAAACAGAGTACAACATGAACAATTAATTGAATGTCTTAAAGAAATAGGCATAGATGGGAAAGATATTAGACTGATTTAGAAATATATATTGAGAACAAACTGATGTGAAATCAATAAGATGTGAAAACAAAAACTCACAATACATCGAAATAAAAACAGGAGTATGGCAAGATTGTATTTTATCATCCAGCCTATTTAACAGAGAACATTTGTAAGAATAATAAAGTAATGTCAGGACTCAATATCAGTGAAAAAGTAATAAACAATCTGCCATATGCAGATGGCACTGTCCTCATAGCAGAAAGTGAACAGGAACTACAAAGGCTAATAGATCAAGTCGATAAGTCAAGTAAAGAACATGGACTAGATAGATATAAACATCCACAAAACAAAAACATGATAATCAGCAGAGTCAAAGAATAACAAACGCTAAACGTAAAAATACACAAAGATATACTAAAACAGGTTGATCATTATCAATATCTTGGAAAATAATCACAAATGATGGTAGATGTGAAACAGAAGTTAAAAGGAGAATAAGAATAACTAAAAGTACTTTCAATGACATGAGGAAAGTATTGATAAAATTTAAACTACAGACTAAAAATGAGAATTATAAAATGTTGCATACATTTCTTCTTCTTCTTCTGCATTCATTCTCAAACTCCTGCAGATTATCAGGATGTAGTCCGGAGAACAGAATGCGTTGTGTCATGGTTTACAGCACTGCTGCGATATCTGCGCCTTTCTGCCTGACACATCTGACTTCAGCATGGCTTTGGGTCATTGACCCTATATGGGATGGGACAGCCAACTCCATCCCATAACCTCCTTAGTCGCCTTTTACGACATGCGTGGAAGGTAAACAGTGTTGCTATTCTTTGCTCCCCTTTTGGGCCCCGGCAATGCATACATTTTATATTACATAATATTTGACTCAGAAACATGGACAATGAAACAACTAAAAAACAGAATTGATGCCTTTGAGATGTGGATATATAAAAGAATAGGGAGAACTTCATGGAAAGAGAAAACGAACAGAGGTTCTGGAAACAATTTGTATTAGAAAAGAATTATTAAAGGAAAAAAGATTGAACAAATAAAATATTTTAGACATATTAAAAGACATGACTTATTGAAGGCCTTACTTGAGGGTAGAGTCAAGAGATAGGTAGAGATACAAGTGGATGAGTAACATCACGAGATACAGGTTACAGTTTAGCATAGTGCACCACCAATGCAAGAGACAAAGGATATTGGAGGTCCATTACAGCCAACTTTCATTGCAGAGATGGCACTTAATGATGATGATGATGATGAAAAGTTAATATAGAATGTACTTAGTATTTGAAAACTATTTTTTAGTTTGTGTTTTGTCTGGGTGCTAATATTGCTCCTTTTGCTAATTACTGTGTTGAAATTTAAAAGGCGTAGAAGTCTGACTTCAATGTATTTGAGATTCCCTATTTGTGCTCTGTCCCTCTCCACGAAGCGGTAAGTCGCCTGCCAAGAGGCCCACTCATAACACATAACTCTGTAGCTTCAAGTGATAATCTAGGAATCTCTTTTAAAAATCTACTTTTTTAAACAAGATGTCATCAGCAGGATTTGAACCTTTTGAGTACAAAATGGACAACTTAACCACTACACCAGGGAGAGCCCCGCTTTTATATTTTGGCTTATTCTTTCTGTTAATAACATATCTTATGATGCACTGTGATTCATTAGTAAGCATGGCATACAGAAGTTTGCATATGATCTTACATGAATGGATTTTGCAATTATTTTGTATAAGTTTAATAAATGCAATAAGTGTTAGTAGCACAAAACCGTCATAGTCACTTGTATAATATGCTTTATGAAGAATTATATTAGGTACATGTTATGCAAATGTGGCCTCATCACATGATAACAGTCCATCTTTTTAATAGTAGGTTTGATTTCATCGAGTTTTTGTGATACAGAGATAAACAAATGTGAAGGGTCTACTAACGTTAATTTGATCTTTGCGTAACACACTGAGAGCCCCCCCCCCCCTCAAAGGGTGTTCCAGAGGAGGGCAGAGGCGAACCTCTCAGTGTGCTATGCGAAGATCAATGGATGCTGTGCTGTATGCTGCTTTAGCAAAAAAAATTTTGTTAAAGTTCCATAACAAATAGGCCACATCTGCTTAACATGGACTTTATATTATTATACATTTTCAGACAACCACCCATATGTACAGGTCCAGAGTGTGAAATCACAAAATCTAGTTTACCCTCAAGAGTCTCAACTTTATCATTTTCTGGGGGAGGACATACAGGACTACCACATGTCAATGCAACAAGTATTCATGGTGGCCATGAGCAAGATGAAAGTACACCACTTCCTCACAAAGATAAAGATAAGGCCAGTGAGAAAGGAATTAATTTAGGTATGTCATGTAATTCATTTTACTGTGGGTTAATAGTGCATTAATAATTTACAGAAACATCTAGGTTGAATTCCTTCCGCCAATTAGGTAAATAGAACAAATCAAAAATGTAAGGAAAATGCTTGCAAAAATCCTGCCCATACAACTGTGCTATTAAGTAAATATAGGTTTACATAATCAGAGGTCATTGATTGAAATTGATTACTCATTTTTATGTTTTCAAAAATGATGTTCTTGTAAAAAAGGTATTATAGTTCAATTATTGAGCTCGCAACCTTGAATATGAGGCAAATTCTTGGACTACTATGCCATAGCTTCCCACTGGTTTAAAATAGTTTTTAAATTTAAAAAAATTATATTCAAAGATGAATGTATATTAATTAATTGATTCTAGTGCAGCTGTCTCAAAATTTGTACAGAGTTGATCCATTGAATGCCTTAATTAACACTGAACATAAAATAAAATCTAGAAGTAGATACAGTATCAATAGAAGGTGGAATTTGTATATGGTCTACACAAAGAAGAATAAACCATGATTATAGTCCATTAGTAAAGAAAATGTTGCAACTGTATTTATCCTGTTAGGGAGTTGCAGGGAGTTTGTGAATGGCTTGTGTGATAGAGGCCTCATGCACTTCTTGGTGCCATGTCATAAAAAGGGTGAGCATTTTAATTTACTCTCTGACAGAAAAAACCCAATCCTTACCGGGTATTGAACCCTGGACCTCACAGGTGTGGGACCAATACTCTAACCGCTTGATCATGTGCCACATAATAATCCATTATAATCCAACTAAAAGCTGACCACATTACTCTTAGTGTGCTGTTGGTGCTCACGGGTTAGAGGTCTAACAGGTGTTCTTCATAGGCCTATGCCTTAAATAGGACGGTGGGAAATAGGACGTTATTTTCTACACTGCATAGTGGTGATAACACAACTCATATTATGTTAATACTAACTGTCAAAAGAAAATCAGGCTGTTTTACTTTTCATCAGAAAATATCACAACAAAATGTGGCATCACTTGTTCAAAATATGCAATAATAGCCAGTACCATTGGGGTCTGACAAACATATTGACAGAATATGCTATGAATTATGAAGAAATATCTAAATATCACAGCAAGCAGAAAGTGGAGAACTGTACTTCAGTTGGTATCATACCACTTTTGTGTGCCTAGAAATGAACAGCTGACCTAAAAGGGAGAAGAATACAAGAAAACAATGGAGTCTGATTTCAGGTTTAAAGAGAGCTACACAAACCATCAGAAGCGAAGGGTACCTTAAAAAAAATGTCTACCACTATCTGGACAGGCATGGAAAAGTCACCATACTTCTGTGATTGTGAAAAAATATAAAACTACAAATGAATGAACCTCAAATATACAAATATTTGAAAAAAATATATCATAAAATAGCAATTCAAACATCATAATATAGCTTAGGCCTACTAGTAGTTTGGGACAAGAACACAGCACACTGAATAAACACATACAAAAGATGCAACAGTCTTCTTCACCAACACAGTGCACTTGTGGAACAGATGAACAGACCTCAGGACAAAGGCCAATCCTGCAGCTGTCTCCATTATGATCAATTGAGTGAAAAATATTGGCCCAGTGACTCTTTCTTGCAACCAAAGATATAGACTATGGAACCAAAGAGGAATTCCAGACAATGTTAGAGTTCAGCTAGAAGATTTGTCTGAAGATGTAAACATCAAGCAGCAACTAAAAGAAAAATAAATTAAGAAATAATGTTGTTTTATTTTCATTGCAGGTCTAATATTGGGCATTACAGGGAGTGTTCTGGTAGCTGTAATTGTGTTATGTATTGCACTTTGTAAACTACGCAGTCGAGATGAAGGGACATACAAGGTTGATGAAACTCAGAATTTTTCAGTGCTTCAGTCCAAAAAATCTGCAGGAAATGGTGCATTAGCTTCAGGGAGTGATTCAGGAGCTGGCAAAAGAGGAAAAAAGAAAGATGTGAAAGAATGGTATGTTTGAGAATAAATGTCAGATAGTGTGTTTACTTGTTTACTTTCTGTCATGTAATGTACATTTAAATAAAATTGGTAAAAATTATGTTAAAAAACAGTTAAACTTCCTCAGTTGTAAAAATATATTATACAAGTTGTTTATTTTATTTTACTTTATTTATATGTATAGTTGCTCATGAAATTGTTTAGTTGCCAAAGAAGTGCCAACAATACAATATTTTTTATTGCTTTATCTTTAATCAGACATTTCATTAGTGCCCAATATTCTGTACATAAGTATTAAACGTCCTTCCTCATAACTTCAGATATATTCATTTATTCAACTGAAAAGAAATCTTTCTCCATAATTTGATTTTACAATTAAGGTTTCTCCATTCTTCTAAGAAGTGAGTACCTAACTACTTGTAGTAAGAATAAAGTACTAGAATCTAGCTTCTCCTTGGCAGTATTAATGTGTGAAGTTTCATTTTTGTGTTGAAGTTTCATTGATTCAAAATATTACCATATAGGCCTGTAGATATTATATAGGATATAATAATATAGGATTACGGCAACCCACCTACCTGTATAGACTGCTGCTGTATGTAAGAAACTGATGACAGAAGAAGAAGAGGAAGGATAAGTGTTATTGGAGATCAAATTTTGTGCCCCAGAATGTGTTTTCCAGCATGGTTCCTCATGGCCAAAATAGGTACGGGGCCTCTAGTTAGAATGGGCAGGTTTGAAAAAACATGCTCCGATTCTGAGAGCATGTTCCACATATACAGTATTGAATATTTGACAGGTTGAGTCGATACAGGTGTGCTCAGAGGTTACAGTACTTTATTTGTAGTCAAGAAATAGTTGCATGTTCATGATGCATAAGGTATAGTCATTTTGGTGTGGGCTTTATTTATTAAACCAGTGTTTCCTATACTGATATTCTATTATTCATTATATGAGGTAGGCTCTTCTTATTGAGCTTGTAGGATTTTCGGTCCTATCCAAAAATAAGGGGCTACCTTTTTTGAAAGGTAGATGATGGGGGGAGAGGTGGACTCTCTGTGGGTATTGTGAATATTGTCAAATCCTGCTGCTATCCTTGCGACTGTATCATAATTGTACATTTCTAAGAAGCTTATGATTGCTGTAGACATTTTGTATCTAGGAATAAATAGGCAGTAAATGGAATTACAGAAGTACATACAATTGTGGATCTGCACATATTTTATAGAATCTTGCAGCTGAGCTTGAAGGAACCTCTTGTTGATTGTGTAAGACCTTCTTGTTGATCTTGTATGATTTTCTTGTTGATCTTGTAGGATTATAATAGAATGAATAATAGAATGAATGACAATAGACTGTCACTTCAGGCAATAAAATAAGTATTAGATGGCAAAAGAAAGATTGGAAGACCAAGAGAAATTCTTTGCAGAACAACCATCAAAGATAGTATGACTACAGGTCTCAACAACATGGCCAAGTGAATCCAATTTCCAACATATATTTTTTTAAGTTTACTTTCCTTAGGCGGTCTGCCATCCCAGGCTCATGAGCACCATCTGCCCAGGCTTTGTGTAGCATTTCGATCTCCTAGGTGGCCTGTCTTTCTGAAATCTTCAGTGTTGTTTTTTTTCTCGTCTTTTTTCCATACGGGATGTCGCTGGTTGGGGCCTAATGGAGGTTTTGCTGACTTCCCCCTTGTGTATTTAGAAAGTTATTTCCTATGTTCCCCTATCTAAAGGCCCCCCCCCACCCTGGGAAGTGTGCCAGGCTGGGGGTCAATAACCCCAGATGTTGGCTTGAGCTTATAGTGGCTCATACTTGCTTGATGCTGCCCATCATGAGACGTATGGGGTATTTCAGTTGAGATATCAGTGCCACCTGATATTCCACCCCCTCCTGGTGGGCAACATCGCCAGTTTGTCTGTGACTGCTTATTTGCCCAGAGATTTACTTCTTATATCACAACCAACCACCAGATATGAAGGGTAGCTACCCTCTGTATCTGGCGGCCGTTCCACTATCCGCAACCTGTGAACATGCCTGGTAGAGGATGGTTACCCCCCCCCCCCCAGGTTTTATATATTGATGGCTACGCTCCAATTAATTGTTTAGAAGTTCTTGTATTTTCTTGGTGGCCACTAGAGTAGATTATAATTCACACCAAATGGCAAAATCATTATGAAGTGCTCTTTTAAATTGTCTTGGTAGGTTGTTGGCAACATCATTTGTTAAACAGGGTAGCTTAGATTACTACTTCCTCCTCTCAGATATTCATTTTCTGTGAACAATGAATGACACCCTTTAGATGATGTGGTATCATTTCCTGAGACTGGATCAGCCTGAAAGCTTTTAATGGTTGGAAAATTCAAGCTAATCCCTAAAAAACAGCTGTAGAAATCCATGCACGAACTGCTGTGCTAAGCAAGGTTCGCAAACCAACCGTCATCATAATCAAGTGCCATCTTCGCAACGAAGACTAGCTGCAATGGATCTCCAATATCCTGTCTCTTGCTTTGATGGTGCACGTTGCTAGACTGTAACGTCCATCACATGATGTTTCTCCCCCACTTGTATCTCAGCATACCTCTTGCTCACCTCCTCTCGACTCTACCCTCAATTAAAGTCCTCGACAAGAAGTCATGTCTTTTAATGTCTATAATATATTATTTGATCTTTATATTCTTTAATAGTAATTCTTTCATAAGAATCTTTTTCATTTTCCTTTCCTTCCATGGAGTTCTCAGATAGGACTGTGCATAAATGTGTATGCATAGCATAGGAAAGTCTCTTTTGCCTTGACTATATGGTTCATGACTATAACTGACAACCACTTAATTAATTCAGCTTCATATACACAGCATCTCTAAATAGCAGTAGGATTTTTTAGAAATTTATTTTCATTTAACTTGTGATTTTGTTTTTAAAATGTCAGTGGTGCTTGTCATATGACAATAAACATTTGTAATATTGTGTATTGGTCTTAATGGAAATATTGGTCTTAATGGCTTGGTCAGTTGTGTGTTTGTTTTTCATATTTTAATATGAACAATAGTAACTGTACATACTGTAGTTTAATCAATTTATTGTCAATATTTATATCTACCTCCTCAGAGAACAGGATGGGGTTGTTTATAGAGAGTAGTACATTGCTACTTTAGAAGATATTTAATATATGTAATCTATAGCAATTTTTTGATGCAGATGCCATGCACATGATCAGTGTTACGCTACAATTTACAAGAAAGTAGGCCCAACTCAATTATTTGTTTTTCAATTGAAAAAGATTATATATTTCAATTATTGATATCAGATCATTTCAAAGGGTCACAGGTCAATAGATTTCATACAAGAGAATGTACTTTTAACACTTTTGCTGCCATGCCTTTTTCATCCCAGTCTTGCTCACTGCCCCACAATTTTTGTGGTATGATGAGTTTTACAGGCAGTAACTTTAATAAATCATTTTAAAAATCAACCAATAAAGTTAAAACTTTTAAAGATATTCTGAAATAAACAATCTTAACTAAATCATTTTTCTCAACTTCTCTTAAAAACATTATAAGGTACTTTCATTTATTTATGCTTGAATTTGTGTGGTAGTGGTTGGATGAAGTCAATCATTCTTTTCCAGATAAGCAGAACTGTTTTATGTCACTTTATGATCACAATTAATTGAATCATAGTCCAATTCTGATTCAATTTTACTACCATTGCTTGTTTTTAAAAAAAGTCTCAATAAGATCATTACCTGCGAATTATCATCTACATCGCAAAGTGTTAATGGAAAAAGCAATAGATAGGAAGTACCATACTAAATAATATCAGTGTCATGTCTGCAAAATTGCCCATGAAAAATAGTCATAGGGCCTACTTACAGGCAACAAAAGTCATCCATGGCAATGAAATGCATTTATTGCTTTGATGACTTTTGTTGCCCACTGCAGCAAAAGTGTTACAACAATATTAGATCAAACTGCTAAAAGCAGAAAATGTATTGGGTGTTCAAACAAAAATGGATTATGTGGGTTAAAAATATATTTGTTCGATAATACTGAAGATAGAACTCTCACAAGAACTAAATAATGTTCACAGGAACATCAAATTGATAGCAAAATTAAATGTAGAGGACTGTATCACTTTAGATTGCATGATATATGAAATATTCAGTAGATCAATATCTAGTTCTAATTAAGCAGCATACTTGATTGATTGCTTGTGTGATATTATAATCATGTTAAAAAGTGATAATAGATGTCACAAGTAGTTTGAAGCTTTTACTTGTTGAACATCATGATAGGCAGTCATTCATCATTAGTCATTAAGATTTAATCGTGTCATTATCTTGATCCTAATACTGGATTATTGCCTGCTTTTTTTGTTGAAAAATTTCATAATTGTAATTTATGAACTAATATTGCACTCCAGGCAGACCCACAGATGCCTAAATTCCCCCAGCAGATCCAGGTCTATGGTATGCATGCTAATTGTTCCTTAGGCTAACTGGGTGAATTCTGCCGGGCAAGTGTTCACTTTCTTTTAGTGCTACATTTTATACTAAATTCTCAATCACAATGTCCACATGGTGGAAAGAACCAAAAATCATTAATGAGACATGAAGAAAACAAAATTCTCAAGTGTTGGGTAGAACATAAAGAAAACCAAATGCCAGTATTATACATCAAACCATGTCCAGGAATTTTCAGAAACAAAGACAGATTAATTTAATGTACATTTAATGTAAGTCAGATGGCATAAATAAATAGTATAGTACAAGAGCAATAGAGTTATTTAAAGACTATTCAATAAGTTCCTGGATGATATTTTTTCTGGATAATTCGTGATATGTAGAGCATTGCTATTTACCAAATGAATGTTATGACCATGTGCTAATGTGTGTACAAAACCGGATGTATATAACTACACACATACACTGTGTGAAATCCTATAAGTGAAAGTGACCTAATTTCTCTCTCACAGTCCTAAAATATATGTTAATTTTCAACTACGTTTGTGCATTGATTTTCATCTTGGAAAAATTGCTTCACAAACCTCTTATATATTAGTTCTAGAGAGTTTTGTCTCAGCAGATCTATAATTTTGAGTGGTATTCGTCTTTGAAATGTGGATGCAGAATTCTATGGGGATGCCCCACATCAAGGCTTGACAGAATAAATCCAATTTCACGATGATGTTGATTTCATTATTTCAACTGATGTTTCATCATGAACATTTTCCAATGGGACAGAATGTCAATGCAGAATTCTACAAAACATTCCTGCAACTCCTCCACAACAATGTATACAAACATTGCCCAGAGAAGTAGCACACTGACAATTGGATTCTACATAGGTGTCAACACCAAGATGCAACATAATAATTAATGACACAAAATTAGCACAAGTTGAAAAAGTAAAATATCTTGGCACCCTGTTAACATCAGAAGGTAGATGCTCAAGTGAGATAAAGAGCCGAACAGCACAAGCCAAATCAGCATTCCAAAAAATGAGAACCATTTTTGGACGAATAACAATGCAGATCCGAATTCGAGTGCTGAGATGTTATATCGAACCAATTCTTTTTTATGAATGTGAAGCATGAATGTGTACACACAAAAATTCAAAGCGAATTAGAGGCTACAGAAATGTGGTTTCTGAGAAGAATGATGAAAATACCATGGACAGCCAAGAAAACTAATGCAGAGGTTCTCATTGATGCTGGCGTAAAAAGATAAATCATATCAAACATTAGGGGCAGACAGTCAAGGTTTCTAGGGCATGTGCTGAGAAGAACACAGCTTGAACACTTAACAACCAATGGAAAGATCAAGGAGAGAAGAGATAGGGGACGACAAAGAAAAAAGTTACTAGATGGACTTGTATTGTGGCATGGTAGAAGCTCACTAACCAAGCTTATTGACAACACAAGAGACAGAGAGTTGTGGAGAAACATGATCGCCTATGCCATTCAGCATGGCACTTGATTGATTGATTGATAGGTGTCAACTAGTACAGATTTTTCATATTTTATTTGGATTTCTGCCCCCCCCCCCCCCCCCCCACAAATCCACAAAATTTTGTGTTAATTTTTTTTAAAAGGTTATTTGATGTTAAATTTCCTAGTAATTATTAGGGCCTACTAATGCTGATGTTTTTATCTCACACGCAAATATTGATGGGGAGGTCTGAATCTTTTTTTTAGGGTGGTAACTAAGGACGTTTTTATTGAAATATGGAAAAAATTGTTAAAAGTATAGATTTATTAAAATATAAGTTGACAGCTATGATTCTGTATCATGACAATGCACACAGGTCTGTCCATTGTCATACAGGTCTGTCACCACTAACGAATTTTTTTTCGCACAACATTCCATTACTCCCACAACTTCCATATTCATGCAATCTTGTTCGTGTGACTTTTTCTTGTTTCCATAAACAATGAAAGGTTGCAGATTTGATGATATTGAAGAGATTCAAGACACTATGATGGGACAAATTTGGGATTTCCAAAAAGTACCTACCAGAAGTACTTCCTTCAGTGACAAAAGTGCTGAAATGCGTGTATACAATCACAAGGGGATTACTTTGAAGAATAAACTACTCTGTGAGTGTCATGGTTTTCTGGAAAGATAAAAACCTCCTGAAACTTATTGAACAGCCTTATATATAGTTTTTAAACATAACTGTTCTTCAAAATGAGCTAATATTATTATTATTATTAATATGATTTAAGTCAATCTCAAGCAATGGCAGTACATCACTCCCATTTTTGAGGTAAATGTCCATCACTCATTCCTGGACCTGCAGAGCTATCTCATAGCAATCCGTTTTACTTGAACCATTTTTCAACTGTGTATATAATTCTGAATCCGTTTTATCGCTATTGCTCACTAAAAAGTCCAATTTCTGTCATTTTAGACCTGGGTATCATCAGCTACATCACCCACTTTGAAAGGTTCATTGAAAAAATACACTAAAATAATTAAATATACGATTATCCTCGCTAAATCAATCCAATTATAGGCAGCGTCATATTTCAATGACATATTTAATAGATGGGAAGTACCTCACTAATAACACTGGTGTACGGTCACCAAAATTACCCAAGAAAAAGGTTTTATGCACAGAGTGACAAAAGTCATCCATGGCAGCAGACAGGACTTTGTTCTTCAATGATTTTTTTGTCATCTGAAAGTGTTAAATGGCTCATAAAAGATATAATGTAACTATGAATTAACAATATAAATCAATACAGCAAGAGAAAAGAAATCTAAAATTGATACAATATTCTGGGAATAATTTAACAGTATTAGCTGACAGATGTAAGCCCTGTACTGTAAGTATTAGCTGACAGTGATTAGCTGTAAGCCCAAACCTACAAGGAATGATAAGTTGAGAGGCTAGAAATCACTAATGTGAAATACAATACAAGAATATTTCAGCATCTCATGAGATCATTTCAAGCAAGAAGATAACCCAAATAGAAACACCAGTATGTAGAACTTGACAGTTGTAGATTCCAGTCAACATGAAGGATTCAAAGAATTGATTGGTTGCCAAGCACCTTCATTGGGAAATGCTTTATATTCATTAGGAGCAAATATATGGACAATTATATTGCAGGTCTGTTATTGTTATGCATATTATATTATTTCACTGTAGATAATTACATCTATATGTGAACATATCATGTGTGGCTCTGTTATTAAATTGTATGATACAAAGAAAAGTGCTTGACATACAAAGCTACTTTAAGCAGATTACACTTACGAGTAGTTTTAATTTGAAGATAAAATTATTCCAAATGAGATTTTGGTTTATTAAATTTTCTTTTTTCATGAAATAATTGTAAACATGTTTTACAGAAATATGAATTGTTATATTTATGTTTTACAATAATATTGCTTGACCTTTTGTTGCTTGTGGCTTTTAAATGTAAGCCTACTTTTAAAAATTCTGGGACAAGAATCAATAATAGGTTATTCTATTAGCCTGGATGTGGTGATAGTGGTATGTGTGCAGGTGTAGGTACACAGCACTGCAGTTTTCAACCTCAATAATTACTCCTGGTCCATGTCAACCCTTTGTCCTAGTGCCTGATTCTGTCTTCCATCATACTTCAGGGTCAAGATTTATTTCCCTGACCCTGAGAAAATCCACATGTCAGTTAATTCTATTTTCTAAAAGTAACTTGCGTTTCAGGGTTCATAAGCTCCATCTGAAAATGCTTGAAATTAGAATATTGAGCTGTATAGGAAATTTGATGAAAGGTCTGTGTTGTTCTGCAACCTTCTTCCTCTGTCTTCACTCTGAAATAAATAGCGCTGATCTCACATGTCATTTGAGTAAGAGAGGGTGAATACATTTTACTGCTAATGTATAACTGAGCTGCAATGTTTGTGCTTTCGGTTGAGTACATCCGTATTTGACATTTCTATGACCTGGTGACATACTAGTGGTTATGTGAATAGCACTAGCCAGTTGCCTTTACTTTCCCAGATATGTTCTGATGCCCATTTCCTGAGACTGAGCTGACCCCAGAGCCATTTGTGAAGGGGTAGGGAGTAAATCTGCCTCAGCTTGGTAATCAATCATATTAGAATGTCAGTACACTAAATACAGTGGAATCCCTCTATATCGCATTCTGTTATAAAATATTGTCCCTATATAACAACGCTTTTCAAAATCCCCAATTATATTTTTTGCTATATTGTCTGTACTGTATATAGCAAAAATTTCAGTTATTACATACATATTTTGTCGGTCCAGACCAAGTTGTTATAATGTGATTCCACTGTACTGTGCTACTGCTGCTTCTTTTTTTGGAGGCATCTGGAACATTAAGAATGCAACTGCAACCTACTGAATGTAAATATTGGCTATGAAATTCCTACAGCTCAAAAATGTGGGGGGCGGGGGGGCGTTAAAATATTTGAAATTGTTCATAATAATACCTCGGGGGTTTGTCAAATCACAACCTCCATTATATTTTTTGATAAAGAAGCTCTGATATAACCAAATTGGACTCATGTTCGAGGTTTAAATCAGCATACCTCGCCTTAAGAAGTCCTTTTTTTTTTTTTAAATTTGGGTTATTTATGTCTCGGAGGTCATGGTGGCAGGATTACCTAACTCTGACTTCCATTATTTTTTATGGTCATAGGGTCTGATATAAACAAATTGGGCTTATGTCTATGGTCGAAAAGGGCCTACCTCACCATAAGAGGTATTGTATTTTTTTTTAATTGGGTAATTTCTTACACTGTAATATATTTTCACAACAAGGATGGAAGTATCTGCCCTTCTGCTCAGTACATATGTTTTAAGCTTGCTATATTTGGTATGATATTTGCCTTCTCTCATTAATCTCACTTGTTTTACCAAATTGTATTGATGTAGCTGTTACTGTTACCATTTTTGTGCTTACAGTTGCAATAGCAGCAATAACTTAGCTAATTGATCATATAATTTTTAATGTCCTACATTTGGTATTGATGCTAGTCAACATGTGGCCAGTTTTTTTTTATATATCATGAAGTCATTTAGTCCACAGAATTAAAGAAGACGGATTTTTGACTCCCAATAATATTTACTGGTTTTACTTTTTATCACATTTATTTAAACTACTCATAATTTCTTTCTGTGCTCCTCTGTCATTTGTGTTGCACAACCTTTTGTGTATCAGGATAAATGTGAGCGCCCAATTCCTCAGTGTCATGAGCTCTGGTGTCACTCCAACTTTGGTAGATTTGTACTGCTTTCTTTTGGAGTGTACTACATATATATAGTCTGCCATACTGGACTGGTGTTCTATCCATCTTGTTTCTCTCTACCACATAAATCATCTGCTGTCTGATAAAGACCAGTTTAAACCTCCATCACTGAATTAAGACTGAGATCCACTGGCAGACATTCCATTACTAGTTGTGGATGTTGGGTAGTCTCCATTGCCTCCTTTTTGTTAGCAAAATTATCAATTCATACAAACTTTGGATTTCCACAGTGATATGAGTAAAGTAAAGTAAGCCATAGCATTTATTAATGCCGTAGGGATGTGAGATGTTAGCGATCTCACATTTCAGAGGCTCTGCAAATGAGGGCGGTATCCATCTCCTCTCCCTCGCAGTCTTTACTTCCCGGATTAATCCGGTACCCATTTAAGGCTGGGTCAACCTGGCAGCCGTTCCACTCTGAAACATACATTTCTGCCTCAACTGGGGAATTAACCCAGGACCACTCATATGCGAAGCCATTGCGCTAACCACTGGGCTACGCGGCTCCCACAGTGATATACAGGATGGTGAATCTGTTAATGAGCTCCATAGGAGATTGGTCAAAATGATGGTTGGTTGCTGATCCAGCGGTCCATGGGCTCATGCCCTTTGACCCAATGCCATTGTGTGATATATGCATGTGTTTGTGAGCTGTTTTGTTCCATATAATGTGTTCCATTTATCTGACCCTGGAGGGAGGTCAAAATGATAATACACATGTACACAATGTTGACTGATCTAGGCAGGAAGTGATTTGTTGAACTGCTTCTAGTTCTGCCCATTGCTTTTTTTTATATATTTGTGACTTCATACTACTGAAACGAAAATTACTTTTTGGTAATGTGTACTTCTTTTTTTTTTGTTGTAACAACTTCTAATTTGTAAGCTGCTATTAGATTCTAGGTTTTATTTGTATGTCAGTGACATCCTATTTCAGTGAGCTAACATGCCCGCTTGATTTTTGTTTTATAGCTTTTAGTATCATTTCATCATTTCTAGAATGTATATTTCTGAGTGTAATGCAAGTTTATATGCTTGAGTAATACTGTGCAACAAGAAACCCTGTTTCCTGCCAACTATGTCATTAGGAGATGGCTATAAATTATCAATTTCTACAAAACAGCGTATTATGTACGAACAGATACTCTGATGAGTTCCCAGTAGAAACAGGAGTCAAAGAGTTTTGTCACCAATGCTTTTCAGTATTGTAATTGACCGTGTTATGCATAAATGTACAGAAACTATAAATCTAAGCATTCCATGGTATGCAAATACAATTTTAAAAGCCTTAGACTTTGCAAGCAATCTGGCTCTCCTTAGCTTAACACATCTAGATACTCAAGAAAACAATAGACTTCAGAATTTCTCAGAAAAAATCGGTCTATCCATCAACTCATCTAAAACA
Source organism: Meghimatium bilineatum (assembly GCA_034231615.1). NCBI lineage: Eukaryota > Metazoa > Mollusca > Gastropoda > Stylommatophora > Philomycidae > Meghimatium > Meghimatium bilineatum. Next base: position 62,566,893 of record CM067322.1, on the reverse strand, counting down.
AAACTGATGAATTTCACAAATAAAAAAACTTATGCTAGAGAAAATTAAAATCGTTCAAATATTAGGGGAGCAAGTTATCACAAGATAGTGATACAAATAAAGAGATATCAGTCTTCATGGTTTTGGCAGCAAGCACATTTAATAAACTTTCAAATATATGGTGCTTGCAAGAATTTAACAACATACATACTGTATATATAAAAGTTGAAAATCCACAGAAGCAATAGACACTAAATTAATCACCTTTAAAAGCAAGTGCCTTCAAAGGATAGTGAACATAAAATTGACAAACTTTACAATTAGTGATTCACTGAGGGAATAAACAAACCCAAAACTTATACAGTGTAATCCTGTTATAACAACTACTAATAATAGATATAACTACTGCCCTATGTGCCATCTTTGGTCCAAAAGAACTATAAATTACAGTGCTTTATATGTGAATATGACCATATTCTGCAGAATTTTCCCCAGCATGAACAATTAAGATCATTCTTAAGGCTGATGGGAATTGAACAATTAAGAGACACATTGGCTCAAAAGTTTGACTTTGCAACCAAAGATAAACTACAGAGAACTGTGAAATTTATCCAGAAGACTGTCTGATGGTGTAGGCATTAGTGCAATGAACAAAATAAAGAGATAAAAATAGTGCCAAAGATAAGCAACACCATCAAGTTAGAGAAATGTTCTCTAGTAACCACAGCAAGAACATATGAAGTTCATTTAACAGGAGCTTCTTGTATGTACAGGAGCTATGTACAGAACATAGCTGAGATAAATTCTTCCTATATACTTGCTCTGATATAACAACACCTTTTTTTTGTTATAAACCCCTTCAGACTAAGAGACTTCTTCTCAAATATTGCATATCATGGAGAGTTGGAATCTTCTGATTAAGAAAGAAAACTATAGAACACACACATTCCAAATTGCAAATAGGAAAGATTTATAGATTCTAATTTCTATTTCTGGGAATTAAAAAAAAACAGATAAAGTAATCACTTCCATGACTGACCTTCCTTTATAACCTATTATGACAGGCAAGTTATTATTCTTTGCCTTCCTTTGAGATCACTAAGATAACAAACAAGAAGAAGCTCAAAATTGTAAAACACTTATAGTACTAAGCAATAAGTTCCTTAATCTGAGATTACTATTGCTCCAGTTCATTGTGCTGGCTATCAAGTATATCATGCAAAACTAATTGTGTGTTCATCTATCACAAATGATGATGATAATTTGTTACATCCACTTTTGAAATTCAGTTGGAATTATGTCCATGCCTAATAGGTCGTAGATGGTTAATAAGCCTTAGTCGAGCTGTATATGTCCTTGGACAGTTCAGGCATGGAATGACCACTGTAGACAAATTTTGGTCTATCCGTGACTTTCTAGCTACTATCTGATTTTGAGCTGCTGCATTTCTCCTCTTTTCATAAAATTAAGTACAATGTCTAGCTATTACTAACTTCATACTAGCTATCTATTCTACTTACTTCATCAACACACAGTGACCTATTGTTACAGTACATTAATTTCCCCTTTCATGTCTGAGTACCAGTGCATACTGTATTTTGCTAGCATTTGAAAAACCAACTGTACTTTGTAAATTATGTATGCTAATTTATATGTTTTTGACTATATTAATACTGCTACAAAGGTATTAGGTTTTGTCAGATTTTTGTTTGTAGCTAATGAAACTTGTGAAAAAAAACTAGTATGACATTTCGGTTCTGCTACTAATTTATTAGCATGGTTCCACCTAGTCCTTCATCAATTATACAATACATTCCTATGAACTCATCAGGAATAATTACATGGGGCTGCTAAATACGGATGTTCTTATTGAAATACGAAAATAAATTGTTAAATATATGGATTTATGAAGAAATAAGATGACATCTACGAAAATGTATTAAATCACGAATGTTAATTCTAGTAGATTTAAGTTCAGTGGATTTGATTTAATGCTAAAATTGGTATTAGTAGTATGCAGATTGATTTAGTAGGTTTAGGTTCAGATACATGCTGAAATTGGTTGTACTGGGCTGGAAGGTACAAATAACATAGCTCTGCTGTAAACTAGCAGCACTACACACTTCACGATACCCGGCGGAAATCACAGGAGATTTTGTGTTGGTTATCAGAAAGAGAATACAGAAGAAGGTTCAGATATGGGTTTCATGGGTTCATTATAATTATTAGGTATGAGTTTATAATAGTAGTAGTTGTTACAGTAAGCGGTAGTGATGATTGTGGCAATAGTAGTCTTCTTCTTCTCATTTGCAGTTTGACATGTCTACACAGAAAGTAGCAGTAGTAATAATGGTGGTGGTAGTACTGGTGGTGTTAGTAGTAGTATTATTAGTAGTAGTAGTAGTAGTAGGGTCTTCAGTTATAGGCAGCAACATTTACACTGATCTATGTAATATTTGAATTATGAAAGATTCATCAGCCATATAGAAAATGCCAAACAGAGCACACTGTTATTAAAAACACAGTCACTTTGAGAACATGCAGCATATCTTATTTTAGCTGATAGACATGTGAATCTCGATTATCATGTCATGTTTTTGCTATTAAGAACCATGTGGGTATATTAGTGAAAATACAAGAAAACCTGCAGTAAAACTTGCATGTGGTAAAGTAGTCCAGAAAACAAAAATGCATAGTATAGCCGTTTTATTTTTTCCAATTGTCTGACACATCATACTTCATCATGGTAACTAATATATTTAGTTTTTTTTACCCTTCCACTAAATGGTGTATGTGTGTAGCCATATTGCTAGTAGGCCAACTTTACGATAGAACTGGTTTCTATTACTGTACACTAACATCAATTGCTAACCACAGTCAAGCATGCTTAACCTTTTCGTCGTTGTAGGTATTGATATCAACATAGCCACAGACGCCAACTACCATTTTTTCATGATTATTATGGGTAATATTAAAGAATTATTTTAATGATCACTTTTCCAATCATAGTACCAAATGTTTTTGTTCACACATAATTAAAAGACTTACAAAAAGTTGTATCTAAAATTAACATATCATATCTTTGTAACCACAGACTTGAATAATGTAATACTATAAACTCAAACATCACAATACAAGATTTACTTTATTTAACCCACTCAATCCCTTAATTGCTGAAATAGGCCACTATATATTCATTACCGCAACGGCCATTCTTGTTCAATTGACACACGATAATTTAGATTGATGTCAATTACTGCTTTCTTGTGAATAGACATTATAAATTTAGCTCTTACAGGACTACCAGTAATGATAGTGGCTTCCTTTGCCATTTTTCATTCGCTTTAATGTGTGTGCTATAGGAACTGTGATGTTTTGAAAATGGCCTTTAAGTGTTATCAAAACTTGGTGCAGGATTGATCTAGTTATGATTCAGATGAAGATGATGTGGATTGTTTGGATAAAACTTTAGAGAATAAGAATGAATTGGAAATTGATGAGGAATTAGTACAGGATTTGGGAGAGGTAGGCCTAACTAGTAGCAGTGACACATTTTTTGTAGATGACACTACTGCCCGCCCCACCCAAGTAGAGATAGAGAATGGTCAAAACAGCTGAGCTATGTGAATATAGAGCAGTTTCGTGAGTAATCAGGTCCTGCAAATGGCATTGATTCAGATCAAAATTACTCTAATTTTGATTACCCGTCTTTATTTTTACTGGAGACATTCTTTGAGCACTGTGCAGATCAAATCAATATATATGCTGCTAGCAAAATTAAAGAAAAGCCAGATTTTTCTTGGAAACTAGTTTTACTTGATGATATCAAGAATCAATGATACTGTATTTCTTTATGTGAACTATATGTTTGGGATTCACCAGCAACCCTCCTACAGCATGATACGGTCTACTGATGAACTGTTGAATGTGCCTGCAGTGTCAAGTGTAATTACGAGAAATAGATTTGAAAGTACAAACACATATTTTCATCTCAATGATAATTCCAAAATAATTCCATGAGGACAAGGACATAATGCAATTTTTAAGGTTTAGACCTCTGTTTGATCTTATTCTAATCATGTAGCTTTTACAGGCAGACTTCAATTAAAAAAATATATCAAAAATAAACCCTGTCCTTGAGGGATCCACATTCTGGGTATCTCTACAACTTTTAGGTGTATATAGGGAAATCTAACATACTGATGAAAGATGGACTAGGATATCGTGTTGTCACAACAATTGGCGAGTCCAATCTTGAAATAAGATATCATTTTTATTTTGATAATTATTTTGCAAGTGTGAGGTTAGCAGATGATCTCGTCAAAGCTACTGTTCAACCATCCACCTCAGTCATAACAGTTGGCCAAATTAATATAAAAACTTTAAGCTTAAAAAGTCTCACGTTGAAATGAGAGAGATTGGGAATTTAGTTGCCCATTTCAGGCAAGATTTGGAGCACATGGTCATATGGTTAGAACACCGTTCTCAGACCCTTGAGGTACCAGGTTCAATCCACAGTTGGGACAGCAGCTACAATGAAAATCCTTCTTGTACATGTCGCAGCGTCTGCTATGGAAAAGTGGCCTTTACTTCCACAGCCCATAGAAAGCCTCGCTGCACTCCTTCACAGGAAAACATGCAGTGACGAAAGTTTATTTTCTGGCAAGACAAACGCCCAGTGACACTTCTGTCCACAAATTCTCAACCAACTATGACAACAATAGAAAGAAGAACTACAGGTGGCTGAGTCAATGTGGATCTCCGAACACCTGTGAAAACATATAATCAAGGCATGGGATGGGTGACCGGCTGAGAAGCTATTACCCTATAGAGAGAAAAAGTAGAAAGTGATGGAGGTGTCTGCTTTGGTTTCTCGTTCAAAAACAAACAGCAACAATCATCACATTTCACTCTGTACAAAAAAATCAAGCAACGACACCAACTGGAAAACAAGTGTGCAGCCACTTGAAGTTCCACCTTTATTGTATTAGAGCCCTCATGGCCAAAAAATCAAGCAGGCATAGAAAGGCAAGGCAACAGCTACAGAATTCACAAACCCAATTCATGTTGATCATCAACAAACTCAGATGTTTGGCAGAAAATGCTCCTGCTGTTGGTGCTCTAAAATGATCTAGACTGCAAAAGAAGGGGTATAGAAACATCTAATGATTGCCCCATCTGTAAAGTAAACTTGTGCAAGGGAAACTGCTTTGCAGCTTTTAATTTGGACATTTATCAGCAAATATATTGACACAAGTAAGTGAAACTAGCACACAATACTGACACTCATTTTATTTCTTCTCACTTGTTACATGAATATAAACCTGTTTTACATGACATTCACAAAAACATGATCACAGATCAGTAGCTCATGCACTTTTATGTAAATTGGACTTTCAATCATTAAAATTGATTACAAACTATTTTTTATTAATTTTCTTGCACAATGACTTCTCATTCTTGATAAGTTATTTCCCTTGTCCTGGGAATTGAGCTCGGAGTTTGTCCTGAAAGGCTGGGATTGAAAGGGTTAATATAGAGATTTTTCATGTATTAACTTTTCAGGTCATTATATATTTCTTGAGAAAAACATACTATAAATTAATAGAAACACAGATACTTGTGTACATTAGTAGAGAACATCATACTCTTTGAAGATGTCAACTTTAGAATGTTCTCCACAAGGTTAATACTTTTTATACCTTTGATGTGGCTGCACAACTACGACGGCATACAACAGCGCATAATGATACAAGTATGGGCCTCTGATGCCTTGTACATACTGTGGATGGTTCTTTGTGGTTCACATTAGTCATGTGAGTTATATCCATCATCGCCATGGATAATAGATAATATTTCTTATAGCACAGCAATACTCTCGTCTGGAAAAACGCCTACTACTTTTGCATTTTCAATCTGAAATGATCTGGAAAACATGAAGTAATATATTTTTACAGTTCACAAAACAGAATGCTGCCATCATCTTGACTTCCCGGATTGATCCAGTACCAAATTTCGGCTGGGACGACCCAGGAGCTGTTGTGATCTGAAAAACATTTCCACCCCAACTGGGGAATGAACCCAGGACCACTCATATGTGAAGCCAGTGTGCTAACCACTGCGCTATGCTGCCCCTTATTTTCCATGGTACCTATTGGTAAACAATTTTACTATAGACTCACCAATTTATCAATGTGAAATACAAGTGATTTTTTTTCTTTCTACTCATGAAACAGTTCAGTACCTGAAAATCATTAGTGTTAAGATATTTTCAGTACAGTAGTCATCTGTTGTGGGTGAAAACATTGTTTTGAACATAAAAATGATTTTTTTGTTGCCAATGTTAGCATGGATCAAGAATTTATAAATGAAAGTAAGGCAAAGAAAGAACATCTAATGCTTGTTTTTAAAAACAATAAAGTTTTTGTATGATAAAAACATGTGATTGTTGTAATGGAATACAATTAAGTTCTTTGATATCCCAATGACACATCCTCTCTTTCTCTCTCCCTCTCTCCCTTTAAAACTTGCCATACCTTTTTTTTTCTTTTTGTGTGTGTGTGGTTATTATGCTTTCTGATGGACAATTTTCATTTTCATACCTTCTTGTATACACATTTGTAATTATCTTGAACAATTTAAATTTAAAATAAATAAGTGAAGCACATCCTGTGCAGATACATACTATAAAATTTACAGGCAGACAGATCACAGGCACTGGAGAACATTGTGTTATATGTGCACATTGTGTTTGCATGTTAGAGCAGCAACATGTTTTCCATGCTAAGTAAAACCATAAAAACGAGCATGATTTTCCACACAAAAAGGCATCATTAGCAACAAAAATAAAAGGGAGATTACTTAATTAACGCCCCAAAAAAAACAGTGATGGAAAGTGAGTTATATATAATTAATTCAACTTCGTAATTTGTTCTGATGAGGGAAGTATTTATTCTGTGATTGAATGTACCTTCTCTCCTTGATGCTAAAAAAAAAGACATTGAGGGTTGACTTCATTGTACTCAGGTTTCTCCATATGTACTCTGCCCCTATCAACAAAATGGCACACTGCATGCCAAGGGTACCACTCATAGCTCGTAATTCCATAGCTTCAAGTGATAATCCCCTCCAGGGATCTGCAAAAAAGTCCACTTTGTAAACCAGACATCATGAGCCAGATTAAAACCCATAACCTCTTGAGTACAAGGTGAACAGCTTAATCACTACTGTATGGAGATCTCTTTGATTTATACTGATTTAACCAGACTACAATAATGAAACCAGTTACAAGGCCACAACGTGGAAAGGAAGTATGTGTTTGATCAACTCTGGATTGCTAACCCTGAATTTATCATTTCATTCACATTTTATTAGACATCATTAACTGATGACTACATTAATGAGAATGAACCTTCTCATTATGAATGAACCTGGCCAACGGCAAGAGCATACAATATGAAAATGGAAACAGCAAAATACAGAGGAAGACCAAGAAGAAAGTGGATTAAAGGAGTTACCAACATTCTGACACGGCACAGCATTACTGCATATCAAGCAACCATATATGCAATAGCTGTAAACCGATCATTATTCAACCCTGCGAACTTCTCACAGCACAAGAGAAAAGACAATAGATAGATAGACATTAACTGAAAAAAAATCACATAATTTGTCTGTGTTCATTCTCAAACTCATGCAGACTAGCAGGATACTGTCAGATCAAAATGTGCTGTCATTGCTTATATCTTGGCTACAATATCCTCACCTTTTGGCCTGACACACCTGACTTCAACACAGCTTATGAGTCACGGAACAGCAAAACCCCACCTCCTATATCTTGTTAGTCATCTCCTATGACGTGCATAGCAGGTCACAGTGTCAATATTCTTTGCTACCTTTCCATTTCCTGACAACACAAGCGAAATAACATTTAAAAATGAAATGTAATTTTAGTGATCTCAAAAACATTTTCAATGATTGCTGAACTTGTACACTTCTCTTCTTATTACCTTTATACATCAAGATTGCTAGGTTACAGTGGGCCTACCCATTCCCTTCTTATTACCTTTATACATCAAGATTGCTAGGTTACAGTGGGCCTACCCATTCCCTTCTTATTACCTTTATTTATACATCAAGATTGCTAGGCTACAATGGGTCTACCCATTCCCCTTTCAATAACAGATTCACAAACACATGTATGCATCCTAATCACTAGGAAACTGTACTCTAATATTATACAAACTTAGCGTCGAAAATTCCGTTTACCTCCTGACTTACTTACAAGCCTGATGTCAGAGATGACCATGTCATGTGTGACAGCTTTACACATGTCATACACAGTCATGGCAGCAATACTGACAGCAGTCAAAGCCTCCATCTCAACACCGGTAACACCAATAGTTCTCACTAGAGAGGTGATATCAACTGAGTGAGTTTTCTCATTCAAGACACAAATCACATCCACTTTTGTTAGATTAATATTATGGCACAAAGGAATGAGCTCAGCTGTCTTTTTAGCAGCCATAATTCCAGAAATTTGAGCCACTGTCAATACGTCTCCTTTTTTTATCTTGTTTTCCTTCACCAGCCTTCCAACTTCTGGTCCCAAGTATATTCTAGCCTCAGCTTCAGCTTCTCTAAGTGTTGTCTTCTTGTCTCCAACATCCACCATCAATGCTTTACCATCCTTATCTGTGTGAGTCAGGCTGCCTTTAGTTGATACTCCTTCTTGTGCATCCACTTTCGGCTCAGAATAATTATTAAATGAGCTTGTTGTTTCTTCCAATTGCAAATGTGAGCTTACATTTTGTAGTGTCTGTTCTCCTTTCATAAGATTAAAATAAAGTTCTGTGTAAATATTGTGACTATTCAGGTTGTCACCATGCTCTTGAATAGGATGTGTGCCTTCTACAGGCATTCCACAAGACATATCTTTATTAATACATACAGACATCAATGAAATTGCTTCTTGGCTTTCAGAGTGATTTGTATTAATCTTTTGTTCATCAATTATTTTATGTTTACCTTCTGACATTTTTAACTCTACATTATTGACAGAATTAATTGTAACATTATCTGATGATGGTTTCAAGGGTGTATTACTCTCTTCATTGACACATGAAATAGTCTGTGATGATAATGATACTGATGAAGATAAAAATGCATGAGGTATATATCTGAATGAATATTTATTTAAAATGAGTGACGACAGAGAATAAGATGTTAGAACTGTGTATGGCAAGTGGCACTTTCTAATTACAGTTGGTGTAAATTTAACATTTATGAATAAATGATTTAGTGCTTGTTTCACATTCATAGAAAACAGTCTGAAGCCATAAGGTAAAAATGAAATATTAAAAAGATGACTTCCAATATCTGATAATTCTTGAGATGAATAAATCACATCCTCTGACAACTGTTCTGTGCTTTTCTTGGAACTTTTCAACAAACTATCTGAATAAATAGAATTTTAAAAAAAACATGTTATTACCCACAGATTTTTATAAAGAGTTGTACACATATTCTGCATTCGTTCTCAAGTTCCTGTTGGTAGCAGGATTTTGTTCTGAGAACATAACATTTTGTGTGATAGTTTACAGCTTGGCAGTAATATATGTGCCTTTCTGCTTGATACATCCAATTTCAGCATGGCTTTTGTTCTACTGGATGGGACAGTCAAGACCACCCTCTTATGATATACATGACAGGCCACTGCATTCATATTCTATATTCCCCTTTTAGGTCCCAGCAACAATTCAAATGAGTAACTAGGAAAAAACATTACAAACACAAAAACAAAAAAAAGATAAAAACACAAACTATGTTGCCAAGCACAATAATCAAGAGAGTGCAAGTATACACTCGCAACACCTCAGAGATTGGAAACAGCAGCATGACTAGTTATTGGAAGAAATATAACATCTTATTTATACATTATTTGCATAATAACAAGCACTTATTGTCATTGTCTGGAATGTGTTTACAGGTATTCAAGAAATTAGACTTCAGCCTCATGCAATTTCTTGACATTTTTTGTAGAATCATATGCATTTAACCTTTAGCACACTGTGTTTACATTTCGGATGGTGCATTCCGCTAGAATTGTGTCATGTCTTGATTTCGGAATGTGAAATCAACCGCCTGGTTCGCCAAACCCAAAACCGAACAAAAAAAGTCTAGATCTGTTACTTTTTGTCAGAATGTTGTGGCAACATTGAGAAGAAAATTTATCACCATTTTGTTAATGGCGGGGATACAATTTCAAGTGATTTTTAAATGGAAATTGGAACAATTTATAGTCATCAGCATCGCTGCGAAGCGACATGACAGTGAATCGAGTTTATTAAGTGAAATCATCATTTTTTCAGCTGGAAAAGTGAACAGCTTGAGAGGTAAGTTCTTCATATTCATTATTTAAAATATGCCACTGTGTTTCCATTATGTAAAATATATAATCGTCAACAGATTACACAGCTGTCGATCAATCAAAAATACGATACGCCTATATCTAGATAGGTCTAAATCTGTCTTTATCACTTTCTCACATGTCTCGTATCACACACATACAAACAGAATGTACACCAATATATGCAGAATTTAATTCTTTATTTATATGTGCAAATATTATTTAAATATCTGTAACAACAAAAAAGTTATTGCGATTTCAAAACAGCCACAGACGATTGCATAACATTTCCAAAATCCAATTCAGCAGCAGGAGAGAAATTGCATAATTGTAAACACAGCATGCCTAAGGTTAAGATAACCATTGTTACATGAATAAAGTATAAATATTTAAACTTGCTAACACGAAACATCTACATAAAAGCTGAACTCAGTTATTAGACTCTGAGATCAGATGTTTATGCAATTAACCACACTTAAAACTAATGATCAGGCCAGGGCATGACACAAATAAACAATCAAAATGCACACTTGCCTGCAGACAGTTTTTGTTTCCATTTATCATTTGTCCAAATTATCTCCTGCAATTCTTGATCCAGTATACTCTGCTTCAGTACTTTTGAAGGGGACACTTCAGCGTTTCCTTGACAGGCCTGTCAAAGATTAAACACTAAATATTATGGAGTCACTAAAGGTGGAACTTCATGATATATGATAAAATATTTGTTATGAACTAATATCACACTCTCACAAACACATAGATGCTCAATCTCTCCCAGCAGATGTTGAAGTAAAAAAATACTGATCGTTCCCATGTCTTACTGGTCACATTCCTCATTCTACACTTCAAATATCCTAGGTCCACCCATGCCACAGAATAATGATGATGATGATGATGAAGTAATTCATCGTAAGCAGGTAGCTCTTGACAGCCCATAGCTGTTCTCAGTTGAGTAACTGAGGTGACACTCAAACTCGCATATGGTTTGCCATCTCAAAGGCATGGTTGTATTAGAGTAGTTTATGAATGAATGCTTAATACCCAAAGGGAGGTATTCCAATACTGCAGTATGCAAGGATCATCAAGTCCTGCCAGGAGCAAAGCATATAGTCTGGGCCAACAAGTTCATCATTCTTCTATTAGATCTGTTGACTTATCCACAATGATGGTGCACCTAGCATTCCCTGCTACTTAAGTGTCTGCCACAACAAAACAAAGGAGCAATGTTCACTGGATCTTTTCATCATCCATGGGGATCATTTGACAGAAGACAAAAGTAAGAAATCAAGGCACGCAGTTGCAATCGTTTTTTCACAGGTGACAGGTTGTCAGCTTATCCAGGTTGTTGTAAACAGATGTTACATTTCAAAGAAAATTGTACATCAAAAGTGTAAGAGCATCAAATAAACAATTTCCACAAAATACTGAAGAGCATAACATAAAATCTAAATACCAATCACCTACCATCAGAAAAAACAGATGATTAATTCAATAAGAAAGCCAAAAACACCAACACAAGATGACTATCACATTATGAACAGACCAGAACAAGTTATAATTCTACGTCTCAGAACAGGACACAACCGACTCCGCAGTCACATGTATACAAAGTTCAAGATTGGCAACACGGCCATGTGTACATGTGGACAGACAGCACAGAGTGCCAAACATATACTTCAAGAGTGTTCTGAGCATGAAACACTGAGGCAGATATATTGGCCAGAGGAAACAACACTGGAATCAAAACTCTATGGGACACTGTATGAACTACAAAAGACAGTGAGTTTTATTAAGGAGACAGAATTACAGATATAGACATGTTTCAAGTGAACGAAAGAAGAAGAATAAAATCTAAGAAGGAAAAGCAATAAACACAGTAATAGTGAATAGAAATTACAGTGAATTCGATTTCAACAAAATGGTCCAGACAGACAAAATGTTTGTCATAACAGAATGTTGCTATATACACTTATATACATTAAAGAATAAAAATAAATAGGGAATTTTGAAAAGTATTGTTAAAATAGGGAATTTTGAAAAGTATTGTTAAAATAGGGAATTTTGAAAAGTATTGTTAAAATAGGGATTTTTGAAAAGTATTGTTAAAATAGGGAATTTTGCTATAAACGTATGCACTATAATGAGGCTACACTGTAATAATGGGTAGAACTGCAGAAACACTGATCTCACAAGTAAAATGTTAACACATAAGGTGATGAAGTTTTATTAATGACTAGAAGCAGACAGGAAAACATACATAAAATTTGTTTTTGACCAAAAGTCCTTTATCAAGAACACAACTTACCACAAGATAAGTAGTAAAGCAAAATGAGTTAAACAGGTTACTAAAACACTTACCTTGCTTATTAATAAAAAATATATTTAAAAAAAAAAAATTATATATAAAAAAACATACAATAAAACTAAACAGGACAATTCTCCACGTATCGGCTCAAATTGAACTTTTTTCAAGAGACAAACAACAGAAAACGACAAAATAAAAAACAAAATAAATGACTATATTTCATGAGATGCTTGATGAAATATAGTCATTTATTTTGTTTTTTATTTTGTCGTTTTCTGTTGTTTGTCTCTTGAAAAAGGTTCAATTTGAGCCGATTTGTGGAGAATTGTCCTGTTTAGTTTTATTGTATGTTTTTTTATATATAATTTTTTTTTATATATAATTTTTTTTTTAAATATATTTTTATTAATAGGCAAGGTAAGTGTTTTAGTAACCTGTTTAACTCATTTTGCTTGACTATTTGTTCATTAGGTTACTGCGGCACCATCCACTTTGTCGGACACCCTCTGACCATTTGGTTATTTATACAAGATAAGTAAAACACAGTACTGTCTATGAGCACATCATGGAACAATAGTAGATGAAGAAAATACAAATATCGGAAGGAGATGAATCATAAATTACTTGGGAATACAAACATTGAAGGGATGGAAATGGATTAAATGAATAGGAACTTGATAGAACACAACAGGATATTTATATGTAGGAATGAAGGGTGTTATTAACAAAGACTACAGTGCAACAAATACATGGATATACTGGTTATCTAGTGCATACAGTCATACAAGGAGCACAACTTCATTTCCGTATCTTGAAAATCTCAGAAAGTCTGTGTTCTTGAAGTGCGCAGCAACAGGAGTCTCTGATCTGTGGTTTATATTATACAGATGATTACATAATCTGCCTCTAGCTTCTCTCTTATGTTAAGTCATGGTATGTTTGCAAATGACTGTAGATAATGTTGTGGGGCTCACATGTCTAGATATTCACAGAATAAGTTCACCATTTTGTGATCCCCATCATCAAAGTCCTCATTACCACTATAAAGATGATGCTAGCGGAGAAAAAAGTTATGAGCATCAGTAGATTTGTAGTGTACTGATGTGCTGAGACAGGAAGGTTGAATGGTGGTGAATATATCAAGAAAGTTAACACAGGAATTGGACATTTAAGATGTGAACTTAATGGCAGGGTGGAAGTTATCAACAAAGTGTATAAAATGAGACAAATCAGCCTCTGACATATCCATGATGCTACCACAATCATCAATGTAGCTGTAAAACACATACAGATATGGTCCATCATTGGTGTCGTGATAATGGTGCTCAAAGTGGTCCATTAATAAGCAGATATAGCTGGGCCCCATCTAAATGCCCATAGCAACACCACTGATCTGATTGAAAAAGTTGCAATTGAAATAAAGTTCAAATCAGTGGTGTTACTGTCCATTTACTTGCCATTATTCTCTAAACTTCATCAACGTCGTCCATGTAGTGAGTATGAGGACTTTCGTAGTAAAACCCAAGGGATAATGGACTTCTTTAGTTGACATCTATACACTGACAGAACCCTCACATATGCCTGATTCGGGCATAGCATCTTGCGTAGATAGGATGAAATGTTTTAACTTTCCATCCCCATAGTTCTGCTGCCTGTTAGGTTCATGTTCCAGCACCTCCCACATCTCCATTCTGATCACAAGTCCATGATTCCCCGCTAGTTGACTATAGACATGACAAGAATTCATGACAAGAATCTTAAGGACATCTTGATCTATAGTCTCCAAATGGCAGACGTCTTGAATAATTGTGGCACCATTAGCTGCCAATGTAGTGATGCAACACTTGCACCTGTCAAAACACCTATTTCGTAATGTTCCTCAAAGTTATTTTCACTACCGAAAAGTTCTATGTTATCTATGCCACCACTTGCAAGCGTTTTATCGTAATTTACATAAGATATACTAAAAAGAGGTTCAGATACCGATTTCTGCTGAAGACAGATGTGTTGGACCATTGGTGAAAATAAAATGGCGACACAACGCATTTCCATTCTCTGGACTACATCCTGCTGGAAATCTAATAGGACCATGGACCAGCTACAATAAAGATCCAGCAGGAGTTTGAGAATGAACACTGAAGAAGAAGAAGATACCAATTCTATCATCATCATGTGACATATTCTTTCCAGAATGTTGTCTTTGAAATTGCTGTTCTGAACCCAACTCTATCCTGTGCCAATCTGCCTGCCTCCTCCAACGATAACTTTATACAGTCTTTGATGTCATCTGATCATCTTCTAGCTCTACCTCTTCTACTTCCCAGAATTCTGCCCTCTAAGATGCATCTTTCCATGCCATTGTGTCTTTTTATATGTCCAAAATAGTTGACAATTTTTTAATTATACAACTAATTCCCACTTTAACACATGAAGAATTGAATTCAGGCTATCCTAAGCAAATATCTAGGCACATTATTCACATAGGTTGCCAGTTCTTTTGGGTAGAAAATCTGATTAAATGAGCACCAATATAAGAACACATCCATTTTTGTCTGCCATTTTGACAGAAAATAATCATCATCTACATGATATTAACGACAAATCTAGGACTCCTGATATTTCACACACCAATAACACAGACTTTTCTTCATATTTGTTCATTCTAAAACTCCTGCATATTAGCAGGGTATAGTCCAGGGAAAATAAATCCATGCTCACTAACTTGAATTTTAGCAGAAATAATTTTAAAAACTACAAGCCAATATGAACAGGTTGTGTTTCTTACTTATGCAATGTCTGTCCCACAAGCCCTTAAGAGCGATAAACTGCTAGACCTGAAAGAAACCATACAGAAGTGAAAACCAAAGAAGGACAGTACTACATTGGATGCCATCCAACTGTGGCATACCAGGAAATAAAAAGGCAGATATGCTAGCAAATGTTACAGCAATACAGGAACAAAAATACCAAGAAATCACTGACCAGAAAATGAGGACTCTAATCAAAGCTATTAGAAAAATTGATGACCCAAAAAAAGACAACTATCGATATCTTGACAGAGTTGCATCTTCCGAATCAGGATAGAATGCAACAGACTAAACAGCTACTTAAATAGACTATGACTGATTCCATCACCTTTGTGTTCACGTGAGCAGGCAGTACAGACTGCGAAACATATTTTGCAAGACTCTATTACACTAAACCAGTTGAGGGCAGACCACTTGCTAACCAAGACAGACATCCACAGAAAGCTGTATGAAAGCCTTCAGCAGCTTTTAAATACAGCAGCATTTATCAAGGAAACTGGACTTATTATGTAAACATGTCAAACTGTGAATGATAAGAATAAGTAATTACCTGTCACTGATAATTGTTGTAATGGAAGATGAAGATCAAGAACTGTGGCTGAACACGATAACATGGAGACAGACACTAAAGTCATTATATATTGTTACGTTGCTGGATCAGCAAGTCAACAAATTTCTAATGACTCAAGTGGTGCAGACAAGCATCCACACACAAATCAACTCAGTCACTGTCTTAATATAATAAAGACTGCTGACGACTTCGCTGGAGAAAGACAAGAATCCACTCTGGTAAATATCCTGGGTAAACATCATCCATTTTGACACTGTTGTGTCTCTTATTTTCTAGTTACCAGCACACTTGTTCAGCATTATTGCAATGAAAATATCTTAAATTAATTACGAAGGATTGTCATCATGTGGGGAAAAAACGTTAATTGTTGCTTGACATGTAATTGCTGTCATTGCTTACAACAATATCTTACAGTTTGTGCTTGATCTGACTTCAAAAGATGGAATGAAGATAAAAATTTGTGAGCGAACCATCTTATCATTTCATCTAACTAGTGTTGGACTACAGACGGATGACTGTAGCATTTATCTCTGTATCGAAACAGATTGTGTCAGATTCCATTTTCAAAATTTAAACTGGTATATTACAGCACAACCTTGCTTTGTGGTTAAATTTGTTAGTAATGTTAAAACATAAAGCACAGAAAACAATTTTAGACAGTTGTTCAAAGAAAAAACACAGTTCAAAAGCAGATGGTTAAGTGAAATTAGTGAAATTTTAGAGGAAATAACACACTCCACTACCACACACCTTGAATAACTTCACATACCTTGGCAACAAGATATCAACAACATGAAATTTATCAACAAATATATATTAAACCGTATTTTAACCACATTGGCTGCAAACGCATTCAATAAATAAACTATCAGATATCTGGCACTCAAAAACAACACAAAACTAAAAATCTTCAACTCCTGCGTGATTCCAACATTGACATATGGATGTGAAAGTTGGAAAGCAACATCAAATTTAGAACAAAGACTAAACACATTTGAAAACAAATGTCTTAGATTTCTACTGAACATCCATTGGTCGGATTTTAAATCAAATAGTCATCAGGCAAAAAGCAAAACAAGAATATGCATCCACCTATATTAGAAGGAGTCGCTGGAATTACATCGGAAAGGTGCTGCGAATGGGTACCAAAATACCTGTCAAGCTTTGATGGTCACCAAGGGGCAAGATAAAATGAGGAAGACCAAGAGAGACCTTACATAGCACTATTATAAGAGAGCTCTTCACCATTATATCAGAAACAATGAAAAACTAAGACAAATTGCAATAACACGCAAGACATGGAAATCTATGACATCCACCCTATGTGCCGTCTTTGGCCCTAGAGGAATAAATAACTATCACCTTCATTTCTACATATAGATATTCTGTTTTGTTCTATCAATTCCTGTGTGTAATGCTGTGCCTCCATCCCTTTGGGTTTTTTTTTAATTGATTTATTATCAATATTAAGCTGTAGCATGTGTATTTGAAAAGGGAGCAGAAAATAGTAATGCTGATACCTGCCATGTATGTCAGAAAAGTTGACTGAGAATAGTTTGGTGTGGGGTTGACTAACTTAGTCTTGGTATAGAACATGATGATCTGGAATGTGGTGTTTGGCTGAAAGCCAGTTATCGCAGCCATGCTGATAACACTCGCAGACCACAATGCTTCATTCCTTACTCTGCTAACTAACAGGAGTTTGAGAATGGATGCAGAACAATAAATTATAAATGAGTTTTAACATTAATTATTTTACATCCATAATTTGAAACTTAAAAACAGTCTGTCAATTGAATATATGTTACCAGATTACCTCATATTTTGCTGTACTGTTTGATTCTGCTCCTTTGCTTGCAATGAAATAACAGTGGGATGAACTTCTGGTCCACAGATGATTGTAGAACGAAGCTGATGATAGCACTGCTTTAAGGTGGCCATTTACAGAAGGCATTTTCCCCAATTGTATAATTTGTTTCAACAAAAATGTGGTTATAGGCAATTAGTGCCCATGACACTAAACAATTTCTGTGTTTCAAATAAGAGTAGGTATTAATAATAACAAAAACAATACTGCAGGGAACTGTCGAGGGTGGAAGAAGCAGAGGAGGCCAAATAAAGACATGGACAGACAACATCAAGGAATGGACAGGGCTAGATATTTCCACACTCATCCGCATCGCTGAGGATAGAATTCGCTGGAGGACTCTGTGTGCTGAAGCATCCAATGTGGTACCCCTACGACCCTGAAGGGTTATGGGTTTATTGATTGTTTATTGATTAATAATAAATTTAGTTACGGTACCCTTACAGTAAATTGGTACTCTAGCATAATTTATAATTTCAGTGAATTTTGAGACACATAATTTAATTTAAAATTTAAGTGAACTCTAAGTAGTTCATGGCATAACTATTTCTGTTCCAGTGAATTATGATATATATATATATAGTATCATTTATAATTTTAGCATATAGTGTAATTTGTATTATTTCAGTGAACTTAGACACAAAATATAACATTGTTTTCATTGAACTTTGTGGCACCAAAAGTAATTAATAAATTTTTAATGATCTTTGAGATCCCTAATGTAAAACATTATTTCAGTGGGCTTTGAGATGCATTCTTCTTCTTCTTCTTTCGTTCACTTGAAACATGTCTATATCTGTAATTCTGTCTCCTTAATAAAACTCAGTCTTTTGTAGTTCATACAGTGTCCCATAGAGTTTTGATTCCAGTGTTGTTTCCTCTGGCCAATATGTCTGCCTCAGCGTTTCATGTTCAGAACACTCTTGAAGTATATGTTTGGCACACTGTGCTGCCTGTCCACATGTACACATGGCCGTGTTGCCAATCTTGAACTTTGTATACATGTGACTGCGGAGTCGGTTGTGTCCTGTTCTGAGACGTAGAATTATAACTTGTTCTGGTCTGTTCATAATATGATAGTCATCTTGTGTTGGTGTTTGTGGCTTTCTTATTGACTTGATCATCTGTTTTTTCTGATGGTAGGTGATTGGTATATCTGGTTGGTCTTCGGCAGCACATTCCTTAGCCAGTTAGTCTGCTTTTTCATTTCCTGGTATTCCACAGTGAAAGGGTATCCACTGCATGGTTACCCTATACTGGTAAGACAATTCGCTAAGTAGTTTTTTCAAGTCTGTTAGTTTTCCAGACTGGAGAGCTTGAAGCACTGACCTTGCATCTGTCAGGAATACCACAGGCTGTAGGTCAGAGTTGGAGTTCAGCAGTTTTTTAGCTGCCACACTAATTGCCTGGATTTCTGCATCATAATTATTTTGAGATGCATAATATAATGTATTATTTCAGCAAGCTTCAAGACATATATTACACAATTTAGCCTATTACTTAAGTGAGCTTCAAGACATGTATAAAGTAATGTATTGTTTATGAAAGTGCTTAAATATACAAAACATAGGTAAAGATAGTTGAGATCTTTATTTCTTTGTAATGAACAACCACCTCTCCTAGCATAGATATCTTAGCAAAGAAAGTTATATCTAAAGCTCTGTTAAGATTCATTTAACATATTGTATATATCAATCTCTCAGGTTGATCTGATTCTTAATTATGATGAGTAAGCTAATTAACACAAACATTACAACATGTATTGGTTAAGTTATTGATGGCAATTAAAATTAGATTTCTCCTATATCTATATTTGCTAGTAATAAATGCATGACAAACTTGAAAAAATATGCAATTTGATTATAAAATAAAACAACTAGTTTTATTAGTAAAATATAAATTACATTGTAAAATATATTCTGCTAACAAACATTATTTATTTATTTTGTTCTCAAATCCAAATTGGATCTCACTGGTAGCAGGACAATGGTCCCACTAGATTTCCAGCAGGATTGTAGTCTATGGAATGGAAATGTGTTGTGTTGCCATTTTATTTGCCCCAACACATCTTAATACAGAGTGATAGCTAATATAAAGTACGCTCGTGAAGATTCATTTATTTTTTAGTTTGGTACCTACTAGCCTTTTGGACTCAACTCCAAACATTCATTTGTTTAAATTTGTGTTGGTGTGGTCTTTACTGTATTGGGTTCCACGTATTGTATTGTAATCCATGTTGTATTGAGTAATAGTATGTTATATCTGTTATATCCCGTCCAATTTTCAACAAAACCCGATCCCATGACTACATGTTTCTACATACATCATTGTCACCTTGAACATTGTATTGTTTACATGTCAGTAGTGTATCTAATGACATTGTTTTTACTGTTTTCATTGTTTATTTTATATATTCTTGAGAAAGACCTAACAGTTCGAAATTTTGCAAATGTCTTGTGTATTGTAATTTGTATGTTTTCGTGTTTACATCTCATAACCCCTTAGTCTTAGTGATAGTCCATCTGTTGTGTTCAAATAGAACATCAATAACCTGTGTTCTACGTAAGTACTATTATTAACTAATATGTTCAGTGTTTTTACTTCTTCCGCTGAACAGTGAATGTCAGTTGCCATTTTGATATTAGGCCAGCCATTTGACAGAACTGGTTCCTGTCTTGTACTAGACACCAAACTCAAAGCTACCGGTAACCAGTTAAGCATGTTTGATCTTTTATGGTCTCTTAAAACTTATATGGTCTTTTTAACTACAAGACCACGTGCACAAAATAAGCTTTATATTACAAATTAGTTTTGAGATATTTGAAAGTAAAGAAGGGCAAGAACGAACTATAGATACATTTGGAATCTTTGTTACCTACAATATTTTATGGTAGTGTGTCCTGATATAATTTAATTGGACTTAGTTGTCTGCTGGTTGAAAGAGGCATGTCTCTTCAAAAGAGAGGCAAACTCATTAACTACCTACGAACTATAGATAATTAAGTTTTGTTAAATGTTAACCAGAGAAAAAATATTTGACAGAAAAGCTTGTTTAGAGTTAACATCTTCGCAGTTTTAGAACATGACCTTTAGTCACTTAAATGACCTTCAAAAAACTCTATTGTAACTACGAGGGGTCAATTTGTTTTTTCTCTGCATTTCGTTGGCTGGCATCACAATGTATATGAAAAGTGTAGAAAAAGTAGAATTTGTCCCTTGTAGTTATATGCAAATAGTAATGCAAAATGATGTAAAAAGGTTACTAAAACACTTACCTAGCCTATTAATAAAAATATATTTTTAAGAAAAAAAACAAAAAACATACAATAAAACTAAACAGGACAATTCTCAACGTATCGGCTCAAATTGAACCTTTTTCAAGAGACAAACAACAGAAAACGACAAAATAAAAAAATAAATAGATGTCTATATTTCATCAAGCCCTCGTCTCCATAATAGCGCAGGGATGGCAACGCATCTAGTCAAGGTGAAAATGCGTGCATTCATTATAAACAAACCGAAAGTGGGAAATTAGAGACACTATAGATGAGTGCAAGAATAATAAAAGAAAAAGATAAGAAAAATACCCCTTTTGTCACTCTATCAGACAGGCAGGTTTTAAGAACATAGTCACAACAGGCACGACTGAAGGGAACAGAGACAGATGGGGACGTGAGAAAATATTCATGTGACAACCTAGCAAGGCTTGGAAACAACGATCCTGATAACAATACTGTGAACAGAGAACCATGGTCACCTACGCCAACAAGAATGGCATATGACAATGATAGATGAGTAATGATGAGGTTGTGTGGTGGTGGGGTGAGTGGGTTTGGGGAAGGAAGGATAGAAGAAGAATCAACATTTGAAAACGCATGGAATGAATGTGAAACCAAATATAGACATAAACATATATATAAAACCAAACCTAAACATACATAGAAATGTAAACACACACCAAGAGTCAAGAAATAAACACATAACAAGATGGACACAGATGTGTGAAGGATACCCACACAAAATGCACAGGCATGTAAATGTATCCACACACAGGAAAGGGCTCACACCAGAATAGGTATACACATTGACACAGAATGGAGATACGTGCATTTTTACTTTGGGCCACAATTACTTTGGCCCACAATTACTTTGGGCCACACATTTGTATGTATACATATGCAGTTGTTATAGCATTATCTTTATGTGAACGAATGTTTATATTTACATTAATATATGTATATGTTTCAATGTGTATGAATGTTCATGTTATTATTTATACGAGAAAGTGTTTATGTGCATGAATGTTCATATTTGTGTATACATTTATATATGTATATTTATGTGAGCGCTTTTTTATGTTAATGCACGTATCTCCATTCTGTGTCAATGTGTATACCTATTCTGGTGTGAGCCCTTTCCTGTGTGTGGATACATTTACATGCCTGTGCATTTTGTGTGGGTATCCTTCACACATCTGTGTCCATCTTGTTATGTGTTTATTTCTTGACTCTTGGTGTGTGTTTACATTTCTATGTATGTTTAGGTTTGGTTTTATATATATGTTTATGTCTATATTTGGTTTCACATTCATTCCATGCGTTTTCAAATGTTGATTCTTCTTCTATCCTTCCTTCCCCAAACCCACTCACCCCACCACCACACAACCTCATCATTACTCATCTATCATTGTCATATGCCATTCTTGTTGGCGTAGGTGACCATGGTTCTCTGTTCACAGTATTGTTATCAGGATCGTTGTTTCCAAGCCTTGCTAGGTTGTCACATGAATATTTTCTCACGTCCCCATCTGTCTCTGTTCCCTTCAGTCGTGCCTGTTGTGACTATGTTCTTAAAACCTGCCTGTCTGATAGAGTGACAAAAGGGGTATTTTTCTTATCTTTTTCTTTTATTATTCTTGCACTCATCTATAGTGTCTCTAATTTCCCACTTTCGGTTTGTTTATAATGAATGCACGCATTTTCACCTTGACTAGATGCGTTGCCATCCCTGCGCTATTATGGAGACGAGGGCTTGATGAAATATAGACATCTATTTATTTTTTTATTTTGTCGTTTTCTGTTGTTTGTCTCTTGAAAAAGGTTCAATTTGAGCCGATACGTTGAGAATTGTCCTGTTTAGTTTTATTGTATGTTTTTTGTTTTTTTTCTTAAAAATATATTTGTATTAATAGGCTAGGTAAGTGTTTTAGTAACCTTTTTACATCATTTTGCATTACTATTTGTTCATTAGGTTACTGCGGCACCATCCACTTTGTCGGACACCCTCTGGCCATTTGGTTATTTATAGTTATGTGCAATATGGTAGTCAGAAGGTCTTATGTGCCAAAAGATCATGTTTCAGAGTATCTACATAGGTATCATGTCTACTTCAGCATAGACTAGAAGGTCTAAATTCTTGATTAGAAAACTGGCCTCACAGCATGTGGGGCATTCCCATTAGTGCTCCGCCCTCTTTTCCAGCAGCCATTCGACTCGATGGTGTTTCGAGTCCAATGCCGCCGAAACAGACGTCGACATCAGGGCAAAACTCTGGCCATTGCGAGGTTTCTTTGTTGTTCCGCCCACCCATCCCGTGCCCGTAACTAGTTCAAGCACAACGTCGGCCTGTCGGAACAGCATGGTAACTGTTATCGAAGGTTACAACTACAGAATTGAATAGATGACGTGCCATGAAGCTTCTATAAGAAGATAACCTCAATATAAAGGCATGTCATCTACTAAGAAGGCCTAAGCCTTAGACTACTTGAGTTAGAAATAATTTAATCCAGATTTCAATTAAATTAGTACATTCTACTGTAAAGAATGGAAACACGCTCTTTTAACAATGGACGGCAGTAATGATATTACCTTATTATCTGTTACCTCTGTCCCACACTCTACGACCCCTGTTTGTTAGATATACTCTACTGTATAAGTACTGGTTCAGACTATAAATTTACTGTGATCCTCCTGTGTGGGGAAAATTAACATATAAATTTTGCAGTCATGATGACAGGATTACCTGAGTTACGATCTCCATTATTTTTATGGTCAAAAAAGTTATCATATAACTAAATGAGATGCACATCCGTGGTTGAGAAAAGACTACCTCACCAAAAGAAGTACAAAATAAATTACCAATTTTTAGGAAACTCCCTAACCCACAATAAGTATTATAGAAATTTTGAGAATAAATGTGTCTATGTCTATAGTATATAAGGGTATATGATTCGGGAAAGGATGTCATTAAGACATATGCTGGTCATAGACTCATGATGTAAATTCTATCTCATTTTGAATATGGAATTTAGTGCTTTGAGACAAGTTAAATCCATTATTACCCTTTTTAATTTACTGAGTGCTGATTAGCCACTAGATTCTTTAACCATTTTTCTTTTGATGATGTAACTTTTAACCTTTAGCAAGCCAGATTAAAAAATACGAAACGAATCCCCGCCACCGGATTCTTTTTTGAAAATTTGCATTATTGATGGTGACT
Organism: Meghimatium bilineatum; assembly: GCA_034231615.1. Lineage (NCBI taxonomy): Eukaryota > Metazoa > Mollusca > Gastropoda > Stylommatophora > Philomycidae > Meghimatium > Meghimatium bilineatum. Next base: position 62,542,458 of record CM067322.1, on the reverse strand, counting down.
GTTTTGAAAATGTGATAATTTTTTGGTTGTTAGAGATATTTAAATAATATTTGCACATATAAATAAAGAATTGAATTATGCATATATTGGTGTAATTTATGTACATGTGTGTGTGATACCAGACGTATGAGAAAGTGGTAAAGACGTTTTTTCACAAAAAACATATATTTTATAACAAATAAAGAGGAAAAAAATAAATAAATAAATAACTTACCTTACTTATCGAATTCCTTGGCATCACTGTAAACTAAATCACACAAATCTGTTGTATTTATGTTATTTCACTGCGAAATTATCAAAATATAGCCGGGGGAACAGTATAAAACATGTAGATTTGCAGTAAAATCGTTCTTTGAGCTTAAGTCTAGAGGAATTTTTGGTGCCACTTCAACATATTCAATATCAAACGTACCAGTCCCCAAACCAACACGGCATTCTGTATATTTACTGCTGTGAAACTAAATAACCTAATAATTCATGATTCAAGCCACGATTCAATGTTATTTTATTCAAAATACGATGAAATAAAGGTCTATAAAACCGATCCACCATCATGGCATCGTACCGGTGTGCTGATATGGTCAGATTAATTGCTCTTAAACATGTACGAATAGCTAGCCATTCTCAACAACGATCATTTCGGAAGTGGGGGATATACCGGCTTTGATTGCGCATGTCCCCAGCTATGTGCACGGACTGTGGTACGTGTAAATATTACGATATCTCGTCGGATGGGGCATATCGGCAACGGCGTGAGCCGCCATTTTTTTTCCAGCAGCCGGAGTTGATATAGGCGCGGTGCTGGTTAAGAATGTTCAACATGGCTGAAAACAATTATTAATTTTTAAAAGCATCGACATTCATTTTAATTATGCTAATAATTCACCATACTGAATATTAATTAGCTCTGTGTGAATCTGAGAATTTTACAGCAATGTAATCAATAGATGCATCATTTCTTTCAGAATACAAAAATACAAGTAGGTCTATATAAGCCTGTGATATTTATTTTATTATTGTATCCTAGTATAGACCTTCACTACTTACCATGCCATGGGATGTAAGCCTAGGCTATTAAGTATTATTAATAATAATATAAAATTTATTATTTCTATAGTTATAGGCATAATTATATGCCTAATATAAATTATTAGCCTATATATCGTAATGGAGAACATCACGGAAAAAGAAGAAAACAAACAAAGAGGTTTTAACAACACTTAAGATGAAGAAAGAATTATTAAAGGAAATAAAGACTAAGCAAATAATATTTTGGACACATTAAAAGACATGACACCTTGTTGAAGACCATACTTGAGGTGAAGTCGAAGGGAGGCGAGCATGAGGTAGGGGAAGTAACATCACAAGAAGGAAAGATTATACTAGTCTAGCAGAGTGCACCACCAAAACAAGAGACAGGATCAGTCAGATCAGGATGCTGGAGGTCTGTTGCAGTCAACATTCGTTGCAGAGACGACACCTGACTGATATTATATATAACTATATACACCGTAGGCATTAGCATGTACGATAATTTTAGTAATTTTTAGGCGTTATGGGTTATGTCCCTTAGTAAATTCCATCTAAGCCGAGTTGTCCGGTCCTGCGAAAATGTGACCACTCTCTATAGTACGAGGCGTGTTCAAATGAAAACGGGACTTGTTACACCACGCGTGATAGAGCGCACTGATATTGATGACATTTTGCACTAGTAATGAGTATCCAATAATTTACATACGGTCACGTGTTCATCTTCCCAGCATGCATATGTGCTGCAGAAGACTGTTAACAATATGGCGGGTGTGATTCCGAACCCGTCCAAAGTGAATCAGCGTGCTGTGATCCAGTTTCTTTCATTTGAAGGATGTCAAGCAGTAGACATTCATCGGAGAATGAAGGCAGCATATGGTGACAAATGTTTGTCGAGGACCAGAGTGATGGAGTGGGTGCGTATGTTTAAAGACGGACGTGAGTTAACGGCAGATCTTGCACGGCCAGGTCAGGCGCATATTGTTGCAACAGAAGAAGCCATAGCCGTGCTTGATAAAGCAGTACTGACTGACCATCAAGGCTAAGCGACCAGGCAGACTTTCTCAAGGTGTGATTCTTCTCCACGACAACGCTCGTCCGCACGTCGCAAAAATTGTGCAGGAAACATTGGCAAAGAAGAATTGGGAAGTTCTTCATCACCCAGCCTATAGTCCCGATTTATCCCTGTGTGATTTCCATTTGTTCGGACCGTTGAAGAAAGCACTAAAGGGACAGCGATTCAACAGCGACGCAGACGTGAAGACAGCGGTGACCACATGGTTCAGAGAACAGCCACGCAACTTTTTCTCGGACGGCATTCGACGTCTACCTAAACAGTGGGATGCTTGCCTAAATGCATACGGAGATTTTTTCTGATGAACCCAGGTGCATTCTTATTCACAAGTGGTTGCTTTGTTCAATTCCGTTGAAAATATTAAATTGCGTATGATACTTTTTAAATAAATCCACAAGTCCCGTTTTCATTTGAACACGCCTCGTATATTCCAATAGCGTCTGAGATTTGAAAGCCTATAAAAGCTGTGCAGTTGTATAAAGGACATTTTCATGCTTAATTGTGTCAGTAATTCAAGTTGGAATACTTCGTATTTCTTTTTTAAAAGCATTTTGGACACGCTGAAGTAAGTGAATTTCATTATAATTGCAAATATATATGGCTTGCTGATAGTTAACTCAAACACTTTATATATTTTAATGTTCATAAACCATTTGTTGACACATGTATGAAATTTGAATGCTTATTGTGCTAGCAAATTGTTGCAAGAAATTTTAGAAAATGGTCTATCTCTATACATTTTTATCGGCATGCTTGTCCGCCATTTTGAATGGGTTTTTTTTGCACATGCTGTTCAATTAATCTTTTTTTTCTAAGTTGCTAGCGGGCATCAAACATGTATTTAAATAAATGTTCTTGTTTAGCTGTTGTTATTCATATTGCTGTCATTTACATACGGCCTTTTATTAACATCTAATGAAAATATATCTAGTAAATCAATTTTTGTGAGTGTTCTGCCATGTCATTGCCATGACGACGAAAGTGTTTGTTTTTATAATGTTAATGAACGGAATGAACGTAAATTTTCTGAATATTCCACAATAATTTAGAATATGGCTTAGGCCCTATTAAGCCTATATATATATATATATATATATATATATATATATATATATATATATATATATATATATATATATATATACATTGGCTAATGACGTTAAATTTTAATTAGTCCTATATTAGTCCTATTAGTAGTACTAGCCTTGAGACTATGCGCTATGGTTAAACATTGGGGTGCATGGAACTTTATAGAAATTTTCACTTTCTCATGAGTGAGCTAACAATTTCTCACTCACAATACTTGATACTTACAAAGGAAATCTTGTATACCTATATTTTATCTATATCTCTGCTTGGAGTATATGATTCTTCACGTTTGTATTGTACATTATCACAATGACATTTGACATTTATGTAATGTATCTAAATTGTTTGTACATTTTATTATTGTAGATTCAGAAACTTTTGCTTATATTTTTGTTTATGTAGAGGACATGATGGCAAACACGAAAACTATACAAGATCTCAGGGCACATGTAGCTCTATTTGCACTAGAGTACCCAGTAACGAAAGGCTATGCTGCACAGCTGTTACTGGACTGCAGCAATGGCAAGACCATTATTGCAGATGAGATGAGGAAGATTCAGACTCTCATTCAAGCTGCAGAACCAGATAAGTGTTTCATTGAAGCTTCTCTTATTTCAGCTCTGATTCGTCTTAATATGAAACTTGTGAAATATAAAAAGAGTTTAACCAAAGACTGGTCCATACTTATGGAAATTTTACGTGAATATTAATTAGCCCCAATTACGCCTGACAATTTGTACAGTATATTCAACAGATGCGTCTTGCCTTCCCGAACTCAAAAATGTATAATTTGTATGGTATTTTATCATAAGTGAAATAGTTAATAATTTGACAATTCAATTAAAAGTAAATTATGCAAATTAGCCACCATTTTGATTATTAATTAGCCCCAATTACGCCTGACAATTTTTACAGTATATTCAACATACGGGTCTTGCCTTCCCGAACACAAAAATGTATCGTTTTATGCATATTTTATTGTAAATAACTAAAATATTTCATAAATTGCTAGTTCGGCTTCAATTCTTGGTCACAACTTTCATCATCAGTCAGTTCATATTTTATTATATGTTCTCATGTAATTATCTTTTCCTGAAATTTCGACACACAAAAATTCATAACTTTTCACAGAATCGATCTACAGACTTGGTTGAGGTATCGTTGAATTGCAAATTTCAAGGGCTATCTAACTGTGGTGTTTATAATGTTATAAACCCAATTTGAAAATTGTGTGCTAATAATGCATTATAATATGGTTGCTGCCTTGTGTTTCTTTTTTTCTGGAATGACAAAAAATTACCAAGTAGATTTCCGCAAGATATCAAAGACGACGCGTATATCAATATGAATGGCACTCAAACAATCAATAGAGAAGAGAAGCAGACAGTGTCATGAGTCAAAGTTAGTGTCAGTGCCGTGGTAAGTGAATTGACTCAAGAACTCACGGCAGGAGTGTCGTAACGAAAGGCTGTGCTTACGAAGTTACTCTACAGACTACTGCTATATCCTGTCCATGATGTGCTACTTGATAATGATGAAAGACAGAAAATGGGCTACATTACTAAAAGGGAAAATAGCACATAATAGGAAAACCCGTGCACAATAAAACGATTAGTCTTCACCTTTTGATCCTTTGCTGATGATTGCAAGGGTGACAAAGTAAAACCGGAAGAACAACAACATCCATGTCTATGATAAGGGCCCTGTGTACAGAAACTACCCGTATGTTACACACAGTGATGCCACAGCTGGATTTCTTTCACTAGATTTGGAGGTCATCATCATCAAGTGACATTCTTTCCAGAACGTAGTCTTTCAAATGGATCGCTTGAATTCTCCGCGGTCTTGAGCAAGTTGCCCTGCATCTTCCAGTGACATGCGCAGGCATTCTTGAATGTCTTTTGGCCAACGACGTCTTGGTCGGCCTTTACCCTTCTATCAACCCCTCCAGTAACACTCTCTCCATGCCGTCGTGTCTCTTAATATGACCGAAAAAAACGCTTTTTATTCACCACATCCATAGACAATTTCTTGGCACAATACTCATATAGTTTTGTAGATCTGGGGGTACCATTGACAATTACAAAATATGTACATTGTATGCAACATTATAATTAATTGTACAATTTTATTTTTTTTTCATGTTTTATTATATCTGCATGTTTTATTATATCTGCACCACAATTATAGACATTATTGAAGCTCTGTACGAAAATGCAAATAGTGCTGTCTTGTCACACAATACAATTGGAGAGTTCTTCAAAACAACTGTGGGAGTTCGACAGGGATGCATAATGTCCCCAGTACTTTTTAACATATACTTAGAGCACATCATACAAGAGACATTACATGACTACAACACGTCTATATCGATCGGAGGTCGCCCTATTTGCAACTTGCGTTTCGCTGATGATCTTATAGCTGGGTCAGAATAATCATTGCAAGAATTAACATCAAAGTTAGAAAAAGTTACCAGCAAGTACGGAATGGAAATCAATTCAGATAAGAGCAAAATCTTGGTAAACAGCAGAGACACTGAAAACCAGACTAATAGCATGATGAATGGACACAAGCTTGAAGAGGTGAATACCTTCAAATACCTCGGATCCAGTATATGCAACGATGGTAAATGCAAAGCAGAACTAAAAATAAAGCTGGAGATGGCTTTAGCGTCCTTGTCAAGGCTAACTGTGATTTGGAAAAGCAACATCAGTGTTGGAGTGAAAATCAAACTGTATAGGTCGCTGGTGCTTTCTGTTGTGTTGTATGGTTGTGAGAGTTGGACACTCACTGTGGACATGGAGAGAAGATTACAGGCTTTCGAGTATAAATGCTATAGAAGAATTCTACGAATTTCCTATAGGGAACATAAGACCAATGTGTACGTAAGAAATAAAGTAGAGATGTGTGCAGGTGTCCAGGAGCCATTGCTTTCAATAGTAAAACGACGAAAACTAGCATGGTTCGGACATGTATGCAGGCACGATTCCTTGTCAAAAACAATACTGCAGGGAACTGTCGAGGGTGGAAGAAGCAGAGGAGGCCAAATAAAGACATAGACAGACAACATCAAGGAATGGACAGGGCTAGATATTTCCACACTCATCCGCATCGCTGAGGATAGAATTCGCTGGAGGACTCTGTGTGCTGAAGCATCCAATGTGGTACCCCTACGACCCTGAAGGGTTATGGGTTTATTGATTGATTATTGATATCTGCATTTAAATCTTTTCTTTTCGCGTTATTTAGTACATGAAGAGTTATCTTCATCCAAGGCGGCAAGTTGCGACCATGGGACCTACCCTTATCTTTTACCCCTTATGCCTTGTAGTATCAGGAGTAGTAGAAGAGTTATCTGGAGACAGTCTTTTGTGTGTTTCATATGTTTATTTTCGACGATTCTTTTATTTCTGTAATCCAACTTTATCATGGTCTGCCCTTGGCTTTGTATCCATTGTACTTATATAGCAATGCTTTTTGAGGGGCACCATCTGATGGTAGTCTGAATAATGTGAAAACCACTTAATCTGTTGTTTATTTGTTGTAATCCAGAATTGGCATTGTTTGTTAGTCTTCTGATGTTTTCATTTCTGATTCTGTCTTTTATTGTTACTCCGAGAAATCTACGTAGACAAGTCCTTTCTATTGTATCAAAAAAAAATGTTTCCTTTGTTATTAGTGCCTACGTTTGACATTAGTATAGGGATAGTATTATGCTAGTTTTATATAGAGCAGCTTTGGTGTTCATGTTCACACATTTATTTTTGAAAATAGGAGTCATCTGCCCTACTAAAATCAGGTATGCTATATAGCATCTATGTTGGATTTCTTTTGTGTTTTCCCGATGCATGATATGATGCATCCAAGATTAGTGATATGATGATAGTGAATGATATGATGCATCCAACTTTCACTTGTTTAGTTGTTGGTCAATGATGAAAATAGTAGTGTTTTCTTCTGTGTTTATCTTCATGTTAAAGCCCCTACATGTTGTGTGGAGTATATTTAGATGCTGTTGTAGTTATTCTTCTGGTGTTTATATTATTACGTGACCGTCTGCAAAAAGAAGTTCGCTCAAGAGGTTATTCCTGCTGCCTTCTTCATTGTGTTGGAAATTTTAAACAATCTATTTAACTTTTATTTTAAATTATATCTTGACAAGAGGGCAGAGTGACATGCAAGTAAAAGAAGAAAGACCAAGAAGATGATGGACCAGCGACATCGAAGAATGTATGCCCGTGTCTCTGGTCAATACATATATATATATATCTTGTTTTAAACTGTATATTGTTCATTCAGAAATGTGTACAACGAACAAACAACTAGAAGCAAGGGTTTATGCCTTTGAAATTGTGGATCTAGAAATCTAGAAGCATAAATAAAAAGTATGGAAAACTTCAGGAAAAGAGAAGAGACAGAGGTTCTGACAATACTTCGTATGAAACAGGAACTATTAAAGAAATAAAGCTCAAAGAAATATAGTATTTTAAACATAATGAAAGACTTGCCCTCTTGTTAAAGACCTTACTTGAGAGTAGATTTGATGGGATGCGAGCAAGAGGTAGGCAGAGATACGTGGAAGGGAAACATCACGAGATAGGTTTCAATCTTGCAGAGCGCATGGTCAATGACAATATCAGCGGATATTGGAGGTTTGTTGCAGCCAACCTCCGTTGCTAATATGGTGATGATTACTCTTCATTCATCGTTAAAGTGATATTTAATCATATTTATTTATTTATTTTTTCCAATATTTACTTACCTTATGGTGCTCATTTTTATTGCAGTCTCCTAATCACTCAAATTTTAAACTAAATCAGGAACGCTCGTGTGACTTGTTTACAATATACTTTCCCAGCATTTTTTAAAGACATCCGACTGATTATAAATATATATTGGGAACAGCTCGATGGATGAGGTAGAACAATGTCTTTTGCGGACTATAACCTGATATACAGACAGGGAAGGGTTAGAACAGAAGCTGTCGGATCAGAATGCGCTAGACCGTATCGCCTCCTGGTGTGATGATTCAGGGACACTAATCAATCAAAAGAATACTGCGGTGATATGGTTCTCTCTTAACAATCACATCGTAAAGTCTGCGACACCGACGGAGTGATGAGAGGGTACAATGTAATTCGGACCTCATCTTTATATTATCAGGGCGTGCGTTTTGATCGCAGTATGTGCTTTCGGGAAAACGTTGGTCATGTTATTGCAAAGGCTAGCAAAGAACTTTCAGCTCTGAGAGTGATGATACTAAGCAATCGCAGCTCGTAATCTTATATAAGATTCTTGTCCGCCCAGTCATTGAATATGCAGGAGCCACTACCACCTCCAGTCACACACAGATTGAGAGACGAGAAAATTCAAAATGAAGCGATGCGGAGCATCCTTTGTTGCACAAGGGACACACACACTATGTATTGCTATGAAATTTCTCCTTGATTTTCCGAGCATATTTCATATAATTGATTTGTGGCATGCCCGTGCATATCTCAGGGTGCGTTCTGACATAGACCACTCATTACATAGTGAGATCCCTCTCGTGAAAGGAAGCAGGCTCAATAGAGGCAAATCGTGGATGGGTCGTGTCGAGGATACCGTTAAACAGATTTATACCCCAGAAGACATAACTCCTGGCGAGGAATGGAGTCCTATTCCTATGGTCTCATAAGAGGCAGCCAATGCCCTCATTATACTCAATAGAGAGTACATGGAACACAGCTCTGTGAACGTGGATGCTGAGATCAAGGCACTCATTTGCAAACATGCTGATGCCACAGATGTTGTGATTTACACTTACTCGGACGAGTCGGTCATCCGTCACCACCGATGCGCATGAGCCTTTACTGTCAGATCACACGAAGAACATTGCCCGAAACAAGTTGATCATTAACAACAAGCAGTCTCACAATGGAAGTATTTGCCGTAACGCTAACACTTAACTAGCTGGAATCGTAAACCTATTCACATGCGTGTATACTAAATGACTCAATGAACATGAATCTAAAGTAAATAAAGTCAATATAGGTTATGTACGTAGGGGATGGGTGGAGTCAATAGAAAGACTTAAATGCGGGCATCACTGCGGAAACTAATCCTTATCTTTGTCCCCGGACATGCGGGCATGGCGGGAAACGAACGAGCAGACCATTTAGCTAGACACGCTACCATAATAGATGGTCAGCCTATGGACCGAGCGGTCATAGTCATTGTTCTTCGCGAGTCTGCACGATCAGTGGATTTTGAGATTAATGAGCATGACTCAATATCGAGACGGTGCAAATTGGGAGTGAAGATGGGCTCGTAGAGTACAATTGACAAAGATTTCAAAAAGAGCGATGAACCAATAGAACTGGAACTGTCAGCTGTTATACCCTGAGATATTTACTGATGGTAAGTGGAAATCTAAGCATCCATGGATATGTCCGGTGTGCAAGGATGATAATCAATACACTAATACATAATATTATATAGGGAACAGACTGCATCAATAAGGTGTGAATACAGTTGTTCATTATACATAGAAATTAGAAGAAGCGTAAGACAATTATGTATTTACTCATCCAGTCTATTTAATATCCACACAGAGAATCTTTAAACATATAGAAGGAATCCAATGACTCAAAATCAATGGTAAAATAATAAACAAACGGAGATACGCAGATGACACTGTTCTTATAGCAGAAAGTGAACATGAACTACAAAGACTAATATATCAAGTCGATAAATCAAATAAAAAATATGGACTAGATATAAATATGCAATAGAGCACAACTATGGATAGTTCTACAGACATACAGAGTTTCCCAAAATCTGATAAGCCTATGTCAGAGCATACACGCCAACAGTCAGTGCGCAGTAAGAACGAGCATATGTACATCGGATAATTTCCAATTTCACTCTGGAGTAAGACAGGGATGTGTACTATCTCTCCCCCCCCCTTGTTCATAACATACATTGATCACATCTGCAAAGTAGAAAATAAACAACGAAAGAAAACAATATGAAGGATAACTTAAATGAACTGCTATTTGCAGACGACCAAGCACTAATAACATCATCGGAAGAGGAACTACAAAGACAAATTGATAGATTACATCAAACATGTTATACCTTTAACATGAAGATAAATATATAAAAGACCGAAGTAATGAAGAACAGAAAGAAATACTAATATATATATTATATATATTATATATATATATATATATATATATATATATATTATATATATATATATATATTGGAAACAACAGACTTTTTGTAAATATTAAGATTTAATTTGGGCAGATACACAACTTATCATTTGTCTACTTAACAACAGTAATTAATAAGAATGTAAATTGAACTAGACAGCTAACATGGCCGTAGATATGGTCTCCAAAAAAGGGAGGTTGCCTAAAAAAATATCATTCGCGCGTTTTTGGGTTTTCAGTCTTTCTTTAAAATGTAAAATGTGGTGACCTTTTTGTGAAAAATCGCCAAGATATATCCCCTATATGTACGGGCCAGATAACTGCGCTGGTTAGACTGTCAACTAGAAGTTTGACTAGGGCCGGACGCAGGAGACGCCCTAGGCAGATAATATAATAGGCCCTATGGAACTTTTTTGGAAATTGGTCAATAAATGTATCCTACATCCTCGCGATTTGTATCATTTCGTCCCCTGTCGGGGCTCCCTTGGAGGTTGTGGTCCCAAATTTACTTCCTAATTTTCTTAGGCAGAAATCCCCCTCTAAGCATGACTACTGACATAAAAATTACAAAGTGAAGACATCGAATGAGCTATCTGTGAGAAATTTATATGACAGCGAACCAATGAAACGGATAAAGATGTACTCTTGGGTTTGTTTTGTGAATGGTCTATTTCTATAGATTTACTCCATCTATTTTCTGATTTTGTTGTTAGGCATCGCAGGAGTGAATGACGATCTATTTCTGGGCTATGGTACATTTGGTCGCTTCATATGCAGTATTATTTCGAAATCTCAAAATGTCAGTAACGCCTTTTATCCACATTCTTCTTGATCTTCCTCTGTCTGTAGCTGTTTTCATTTTCATGATGTATGCTCTGCTGCTGGCCAATATATATTCATTCTCATCAAGTGGCCGAACCATTTCAGTCTGTTCTTTTTTCAATATATCTGACCACACGTTATTTCATCAGTTCTTGTTTTGCAGTGATCATGTGGGACATATTGCCGTTCTATGAACAGTGACACTTAAACATATCTGTAGTATCTGTTCTGATGTCAGTGTTGCTACTCCGCAGGTTCAGGCCACATAGTTGATGATACTGATTCGGTGTGAATGTGCCTTTAGAAGGTTGTTTCCCATTCCCAGTCGAAATATTGTGACCTTTTCATTTCTATTAAATTTGTTAAAGTTGTCTTGCTCGGGTACTATAGTTTCCGTTTAACTATGTCCACTGAAGTCGCATATATTATGTGATATATTTTTTTAGCAGAAAAATTTCCTGAATCATTGGGTTTTGCGGGTCCGAAGGAGGTCACTTCTGTTTTTGCTAATCCATCTTCCCTGTCGTTACCAAATATGCCACAGAGAGCTGGTATCCATCGTGGCACTAACGTAGTCTTTTTGGATAACTGAAGATATTTTGTAAATGAGTTTGTCTTGCTTGATATTTTGGATAGCTTGTAAGACTGATTTTGAATCACTAAAGAATGCGATATTTTGGGTTATGGACTCTCAGTTGTTCAGTATTTGAACAGTTGTGAGTATGGTAGTTAGATTTGCCTTGAAAATTTTGCCTTTTAATCCCATGACAACGAATAAACTGCGGCTCCCCACGACGAATAGCGGCACACATGGATAGGACAAGACACGACGAGGCGCAGAACTGTTCGTATGCCGTGTCTTTTGAAAATATGAAGTATATTCCACTGCCGTCATTTGTTGTGGCCTTTGATGCTAATCTGTGTACACATCCGTCCAGATATTTCTGGGACACTGGAGATCTTAACATTTGAAGTGATAACCTACATTTCTTTGTTCTGTTTATATGTGAATGGGCTTGTAGTTCATTGTTGATATTTCAGATAATATTTTAAATAGTTTATTTTGGGTTTAGTTTTCATTGTTCAGGAGATAAAATATCGATTTGAACAGGTCGTTCATAATATTAGATTAATTAAAAAAAAACACCACTTTTTAGTGGATTGGCTCGATAGTAGAGTAGATCACCATCAAACTCACAAATATAACTCGGTTTAATGAACTTGTAATTGGAAAGCCGATCGTACATATTAGTATTGTACTGATGATACAAAGTATCAGTAGTGCCTACAAATGTAACAATAGTTAATAATAATATGCTTTATAAGATATGATTCAATTCAATTATTACTGAACTCATTTTATATAATAGTGATTTTTTTTTGTGCAATAAAATAAAATAATAAAGTAGAAATTAAGACAAATTTGATTGTTCTAAAGTTGTAGAAAAAGATTATGTCTATATAAGCAGTGTGTATCACATGTATTTTACCTAATACTCACGTGGGAGACAGGTTATGAAGTTCTACTGAATGACGACTGACACGCTATCACTGTCGCATGTGTACGTGAAATAATATACAATACAAAACACATGATATAGTACGAATTACAATGCACATGACATAATCCCACTTGAGTATTATTTTCATAGTTATTTTCATACTAGCTGTATCACCTTTTATTGAATGTATTTTACCTGAATACGATATGGTTGTCTGGGGCTTTTCTCAACATAATCTGGGGCTATTTCTAAAACACTTGTGGTAGCCGTGGTTACACAATTATTTTATTCTTGTGTAAAAATGGCGTTAGACCTGTTACTTTGATATTATTATTGTTGTCCCATTCCATTAAAAGGTGAGGGAACAATTTTATCTGTTTCTTTATGAGATTATTATGTGAAATATTTTAGGAAAATAAATTTTTTCTAGTATTTCTAACCAAAAGGGATATATTAAATAGGCTGATATAAATAATACGGAAGTGCATGTGGAACGAGTTCTCTTCTCACTCGTCACTCAGTAAATTCAGGGATAATTCAGTGTGACTCACAGTGTGACCATACTGACAATACTGTAGGTATTAGCACTAAATTTTCAAATTGGGTTTATAACATTATAAACACCACAGTTAGATAGCCCTTGAAATTTGCAATTCAACGATACCTCAACCAAGTCTGTAGGTCGATTCTGTGAAAAGTTATGAATTTTTTTTGTCGAAATTTCAGGAAAAGATAATTACATGGGAACATATAATAAAATATGAACGGACTGATGATGAAAGTTGTGACCAAGAATTGAAGCAGAACTAGCATTTTATGAAATATTTCAGTTATTTATGATAATATATGCATAAAACTGTACATTTTTGTGTTCGGGAAGGCAAGACGCATCTGTTGAATATACTGTACCAATTGTCAGGCATAATTGGGGCTAATTAATATTCAAAATGGTGGCTAATTTGCATAATTTACTTGTAATTTAATTGTCTAATTATTAATTATTTCACTTATGTATGATAAAACACCATACAAACTATACATTTTTGTGTTCGGGAAGGCAAGACGCATCTGTTGAATATACTGTACCAATTGTCAGGCATAATTGGGGCTAATTAATATTCAAAATGGTGGCTAATTTGCATAATTTACTTGTAATTTAATTGTCTAATTATTAATTATTTCACTTATTTATGATAAAACACCATACAAACTATACATTTTTGTGTTCGGGAAGGCAAGACGCATCTGTTGAATATACTGTACCAATTGCCAGGCATAATTGGGGCTAATTAATAAGAAAATTCTGGAGGTAAGGTAGGACATAGCGAATGCCAACTGACTAGAGTACAGGAACTGTATGGCGAATAACTAAGTGGGAGGTTTGGAACAGAGGATGAAAAAATGCAGAGGTGGAGAATACAAGAGGAAAAAAGAAAAGAAGAAAAAAAGAAGAAAATATGTGGTGGATAGACGGAAGCCCCGAGACGGAGATACGCCAGCAAGAAAGTAAAGTGTGGGTGGGAGGGATGAGGGAACCCAGATGCCTAAAGCCTTATGCATTAGGTCTCCAGTCATAACATCACTGTCACTATCAGAATTAAATAGAATATCCAATAATGCATCTTAAAAATTATCTTTACGGTAATTCTAATTTATACCTAGACCTACTAATAATGTTTGAATAGAAGCTATCTGAGTTCGATTACAGTGACAGTGAGACACAAACACTTGTCATCGTCATGGTAACATGGGCTGCAAGCATTCTGACGCGCTGACATGTTTTTTTATCTGTACCCTTGAATAATTTAATACAATACTGTTTGAAGACATTTCAATAAACACTAGTACATAGTGTCACATTAAATTAACTAAAGGATGATAAGATGTAGAAATTCATTAAACTGTAACTTAAATTTTTAACATTATACACGAATATCGATAATTAACGGCGCGGCAACATTGAACAGCCGAAAACGAACTCTAAAGTTAGTAGCATGGTCGGTCGATCACCATAGCATTTTTAAAATTTAATAATAATTAATAGGTACTTCTAGAAATGTTAAAATTTGGTACATAAAGATAGAAATGGTTGCTGAATATGTTAGACATGGTTTCACATATTACTTTTAATCAAAATTTAGAAATATACGTGTGCAAAGACAAAAAACACCTACCTCGTCTTGTTTAATTGCTTGGTGTTAATTGTAGATAAGGTATCTCCAACATTTATAATCTTAATACACTGCAGAAATGGATGATAAAAAGTATACAGTTCACTTTTATATGATCTAAAGCTGCGTGGCGTCACTAAATGACAATTCCATTGGATAGTACACACGTGGTCAATGAAAATGTCGGCACATGGCATTTTTATCAAGGGACATTACTCTAAATATCTTTTTGCGGAAATATTTCGATTAGTGCTAATGCCTACAATACTGTGGTCGTGTTAGTACCATTCGATACTGAATGCATAGGCGCAAATGATTAAATAAGAAAAATTATTTCTCTTCTGGTCTGAATTCCTGATTTAACAATAACCTAAAATATATTTTCGAACATAACTCTTAAAAAATAAGATAGTTTCTTAAGTTTCTTCTAACTTACTTTCTCTATTTAAGTCTATTTTACTAATTTAGTCATCTGGCTGGTGGCGGTGTACTGTACAGTACACAGTGTACATACTAGTACATACTATAACTGTGACGTGTGAGTTACTGAGTAGTAGTAGTAGCCTACTTTTATAATTCAGTGATTGAATAAATACACACACTGAAATCCTAGGGTCGGAGAGAGGCATGTTATTTATAATGAATAATGACAGTAATGTTAAGGGCGCAAGTAAAGTATAGTTCTTCACTGTGACAATTGTTCTAGTTTCGAAGTATAGCCTAACCTTTGTTGTGTGATTTGGTAAGATTAAGGTTCAGTACTTAAAGGACGGTTATGATTAGAAATAATATTTCTGTGTGCACCTCACTCCGTGTGTTAGTGTAGCGGGCAAAAATACTGATAACTCAGCACAAATAATAATCTTTACTTTTACCATGTAAGTTAAGGCTAAGGGGCCTATTATTAATAGGCCTAATTAAATTGTTGGCCCGTATACATAGATACTCAGTGAAAAACATTAACAATAGTCATACATACTGTAATAATGAAATAATTACTAGTCCACAGGTCTATCCTCTGTAAAACATATTTTGCATAACATCTGTATCCTCTGGCCAGGTCCTTTGTCTCTGCTCTTTGTATGTTGTGCAGTCCTGAAGTAGGCATTTGTGTTCATTTTAAATAACAAGAAGTCAGAAGTGGTTTGTTAGAAACAAAATTCCCCAGCATTCAAGATCAAAGTAAATGAGTACTAAAATAGGTAGGTCCACCAATTTAAGTATTTAGGAACAATTAATAACTTCAGATAGAAGAAGTTCGACAGATATAAAAAAATAGAATAGGACAGACAAAGATGGGGAAGAAACTAAGAATATACTTAGTAATATTTCCCTGTCATTACAAGTGAGGAAGAGAGTTATTCAGAGCTACATAACACTAATTCTAACATATGGATGTGAGTCTTGGACAATAAATAGGATAGTTGGAAATTATAAGCAGCTGAGATTTAGTTTTCTATAGAAGAATCCTGATAATACCATGGACAGCTAGAGAAACTAATGAGGATGTTATAAACAAATCAATTTGGATACTTGGTTACTTAATAGAAAAAAAATATTTTTATTGGACAAATTTTGGGATGGGGAAGTGGAGAGCATAGTTACAAGATTGAAGGCAAAAGAGATTGAGGATGACAGTGCAATAACATTTAGATACTTTAACATAGAATAGAGTCAACAATGATCATGATACAAAATACTAGAAATAGAAAGTTGTGGGTCCATGATTGTCTGTGCCAGTCAGCACCTGATGATGATATAATAATAACTAGATATAAAATAGAGATAAAAACTAAATATGGGATGTGCTGGACATTGGGAAGCAGGTTTATATATAATCTATAACAAAGGGATTAGGCTTATATAATTTATAGGAAAAAGGTGATAGCTTGTAATAGTTTAAGAATCTAGAATATTCTAATAACAATGTATGTGTTATAGATATAATCGTAATCCTATTTTGTACATTATTTACAGTCTACATTGACATCAACACTAGAATGTTCAAGAAAAAGAAAAAGCCTCAGATAGAGATATCTGCTCCTTCAAATTTCCAACATCGGGTTCACACAGGATTTGACTGGGAGAATGGAGAATTTTTTGGTCTTCCTCCTCAATGGGCAGGCATTATTGAAGGAAACAAAGGAAGACGACAGCCAATTGTGGATCCTTCCACAATCACTCCAACTGATGTGGAGCCTCTGAAAGTAAAAAAATATAGTTTTGTCAAGTTGTGACTGTTTAGGACTTTACTGACAGCTATCTATAGTTTACTTATATCCGATTACCAAAAGTGTTATCAATTTGATTGACAATGACAGCGCAGTCTTGAAAAATTTGTATAAAATCAAACTCATGACATAGAACTTTGTAATTTTCTATGTATATAAATAATGTTTGATTTAACTGAATGAATCAACATAGCACTACATTTGATAGTACTCATGTGGGAAATGGTTAATGAAGATTTACTGCAACGACTAACACACTATCACTGTCTGATGTTCACATGAAATAATAATTCTTGAGACCAACAGGAATTGAACCAGTCCATTCTGATGGCACCAAATCGCCTAGCAACCAGAGTAAACAGGTTTTTCCGTGCTTGACTAACTGCATCTCCAAAAAAAGATGCAATTTTGTCAAGACATTCAAACTGTCTTAATTCAAACTCATGTCACTTAGAAATGTCTTGACAAAATCACATCTTTTTTGAAGATGTGGTTAATCAAGCATGGAAACCCGTTTACTTTGGTTGCCAGACGATTTGGTGCTGTCAGAATGGACTGATTCAATTCCCTTTGGTCTCAAGAATTATTAATTTATCCTCTTGCTTCCTACTTGAATTTAAATGAAATAATATAGGATCCTGTGTTTTGTTGTGTGTATTATTTCATGTGAGCATCCAACAGTATTGGTATTTGTTCAGTAAAACTTCATTACCTGTTTCCCACGTGAGTACTATTTTCATACAGTTTTACTAGCAGTACTTCCTTTTATTGATTGTCATACTACATTTGATAGTAAAATATGGTGTCGAAAATTAACAAAATCATTTCATAAATTTTTTGACATAAATATAGTCAGCTTTCTCCTTCTTACAATCATAATGTGTAAATGGCACCTCCACCATTCATTACTGTTCTCTCTGCTGATCCATCTGTGTAGACATGTGTCCATTCCTTGGAATTGTATTTTCTTTCTATCATCTCTACTGTCAATGCTTTTTTTTTTTGAGGTAGAGTCTGGTATTCTTGGTATTCTTTTTTTTTTTATTTTTCTCTGTTACTATGGAAATGTTTTGAAGACTTTTCTAGCTCTTAAAAATTAGTTAGTATTCCAATTTCTGTTGGTATATATGGTGAGGATATATTTGTTTTACTACAATGTTTTCTCCCAAATTTGTCCTATGTGCTCAGATCAGATGGCAGTCTGAACATCTTGAAAACCACATGTGTAAATCACTAGTCAGATATATTTTTCTGAGTTTGTTCTCAAATTCTGGCAGATTAGCAGGATGTAATCCAAACAGCTACTAACCATACATATAAATAAGAAGAGGGATAAGACAAGGATGTATTTTATCACCCAGCTTATTTAATATCTACACGAGAATATCTTTAAACATATAGCAGGAATGCCAGGACTCAAGATCAATGGGAAAATAATAAACAACCTGAGATATGCAGATGACCCTGTTCTTTTAGCAAAAAGTGAACAGGAACTACAAAGACTAATCAATCAATCAATAAACCCATAACCCTTCAGGGTCGTAGGGGTACCACATTGGATGCTTCAGCACACAGAGTCCTCCAGCGAATTCTATCCTCAGCGATGCGGATGAGTGTTGAAATATCTAGCCCTGTCCATTCCTTGATGTTGTCTGTCCATGTCTTTATTTGTCCTCCTCTGCTTCTTCCACCCTCGACAGTTCCCTGCATTATTGTTTTTGACAAGGAATCGTGCCTGCATACATGTCCGAACCATGCTAGTTTTCGTCGTTTCACTATTGAAATCAATGGCTCCTGGACACCTGCACACATCTCTACTTTATTTCTTACGTACACATTGGTCTTATGTTCCCTATAGGAAATTCGTAGAATTCTTCTGTAGCATTTATACTCGAAAGCCTGTAATCTTCTCTCCATGTCCGCAGTGAGTGTCCAACTCTCACAACCATACAACACAACAGAAAGCACCAGCGACCTATACAGTTTGATTTTCACTCCAACACTGATGTTGCTTTTCCAAATCACAGTTAGCCTTGACAATGACGCTAAAGCCATCTCCAGCCTTATTTTTAGTTCTGCTTTGCATTTACCATCGCTAGACTAATAGATCAGGTTGATAAATCAAGTAAAGAATATGGACTGTAATAAACATCTGAAAAAAACCAAAAACCATGATAATCACCAAAGTCAAAGAAGAACAGTTACTAAATATAACAATTCATGGAGAGAAACTACAAGTTGAACATTATCAATATCTTGGACACATAATCACAAATGATTGTAGATGTGAAACAGAAGTTGACAGGAGAATAGGAATGGCTAAAAGTATTTTAAATGACATGAGGAAAATGTTAACATCTAAACAAATTACATACAATAGCTAACATCCCTGTGTTGCCAGGGCCCGAAAGGGGAGCAAAGAATAGCAACACTGTTTACCTTCCATGCATGTCGTAAGTGCCGACTAAGGAGGTTATGGGATGGAGTTGGCTGTCCCATCCTATATAGGGTCAGTGACCCAAAGCCATGCTGAAGTTGGATGTGTCAGACCAAAAGGCACAGATATCGCAGCAATGCTGTAAACCATGACACAATGCATTCATTCTCTAGACTACAACCTGCTAATCTGCAGGAGTTTGAGAACGAAAGAAGAAACAAGATAAACATATAAAATACTATATCTATTCTATATTAATGTATGGCTCAGAAACATGGACACTAAACAAACAATTAGAAGATTTGATGCTTTTGAGATGTGGATATATAGAAGAATAGGGAGACCATCATGGAAAGAGAAGAAACAAACAAAGAGGTTCTAACAACATTTAATACGAAGAAATAATTATTAAAGGAAATAAAAATAAAGCAAATAAAATATTTTGGACACGTTAAAAAATATGACATCTTGCTGGAGACCTTACTTGAGGACAAAGTCAAAGGGAAGCGAGTAAGAGGTAGGCAGAGATACAAGTGGGAGAGTAACATCACAAGATGGAAAGGTTATAGTCTAGCAGAGTGCACCACCAAAACAAGAGACAGGGGATGTTGGAGGCTTGTTGCAACTAACCTTCATTGCTGAGATGGAACTTAATTATGGATCCAGAGAACAGAATATGTTGTGTCATGGTTTACAGTTCTGCTGTGATATCTGTGCCTTTTGGACTGACACATCTGACTTCAGCATGGCTTCTGGATCACTTTGACCTATATGGAATGGGACAGCCACCTTCACCCCATAACCTCATTCACCTTGTATGATATTCATGAAATGTAAATAGTGTTGCTATTCTTTGCTCCCCTTTCAGACCCTAGAAACATGGGCAGTCAGATATTTGTGAACCACTATGCACAAAATGTTATATTCATTGCAACACATTTTTTGATGATGCGTGTGGCTGCTCAGCTCAGAGAAAATGTTGATTACTATCCTTCCTCACAAGTTAGACTGTCACTAAATGGAAGTTTCTGTGGTGGGAAAATATAATGTTTTATTTGTTTTTACTAGAAGGGGGAGGGTATGAAATACTTTTTGAATGATCCTCATATATGTGGATGCATGCATGTGTGTACATAAGGAATATTTAGGCACTGATATAATTGTTTTGTTTGTGTTTTAAATTAATTCATGTGCATATATTTATACAGACAGTCATTCGAGGTCAACAGAACGGACATCAACAACGCATTAGTGTGGCACGATCAAATTCTCTGCGCAGTGAAAGCCCTCCTTCTTATAGACGCCATGCCCCAGAAAATAATTATCCTACTGTACCAGAAGATGAAGTAATGCAGCAGATGCCACATCGGGAGTATGGTAATCATCAACAAGGTTACCCTGTTCAGCGTAAACAAGAAGAGCATTACCATCAACAGCAACCTCAAAATATTTATAGAGAACAACAAGGCTATCCCAGGGAATATCCCCCATATCGAGATATAAGTGACAGCAGAGGTCTTCATCCTTCGCATCAGGCGCAGGTGATTCAAAAAACTAAAAGGACAGATTATTATGATGGTCGTAATAACACACATAATAATCACTTGAGCCATGGCTCTCAAGAACTGCAAACAGTACGCAGATATCATGACCCCAGCATTAATAACTCATATGACAGTCACTCAAGAGGTGGTAGATCACTTGAGCGTTCACAAAGTCAGTCTTTACACAGCATTCCTGATAACTATTCTCAGCCCCATCAAAACAATGACTATCACATCAGAGATACTCAGTCTTCCATATTTCACCAACAAAACAGTCCACCAACTCACAAAGCATATTCAAATAATTCAATGGTAAGTGAGAGTATATCAATTCCTAAATGCTTCTTTTATTCTTTTAACTACATCTTTAGAGCAGTCACTTATGCTTAAAGCAGCTAATACTTCACGATATTTGTCCTTCATGAAGGATGATGACCATTTGTTACATCTACTTGATGAAATTCAGTTGGGGCTATGTCCTTGTTTATAAGTTCATAAGTAGCTGATAAGCTGTATGGTAGCCCATGTATTTGAACACATTGGGATGGTCACTTTTGATGGTGTTAGATCTACCCTTTACTTTCTAGTCTTCACTGTTGGACTGCTGCATTTGTCCCTTTCTCACACAATTCTGTATCAATTCTGTGCCCTTTTTTATTACAGAACATCATTTAGGTGTATTGTGCAGCATCTTCCCATGTGTCAAAGGCTTTCAGTAGGATCTTTAATAAGTTCTTATAACTTATTCTGGCCATCTTGTCTGCGTACTACATGGCATGCCCCATAATATTTGTAAGTGCATTAAAATACCATCGTTGCTAGATACTAACTCTTTCAAGGACAGAGGTACCTGGAATCTAATACTGCACAAGGATGACAAAAATTCAATTTTTCTTCCATTCATTGTTCGTTTTTATCCCCAGGATAAAAAGATAAAAACTCGATGCTTATAAGCAATAGATGCAACTCTTGTATCTTTTTGTGTGATGGGGAAGTTTCTCCAGAGCTCTAATTCATACTTAGATGACTAACTTTAATGCTTTGAGAAGAAGTCTTCTAATCATAGGGGTAAACTCAGATTTTGTTATTTTCTAACTTTCCGCAACATGCATAGTTAGAGTCATTAGCTTCATTTCTCCTACATAGTATCCTTTCCTGCCAGAGGTGTCCACCTCTGGGCAGTGGTACTGGGATAGGTGGGGAAACCAACTATGTATGTATGTGCATAAATATCAAAATTTGGTTCTTTTAAAGTTAATTGGTGAATATTTTTTGTTGTAAGAGAACTTCTCTTATTACTACGTTATTTTATTGTTGTCATTCACTTACCACTTCTGCATCTTTTTGTTCTCAAACTCCTGCAGATTAGCAGGAAGTAGTTTAAATAACAGAATACATTGTATCATAGTCTACAGCTTAGCTGTGATATCTGCACCTTTCTGCCTGGCACATCCAACTTTAGCGTGGCTTTCGGATCACAATTACCCTATATGGGATAGGACATCCAATTCTACCCCAAAATCTTATTAGTTACCTCTTATGACATGCATAGAAGGTAACCAGTGTTACTACTCTTTACTCCCTGATAAAAACATGGACGTCATCCACATCTCATCCTTTGTCTTCTCATTGTCCTCAGTCACACACATAATTTATTTAAGCCTTTGAACCGTGACCTATGTCCCTTAAAAACTCCAATCCCCTGGACTCCTAAGTAAAAAATACACAAAAAGGACACCCCCAACAGATCTTAATTATTTTAAAAAAAAAGATTGAATGGAGATCTATAGGTACTTCCTGCATACAGCCGCAGTTATAAGACAGTCTCATTGTACTGACAGTTTTGTGTGTTTATTTCTATTAAAAAAAAATAAAGATCCATATTAGACCGTAATATAACCTCTATACTAACATATGGGTTCGAGTCTTGGACAATAAATAAACTGGAAAGTGGGAAATTAGAGGCAACAGAGATATATGGTTCTACAGAAGAATGCTGAGAATACCATGGACTGCCAGAAAAACTAATGTAGAGGTGTTGAAAGAGTCAAATGCGAAACAGACCTTAATCAACAATATAAGAAAAAGGCAATTTTATTTTTTTGGCCACTTCATGAGACAGGCAGGTTTGGAGAACATAGTCACAACAGGAAAAATTGAAGGCAACAGAGACAGAGGGCCACAACGTGACAAAATATTAGACAGTTTGACAACCTGGCAAGGCAAGGAAACAACAATGACCGTGATACATAATACTGTGGACAGAGAGCTGTGGAGAGCCATGACCGCGCCAGCCGGCATGGCACCTGATGATGATGATGATTAGACCGTAGCGTGTACAAACTCCTTGTTCCTTTGTTGTTTTGTTATTGCTCATTGACTGTTTTTTGTTATTGCTCATTGACATTATTTTTGCTATTAGTTATATTAGTAATCAGTGACAATAATACTTTATCACAGTTGGTATTGCTTCTTAGTTTTGTTACTGTGACACTTTCCACCTTGTTGGATATCCTCTGACAGTTTGGTTATTATTTTTGCTCCCTTTGACAAGCTATACAATGATTATGGAACATTTGCAATAGGTGCAGCAACTGTAAATAGGAAATTTTACCCAAAAAATAAAATAAGAAAATGGTCAGTGGAATGTCAGAATTTGTTTTTCACAATAACATTGTATGTTATTTATAGATGGATATAAGAGCAATCCAATACAAACTAGAACTGTTAGAAGAAACAAGGATGGAACAACAGTGGACATTCTAATCCCTCAAAAATGTATTGGCTACAATACTTTCATGGGATGGTGTGATGTTAATGACCAATTTTTTCGACTCAATAAAATGTCAACATATCACTGACCGTGAAGATTGTTGGTAAACGTTTTTCATGTGGGCATTCATTGATGCAGATATAATAATGAACAACTACAATCCACACAACGTTATTGGAAGACACTATAAAACATTTTGTATGTTCTTGAGTGAAATCTGTTCCTCATTGGCAATTATAGAACAGTAGCAACAAAATGACAGGTGTATTGATGCATTACAGTTGTTGAAAAATGTTGGCTTGCATCGTCCACGTTTCTTCATACTCTACAGGCAATAAAATTTGTTCTGTATGTGCTTTTAAATTTAATAAATATGTCAGTGACTTTCCAACCATGGCATACAAAGACAGATCTTTCAAAATAAAGTTAAGAACAAATTCTGGTGCAGTTATGGCACCACTTATCCGTGTCTAAAGGGAAAGGTTTTAAATGCTGTCAGGACTGGGCACATACTGCGAGAACATTGGGAACATAAGGTCACGCAATTTTATATGACAGAACATAATTTATTGTCTTATTTCTTTTAAAATAACTGAGATCTGTGGGGGGGGGGGGGGTGTCCTTTCTTTCTCTGGAGCCAAGGGGAAGGGGTTTTCATGTGCCTGTTGTCAAAATGTGTTAGATCTTTTCTCTTCTCATCATGTGCCAAAAAAATGGGGATTCTCTTTCTGATGTGGGTGAGCAGCCTCTTTTTGAATTAACTTCTAACAAAATATCTTCATTCCACTTTTTATCTGTTTGTGGTATTTTAAACATTCTTCTATAAAACCACATCTGTTGCCTCTATAATTTTTCACTATTCTGTTAGTTGTCCAAAACTCACTTCCATACATCAGTATTTGTTTAGTTTTATTAGATCAAAGGAACTATGAACATTATTTTAAACTAATATTTTTTGGTACTTTTAAATCATATAACAATAAATGTATCATCTTTTTACAGGCAATTTCTAATAACCAGCTTGAAGAACCTCAAACTCTACCACGACAAATCTCCATGTCTAAGCCTGCAAATTCTCTTGTCAAACTTCCACAGTCTTCATCTCCATCTTCAACTTCTAGCAGAATTCAGCAGGGAGCTGGCCCAGAGCAACAACATTTGTCCCATGATGAGGTTTTGTTCACTGTTTTCATCCTTATCATTTTAAAATATGTGATTTAAAATTCATGATTTGCTTATCATTGTAAATGCAAGACCGAAATTAAAAGCAGAGTAGGACAAGCAAAAGCAGCATTTCATAAAATGAAAAATATCCTATGCAACAATTCCATATTGGTGGATACTAGAAAATATGTCCTCAAATGATACATTGAATCAGTGCTTCTCTATGGAAGTGAAGCATGGACAATAAATAAGACATCACAAAAATCATTGGAGGCAGCAGAAATATGGTTTATTTGAAGAATATTATGCATTCCTTGGATAGCAAAGATTACTAATGAAGAATGTCTTAGAAGGATGGATGTGAAAAGATGCATTATTGATAATATAAGAAAAATACAGTCAACATTTATTGGGCACATAACGAGAAGAGGAGGCAT
Organism: Meghimatium bilineatum; assembly: GCA_034231615.1. NCBI lineage: Eukaryota > Metazoa > Mollusca > Gastropoda > Stylommatophora > Philomycidae > Meghimatium > Meghimatium bilineatum. Next base: position 62,516,982 of record CM067322.1, on the reverse strand, counting down.
TGAGAATATAGTGACAACAGGAAAGATAGAAGGGAAAAGATCAAGGGGAAGACCCAAAGAAAAGATATTGGACAGTTTGACTAAATGGCTTCGATTGACGACACCAACAGAGATGATGCCATATATGAGAGATCAATGTACATGGAGAAATATGATCGCCAACGCCTTTCGGCATGGCACTTGATGATGATGATGATTATCATTGTATTATATATGTATTAATAACAAATTCAAGAAATATTCACTGTTTTGCTGCAGAGTTTTTACTGCATTTTGCCTGAATTTTTTGGTGCAATTTTTGTTTATCGTCCATCACGGAATTAAGAAATAGTCCTTCTAAATACACTTTAATTACACTATATTATATTATATATCTTTTAAAAGATGAAAGAAATAATGCAATTATTTTAATTATGTTAACCTTTAGAAAGCCGGATTAAGTAACACAATCTTTCTCCTGCCACCAGATTCTTTTTTGAAAATTTGTATTATATTTGGTGGATGTTTGGAAAATTCAATGACGTTTTTGTTTTTAAAGATTTTAAAATAACGTTTGCACACGTAAGCAAAGAATTGCATACTGCAAATATATGTGTAATGTTTTTTTGTATGTGTGGTACAGGAGGTGTGAGAAAATTGTGAAAACTTTTTTTTCCACAAAGAACAAACAAAAACAACCAAACATGATTGGAAAATGCTATAACATTTTGTTTTTAGAATTTTTAGAATACTTTTTCCACATGTAAATATATAATTGAGTACTGCATATATTAGTCTAATTTTGTTTGTGGACATTTGATACAAGAGGTGTGATAAGGTTGTAAAGATGGGAAAAGGGGGAAAAATAAAAATAAACAAATTTGCACATCTTTATTTATTTTCCGATGTGGCAATGTCTGTAATCTGTCAATACATGATTAGATCCATACTACTTGTTTCATGTCATTTCATAACAAAAACTAACGTGTTACCATATCTAATTTGAAAACAAACGTAATCCCCAATTATTCCTTATCATCAGAATCACAGTCCTGTGATACTAATTTTACGTCAATTATACATACTGATGGCCATTGTAATCCAATTGATTCTGATCTGGACAGCTGTCTCTCAATATATACAATTTCTTGTCTGACAGTCTACTATTTTTCATATATTATACTGGCATTGAAAGTAGAATACTACTTCTAACTATGATACTCTAATTTTGGTCTCATCACATTAAAATCAAAAGATTTTCATAGAGCCAAATATTGGTCACAGCAATGGTTGAATAAATTTGACAACAGCTGGTGCCATCTTTGTTGCATTATTTCGACAATGGTGTACTAAAGGTTAAAAGATACTTTAATTTTAATATTTAAAGTTTGTTTAAAAAAAGAAAACTATTCTGCCGAAGACGGATGTGTTGGGCCACTGGCTCAAATAAAACGGTGACAAAACGCATTTCAATTCTCTGGACTACATCCTGCTGGAAATCTAGTAGGACCATTGTCTTGCTACAAGAGAAATCCAGAGGAAGTTTGAGAATGAACACAGAAGAAATAAACAATATTGTATTTTTTTTTAAAGTACTGTTTTGTGACATGAAATTTTTTACTTACCAGACTTCCTCCACAACAAATTATATATCTGCTGGTATAATTATGTAGATCCAATTATGCCCACAAAAACATGTAATGTATATGGGAATAGTGCTTGACTGTGTTATCGATAAAAAAATTCACATAAGTACTGTTGAACAGATATTTAAGAAACTCTCCTGTTCACCTCAAACCAGATTTTAACAACTCATTAGTATGTGCTTTTAATCTCTAGAGTTTTAGATTTCCAGATTGGCTTCACCTTTAGCACGCAGTCTGAGCTATTTGTCGCTATTGGATGTCTTTCCATGAACAGCCATTTGGGACAATATTGCTGTTATTGCATTTTTCAAACACATACCAAAAATAAAGCAGATTGATTAAAAAAAAGAATCCGCTGGCAGGAGGATTAAAATTGCATAATTTTAATTTGACTTGCTAAAGGTTAAATAATAAATGTAACGAAATAAAATAAACAGACATACTAGAAACATAAGTATGCTTGAAAAAAAATAATTAAAAATAACATATTACACTGTGCTTCCAAATAATATCAATAAGTGAAAATGGGATACATTTTGTGCTCTTAGAGATTTTAAAATAATTTGTGTACATGTAAATAAATAATTGAATACTGCATATATTGGTCTAAGTTTTGTTTGTGTACGTGAGATACAAAAAGTGTGGGATGGTTGTAAACATGAGAAAATGGAAAAACAGCAATAAAAAAAAATTTCTCACCTTTATTTATTTTCCGACATGGCAATCTGGAAAATATTGTGTTCCACACTGTAACACACCTGCGTCTTTTATATTTATGTATAGTTTCATGACCTAACTAACATAACATAGCTTGGGGGAAATAAATAAAACATGTAAAAGTAAATTATAGTTTCGAAAAACTTGAACTTGAGTTAAGCCTAATATTGTTGACAATTGCGTAAATGCATTACCATACTTGTTCGATCATATCATTTTATAACATAACCTAAGGAGTTACCATATCTGATTTGAAAACCAATATTTATTGCTATTACAATCCATAAGGATTGTATGGCCATTGAAATGCGCCAATGGATTCCTGGTCTGTTTTTTTTCCTGATTTCAATTTACAACTTCTTGTTCTGCAAACTTCTAGTATTTCCTTAACCATCATTGTGATATCGGAAGTGGAAAACTACTGCTAGCTATGATTCATTAATTTTGATCACATGACATTAACCTTTGTATGAAATTAACTTCGCTGAATAGGGTCATAGCAAATGTTGTATGGTCTCAACAGTAGCTGTAAATATAAGGGACGAATTTGGTGTATCCAAACGACCATAGCACGCTAAAGGTTAAGAGACATAACAGCATGGAAAAATTAATAATTGAAGGTATAGTTGTCGGTAGCAGGGATAGATGATGGTGAATAAGAGACATCTCAAATTGTTTAAATGTATCCCTCACTGCGGTAGGTCATTTCGCCCAGAGTGTCCCTCACTGCCGTAGGTCATCTCACCCAGCATTATAAATGGTTTAGAATAAACATAAAGAAGTCGAATGAATATGTCTTGGAAAGAATATGTCAACTGAAGAGCATGCTTTATATAGTATGATATATTCAGTAGTCATTCTACATATTTGTTTATAATTGTATTTTGTGTATGTCTGCTAAAATATTCAATAATCTTTCTATGTAGATACACCCATCTTTTCATGAGATTTCTTCTTAACTTAACCACCATTAAAGTAAAACATCAAATAGGGGAAAGAATATTTTAAAATCAACAATGACCACCCGTTAATTCTGGGCAACATCAAAATAAAGTGCCTTAATGAAGGTCTTGGATGGCAGAGGATGAAGATACCCTTCTCTGAGTTAGAGGAAGTAGAAGGAGGCAATGCATGGGTGGAAGTATCCAAAAAGATGATAAATGTGATAAGCTAAGAACAGAGTGCCATGACTGGGACTGAGTGCCATGACTGAGTGCTGTCATCAGAACTGAAGGAATGATACAAGATGCAATCATCTACATAGATGGTTCAGTAAGAAGACAAACAAGTTTGCATGGAGTTTCATTGCCTACCAAAATGGCAAGAAAGTTGCAAATATAGCTAATGTCTAACCAGCAACAACATTGAATATGAGAATGAAAATAGAGGTGGTGACATTTGCTCTTACTTGACTGATGATGATAGGTGGGCAATGCTACAATGGATGTGTCAATGATAAGAAGACGCAGAGCTGAATTAATTATGGCAGTTATGGATTCGCCACAAAGTAATGAATATGAGGCTGAAAGTGACAATGTTCATGTTCAAAGAATGATAGAACTGGAAGTGACCAAGGAAGAGGGAAGAAAGTGCTTTCTTTAGAAAGATCTGAACTTTCCTCTCTAGTTGTAAAAGTAACCTCTCCTTTCTCTCATTCATCTCCAGATGAATAATTTGTTCATATTGTTTGAAGTAAATTTATTGTTATTCAGACATGCAAGATGATATGTATTTTGTAAACAAATTTATCACATTGTTTGTTATGCAGTTTCGTAGAACGTTGCAATATGTTGTCAATCCTGGAGATCCTCGTCAGTTTCTGGGAAATTTTCTAAAAATTGGAGAAGGCTCTACTGGAATCGTATGTACAGCTTTCGACCAGTCACGAGACAAGCAGGTGGCTGTGAAGAAGATGGATTTACGGAAGCAGCAGCGCAGAGAGCTACTATTCAATGAGGTCAGCAAATGTTTATTATCCATAATTCACATTCATACATTAGTGTGTGCTTTATAGCATTTTAAAACAGAATTCACTGCCATGCATTAGTGTGTTTTATAGGTTTAAGACAGAACTCACATCCATGCTTAGTGTGTGTTTTATAGCATTTTAAGACCATTTTTTCTTTTTCACATTTTTAAATATTTGACTACAATGGTGTTAATGTGTTTACCAGAAAGTTGTTTTTGTGTGTGTATTAACCTTTAGAGCCCTGGCTTAAAATTACAAAACTTCCCCCAGGGCCGGATTTATTTTTTGGAAAATTTGCGTTATTGATGGTGGGTGTTTTGAAAACGTCATAACTTTTTTGTTTTAAAAGATATCAAAATAATTTTTGCACATCTAAATAAAGGAGTGAATAGTGAATATTATCATGTTTTTGTTGTTGTTGTATGTGTGATATGACAGTTGTGAGCAAGTTTTGAAGTTGAAAATTCTGGCGAAAAACGCAAAACGTCATTTTCAAAATCGCAAATATATCTTCGTGACGACCCTAATACATGAGAAATGTGTGACAACATTGATAAAATCCTCATAAATACCTATACTTATTGTATATATATATTGTATTATATCAAAACTAATATAATATGAACTAAAAAACTAATAAAACGTGAAGAAATTGCATATAACGTCCGTCCGGTCAACACTAGGTCTATGCCGACACGCAGCGTAATTATTGTCCATGCACACACGTGTCACCCCTGATACATATTATTTTTGTGCTTTTTAATGAATACACACACACATTCTTATCAAATAACAACATATTAAACACAAAAAAACAACAATTAAAACATGTAGTTTATTAGAAATCGCATATAACGTCCGTCCAGTAAACACTAGGTCTATCCCGACACGCAGCGTAATTATTGTCTAAGCACACACGTGGCACTCCTGATACATATTATTTTTGTGTTTTTGAACGACTACACAAACATTCTTATCAAATAACAACATATTAAACACAAAAAACAACAATTAGAACATGTAGTCACGATCACTTACCCATGCCACGCGGTACTCAATTTGATAGTAAAATACGGCAGAAAATGGCTAAAGTCGCTCTAGAAATGCGTTGACAAATTCAACCGGCTTTCTCTCTCTTACAATCGTAATGAGTAAAGGAATTTGACCTTTAAACTGTGACGTATTCCTAGCTTCGTGTTGCGGGAATTCTACGTCATATAAGCTTTAACTTCGTGAAGTTCCGTACTCGGGAATGGAGCGATATCGTATGGCGTGTGATTGCGACCACGGGCAATACGGGATGCACACGCAAGGTGCATTGTTGCGACCATAGGGGCCTAAAGGTTAATGGAGGTTGTTTTCACATGGTTGAGTAGTTGTATCCTCCTGTGTATTGCCAGGACCTGAAATGAGAGCAAAGAATAGCAACTCTGTGGCCTACTAGGCATGTCATAAGAGGTGACTAATAGGGTATGGGGTGGAATTAACTTATCCCATAGGTCAAAGTGACTTAAAAGTCAGGCTGAAAGGTATGGGATATGACAGCCAAACTGTAAACCATAGCACTCCATATTCCATTCTATGGACTACAACATGCTACCAGCAGGTGTTTTAGAATAAATACAGAAGAAAAATCTGAGATTATCTATTGATATTTTCATCTCATTGACAGCAGTTTTTAAGTCACTGGTAATGTATGTTACTGCTTAGCCCAGGTTTCATGTTTTGAACAACAGTCACAATACAAGGAAGTTAGATTACATTGTTAAGCATATCAGTCTATTTTTATAAATCCAATTTTGCCATTTATATGTTGTTCTGGTTGTGCTATTGATAGTTCAGCAGTTGAATTGATTAGTGAGCCAATGTCAAAACACCATAGCAGACATAATTGTTCATCTTGCCAGCAGATTTAGAAAACTTTTGTCATCATTATCATCATCCAAACTCACTGATTAAACATATTCCTCACTCTACAAACATGTGCCCAGTTCTACATGTGATATGTCTGATGCAGAATTCCTTCAATGGTAGTGTAAGTGCATCACCATCAATGTCCTCATCCATCAGGCGATCACTAACTGCAATGTAAAAACCATAGTTATGTTTTCTCACTGTAACACAGATTCATCTGTAAATACAATGGTATCATTTTCTCTGACATTATCAGCTGTGAGTTGATTAATTTTGTGGTCTGATTTTCTATTTCTAAATCAATTAATTTTCTGTGAAGAGTAATGTTATTCTGACTATTTTGTATGAAAGAGCTTTCTTTCATATCCAAAAAACTCCAACTCTTATGTGCCATGTATAGAAAGTCAGTTTCTATGGGAGCATGTTCTGGACTGGTGACATTCTGCTGTTGGGACTCAGATCACTTGCAGCTGTCTTTCTCCTGTGGCTTGGTATCTTTTTAGATACTGAACCATTAGTTTAAGAATGTTTCAGACAATGAAGTATTTATTGTCTCAGATTTTGGGTATTGCTTGTGACTACAGAACAAATTTTGTAAACCTTTTTGAATCAGCAGGCCTGATTAAGCTATTTTTCATATCATATGAAGAAAAAAAGCTTTTGTTTTTTAAAAGCAAGCCCCTTGGAGCTGCAAGTAGTGATTTCTGAACTTGGGGGAATAGTGCATAACAGAGTATAACACATACAAATTGATGTTTCGACCAACAGGCCTTTATCAAATACACAAAACACACAGTACTGTTCTTAACTCATGTGTTATGTCAGGTTCTGGATAAAGGCCTTTTGGTCAATCAATTTTAGTGTTTTATCATGTATTTTCAAGTTGTGCCTATTGTATTACATTTTTGCAGCAGATGTATACTTATTATCAGTTTATTGCTTATTTAAACAGTCTTTTAATATCATCAGTTATAGTGTTATTGTAATGACAAAAAAACTACAAGAAAATTCACAACATATGATCAGAATTTTCCTTATCTGTACATCAAACATGGAATATCACGCTAGTCAATTTTTGAGGTTTTTTGCAACATACCGGTATGCGTGCAAAACAAAGTAAATAAATCATTGCCAAAATAGAAATATTGTATCATTCCTCCATTCTGAGCTGCCATGTTGTAGGAACGATGGAAGTGTTGCTCCAGTGTCAAAGAATTAAACAAGATTCAGAGATTCATAAGTTGCTTGGTATTTTTTTCTTCCAGGTGGTTGTCATGAGAGATTATCATCATCCAAATATTGTTGAAATGTACAACAGTTACCTAGTGAATGATGAATTGTGGGTACTGATGGAGTTTATGCAAGGTGGAGCTCTCACTGATGTTGTCACACATGCCAGGTATGTGATTTGAGTGTCATATTAAAAAAAAGTTTGAGACAATATACTTTATTCACTGTAGCATTTTAATACCAATTTCTCTCTGGGCGAGTTTTAGCAAATATTTTCCATACTTTATCAAAGGTCTTTGTGAGATCAAAGAAGGTCGCTTTGATTTTTTTTTCTTTTTCTGGAAAGCATCTTCTATTTCCTCGGCAAGTGAACATTAAAAAATGTCCAACAGAAATATTGCATTCCAGAACAGGATCTGTGCATTATAAACAAATTGTCTAATCGAATCTTTCTTTAAAAAAAAATAATATTAAATATATATTAGAAGCATATAATAAACTCCTGCTATGATCAAATATCCTAGATTGTTTCCTTTTACACTGTCATTTTGCATCTTGCTTAGTTTGATCATATTGCCATATTAAAAAAATTGTGACTTATAACTGTCATCATTCTCAGAATGGATGAGGTTCAGATTGCTACAGTGTGTAAGGCCTGCCTGAAAGCTTTAGCCTTCCTTCACTCGCACGGAGTCATACACAGGGACATCAAATCTGACTCTATTCTCTTGTCATATGATGGAAAGGTTAGTATTTTATCTACTATGACTGATTATCCACATAGCTACTATTACAAGGTCAGAAAATATAATTCTGTGTATTCTTATTTAAATTGATATTGTTATCTATAAGAATAATATTTGCACAAATCACAGATGAACATTCATATGGCAAATCATCATCATCGAACCAATAACCCTTCTAGGTGCCACACTGGAAACATCAATACAAAAATCCTGCTACAACTCGCTGTTTCTCAGTTCCTTGTGGGGAAATGTTAATCCTTTCCAGTCTTTATTAATAAAATGTAAAAAAATGTTTCAAAGACTCTGCCAGAAGATATCTCTCAGGAAGGCACTGCAGGATTGATCTAAGTTTTTCAGAAACAACAGCTCTTGATCGCCCAACCTGATATAGTCAGATCATTGCAGGTATTAGAAGCTTTCAACAGAGTATTACACTGCTGGCAATTCAAGAGACAAACAATGAAAAATGAGAGATCAGACTGTTTTCTCTCATTTCAAGACCTATTATATTCGTGATTACTATGAAATAGATCTTTTAAAGCCTGGTTGGACTTAACAGCCAACTGAGCAACCACAAGCAAAAAAAACAAAATTTACCTTTCTGAATGACATAGTCACTACTTGCAAAGGAGGAACATCGTCATTATCAATCCATATTTTCCTTTGCTCTCAGGTGCACCTTGCAAGATAGTTTTGGAAAGGCAATCATGTCTAATCACAAGTTTGCAATTTTTTACTACTGCCAAGAGTTGTTCTTGTTTACCTTGCAAGAGTATTTGTTTTGATTTTACAAATTAGAAGCAAAAATGATTTGTATAAACTATCTTCATTCAGGGCCATAATTGAAAGCAACCAGATTCAGATGGTTGGGATATATAAAAAGAATGCAGGACACAAGGATTACAAAACAGGTTTATATAGATAATGTACAAGAAGGTAGACCAAGGAGATGATGGATGAGTGGGAAACCTAGAAGAAGGCGTACATAAACTAGGGATCAGTAATTGGATACAAAAACCAGGGATAGAGATGGATGGAGAGCAATTGTTTCTGCAGAAATAAGCCCTTCGTGACTAGCAATTTTAACATAATTCTAATGATTGTTTTCTACAGCCAAAATGATCCGTCTAAAAAATACTGCATCTGTAATTCTATAGTTATGTTAGCTCTTTATTTTGTACTAGTTATATTTACCTGCTTCTTTAATTTTACTTTCACCCTTAATTTTGTTTGGTATAATTATAACAAAGATCTAGCTGCCATTTGTGTTGCATATTGTCTTTGGCATGGACTTCTTTTATAGTTTCACCTTCGTGATTTGTGGAAAACATGTTGATTCAAGTTGCGAGGCAAATAAGCTCAAGCTGAATGGACCTGGTTCAAATTCCTTCTGATTTTTTTTTTCTATAACTCCTCAATGCTTCCTATTTATATTATTGATTTACCTCTGCTTCCAGTTTCTTCAGTGCTGTTTTTTGTGTGTAGTTCTGTTAAGTATTTGTTAATGTAACCATATATTTGTGAGGAATATATCAGATATAACGTAATAAAGAAATACAATATTTGAGCTTCATGGGACAACAGTGCAAATACTTTAATTAAGAAAAATAAGGTTCCATAGAAACATCTCTGCAAAATAAGTTGTGGGGAACCTACACTGATCTAAAACAAACTGCTCTATAAGTAACAAATATTTGAGCTTATGCATAGTAATTGATCACAAAAGAATAATGTTTTTAATTCTGATTCTGTGACAAACTGGTCTTAGTTCTCTTATGATCAAATATGTTAAAAAACAGTTAAACTTATTTTGAAAATTATCACTTTATTAACCCATTAACTCTACATTATTCTCCGTAACTGATCCTAGATGTGCTAAAACTTCTTTTGCCCAATGACTTTTCCCCTGTGCCAATTCTTTTCTTGTTCTACAAAAATAAGAACTTCCACAGTACTGGCTTTTTATTGGCACCAGAAAATATATACCTCCTAGATAGTTAGTTAGTTAGTCATCAGATGATCATCACTGCAAACTGGACTTGTCCATAGTCGCTCCGATCTCTCCTTGATTGTATCTACCATTACACTTCTGCTGACAGTACCGGTTCTATGCTGGTTGACCATCATTCTTCTGCTCCTTCCAAAATGTTCACTTCTAGCAACTCTGCATTTCATGGATGAGAAGTTTGACATGCCCTGGTACTTGGCGATTTCAGAGTGAAATTTAGTAATGAGGGTAGTAAAAAAATTTGTTAACTCAATTTAGCAGAGTTATGAATGAGTAAACAAATCATAGCAGTTAAAGGGTTAAGAACCGTACCAGCATTATCTCATTTGCTTGACTAACCTTTTAGACAGTTTCAATAGCTGTTTTAATATTGTCACATAATTCATTAATTTCATCACCTGACATTTTGTAGGTGAAATTGTCAGATTTTGGATTCTGTGCACAAGTCACACCAGATCTGCCAAAAAGGAAATCACTTGTAGGAACTCCATATTGGATGGCTCCAGAGGTTATCTCAAGGTTACCATATGGGACAGAGGTCAGTGTTTATAATTTGAACAAAGAAATGAACATACTATTAGAATATGTTGCTGGGGACCGAAAAGGGAGCAAAGAATAGCATGACTGTTTATCTTCCATGTATGTTGTAAAAAGTGACTAATGGGGTAGAGGTGTCTTAAATAAGACCAAAGTCAAAATGTGCAAATGTTGCATCAAAGCTATAAATCATGTCAATGCATTCTGTTCTCCGAACTACATCCTGTTAATCTGCAGGAGTTTGAGAAGGAACAAATAAGAATGTAAGTGCATATCACCCAGAGAGTAAATCGTGCTGACTAAGGGTTTGTGGAGGGGAGATTTGCCTGTAATGTTGACCCCATGTTCTCGGCTCTGATGAAGCCTGCTGAAGACCCATGTCTGGACTGCTTGGTGGGAGTTTACCTGTAGCACATCTTACATTGCAAAAAAGTCACAACGAAGTCCCCCTAGTAGTAGAAGCATGTCCAGCTCATCATATTGCTCCACACAACTTTCCCATCAGTAAGAATGTCAGAGAAATACCAATCTGTAGCTGAAAGTAAAAACTCCACTACCTGGCGTAGGTATTAAGAATGACAAACTCACATTTCTTATGGATTCTATCATCATTGCCAAGAGTTATAACTGCATGGATCCAAGGGATTGACAATGTAGCAACAATGCAGCTAAATAAGACTTGTCACCAGCTCTAGTGAAATATCACACTAATTATAGCAGATGTCTGCATGTGGAAAGTCTGAAGATCTCACTATTAACACTACATACCAGATCAACCATTACGCAACATTAAAATCTCAGTAGATGACATGCCAATATAGTGAGGCTTTCCACTTTTCCCCACATAATTTTATCTGTACAATTATGTTTCTCCTTTCTGCTGCAACATTTAGAGAATTCAGCATTGCACATAGCAATGATTGCAGGTGAGACCCATTCCCAACTATGGTCCTTGCCAATATGTGCATGGCATTTCTTCTAAGAACAGATGACAAATGGGTGTTGTGAAAAGCATCTCGGTGTGGGGTGTGACAATTCCCTGGGAGAGTCCAGAGTCAGGCAAACATGTCAGTCCTGCATAATTGGAGAAGCCCTGGGTGTGAAATTAAGCTCTGGAGAAATCACCCAGTTGTATATAGAAAGTATGTCGTGACTGCTCATAATTCCTGGTGATCAAAACAACAATATTAGTCAGGTGATATGTCACAACAGCTGTTACAGATGTATTCTGAGAATGATCTTGATAAAAAAAAAATAATTAAAAGAGATATTTGTCAGTTTCTATAAAGTCAAGTGAGTGGATACTGGGAAAGAATATATCAAATAAGAATATACATAAATCTGAACTGATTAAAACCCACTTGACTGCTTCCACACCACAGCAAAAATAAGGATATATATGTTCATTATATAATTGGAAAAAAAAATGAAATGTGATGACGGTTACTGATATGTAACAGATGCATGATGATACAGTTTAACTTTGGTAAAATATTGTAGAGTAATAGCTGTGTTTTTTTCTTCTTGCTGATAAGCCAAGTGTTTGAGAGGAGTTCGATGCTGCCAAGTACAATTCTGCCCATTGAAATGCTGCATTAGAGTTTTGGCACACGTGGATAGTATTCTTAATAATTTTATTTGCAAGGACAGTTGCAGGTGAATGGAAAATATGGGTAAAGAAATTTCTGGATTAGGCCATTAAGGAATGGGCCAGGCATAATTTTTCTAGAGTTATCTAAATGATTGAGGACTGAGATTTTTGGAGGGAGGGGAGGAATGGCTTTTTTGCTGTCTCTAATGTGGCACTCCTACAGTATGCCTTATTATTATTATTGAACAATTGTTTTATTTATTAATAGGTTGACATATGGTCACTGGGCGTCATGGTTATAGAAATGATAGACAAAGAGCCTCCTTTCTTCAATGAGCCACCTCTTCAAGCCATGAGGCATATTCGAGATATGCCACCCCCTAAGCTTAAGAACACACATAAGGTAAATATACATTGTTACGGTTCTCTTGATGTAGTTATTGGTGACAGGTTGTAAACAAAGCAATCCATTTCATTTTCCAGATTACATCCTGCAGTAGATTAATAGTAAATATGGATGTTACATTCTGTGATGAGAATGGTTTCATTATATAAAGCCTGATGGATCACTAAGTTAACTTCAGAAGACCTACATTTTTTTAAGAATGCCATTAAGCTGCCAAGAGTAGAACTTCTCAGTAACAATTGGATATTGATAACAACAACATATGCATCCTGATATTGTACTTACGTAAAACACAGTTTATATAATCACTTCACTCAGACTTGATGGACTATAACTAAAACTAGTGGGTAATGATGTGCACACAAGAAAACATACAAATTACAATTCACAAAACATAAACTTTTAATGTTTTGTAAATTGTAATTTGTTTTTTTTCTTCAGTGCACATCATTACCCATTAGTTTTAGTTATAGTCCGTCATGTCTGAGTGAAGCGATTATATAAACTGTGTTTTACGTAAGTACAATTGTTGTTACGTTTCATGCAGTTACCTTGTATTGATTATCGCATCCTGATATCTGATATTCAATATTTAATACAGCAAGACAGCCTTAATTGGCTCAATGTTGTGGTTAGGGGGCATGTCTCATGAGCACAACTTGGTTGAACTTGCTCATGGTTAGAAAACAGATTCTCCACATTGTTCTATCGATGTGATTGGATGTTTTAGTGTTGCTAAAAAATCTACAATAGTCTAATATTAAGACAGTTTCAAAACAAAGATTCTCAAACCATTGTTTACTTGTTACCTCAGGAAATTTTTACTTCTAGAACTTTACCAACCCCTCCCACCATTTTAAATAATATTAACCTGATAAAAATATACAATGCCAAACATGGGAAACGACAGCACAAGACAAACATAAACTTGTGACAGCTGAAATGGCATAATTATGCAGAATCCTAGGAATATCGCTAAGAGACAAAGTGAAAAATGAGGATATTCAACCAAAAACAGGCACCACACCAATCTTGGAATATATTAAGAGACAACATATAAAATGGTTTGCACAAACCAGCAGACTACCATCAGACAGCATACCACAGCTAGCGGTGCTACACAGATACAGTGAAGCAGACCTAGAGGCTGACCATGAAAACGATGGACCACTGAAATAAAGAGGCGACAAATTTCAAAATATACTCAGCACAAAAGAGGACCGTCTCCAGAAAACTCTTCTACCCCTGATGCAGAGAGGCAAAAAAGGGTTTAGTGAATAGATAAAATCACCATCAATTATGGGAAATAATGAATGACATTGGTTTCCAAAAATACATTAAACGGCTAATAGCAGAGCTATATAAAGATAAAAAATCAGTGGTAAAAGTGGAGGGTACAAGATTGGAGTGGCTCAGTGTTCAGAAAGGAATGAGACCTTGTCTCCATACTTGTTCAACATCTATGCAGAAAATATAATGAGAAACGTGAGACAAGAAACATTGAAGCCTGGTTTCAGACCCATAAATATATAGGGCTGCAGATACCAGAAATTAGATATGCAGACGATGCAGTGCTATTAACAACAAATTAACACGACCTACTGAACATAATTAAGTCAATCCAAAAGTTCAGCGAACATCAAAACTTTTTCTTAAATATGAAAAAGACAAAAATAATGGCAACTGACAAAACTAAATCAAAACCCAGAATTAATATTGAGATCGGCAATTTAGAAGTGACACATTTTGATTACTTAGGAACTAATATAAACAATGCAGATGACTGCGCAGTTGAGATTAAGAGAAGAACAGCAATGGCGATGTAAAAATTAAAACAGCTATAGAAACTATGGCAGAGTACTAACATAAGAACCAAGTTGTGTTTATTAGAAACTTGTGTGTTTCCTGTGGTGACATGGATGTGAAGCATGGACACTAATTAACATAGTGGCCAAGAGAATAACATTATTTGAATTAAAATGCTATAGAAGAGGTCTGAGAATACCATAGAAAGCAAGGAAAACAAACCAAGAGGTGTTAAGAACAATTCATGTCTAGGAAGACTGGCTTCTGAACACAAAACATTTACTTTTCCTCCCCCCACCTCTGAATACTCCCATTTCTAATATTCTCTGTATGTGTATGATCTCAACCTCATTGACATCATCTGCATCTTGAAATGAATTTATTACTGCCTTTATTAAATTTGCTTTATCTCTTCTCAGCAATGTGCTGTTTATCGCCGCATTGCCTGTCAATAAGTCGGCTCTCTCATTTCCTCTGACGCCAGCATGACCAGGACAATATATCTATGTAATGCTCTGGACAACTGAGTTGTTCAATAAGTCCCACCATTCTTTTCTTAGCATGAACTTTTCTATCTACGTTCTGAAAAGAATATGTCACCTGATGATTATGATCTTCATATTCTACTGTACCAGATTTTTTGCGGTTGTGAATATTGACTGAAACAGCAGATAGAATATTACAACTGCTATAGATGTTGTTGAGCTATTTAGTGATTTGTCTTCATTGGCCCTAAGCCTTTTTTCCAGTTTCCATACTTTTTTTTCTTAATCAAGCTTACTGTGCAACTGCTGTTTTGAAGAACAGATGTAAATTATACGACCTCCACTTGATTGGTTACTTTGTCATGTAAATCCTGAGGAACCAATGAAAACCATACTTCAGAAAGCAGTAAAATTTATATTATAATAATAATTCTTTACAAACCAACATAAATGAAGCAAAAGAGTCTGGGAATAAACAATGTATTTAATAGGTATCATGCAGGAGTTTTAATACTCTAGGAAATCTAGTATATCTTTTCTGAATGTGTTATGATGATTGTTCCAGGTGTCACCAAGACTGCAAGGTTTCTTAGACCGTATGCTGATACGTGATAGCACACAGCGTGCTACAGCAGCTGAGCTCATGCAACACCAGTTCCTGCGAGAAGCAGGCCCACCATCTTGCCTTGTTCCACTATTGAACACTAAACATAGCCACTGTTGAAACTGTTGACCTTAGTTTCCAATTGTTGTTAAAGATTTGATTGTCTCTATATATTATTTGTAATTATTTAATTATAGTTATTCCTACATATTTTTGGTCATTTATAATTTGCATTTCCAATCACTGATATGTTATATATATATATATATATATATAGTTTTGAAACTGTCTTGCTTACTGTTGGTATGACAAGGGATATTTTTAAAATTCTGTGCAGTATTGTTTTGTTAACATGTATTATTTTACTGCAAAATATATTTTTATAATACAATCTAGAATTAAAATGTATAATTTATGAATGATATTTGGAGATAATTCTGTTAGAATCAGTACATACAGGTGTTGTGTCTATCTTGAAAGATCTGATATGTTATTACAGGTATCTGTTGCTATTGTTTGTGTTTGACTGTATAAAATTGTCACTAAGCTGTATAAGAAAACATTTTGAAACACAAAAGTGAATTATTTCTGATCATTTCTTCTTGTGAATGATCTATATTGAAACACAGGATCTGTCAGATACTAGTTTATAAAATACATTGCATACATTGTTATTATGACAATGATACTGAAGAACTGGTAAGAACAGGGAAATGGTCATCATTTAGAAACAGAATGAAGCATCTCGTTTACAGCAAGTATAGAGATAAATCATCAGTTTTATGGATAACTAAATATTCTGGAAATATAGGTGCTTCGGTATCACAGAAAATATGTTGGTTTCGTCTGTGTTCATTCTCACACTCCTGCACGATATAGTCTAGAGATTGGAATGTGATGTGTCATAGTTTACAAGTTAACTGCAATTTCTGCACAATTTTGTCCTATACATCTAACTTTAGCATTTCTTCTTATGATTATTTTGTCCTATAAGAGTTGTGGCTGAACCATGAGGTTCCAGGTTCAAATCACAGTTGGAACTAAATTTTATATTAGGAGAGACAATAAAAATTCTTCCTTTACATGTTGCGATACCAAACTTTATTCCCACTGCCTATAGAGTTTCCCTGCATTTCTAACAGGAAAACATGCAGTAACAAGATTTTATTGGATGGGACAGCCAAATTCCACTCCAAAATCTCCTTAGTCGCAGCTTACACCATGCATGGCAAGTCATAATGTTGCAATTTTGAGCTCTTTTTTTGGGCCCTGGTGACACATGAGCAATGCTCATTCAGTATGTGGGAACTTCGATTACATAAAACTATAGATGAATATCTGAAATCATGAATAAGCTTGACATGCAGCAACTACATGCCAGAAAACTGAATAACATTAATGTATTAAATTCATTCATGTAAGAAAAATATTGATTTAATATTATTTTGTTTTGATTCACAGGAACTATGAACAATTAGCTCTTACTTCCAATGTGCAATATGATGGTTTCTCCAGAGACCATCTCCAGAGATTTCATGTGGGTTATTTCATACCCAGACAACTCCTAACTCTCAGTGGTTTGCAATTCTATGAGGTCTCTTACTTAGAAGTGTGTAAGTTCTAGTGGTTTTTCTACCTTTCCGCAACATGCAGAGTTGGAGTCATGATCTTCAACTCACCTGTCAAGCATACTTTTCTGTCAGAGCTGTCCATAGGAATCCAACTCTGGGCCATGGCCACTGAGATCGCTTGTGCAACAAGCTAAGCATGTGCCCACCTGGTTCTCCCAATGCTTAGTTTTAAGAATGTTGCATGCCCGTGTTGTGGCAACCCGGGCTTGGATTTCCTGTTCATGGTGCAAATTGCAGAGCCACTATCTTTCTAGACATGTATTAGAAAGCAATGAGGAAAGTTGGGAGATAGGATATCAACCTTTCATCTGTGAAAAAAATCATTATTTTCAAATCTTGTCTTAATGTCTAACTTTTTTTGGGGTACCAAATCATCCCCATGGATGATAAAGGGTTGTAGGCCTGGGAACATGTGTCCTTTTGTGGCAGACTCCTAAGTGACTGGAATGCTAGATTTGTCATCACTACAGATGGGCCAACAAATCTGACAGAAGAATGATGAGATAGATGGCTCAGGTGTGTGTATGCTGTGCCTCTGTGTGTGTAATCCTGGCATTCCGGCGCACTGGAGTGTCTCCCTTTGGAGACTAAGACATGCATCCATAAACCCTCCTTACACATCCATGCCTTTTAAACCTTATATTCCATCAAAGATGGATGTGTCAGGCCATTGGCGCAAATAAAACAGGGACACAGCGCATTTTCATTCTCTGAACTACATACTATTTGAAATCTAGTAGGACCTTTATCCTGCTGTAAGAGAGATCCAGCAGGAGTTTGAGAATGAGCGCTGAAGAAACAGAAACCTTATATGAACCTGGGTGTCATCTCAATTACACTATTGAGTGGAACCTGTGCTTTTTGTCTGAAAAGTTATGAACTGTCAAGACCTCCTCACATCTAAAGGAATCATTTTATCATCATCATGAGTGTTGCATCACAATGAGAGTGTAATTGTACGGATGAAATGCTGTGGGGCTTCCACAATAGGAATGTCTCACAGTATTGGCATGTCATCTACTTTACTGTTGCGTAATGCATGGTGTGATAGGACAATTGATCTTAAGACCTTTCATATGCAGATTATTGTTATGTAGACTTCATTGTGTAATATAATGTGGACAGCTAAATTGACCTGTGAAGGCAGAGCCTTTTCAGATGCATTTGCATCTTCATTCACAAGTCGTGCTTTTACCACATGTTCTGTATTTATACAAAAGTAGTTGAAAAATTCCTTATGGAAATCCACCAATGTATGTCCAAATGATTAAGTGGTCAGAATTTCTTGTCATTATTGAAATTGGTTTTTCAGCTGATATTCACTGTTAGGTTGATTGAAAAATTTAATTTCATATTTATTTTAATATTTTACTTTATTTGACATCCAAGGTTGTATTTTTTGCTATTTTATTATTAGACTTTGTATCTCTGGTTGTTAAAAGTGAGCTAATTTAATCAAATTATGGACAACTTTATCAATTCACTTTAGCATTAATTCTTTTGTCCAGCACATATTTTTTTCAATTTACATTCCTGCTTCATACATTACAGTTTTAAGAATATATATTTATCAATACCTCTATTTATTTGTGTAATTCACAAATGTTATTAAAAATATTGACCTGCCCTGCACTTTACTTTTTTTATTTTAAAGAAAAGCAGAATGATATATTTGTTGTAAATAGCAAAAGTCATTGCTAATTTGGATTGTTTAAATGTTTCAATATTTAATTAGTTTTTTTGTACATAAATGTGTTGTTGCCAGCTTTGAGTTAACAGTAATTCCAAAGCATATGGTACAGAAGTGACAGTAAGTTTTAGAAGACTTTACAGTATTATGTCATAGTATGTGGAATTAATCAACGAATCTCCCTGGCATAGTGGTTAAGCCATTTGTCTTGTGGTGAAGAGGTGGAGGCTTTGATCCCAGATCATGATGTCTTGTTTTTACAGGTGCATTTTTTCAGATATGAATATTATCACATGAATTACAGAGTGAAATTCTCTGACTGGTTCTCTTCACAAGCCATGTGTCACTGCATTAAGATTGTTGGAATATTATGTAAACTTTAGTACAATGAAGTCAATCCTCAATGCTCTTTGAACCTTTTGAATGTTACCAGCTCTTCTTTCATTGTTCGCTGATCTCTCCTTATTCAGCTAGTCAGCAAAGTTGACTGAAACATGTTCGTACTACTCTTTGTACCTTTGGCAAATCTTCTATGAATGTACAGTGTGTGTATAAGTTGCTGTGCACTGAATTTGAACTTACTTATCTAATCTCCTGTGTTGTGAGCTTTCACTTTTTTTTTAATAGAGGGTGTTAGTGATGGAGGTGTTTCATGGTAATAGTTGTTTCTGCAGGTCTTGTAGTGCAGGGCATTTAATAAGTTGGTGTTTTAATGTTTCATTCTCTCGTCTGTAGCAGTATGGTATATGGTATGTGATAATTCTTTGTAGGTCTGTGTTAAGTTGTACATGTGTTGTTTGCAGTCTAAATATTGTGGTTTGATCTTTGCGATGTAACCTATTTATAATGTTCTGTGGATTTGATTGAGACCTGCCTGCATATAATATTCTTCCTTTTGAGTCATGGCCCTACAGTCCTAAAAATTGTTGTTTACAGTTGTTGCTGATAATGTTTTTAGCTGTTCTAAGGTTTATGTAAAATCCTGGTTGAGGCATATTTGCTCCCTTTTTCACCAGTTTATCAGCACTTTCATTCCAGCTGATATCTGTGTGGCCTGCAGATTAGTATTGATGCCGTAAGATGTAATTATGTTTGTAGCTTGAAGTCTGTTGCTCATGATTTATATCTGCTGTTGGATTTGTTTACAAGAGGTTCTAGAGCAGATAGAGATCTGCGTATTACCGGTATTAAGTTTTTTGGATATGTTACCTCATTTCTGTATTTGGTAGCGTGTATGAGAGTGTTTCTTATATTACTTTCACCTTTTCATCATAGTTGCTGCAGAACTCTCCACAAGAAGCAAATAACTATAATGATGTTTTATCCTGGAGGACTATATGAGAGCCATATTCTATATCGATAGTGTCTTTTAAGGCTGACCCATATGTATATGCTTGGATCCACTCCTTGGGTATAAATCAATATTCTAGTATGGGTGTTTTGGTTTGTTGCTTTGCTTATTTACTTGTCAATTAGTGCAATGTTTATTTGGACCAGGGTATTTGATACTCTTTCAGATTCCTCACTATCTTCAATAAAGTGATGTTTCTTGTGTAGTTCTTCTGCTACCAATACTGGGAAGTTTTGTTTTAGTCATGTTTTACGTGGCC
Organism: Meghimatium bilineatum; assembly: GCA_034231615.1. NCBI lineage: Eukaryota > Metazoa > Mollusca > Gastropoda > Stylommatophora > Philomycidae > Meghimatium > Meghimatium bilineatum. The sequence continues at coordinate 62,496,413 of CM067322.1, read as the reverse complement.
ATTTGTTAACTATTTCTTTGTTAGAATGGTTTTTTGGGAGTCACTTGTATCTTTCCACAGCTTCTATGGTTTTTTCTTTTCTAATGTCTAGTGGCTCTACGTTGCATCGATTTCACATATTACTGTTGATATTGATCACATGCCACCACAAATGAAGGAAGCAAAGAATCTGGCTTTGTATTCTGTCAAAGTGTGTGCAAGAGCTTTTTGATGATGTGGCCTCCAAGCGAAGATTGTAGAATAACATGAATCTGTTATATCATACGTATGCATGTCTAAGTGCTGTCTTGTTGGCTCCCCAGGATGTACTTGCAAGTAATTTCAGCATTTCAAATTTCCTAGATGCTTTTTCTGTGATATTAATAAAGTTTCTAAAGGTTAGCCTCATTTCCAGCTGAATGTCTAGGTATGTTGGGCTTTCATTACAATTTATTTCAGATCCTTCAAGTGTGATTTTAAGTTTCTTCTTTTTCTGTTTGTTGCAAAGTGTAAATATGGTGTACCGGTAAGTAGTTTTATTGGTGTTTACCTTCAGTTTCCAGAAGTTGCAGTATTGTGAGAAGGGTTTTTCTAAGTTTCTGCAGCCAGGTTTAAGTATGATCCACTTGTTCATATAACAAGGTCATCTGCAAACATAGATTTGTGCATGTTAAGCAATTCAGGGAGATAATTTATGAAGATTAAGAATAGGGTGCAGCTGAGGGCTGAACCTTGGGGCAGCCCTCCCTCAAGCATGTATTTGGATGATAATTTTTTGTTCACTACAGTTTGTAATGATTCTGTCACTTAGGTAGTTCTTAATCCATTTGTACATATTCCCACAAATGTCCATGTTTTACATATTTACCAGTTCCTTTCTCCATACCTTGTTATATACTTTCTGTATGTCTACAAAGACAGCATCTGTACTCTTCCTTTGCTGATAATTGTCATTCACGTTCTGCATGAAGAGAAAGAGTTTGTCTTCAGTCCTTGATCCTCTTCAGAAACCTTCTTAGGATTTGTTACGGGTAGCTGAAGCTTCCAACCACCAGTATAATCTATTGTTCAACATTAGTTCTGCAAGTTTGCTGATGTTGGAAGTCAAAGAGATTAGTTAAAAGCTATTTATGTCATCTTTAGGCTTGTCTTGTCTTTGGAATGCGTGGCCATATGGCTAGAACACCGGCCTCATATTTCTGAGGTCCCGGGTTCAATCCGCGGTTGGGACAAGGATTTTTATCTTTCGGAGGTGCAACAAAAAAATTCTTCCTGTACATGTCGCGGTGACAGCTTTGGCAAAGCTGCCTTTATTTCCACAGCCTTAAAAGCCTCACTGCACTCCTTAACAGGAAAACATGCAGTAATGAAAGGTTTTTTTTTTTTTGGCTTGTATTTCTTCAATATTGGCTTGACAATAGCAGGCTACCAGCAGTCTTCTTGGCAGCTTCTGATTTACCAAATTTACCAAGAGCAGTATGAGTTCTTGTATGGTAAAGTTTGTTTTGTACAGTGCAATGTTTCCTGGTTTGGGTCTTTTTTTTAGTTTTTAGAATCTTGGCAATTGCTGAAATTGTTGAAACCGTTTGCTTTGTATGCATCTTTAAATAGTATCTGGTTTAAAATCCGCAATGGTTTTGGGTCTGTTTATTTGTTTTTCTCTGAGAGGTTATTTAATGGCTTCCTTCCTGCCGCCAGTGTGAAGGTTGAGGTTGGTACAAGTGTCCGACCATTTATGTTGTTTTGCAACTGTAGTTTCAGGTTTGATCAGTGCAGTTAGTTTATTTTATTCTATTTGCATGTGTAGGGAGCGTCTCTGTTTTATTTGTTGCTTCTCTTCTCTTTTTGACAAGCTCTTCAACTTTTTTTGCCCATAAGGGGGTACATTTATTTCTGCATACTTTGAGGATTGTTCTGTAGGCTGCAGTGATGTTTTTGTATAAGGTGTTTATATGTTTTTGTCAATCTTTGTTAGGTTTTCATCTGTGAGAGTTTTGAATTGTTCCCAGTCTGCTTGTTTGTAGTTCCATCAAAGTGTTTTTCTGGTTTCTTGTTTGTGAGATTTGTAGGAATATAGGATGATAGTCACTTCCTATGTCACAAGGAGTCTCAGCGTATAGTCATTTTGGAGGTCTGCAGATATGATGGTATGGTCAGGTCTGAATATGGATCCACTGGCTCTGTGGAGGCATTTGGGTGTAGATGAGAAATCTTGTAATATTATTAGGTTGCTAGTGTTGCATAGTCCTCTATGTTATTTCCCATGCTGTTTCTGTCCTTGTATCCTGTGACAGGTATATGTGCATTGAAATTTTCCACAATGATAGTTCTCTTGGCATCTATGAAGCAGAGGTCTAATTGTTTCTTGGAGGTAGGTGAGCAGTATTCATTGAACAGTATATACTGCAGTACCATATATTTATTTCTTGCATATCATTTTCATTGATTTTCATGTTTATGACTTCTCCATGCATGTCATTTCTTATGAGCTTTGCAATGCCTCTGCACTTCTGATATTTACATTTATGTATTGTGTAGCCTGGTATTGAATGTTCTTTCTTTGTTAGTGGTGTTTTATGCAGTAGTGTGATGTGGGTATCATGTTTAAGTAGTGTTCTCAACTTTATGGCCTTATTTCTGAGTCCAGAAATGTTAAGTTGTATGTTTAGTGTTCCCCTCTTGGCTGATTGTTCACTCAAGGCAGCTGGGGTGTTGGGGGGGGGGGGGGGTAGCGAACTGCCTACACTGACCTTTTTATGAGATGAAATCTGAGATCGTATGATAATTTTTGTTTAGGTACTTTCATGTAGGGGTTATTTTAACTTGAACTTGCTTTCAAACCCAGTTGCTCCAACAAAGTAGGACCTGGGACCAGGAAGATAATTTTCCAATGTACACTTTCTGGTACGATGCTGCTTTGACTTGGTTCTTCTCAGACATGTAGTGTTGCCAGCAACGTTAATGAGTGCATAGAGGCTTCATAGACGGCTGTAGATTGTTACAAATCCCACTATTGATAAATGGTGTAATCATGTGGGTAAAAGGATGTCTTTGTATTACAGGCATACAAGGAATGAGCCAGTTATTATTACACTCTAACTTGCAGAGAAAACAAATTTGCTGGGTGGAAAAAGGAAAATATTGCATCTTTGCTGTAAGCTACCTTGAAAAGTGCCGTCTCTCAGCTGCCTCAATGTAGAAGTGGTTATGCTACCACATAACAGAAGAAGACTCCATTAGTTAACTTAGATGTATCATAACTCACCAAATTTGAGGTAGATATTACAGAGAGAACTGGCCATTTAATCTTAAATGTCTACGCCAGTGGTTCTCAACATCGGGTATATGATCTCCACAGGATAGCAGCAAAGAACACATTTTTAATTGGGGGTCATATACCCTTGTACAGGACCTTAGAAACATAATTATTCTAATAATATTTAACAAGATATATAGTAATAAACCTTGAAAAATGTTGTGATTTTTTTGGGGCTCCATGGGGGCCATGGAAGAAAAGGGTTCCATGTTTCTAAATTGCACACATGTACATCATTACATTGGAATCCCTCTATAGCGCATTCTTTTATAACAAATTTCCCTAAATACAACACTATCCAAAATCCCCAATTATATTTATTCTATATTATTTGTACTTTATATAGTGAATTTCTGTTATTACATATATACTTTGTTGATCCAGACCAAGTTGTTATATTGGGATTCCACTGTATATGCTATGCAAATATATTTGGCACCATTCTTTATTACTTTATCCTCCATTTTGTGTTTTCATTGATCTATATGTATTTTATTGTCTTAATGAAGACTTTTGTTCAATGAATTTGTTTAATTCATTTCCTAATGTCCATATCCCAGCTGTCTGTTATCAATTTGTGTTAGTGATAAAAGTAAATAATTTTCTGTATATATAATCCATATTTCTTTCAGATATATTCTTGCTTTTAGTAGAAGGAATAAAAATGATTCAGAATTGTCCTGCACCATCTACATAAAACACTGCTTTGTACATATGTGTTATCTGATCTTCCATCAGATCTAATCTTCCATGTGATAACACTATTCATAAAATCTTCCACATGTAAAGACTAGTCATATGGCATCTCATTCAAGAGTGGTTATCTAATCTCCATCTGATAGCTGGGATTTTCCATATGAAAGCCATCATCTATTCTCCTTCTATATGACTGTCTAGTCGTGAAACATTTCCACCATCTTATGAAGACTAGTCATCAATGTTACAAAGGGTAATTGTGTATTCTTCCATCTTATATTGGATGATTGTATCAGTGATTTTCAAATTTTGTATACTGCAGAATCCTAGAATAGCATATATATTTTATTGCTGGTGTATTATCAAATTTGCTTTATACATTATCAAATTAACTTTATACATAGATTAATTTATGTTTTTTATGTATTGAAAATAAATTTGTAATAAATTCCCAAAACAGTTTGTTAAATGAATGATCATTATTTATAAAACATGTTTTATAGAGTTGTTGAATTCTTCCATAATGTAGAGTTGAAACAAATTATCTGTGTCTACAATTAGTATGATACAATAAATAAAAATAAAATAACACTAGAAAGTAATTATTTTGGGGACTTTGATGTTTGTACACTTCTGCTTTGATCATCTTTTGTAGAGAGAAGTGGATGGTGGGATCAGTGTAAATTACCCCAAAATTTATTTAAAAAATGAAAATTTTAAGAGTAATGAAGATAAAAAAAATATAAATACCATATAAATGTACATTTTATATCAATTGATACACTGAGAAGAACTTGTACTTATGTCAGAAAGGCTATGGGCTGTCAAGAGCAACCTGTTCACAGCTAAAGGGATTATTTCATCATCATCATATCAATTGAGATGCAAGTATTAATTAAATGTGTTTTATCTGACACATTTACTTTGTGTGGTGACATATTGAAAGTTATGTCAGATTCAAGCAGAAAGTAGATATTTTTTGTTCTCTTTTAACTGACAGGGGTAATATCACTACAAACAAGTATAATTTGGAGTAATGCAGGAACTGTTCCACTGCACCTGGGAAGAGAGATGGGAGCACACATTATTGATGAGGTGATGGATCGGATGTATAAAGAGAGATACTGACATGTTTATACAATGTCACTGCACCTGGGAAGAGAGATGGGAGCACACATTATTGATGAGGTGATGGATCGGACGTATAAAGAGAGATACTGACATGTTTATACCATGTCACTGCACCTGGGAAGAGAGATGGGAGCACACATTATTGATGAGGTGATGGATCGGAAGTATAAAGAGAGATACTGACATGTTTATACCATGTCACTGCACCTGGGAAGAGAGATGGGAGCACACATTATTGATGAGGTGATGGATCGGACGTATAAAGAGAGATACTGACATGTTTATACCATGTCACTGCACCTGGGAAGAGAGATGGGAGCACACATTATTGATGAGGTGATGGATCGGACGTATAAAGAGAGATACTGACATGTTTATACCATGTCACTGCACCTGGGAAGAGAGATGGGAGCACACATTATTGATGAGGTGATGGATCGGACGTATAAAGAGAGATACTGACATGTTTATACCATGTCACTGCACCTGGGAAGAGAGATGGGAGCACACATTATTGATGAGGTGATGGATCGGACGTATAAAGAGAGATACTGACATGTTTATACCATGTCACTGCACCTGGGAAGAGAGATGGGAGCACACATTATTGATGAGGTGATGGATCGGACGTATAAAGAGAGATACTGACATGTTTATACCATGTCACTGCACCTGGGAAGAGAGATGGGAGCACACATTATTGATGAGGTGATGGATCGGAAGTATAAAGAGAGATACTGACATGTTTATACCATGTCACTGCACCTGGGAAGAGAGATGGGAGCACACATTATTGATGAGGTGATGGATCGGAAGTATAAAGAGAGATACTGACATGTTTATACCATGTCACTGCACCTGGGAAGAGAGATGGGAGCACACATTATTGATGAGGTGATGGATCGGACGTATAAAGAGAGATACTGACATGTTTATACCATGTCACTGCACCTGGGAAGAGAGATGGGAGCACACATTATTGATGAGGTGATGGATCGGACGTATAAAGAGAGATACTGACATGTTTATACCATGTCACTGCACCTGGGAAGAGAGATGGGAGCACACATTATTGATGAGGTGATGGATCGGACGTATAAAGAGAGATACTGACATGTTTATACCATGTCACTGCACCTGGGAAGAGAGATGGGAGCACACATTATTGATGAGGTGATGGATCGGACGTATAAAGAGAGATACTGACATGTTTATACCATGTCACCGCACCTGGGAAGAGAGATGGGAGCACACATTATTGATGAGGTGATGGATCGGACGTATAAAGAGAGATACTGACATGTTTATACCATGTCACTGCACCTGGGAAGAGAGATGGGAGCACACATTATTGATGAGGTGATGGATCGGACGTATAAAGAGAGATACTGACATGTTTATACCATGTCACTGCACCTGGGAAGAGAGATGGGAGCACACATTATTGATGAGGTGATGGATCGGAAGTATAAAGAGAGATACTGACATGTTTATACCATGTCACTGCACCTGGGAAGAGAGATGGGAGCACACATTATTGATGAGGTGATGGATCGGAAGTATAAAGAGAGATACTGACATGTTTATACCATGTCACTGCACCTGGGAAGAGAGATGGGAGCACACATTATTGATGAGGTGATGGATCGGACGTATAAAGAGAGATACTGACATGTTTATACCATGTCACTGCACCTGGGAAGAGAGATGGGAGCACACATTATTGATGAGGTGATGGATCGGACGTATAAAGAGAGATACTGACATGTTTATACCATGTCACTGCACCTGGGAAGAGAGATGGGAGCACACATTATTGATGAGGTGATGGATCGGACGTATAAAGAGAGATACTGACATGTTTATACCATGTCACTGCACCTGGGAAGAGAGATGGGAGCACACATTATTGATGAGGTGATGGATCGGACGTATAAAGAGAGATACTGACATGTTTATACCATGTCACTTAATTAAAACTACATTTGTACCCTACTAGTGTGTTACCAAATACACACCACTAAAATTCAGTATTACCATCAATGATGCAAAATTACATGAAGCGGATAAAGTCAAGTATCTTGGCACCATTTTAACATCAGATGGCTGGTGCTCCAATGAGATCAAGAACAGGGTAGCACAGGCTAATTTCACAAAATGGGAAACATTCTATGCAATGGAGTGATATCAATGCACAGGCAAGTTCAAGTGCTAGGATGTTATATTGAGCCAATCTTCTTTATGGAAGTGAAGCATGGACAGTAAACAAAAGTGCCCAAAATAAGCTGGAGGTAACTGAGATGTGGTTTTTATGAAGGATGATGGTAATTCCATGGACAGCCAAGAAAACTAATGTAGAAGTTCTTATAGATGCTAGAGTAAAATGATAAATTATAGCAAAAATTAGAAGCAGACAAGATTTTTATGGCATGTGATGAGGAAAGTAAAACTTGAACATTTAGTAATCACTGGAAAGATCAAGGGGAGAAGAGACAGAGGAAGACAACGAGAGAAATTTCTGGATGGGTTGTCACTGTGGCACAAAAAGAAGTCACAGACAGAACTTATTAACAACACAAAAGACAGAGAGTTGTGGAGAAGCATGATCACCTACACCAATCGGCATGGCACTTGATTGATTGATTGTGTTATCAGTCCGAAAGGGTAGCAAAGAATAGCACAACTTACTTGTCTTGCATGTCATTAGAGGAAACTTAAGAAGTGATGGGGGTGACTGTCAACTCTCATAGAAAGTAAAAATGACAACAAAAGATTTACTGGCAGCAGATGTGTTGGAGTGAAAGATGCCGATATCACAGTCAAGCTGCAAACTATGACACAACACATTCTATTCTGACTACATCCTGCTAGCAGTTTGAGAATTATTAAGAAGTACCTAGAAATGACTAAGACTGATATTACAAACTTAAAGTTATAATGCTATAACAATTAGTTTTATTTCCTCCTTGTATTTATTATCAAACTCTTAATGTGGCGTGATTTATCAGAGTGCCTGCATCATAGTTTACAGCTTTGCTGCAACCTCACGTTTTGACCCAACACATCTACCATCAATACTGCATTTGAGGGTCTTTCTACAGAATGATGAAGTAATACCCAATCCTCATGTCACCTTTTACCACAGGCTTGGCAAGTCTTAACTATTTTGTATTCCCCTTTTAAGTCCTATAAACACACAATTCTATTGTGAAATATTATTTCCAGATTGTGGTCTTCCTTATGGATTCTCTGAACACTCCACGATTCTTGGCAGTTGGTCTGCTGCAGCTAGAGACATATTTAAGCAATCTGATATATATATATCACTGCACCATTGTCGACTGGGGTGCCCTCTTCCCCTGTTGCCATTAACTCTGCCTTCAGCTATTAATCTTTCCATGCTGCTATATCTCTTTATATGACCAAAAAAAACACAGCTTTCTTGTTGGGTTGTTGTTAAGGAGCCAATCCTCTTCGACATTTATTGATCTTAACACTTCTTGATTTGTCTTTTTGACTGTCCATGGTATACGTAAAATTCTTCTGTAGCATCTCATTTTGAAATCAGCGATTCTCTTTGCTATTGTTTTATTTAATGTCCATGCCTCGCAACTGTATATTGCCACTGGAAATATGTATGCTCTCATCATACATAGTTTGGCTTTGCTGCTGGTACCTTGCCAAAAAATTTTTCATTTGCACAAGTTTCAATGTCGCTGTATAATATTTCATTGCAATTCTTGTCTTGATTTCGACATCGCAGTATCCTGATATATTTATGTTTATGCCCAAATACTGGAAATTTGTTACATCCTCTAGTTTGAAATGGTAAATTATTATCTTTGGTTGTACTTTCACTTTATCTGTTGTCATAATTTTTATTTTCTTCATATTTAAGTACAGATTTTGGGCTTCACTGTGTTCTTTTGTTGATAGTAACATATAAACATACAAGGGATTTATTTTCTGTTAGGTAAAGAGTCAGAAAATATATAGTTTTATATGTACATTTCCTTACACACAGAATATTTTGTTCTTGTTTTGCATACCATGATCATCAAGAGACATCTCCGCAACGAAGTCTGGCTGCAACAGACCTCCAACATCCCCTGTCTCTTGTCTTGGTGGTGCACTCAGATAGACTAACCTGTCCATCTTGTGATGTTACTCTGCCACTTGTATCTCTGCATACCTAATGCTTGCTTCCCTTTGACTTTACTTCAAGTAAGGTCTTAAATAAGGTGTCATGTCTTTTAATGTGTCCAAAATATTTCACTTGCTTGATATTTATTTCTCTTAGTAATTCTTTCTTCATATTAAGTGTTTTTAGAACCTCTTTGTTTTCTTCGCCTTCCATGATGTTCTCCCTATGCTTCTATATACCCACATCTCAAAGGCATCAATTCTGTCTTCTAATTGTTTGTTTAGTGTCCATGTTTCTGAGCCATACATTAATATATAATAGATGTAGCATTTTATAATACTCATTTTTAACTAGTTTGTAATTTGTTTAGATGTTACTTTTTTCCTCATGTCATTGAAGGTACTTTTAGCCATTCCTATTATCCTTTTAAATTCTGTTTCACATCTGCCATAATTTGTGACTATGTGTCCAAGATATTGATACTGTTTTACTTGTTGTAGTTTTTCTCCATGTATGCTTACGTTTAGCTCTTGTTCTTCTGTGTCTTTGCTGATTATCATGGTTTTTGTTTTTTGAATATTTATATCCAGTCCATATTCATTACTTGATTTATTGACTTGATCTATTAGTCCTTGTAGTTCATGTTCACTTTCTGCTAAAAGAACAGTGTTATCTGCATATCTCAGGTTGTTTATTATTTTCCCATTGATCTTGAGTCCTGGTATTTCTTCTATATTTTTAAAGATATTCTCTGTGTAGATATTAAATAGGCTTGGTGATAAAATGCATCCTTGTCTTACCCCTCTTACATATTATATATACCATACCTGTTGCATACCATACATCCCCATGTATGTACTCGTCATTAATGTACTCGTCAAGGGAGCCGCGTTAGTGCAGTGGTTAGCGCACTGGCTTCGCATATGAGTGGTCCTGGGTTCATTCCCCAGCTGAGGCGGAAATGTTTTCAGATCGCAACGGCTCCCAGGTCGACCCAGCCTTAAATGGGTACCAGATTAATCCGGGAAGTAAAGACTGCGAGGGAGAGGAGATGGCTACCGCCCTCATTTGCAGAGCCTGTGAAATGTGAGATCGCTAACATCTCACACCCCTACGGCATTAATAAATGCTATGGGTTACTTTACTTTTTTACTTACTCGTCATTGATCATACTAGATCATTCAACCTGTTACCACAGCAAAGTTCACATTCTTCATGTTACTGTGGCAATTAGCTTCACCAAATAATTCCATATTCCTCTATTTGCACATGTACTTTGATTTATTAAGCATGTAATCTGTACATTATAATTGACACACCTACTCTTCAGTACATCAAGTTGCAGTGCGCACCACATGTAACCAAGATAAAGTTGCAAGACTGAGAGTTAGAGTTTTTAGTACATCAAGCTGTCAGTGCACCACATGTTACCAAGATAAAGTTGCAAGACTGAGAGTTAGAGTTTTTAGTACATCAAGCTGTCAGTGCACCACATGTAACCAAGATAAAGTTGCAAGACTGAGAGTGAGAGTCTTTAGTACATCAAGCTGTCAGTGCACCACATGTAACCAAGATAAAGTTGCAAGACTGAGAGTTAGAGTCTTTAGTACATCAAGCTGTCAGTGCACCACATGTAACCAAGATAAAGTTGCAAGACTGAGAGTTAGAGTCTTTAGTACATCAAGCTGTCAGTGCACCACATGTAACCAAGATAAAGTTACAAGACTTCTTCTTCTTCTTCTTCAGCTTTCGCTCATATAACCACAACGAATATATTGTGTGATTTACGCTTCGGAGCGTGAATTACGTTGTGCTGCAGGTTCCACGGTAAAACTGTTTTATGTGCACCTCGGTTGGCCACTCTGTGGTCTGGACTTCTGAGGTCCAGCACATCCATTTTCGTCAGTCCTTTATTTCGGGTTTGGTCCCTAAGTTACAAGACTGAGAGTTAAGAGTCTTTAGTACATTAAGCTGTCAGTGCACCACATGTAACCAAGATAAAGTTGCAAGACTGAGAGTTAGAGTCTTCAGGGTATAAAATACAATTATGGTGAAATCTTTTTCCTCACCTTCACCTGAAACTGCACTCAAGAATACAAGAACTCTTGCTCTTTTGTTATCTTTTGTTTTGACCATTTTCAAACTTCCACTGGATCCTTCTTGTAGCAGGACAATTGTCCTACTAGATTTCCTGCAGAATGTCATCTAGAGAACGAAAATGCATTGTATTTATTTTATTACCACAAATGACCAGATATATCTGACTTTGGCAGTCTATTGCTCTCAATTCCTGAAGATTGAAACAAAAAAAGCACAACGATGACATGATTTTTTGATTTCATATTATATGTTTGGTTATATCATCTGTGCATTAAACGACTATTGTTAATGACAGACTTGTCTGGAAATTGTATCCAGTTAAGACAATTTAATGATAATTAAATATTAGCAGCCTATGTGCCTCAACCAACTGAGCTATGCAGTTTGTTGTTTGTTTTGAGTTCATTCTTATATAGAATTCTACATTAGAAATGAAATCATTTTCACTGGTAATTGAATCCAGGACACCTCCATTATGTTGTTCTGACAAATGAACAACACAAATCATGTAAAGTCCTCATCATTCACTCAATATTAAGGATTGTTATATTCTCTTACTGTATGCATTAATTAGCAATTAGTGATTTGCTGAAATAATAGCAGCTGTAAATATGAATACTTCTGTTATCTCCATATGAGTTCTGGTTCTTTCAGTACCTATCCATCTTTGTATGTATGCTAAAATTTCCATATCTTGCCAATAGTATATCTTGATATCTTTCTCTTTACTATCTCCATGAGCAATGTTTACATTGAAACTGTGGCATGATATCTGTGTCTTTAGTAAACATGTTTTCAGCATCAACGTTTTGTTGAGCAGTAATCCAGAACATAATTATCTCCCATTATCAAGAGAGTTTGTAAATTTAAGAAAAACATGAGTGCTGTCTAGATAATGTTTTTAAAAAATTACCAAATTATGACATAGCTTGCATTGTATCTTTACCCTAATGCATATTTGCATAATCTGAAGTATTTCTAAAGCCTAGCAGTTATTTTAAGCACTGAATTGTATTTATTATAATGCTGGGAGCCATTTTATATTATTTTCAACACTGAACACACTTGCGGAAAAATACAAATTATGAAAGGATTCACCCGCAAACATCAAAATACTGTATTATGTGAGTGCAACCAAATTGGAATGGTATAGAATCACAGAGAAGCTATTTTTAGCATTACCATCACTATGGTTACTAATTACTGTAATATCATTAAGCATTCTGCGATCAAAATTGGTTACCATGGATATTTTATGCAAATTCAACAATTGTCAAACTTGGTCAGCAAAGTGTTAGATTTTTTAATATGATTTTTACCTTCCCTGTTGGATCCATACTAATTTAGTCATGCTGCATGTAATGTAGTCTTTTACCAGTGTCACCATTTAGGATGAGTATGACTTTTGTCAGATCTTCTTTGGCAACTTTTGTTAAGTGTCATAAATCACCATCATATCTTCTCAGGACATTGTTCTTTTAGTGAATGTGCTAACTTTTAGCATCATTGCCTTCACCTTCTTAGCTTCCTTCAACCACTAACTACATTAATTAAATCACTTTCTGATATTGAGATTAGATATTCTAGCAATTCTCATATACTCTTTCCAATAAGTCACACAGAAACTACCTGGATAATGTTTGTGACTAACCTCAATTGGTCATATCAATATACAGAAAACTATCTGAGTAGTTGGCTTTCTCATGGCATCACATAAACTTCTAAGAGTTGAAGTCTTCTGGGTACAAAAAAAGCTCTGGAAAAACCACCACACTGAACATAGAAACTCTTAAATATTGGTTAGGAAGAATTGAAGTCATGTGAATTTCCTGATACAACACTGGGACAGGATTAGTAAACCGTCAGTGAGAACACAATGGCTTGTAGTAAAATTGAGAATTTTCTGAAGGTGACTACTAGTAATTAAATAACAACAGCACAAGACAAACATAAACTTGTAACAACTGAAATGGCATGCTTATGCAGAATCCTAAGAATATCGCTAAGAGACAGAGTGAGAAATGAGGACATTAGACAAAGAACCAGCACCACCCAAATCATGGAATATATTAAAAGACAACAGATCAAATGGTTTGCTTTGTACACATCAACAGACTACTATCAGACAGCATACCCCAGCAAGCTATGCTACAAAAATACAGTGAGGGCAGACCTAGAAGCCGACCACGAAAACGATGGACCACAGAAATGTTTGTTTGTTTTGCGTTCGCTCTATTGTAACCATCACGGATATCCGTGCGATTTCCGCCGGGAGCGTGATTATGTTGAGCCACCGTTATGCGCCTTGTAGGCCTTGCACATCCGATTTCGGCATGCCTTGACAATTCGGGTAGCCTGTGACAGCCTCTATATCTGTCTCCAGGCACGCGTAGTGGAGACTCTTAGCCCAGACGATTTTTGCTCTCGTCTGACTCACACGAGGTGTTCCACTGTCTATGAACTTGCATCGTGTAATTGGACGTGCTGTGCCCATTGGGTACTGAACCGTTTCTCATCCGTGAGCCTGGTTCCTTAAGGGGAAGAACTCAACAGAGGAGTTGGACCCTGGCTCTTTCGCCCTCTTAGCCGAGGTGTCATTCACTGACATCGTGTACCCCTTGTCCAAGTTCGAGTCTCACACCACTCGTTTGGGAGCACGGCATTCTCGAGCTGAGCGTCCTTGTCCCAATAGCGCCTGAGCCCATCAGGTACTGAACCCTTTCTCTCTTCAAGTGTATTTCCAGTGTAGGAAAACCTGACAGTAGAGTTGGGCCAGGGCTAAATCGTTGTCCCTTTTGTGCCTGAGCCCATCGGGTACAGAACCCTTTCTCTTCGCGAGCATATTTCCGGTTTAGGAAGACTCGACATTAGAGTTTGATTAGGTCTTCTTGCTTTACCAAACGCCAATGAATGGGTCTGGGTCTCTGCCTGTAAGGAACACAGGTAACTAGAAGCTCGTCTTGAGCTGACGGAGCTTGTAGTTTCCCTTTCCTAGGGACTTTTCACTTTCTATTTGCAGTTCGCACTGCTCTCTAGCGCTGTTCAGCCCTTTCATTGTTTCATTGTACTCGGTATGAAATCTATTTGTCTCTCGCCATGCATCTACCTTTACGTGCATTTTACATTGGCCGCCCCTCCAATGTTCGGACTGGACTGACTAGCTTCACTGTATGTCAACAGTGTCGCTATATGTGGTGATGCTGGTGGTGTCGGAGATATTGTCTGTCTCTTGTGCAGTCAAATCTCTTTCCATCTGCTACCTCCACATTCTCAGACACGATCCCCAAATGATTTGGCCAGAATCAGCTCAAGCTGCTGTATTTCTGTTTCCAGGGTGCACCGCGTGGAGGTACATTTGGGATCTTGGTTATCTGCTAACCCTGGGTCTGTCTAGAGCAATGTGTTCCCTGTGCACCCCTCCACAGAAATAAAATAGGTGACAATTTGCACAATATACTTAGAACACAAGAGGGCCATCTCCAGAAAACTCTCCTGATGCTGAAAGGCAACAAAGAGTTAGCGAATAGATATATAGAACTGAAGTCAAGCAAGTAAGAGAAGATACCAAACAGTGGCGCATCTTTCTTACTGGCATTCACTGTGAAAAGTGTTACCTAATTTCGTGGAATTTCCTAACCTCTGCAGCGTGATTAGTAGAATTTGTATTTATAATTAAGGTATATTAATTGAAAATGCATATTCTTTTCGTATTTATTAGTATTTACATTAGGGATGGGGGTAAGGGTTAGGATCAGTTATAAAAGAAATAATAGCAGTGAACGGCAGAAAGAAAGATTTACCCAAACAGCAATATGTTTCTGTAACAATAAGAAAACGATGGACTTATATCAGACATGTACTTTAGAATGAATGAAAACAGACTGCCACTACAAGTATTAAAATGAGTACCAGATGGCAAAAGAAAAAATAGAAAGACCAGGAGACTCTTCACAGAACAACCATGAAAGAGGGTAAAAATATGGGTCTCAGCAACATGTAAGAATTACACAGTAACATCACATCGCTTGAACTGGAGAGCTATGGTTTCTGCCCTATGCACTGTATTCATCGCTTAAGGGACATGGATAGATATAACATAGAAAGTAAGAGTAAATTCCTCATAATTCCTGAGGATTATGACAAGCAATATTTCAGTAGTGTATTTTATTGGTAACTCAATTTTTTTATTCATTGCAGTACTTTATCTCTTTTTAAAAATGTTGTTTATGTATTTATCAAACAATAAAAAAAAAAAGATTCCATCTTATTTCATTTTAGCACATTTCCATTCTTATAACTTATTTTTTTCAGCAAATTTTCAACAAATTTGCTAAACTTTTCATTAATAAAAAAAAAAAAAAGGATGCAGATGAATGACTAATTGTACTCAGACAATTCAGTTCTTTCCTAGGAGGCGTTTCTTCATTTTTTCCAGGATGTGAAACAAAATATAAGATCTTCAAAAAGGGAGACTTCACTGTTTTTCTTATTTGTTTTTAAATTATTTCCCTTCCCTATATTTATCAGGCAACTTGTGTAAATTTATATTGCATTAAAGTCTAGAAATGGGGGAGAGTTATTTAGAAAGGGTTGTATGAGTGGGAGCAGACTGGGGTTAGGAAGGTTTATAGTTTAGAACAAACTCAGTTTGGTATAAAAATATAAAAATTGTTCCACTAAATCTATATATCATCATCAGATGCCATGCCAGCTGGCGTAGGGACATTGCTATGTCCTTAGATACAAGAACTTGCTCCCCATCTACACTACCCACAGCGTCCAGAGTCTGAGTCCCAATATAGTTTTGTTCATAAATGAGCTCCCTGAGCTGTAACAAGCATACTGCGCCTTTAGCGACTGAAGGCAAGTTCATCTATATCCAGACATTTTGTAAATAGAAACGAACCTGCAGAGTGACGTTACAAATTTCTAAAAATTTTGAACCTGAAAAGATTTCTTAAAAAGTGTGAAATTTAGGAATGAACCAACATTTCCATATGTATACCATTCATCTCAACACAGCAGATATTTTGCTAATCATTGTATAGTGTATGTGTATGAAACCAAGTTTTTATATGCTCTATATAGTGGATATAACAAAAGGATCTCGTCATTAGCTCTGCCGTAAAAATGTGACTACCATTCTGTTTATGAAGTGTTCTGTCAAATAATATGTCAAGTCACATTGGCATATACAGAGATTTCAAATTTTTTCAGATTGGTTGAATGTAGTCCAGAGAAATGAATGTGTTGTGCCATGGTTTGCAACTTGGCTGCTTTGGTCTGACACATCCGATTTCAGCATGACTTTATAGGTCACTTCGGCCCTTTAATGGGATGGGACTGCCAACTCTGTTCCCGCAAATCTCCTTAGTCGCCTCCTTACACTTGGCAGATAACAGTGTTGCTCTTCTTTGCTCTCCTTTCAGGCTCTGCAACATGGCTAAAACTCTACTTTCATTGTAGAAATGTATATTTCATCTTACTTTATTATTGACACTTGAAAATTTAAAAAAAAATCAAGTAAACCTTGTGTATGGCATGACCAAAAACAATATTAAGAGTCTTTGTTCAAATAGTTATACACCTAAATGAACAACTTTTTTGTATACAAAATATGAAATGTCTGAATGTTTGTCGTCTACAGAGTATGAAAGATATTTAGAAAGTTTGGTTGTATAAAATATCTATAATGTGTCCTATGGTATAAAAATATAAAATTATTTCCACTAAATCTATTTATATATCATCATCACCAGGTGCCATGCTAGCTGGTGTCATGGATCTCAACAAAAATAAAGTATGAAATTGCTCTTTCCTTCCTCTCTCTCTTTCTGTCTCTCCCTCTCTCTCTCTCTCTGCTGTTAATACTACTGACTATAAACAAATGTTATCTTTTTTTCAGATATTCAACTACAAAAAATCTCTGTCCAACAATGTCTCATATGTCCAAATCTGATCTTTTTGAGGCAGGAGATTTGAGGCTGAAATTCTGATTTTTTACCTTCCCAGAATTTACTCAGCAGCAACCATACATCAGTTAGGTGCAGCAACATAAGTTTTAGGTTATTGTTATCATCAACTATAATGAAGTGAAATTAACTCTAGACCGGACCCATGCAAAATGTTTAAATTGGTGCACTTTTTGAACAGGTTGAGCTTTTTTTTGGTGTGTTGGATGGGGTAATCGATCTGTTTAAAAAAAAAGTCCCATGGTTTTTCAAATAGCATTACCGGTATTTTTTAGCTCAAGGGTGTGTGATTTAAAGGATTAAAATACATTTAAATTTGCCTGGTAGGCCAGTAAAATTGACTTGGAGGGCTGAATTTAGCATGTGGACTTTATTTTCCCACCTCCAGCTCTATAATTGTTGACCTTAATTTTGTTTTTCTAACTTCAGCATTTGTAAGAATGTTTCTTCTTGCAATAAAAAAAATGGTCAAAAACTGCAACAATTGCCCAACTATAGTTTTTTCTCACTTTCCTTTTGCATGTCTTAGTGTTTTATGAATCTTGGAAAGTCTCTAAGGAAGTAACACATGTAATTGGAGGTAGTAATTGGATGGAGAGCAGATGTCACCATTTGCCTCAACTTTTTTTTTTATTAAGTTGAAACAATGCTTTCAAGCCATTTGCACATTGAAAGTTTATGCAATGAGAATGCAGACTCCACACTCAGGCCTCCAAAAAAAGGTCATATATTGACCAGTTTTTATTCTTCTATCAGTTGTCATATTTTCAGTAGTCATATTTACAATCCACACATTTCTTATTTTTTATAACACTCATAAATTTATCATAAAATGTTTATAAATTGAAGATCTGATGATAATAACTTAAAATGAATAATTCGTGTTTTCTATATATAAATACAAGTGTTACTGTTAATATATTTAAAGAAATCCATACCAAAATCTGATGGCTCCTATTTAAGAGTCTATGTGCTGAGGTTTTGAAATAATATTTTGTTTGTCATAACTACAATTTGTGGGGAGGGATAAAATGAATGCATTCATTTTGTTGTTTTACATTTATCAATGAAAAGTGTTGGCTCACATGTAAAGCTTTCCTAATGTAGATACCTTTGTTCATGATCAAATATTTTAGATTCTCTAGAGGTGCTGACAAGCATGTATTACTTTATAAAGTAATTTCATACTTTACAAAAATAAAGTATGAAATTACTTTTTCCTTCAAATGCACCTAAAACCTAAAATACAATTGTATAATTGTGTAAATAAATGGCGGTAGCAGGTTTAGTTTGTATATTGTAATTATTATTATTATATATATATATACATCATCATCATCATCAGGTGTCATGCCGACTGGTGTAGAAAAAAAACTATATATATATAGTTTAAAAGGGCTGTATAGTTTTAGTTTTGGGGGCCTCATAGCAAAGTGATTTCACATATGAGAGTGGTCCTGGGTTCATTACCCAGTTGAGGTGAAAAATGTTTTTCAGACAAAACGTATCCCGGGTCGACCCAGCCTTAAATAGGTACTGGATTAATCCATAAAGTAAAGACTGCGAGGGAGAGGAGATGGCTACTGCCCTCATATAGCAGAGCCACTGAAATGTGAGATCGCTAACATCTCATACCCCTACGGCATTACTAAATGTTATGGGTTAACTTAACTTATAGTTTTAGTTGCTACCCACCAAAAATGCTTTCTTAACATCTTAAGACCTGCTCTGTTTAAAGTCAAAGCTGTTGTTGTCTCAGATGTTGAACATACATTGGCAGCAGGCATTGTGTCTTGAAGTCTATTTTGTTTTGAGCACTGTTTTAACTGAGCAACATTGCAGGTTCTACATAATAATTTCTGCCTTATTGCTGTTTAGCATTACTTTTTACAGCCTGGCTAAGATACTGGGGTAGCTTGTGATTTTTTTTCTGAGTTCAGGGCCAGTGCATTTAAATCAGCTTGACTGCCCAGTCAAAATAGCTTGGTGCGTTGGATTTTACCTGATGGCTGTATTTTGCCCACCATCCACAGAGACTTTCATAAATTTATAAGCAGATACATGTATAATGTACTCGACATTCCTGATTTGAGCCAAAGTGACTGAATATTATGAGAGCAAAGATTTCTTAATCTTAAAAATTATCAGTTAGCTATGTGTAGACCTATATATATATATTTCTGTTTGAAAGATATATGACAAAGTCATAATGAAAATGAATGTGCTGGGTCAGAAGGTTAAAAAAAATGCAGCTATGAAATAGAAACAGCTGCACAACATACCTCACTCTCCCCGGAAGTCACATGCATTTTCATTATGGTTATCAGAGATCTGACGCAGAAGAAGAAGAAGTATAACAGGGTGTGGCATTGTGGGTTTAAAAGACTTCCTGAGTTTCTGATTTAATGCAATTCTCCCACTGATTCAAGACAATTTTCAGTAATTTTTAAACCCACAATGCCACATCCTGATATATATATATGAGAGGATTATGATTTAAACTTCATGGATAAGTTTAATGTTTTTAATTCAAATCTTTTTTGGAGACATTTTGATCAGACACCATGTTTATATTTGTGTAGGTGTAGTCCTATTACTCTTAGACCCTAATCATGATACAGAATGAGATGCAGTAGGCCAACATACAAGACTTCAATTTTTGTATGTGTATGTTTGTTCCTATTTTGATAAAATGTCAATTTTGTTTTAATTTGTATAACTGAATTTGAACTTCTTAGTTTTTATTATTCATTTGCTTATACGGTACACAATTTACGTGTATGGCTTGTTTGGGCGAGTGTGTAGGATTAAGTATAGCCTATGAGGTAGCTTCACATGTTCCAGAAATTAGTGGATTATATAGGAATAAGTAACAATAGAATTATCTACACTACATTTCCTTCAAAGTAGTTCCCTTCGACAGCAACACACTTTTGCCAACGTGCATACAGCCGGTAGAAACCTTCGTGGAAACTCTTTCCATGACACCTCCCTCAGCTGCCGTGTCACATTGGTGATAATGTCTTATGTATCCTTGAACTGTTCTCCTTTCAGCGCCGATTTCAGTCGAGGGAGCGATTAAAAAATCAGCTTGTGCAAGGTCTGGAGAATATGGAGGATGCTCGAACGTAATCATATTGTAATCATACCTGCATTGCGAGGTACTGATTTACCAGTTGGGATTAATGTACCGACACATTGTCATGCAGGATAATCCAACTGTTTGTTCTGAATTTTTCCGGCGCTTTGTTTCTGATTTCATTTCTTAGACGACGGTGGACATCACCGTATGTTTCCTTGTTAACCGTTCAGTCTTCAGGTATGAAATCGTGGTAGTAAAACCCCTGGGAATTAAAAACAAACTTCCAACATAACTTTTCCTTTGCTCTTGTCCAAACAAAATTTCTGTGTCCAGGGAGATGCAGGGATTTCCATTGGGGACTGGCATTTTTTCTGAGATACATCATCATAACATCATATTTCATTCAAACACTAGTCAACTGTTCCAGGAGTGTTTTTGAAGCTACCTCTTATGTGTAATACTGCTTTATATTTTAACAATTAATTAATCAATTGTTAACAATTATAAAAAAAAGTATATTTGTATAAAAGTTGCATGTTTTATTCATGGCATAGCAATCAGTCCATCATTTTTAACTGTAGCGATTATTTTGTAGGAGATATGTATTCTCGATGAGTTGATATTGCTTTTTGAACAGTCTGGGTTAACAAGAGTCTGCGACTGAGATCAAGCTAGATATTGCGACCATCCGAGATGTGCTGACTACCTCTCATCCATAGAGCTGGATTATATATTCTTAGTAAATTAAAACACGACACACCGCCAAAGTCGAATGTGTCAGGCATTGGCGGAAATTAAGCTGTGACTCGCTCATTTCCGTTCTCTGGACTACATCCTTTTGGAAATTCAGTTGGACCATAGTCTTTCTACAAAAGAGTTTGGTTGGGAGTTTGAGAATGAATGAGAAAAAATTACACATTTGATTGGACATGGGGTATTTCACAGAAAATAGTTACACAAAAAAAATATTGGGATCGCTGCACGAAAGAAAGTTTTAACAATGAGGAGAACGACATTTAGCTTTGCTGTTGCTTTTGTTGTTGCTGCTGCTGTTGTTTTGATTCCCAGAAATTACAAGTGATTAGCTCTTACGTCTTATATGCGATGGAGTGGTTTCTCCGGAGCTTTATTTCATACTGATTGGACTCAAAATCACAGCGGCGTGCAATACTTTGAGAAGTCTCTACACAGACGGGGTAGTTAGCCTTGTTCTATCTATCTATTCGCTAAACCCAATGTTGCCTTTCATCGTCAGGGGTAGAAAAGTTTTCCAGAGATGGCCCTCGTGTGTGCTGAGTATATTGTGGAATTTGTCTCCTCTTTTATTTCGGTGGTCCATCGTTTTCGTGGTCGGCCTCTAAACAGGACACAACCGACTCCGCAGTCACATGTCAAATTTCAAGATTAGTATCACATGCATGTGTACAGGTGAACAGATACAACAGACTACAGAATATAAGTTATGATTGCAGTTTATGAGCACACATCGGACAAGTTCATAGGTGCTCTGATCCTTGTCTCATTAAATCCAGCAGAGTGTAGTGGCCAACAGTTGCAATTCGATGCTGATTTGTCTCTTCGTATTCCATTATGTTTTTCTTTGAGGGAGCCGCGTAGCGCTTAGCGCACTGGCTTCGCATATGAGTGATCCTGGGTTTATTCCCCAGTTGAGGCGGAAATGTTTTTCAGATCGCAACGGCTCCTAGGTCGATCCAGCCTTAAATGGGTACCGTGTTAATCCGGGAAGTAAAGACTGCGAGGGAGAGGAGATGGCTACCGCCCTCATTTGCAGAGCCTCTGAAATGTGAGATCGCTAACATCTCACACCCCTACGGCATTAATAATTGCTATGGGTTACTTTACTTTTTTATGTTTTTCTTTAGAGGCTGTTCCGATCTTTACACCAATTTTGCGCAGTCTTGAGAGCGATCATGATTCTCACGTTTGAAGATCTTCTGAGTGGACGAAGTCTCTTAACGCAAACTATGCCAGATGAATCTATTGACACTGTCGCCATGCTCGCTAGTGTATCTAGCTCATTTCCCGTTGGGCACCCCAAATCTTTACGATCAAATATTGTGTCAATAAGTCCACCCATTGACGGCGGATGACTCCCGCTTCAACTTTGCGGAGAATGTTCATTGAGTCACCAACTATGCTTGCATGTGGATAGTCCTATGACATCAGCAATGACAGTGCCACTGTCATAGCTGTTATCTGTCACAAGACTGCTCGTTGTTGTAGTAAAGGCATCGCTGATTTATTTAGTTTTCCCTCCGTACCATACAGAAAAAAACAAGCATTGACACAGAACGACTGACACATTAGTGTAGATTATACATCATTTTCTGCAGAACATCTACTTCAAGAATGTCTAGAATATAAGATGCCGAGATAAACATACTGGCTCATAGAAACAACACTAGATTCAAAGCTCAGTAGATATCTGTATGAGCTACAAAAACTGTTTACTGATAGAGATATACTATTTAATAAAAGGAATGAAAGAAGAAAAGAGTGCAATGCCACTTTTAATTTCACACATTATTATGATCAGCCAAAGTTAATATTTGTGCAAACTGTCGGAATTCTTGTTGACTTGGAATTTTGAATAATCTCAAAAGGCATATAGAATTTGCTTTATTGCACTCAGGTTTTCCCATATGTACTCCACCACTCAATGAAGCGACATGCCTCTAGCAAAGAGTATCATTATAGCACATAATTGTATTAAATAGACAGCTTCGGTAGTCAAAAATGACACTGAAGTAAATCTACAATAATATTTATATCCACCCATCACATATTTGCATCCACTTTTTTCCTGAATCATTTTGTCTATGCTCAGTGTACGTACGTAAATGTGGCCTCATAACGTGATAACAGTACAAATTTTTAATAGTAGATTTGATTTCATCAAGCTTCCGTGATGCGGTGATTAAAAAAAACGCAAAGCATCTGCTAGTGCTAATTTGATCTTCGCGCAACGCACTGACAGCTTCCCCCACCCAAATGATGTTCCAGGGGAGGAGAAGGGGGTCCTCTCAGTGCGTTATGCGCAGATCGATGAATGCTGTGTTGTATGCGCCTTTAGCGAAAGTTCATTTCCTTAAATAATGTATGAGATTAGTTCCGTAAAAAAATAGGCCACATCTGCTTAACATGAACCATTTTTATGTTTCTTCTGTAAGTATGCATGTTTGTATTGGATGTTTTAACTGTCATCTAAGAATGTATGTTTATATTGAATGTTATTCTGTACAAATACCAGGACTGTTTAATAAATTCTCAGACTCATTTTTGTTCCTGAAAACAATTATAGTTACGGACTATTTGGTTCTATCTCTTTCAAAGTAGTCCCCTTGTGGTTAAATACACTTATCACAGCTCTCCTGCCACTGGTGAAGCACCTATGGTAGGCAATTTTCGGAATAGGGAACAATTGTCCTCAATGTAATCGAATCGGTGACCTTTCATTGTCCTTTTTAAGTTGTAGAAATATGAAAAAGTCACACAGAAACCAGATCGGGTGGGTATGTAGGATGTGGAAGCAATAGAATATTGTTACGTCAAAAATGTGTTCGTGGTATCAGACCAGTATGCAGGGGCATTGTCATTGTGCACAATCCAATTGCATGTGCATCACTTGTCGGGACCTACACATAACACCCTGCAGGACTATTTTGTAGAATTCTTCATTGACTCTCTGTCCTCTAGTACATATTCAGGAAAAACCAGCCCGTCAATGCTGAAGAACACAGTCAACATGATCTTGACATTGGGCTTGGAGCTGTAAAGTTCTGATTAAGTCATATTCAAAGGAGCTATTTTCACGTTTGAAACAGGATTCTGAATCACATGGTGTAGATCTTCTTACACCGCACGATACAAAAACTGGTTTCTGCATTTCGAATGTTTCAGAACCAGTTTTTTTTTCCAAGTCAAAAGCAAAACTCAATGCAGAGATCAGGATAAGGAAAGTCCATATAGTAAATGCGACGAGACAAAATAGATTACACTCATTTATAGGATTGCACACAGCACAACATTCATGGAGTAGCATACTTCCAGTTTAATACATACACTGACACTTTGTGTCACCACATGCAGGTGGTAAACAGCGATACTAACACTTTGTGTCACCACATGCAGGTGGTAAACAGCGATACTGACACTTTGTGTCACCACATGTAGGTGGTAAACAGCGATACTGACACTTTGTGTCACCACATGCAGGTGGTAAACAGCGATACTGACACTTTGTGTCACAACATGCACGTGGTAAACAGCGATACTAACAATTTGTGTCACTACATGCAGGTGGTAAACAGCGATACTGACACTTTGTGTCACAACATGCACGTGGTAAACAGCGATACTAACAATTTGTGTCACTACATGCAGGTGGTAAACAGCGATACTAACACTTTGTGTCACCACATGCAGGTGGTAAACAGCGATACTAACACTTTGTGTCACCACATGCAGGTGGTAAACAGCGATACTGACACTTTGTGTCACAACATGCACGTGGTAAACAGCGATACTAACAATTTGTGTCACTACATGCAGGTGGTAAACAGCGATACTGACACTTTGTGTCACAACATGCACGTGGTAAACAGCGATACTAACAATTTGTGTCACTACATGCAGGTGGTAAACAGCGATACTAACACTTTGTGTCACCACATGCACGTGGTAAACAGCGATACTAACAATTTGTGTCACTACATGCAGGTGGTAAACAGCGATACTAACACTTTGTGTCACCACATGCAGGTGGTAAACAGCGATACTAACACTTTGTGTCACCACATGCAGGTGGTAAACAGCGATACTGACACTTTGTGTCACAACATGCACGTGGTAAACAGCGATACTAACAATTTGTGTCACTACATGCAGGTGGTAAACAGCGATACTGACACTTTGTGTCACAACATGCACGTGGTAAACAGCGATACTAACAATTTGTGTCACTACATGCAGGTGGTAAACAGCGATACTAACACTTTGTGTCACCACATGCACGTGGTAAACAGCGATACTAACAATTTGTGTCACTACATGCAGGTGGTAAACAGCGATACTGACACTTTGTGTCACAACATGCACGTGGTAAACAGCGTTACTCTAGATTTTACAATTTAAACAGCAATACTCTAGATTTTATCATTTTTATCAAGAAAAAAAAATCATTTCGGGTACTTAGTGAGCGACATCGTAGATGTTTCCCCTAAGTCATCTCTAAAGTCATATCATAATGTACTACAACGTGTCAGTTCTTTATTCCCCGGTAAAATAGTCCATTATATAGTAAGGTCACTGTAGAGATGTGATTGGGCTGTTTGTATTTATGTAATATAAGAGAGTTGCCAGACTAAGATGAGCAAAACAAAAAGTTTCTGAGAGAAATAGACACAATTTTGGATTAATCATTTATTATGAAGGATTAATTGTAGCAATAATCTTTTATATTTGTAAATGTTTAAATGATCAAACTTTGGATTGTACAGTTTTTTTCTGTTGTTGCAGCGTTTCAGTTCACAGTTCAATTGTAAACTTTTCTGCTGTATTGGTTTTTCTTGTTGTCTAATATTATAACTGAATAATTTGATGTTTACATCTCAGGTGCCACTTTACGAGGGTACATATTTATGTATTATACATATTTATTTGGTTGCTTGTTCTATTTACCTTTATTTCCGTTAGTAAAATTTTTTTTAAAATGTGCATACATTGTGATCATGTTCTAATATGAGAATAGAGAAAAACGAAGGTATATACTATGTGCATACTTAACTTATATATGTCACCGTCGCAGATGGATGGTAAGATACTAGTTCCATTTGTGCAAACGTGATCGTCGTTTGTCACGCACCATAGATTGTCATGTTTTCCCGTAGCTCTGGCAAGAATACCCCCGTGGCGTAGTAGTTAATTCATCGTTCGTGTTGTTTTCAAGAGGTCGAGGGTTTTAATCTGACTCGTGTCTGGTTTACAAAGTGAATTATTTCGGAGATTGGGTATGGATTATTGCTTGAAGCTACGGATTTGCGTGCTGTGAGTGGTGTAGGCGATGTACTGCTTATTTGAGAGGGATGGAGTACAAACTGGGATGATGGTGAAAGATTCCATTTAACTCTGGATATTCCATAGCCTTTCTGACAAAAGCACTGGTTCTTTTCAGTTGTGTAACTAACGCGACACCCGGACTCATATAAGGTCTCAAAGGCATTGATGTGTGAAAGGGGGGGGGGTATGGATGCATGTTAAGTCCCCGAAGGGAGGTATTCAAGTGCGCCAGTATCACATATTACCAGGGGCACAGAACACACTTCTGGTCCATCTATCTCATCATTCTTCTCTCAGATTTGTTAACCCATCCGCAGTGATAGCACATCTAGCATACCCCGTCACCTATGAGTCTGCCACAAATTTTAAATGTCCTCTGGCATACATCTATTTGTCATCCAGGAAGATTATTTGATAGAAGATAAAAGTAAGAAATTGAGACAAGATGTAACTATGATTTTTTCACAGTGACATGCTGTCAGCATATCCCCTAACTCATTAGTCATGCCTGAAAGACAGTGGCTCTATTCTTTGCACCCAGAACTAGAAGTCCAGGTCCAGATTGCCACAAGGGCTTTCATATCTTGGGAAACCCGAGCACAAGGAAGGCAGCAACTTCAGATTACTCCCGGAGACTGTCTTACTAGAACCGTGACCTCCATTATTATTTGTGTTTGTTCATTGGACTAGCGTCCGCTGTTGAGAGGAGCGTATCTCATCATAATAGGTACATTTTACTTCACCAAAATATCTTCATGAAAATTATATAGTGGATACTGAGTACCCCAATGATGTGTTCTATCCCCCTTGCTATTCCTCATATACGTCGATTATATATGTAGAACAATTGTACCCCAATGATGTGTTCTATCCCCCTTGCTATTCCTCATATACGTCGATTATATATGTAGAACAATTGTTCCCCAATGATGTGTTCTATCCCCCTTGCTATTCCTCATATACGTCGATTATATATGTAGAACAATTGTACCCCAATGATGTGTTCTATCCCCCTTGCTATTCTATCATCATATATCGATCATCACAAGCACAACATCAACAACATATAATTAGTCCTCGCAACATGTAATGACTTAACAAGAATAACATTGAAAAGACAGAGGCAATGACAATCGCTAAAAAAAAGTCACTATTTGTACCAATGAACAACTTAAACAGGAGAAAGGGTTCACCTATGTAAGAAAGCATCACATCAATAAAAAGGGGGGGGGGGAAGGGGACACACACAAAATCCAACATAGCATACTAGGATAGATGTCTCCTATATTCCAATATCTTCTTCTTCAGCGATCATTCTCAAACTCCCACTGGATTTCTCTTGTAACAGGACAATGATCCTACAAGATTTCCAGTTGAATGTAGTCCAGAGAATGAAAATGCGTTGTGTTGCCGTTTTATTTGCGCCAATGGCCCAACACATCCGTCTTCGGTGGTATATTCCAATATAAAAATGTGAACATGAACACCAACATATCATTATACAAAACGATTATCATCCCATCACCGTGCTACCAGTGTCAAACGTGGACAATAATAGGAAAATAGTAGACAATACCGCAATATTTTATGTACGCAGACTTGGATGGCTGTGACATACTGGGAGGATGAACGATTGTAGAGTTCCGAAAGATCTACTTTATGAAGAATTACAGTTTGGGAAACGATCTCCGGGTCAACCTCTATTCGGCACAGAGACGCATGCAATCGCGATGTGCCTGATACAGGCATTCATACGGAATGATTGGAGCATGATATGCCATGTATCGTGTTACATAGAGGGGAAAGATTGCAGGCATTCATACGGAATGATTGGAACATGATATGCCATGTATCGTGTTACATAGAGGGGAAAGATTACAGGCATTCATACGGAATGATTGGAACATGATATGCCATGTATCGTGTTACATAGAGGGGAATGATTGGAACATGATATGCCATGTATCGTGTTACATAGAGGGGAAAGATTACAGGCATTCATACGGAATGATTGGAACATGATATGCCATGTATCGTGTTACATAGAGGGGAATGATTGGAACATGATATGCCATGTATCGTGTTACATAGAGGGGGGGGGGAGATTACAGACATTCATACGGAATGATTGGAACATGATATGCCATGTATCGTGTTACATAGAGGGGAAAGATTGGAACATGATATGCCATGTATCGTGTTACATAGAGGGGAAAGATCATGGTATATAAATACACTGGAGAAAGTGATAGCAGTTAATTCAAGGTCTGCACGTCAAAGAAGACACACACAACAGCACACGATTGTACAAGCGGGCCTGTGATTCATTGTACATACTGTGAAAGGCTCTCTCTTGCTCAGATTCGTCTTGTGAGTCTCATTCATCATCACCATGAGTCGTAGATTATATTTCATATAGCACAAAAATACTACTATTGTCTGGAAAGACGGGAAAATGCCTACTACTAAAACATAAATGAAAAGTAACGACAGAAATGGTATTTTTACATAGAATTCTCGGCGTAACGATAGAAGACAAAATCATAAATGTACAACAGAAAACGAACACAACGCCAGTTCTGGATTATAGCCATATCAGAGAACAGATTAAATGGTTTGTACACTCCACCAGACTACCAACAGATAGCATTCTTCAAAAGTTAATACTATACAGACACAATGAATACAGATGCAGACCGTGAAAAAGATGGATTGCACAAATAAAAGAAGTCATGGAAACAAACATATATAAAGCACACAAAAACGACTTTCTCCAGGAATCTCTTCTATCCCTGACTGCTACAATGCACAAAGGGATAAAGCGGATAGATAGAGAAATATACACTGACCCATATAAACAAAAATTGGGAAAAAACAACTACGGATCTCAGACGTTTATAGGGAAGACAAAATTCCTGTAGATATAGGCACATTCCAGGCAAACCGTAGAAACATAATGATTTTCGTATGACTGTTAACCGTAGAGCTGAGTTATAGGCCTACTGAAGATGTAGAAAGAAGATAATATGACCGTCATCAGTGCAGGACAATGTTGAGATTTCTGCAGATGGTCGTTATCTAAAGGAAAAAAAGATAGGGGGTTCCACGAAAAAAGGTTATTTCTTCTTTTTTTTGTTATATTTTTTTAACATTTTGCGGGGTTGGAAACAATAATTAAGAGGACGAAAGGATTCCTTCCTGGTGCTAAATATCATGCTATGACTTCCTAAAGAAAAGGAAGGGGTGTTACAGGCGTTTTGGTTTGCTTTCTAGTCATCATCATCAGGTACCATGCCGGCTGGCGTAGGCAGTCATGGCTCTCCACAGCTCTCTGTCCACAGTATTATGTATCACAGTCATTGTTGTTTCCTTGCCGTGCCAGGTTGTCAAACTGTCTAATATTTTCTTACGTTGTCGCCCTCTGTCTCTGTTGTCTTCAATTTTGCCTGTTGTAATTATGTTCTCTAAACCTGCCTGTCTCATGAAGTGGCCAAAAAAAAAGAAGATTGCCTTTTTCTTATATTGTTGATTAAGGTCCGTTTCGCATTTGACTCTTTAAACACCTCTACATTAGTTTTTCTAGCAGTCCATGGTGTTCTCAGCATTCTTCTGTAGAACCACATCTGTGTTGCCTCTAATGTCCCACTTTCTAGTTTGTTTATTGTCCAAGACTCGCACCCATATGTTAGTATAGGGTAGTATAGACAATAGTCATAATAGGTGAGAAAGTTTCCTAGTAGGCCTACTTAAATGTCATGCTATGACTTCCTAGCACTTAAATATCATATCCTGAATTCCTAGTTTTGATCTTTGAAACAAAAACCATCAGACACAGTCATTTTTACAAACACTCTGTTTTGGAATTACTTAAACACACCCTATATAAAAATTAAGATATTCTACACATAGCAAGAGCAGCTCACAATCGTATCTCCGCATATCCAATCAGTGTGATCATGCAATGTATCCCAGGACACAGGTTCTGGCGGGAAATAAAATAGCGGTAAAGGTATGTCCCATGGCAGCAACCTGCCGTCGGGGATGAAGATAACTCTTCATGTACTAAGCCGCATCAACTATTAAGTGGGGTGGTCAGTTCCTTTCCTTGCTGTCTTTACCTCCCCTAACTTATGCGTCAGGTAGTCATTTACAGCTGAGTCGACTGGAGGAGTGGTCGTGTCAAGCGAGAAATCACAACCCGAATTTTTTGTTGTTGTCTAGACGTGGTTTCGAACCTGGCACGCTGTAACACAGTGATAGATAGCAAGCTCACTATCAACTAGGCTACCGCGCTCCAAATTGCGGACAGACTTGCAAAAAGAGTTTCACCAAAACAACAAAAACAAGGACCTAGTAGTATGGAAACAATCAAACAGATTATCATAAACAAAATCAGGGAAATCTGACTGAATAGATAGACAAATGGACTGACTGGTCGAAATGTATTTAGTGAAAAAACACGACCAAAGTACAATGACAACATAAACTCTGCAGGAGAAACCAATCCTTTATCTTTCAGTTTCGAACAGGACCTGTAAATAGCGTATGAAACCCCAACAACTACCCATATATAGACACTGCTCTCTTCCTAGCGAAACAGTGGAACATCTCCTTATTGACGGCTCTTACATTTCAACTGCCAGGAAATGTTTTTGAACAGACACCCTTAATAGTCACTAACTTAACTTACTGTATGGATAACTAAGTGAACTAAAGAAGACGTGCACTTTTTAAGAATGGTAGTGTGTTGACAAGCGTATAATTTTAATATCGGCAACAACTTCCTAGTACTAAATGTCATATCTTGTACTTAAATGTCATATTCTGACTTCTTAGTACTAAAATGTAATGTTCTGACTTCCTAGTACTTAGGCCTACATGACATATTCTGACCTAGCACTTGAATGCCATGTTCTAAATTCTTGTACTTAAAAAGTATGTTCTAATTTCCTAAGGAGGTGGGAGTTTGAACCCGTCAAACATCCCACCCCTATCTTCATGCTTGTACTGGCGTTTTATTCGTATTCTGATAAATTCATTTGAAATATATCAATTACATTCCAACTAATGTTTACAAGTACAAAAATTGAACTGTTTTCACATCTGTGGCACTTGACAAGTATGTTGTGAATGTGTAAATTAGTTCCGCATTTCTCTAACGATGCCCTAATTGGAATAGAAGAGATTACTTAACATGTATTTTACTTTTCAACGCGTAGGCGCTAACATTTTGACAGCCACATTAGTCCTCAAAGGATTGAGCAAAAGACTTAGTACTAGGAAAACATAACATTCTAGTACTAGGAAATCAGTACATGATATTTGATTAATTAAGAAGTCAGATTATGACAATTGAATACAAGGAAGTCTGACATTGTGAGCATCTTTGACAACAAAAAGTGGACAATCCCACCTTGAATTACTATCCAGCTCCCAACCACATCCATAGCTACTGTGAAATAACTATGTTCCCTGACATCTGTTGCTTCATTATAGTTAAGCCTGTCTTTGTCCTCGGGACCAGTTCCATTACAATGCCCTTTAGCCCCATTTGGAAAGAGACCTGATTCTGGCTTTGCCAGGATTTGCAAATCCTCGAAGTAATTAACAATGCAAAGTTCTTGTGGCAAACTACACTTCTTTGGCCTATTTGCACTGGAGTTTTCAGCAAGAATCTAATCGGGCGATGCTGGCGCACTTTAAACCAGTTAGCCAGTGTACTTTGTTAACTCGTTCGTACAGTTTGGGAGAACACAAAATAAACATGAGATATTTCAAAAGTGGGTTTTATTGTAAACCTGATTATAATCCTTTTCTCTGCGCTCTTCAAGAGAAAATTAATCTAAGGGTATAGAAGTATATACAAGGAAAGAGTCATGTAAAGGAATGACTAAGGTAATGGATCATGCACAACGACAAAATATACAAATCAATTTAAGAACAATTACACATAGGTGATGGTGATGAAACCTCGAAAAGGTACGAGTCTGTCACTCGTATTCTATGTGCCAGAAGGGAAGATACCTGCACAGAACATAATACAATCTGTCTCTGCAATAATAAAAGGGGCAGCATCCTATGGAAAGGAAGAAGTGCAGCAGCTTAACAGCTGAAACTGGCTAAACAAAGGCAGATCAAATGCCATCTAAAACAGTGTTTCCCAACGTGAAGCCTACGCCCCCCCCCAGGGGCGCAATTTGATTGTCCAGGGGAGGAGTGGGTGATTCGAACAAGTTGTGATTAGGATTCTTTTAGGGAATAATTCAATTTTTGAATAGAAAAAAAAGAAGGAAAAGTTATATTGGGTTAGGGAATCAGAATTTTAGAAATACTTAGGTGGGGGTACGGTAAAAAAAAAAGATTCCGAACCACTTATCTAAAGTCATCATGTCATGCCTAATCTGTCCAAGAACATTACAAACTCTTAGACAAGAACGTTATCAAAAAACAAAAAAAAAAGGAAGGGGCAATGAATAGCATCACGGTGACTCGCTGTTGATGTCGAAGAAAGCAACTAAGGCGTCCTGGAAGTGGAGTTGGCTGTCCCATCATTTAAATAAAATTCGAAAACAAACCATGGTCAAGCCGGATTTGTCCGGTTAAAAAGTACATATGACTATATCGCAGTCAAGCCCTACACCACGACACACCACATTCTGTTCTTCAGACTACACCCTGCTAATAGCAGGAATTTGAGAACAAACCAAAACTAAGACAAGAAAGAGTGTATTTCATAATAGAAGTTCCGGAATATGTTTTCACAGGCCCTTAGATAAAAAAAGAATTGGTAGCATATCCTATCCATGACGTATCCTGGCATATCAACCCGGCATTTGTTGGCTGTGGTGATTTTCTAGGCAATATAAATACGCTCAGTAGGTTGCCATTGCTTTCTGAACGGTCCAGATGTGCTTTCTGAACGGTCCGGATGCACAATTGCCTGTGGTGAGGATCGATCTCGGTACCTTTGCCGTCACAGACGCGCCCTGTACCACTTCGCCACAGAGCCGGCCCAGATAAGGGAGTTAATATTTAAACTCCCCTTCCCTTAGCAAATTCGAACATGACTTTTAATACTAGGAACCTACCAATGGTCAGTAACACTCTCCCCCCCCCCCCCCCCCCTAGCGATTTTTCACAGAATGGTCTTCAAATTTCCCGCCAGATAGTGAAATTTTTAAGCGTGAAAACAAATAACGTTTACGATGAGTTTTTAATGGTTGCTAGTTAGTTAGTTAATTTGTTCCTTTCATACTGCAGGCGGCACATAGGGCAAAGGTTTTGATTCTCCATGAGCTGCGATCCGCTGCCTGTAGGTTTAGTTCTTGTATGGTCTTGCAGCCTATCATTTCCCCTTCCTTAAATGTATGGTGCTTTTTTAATGTTGCTTAAGGTCTTCCTCGTTTTCTTTCCCTCAGGTTTCCAAATAAGGACTTAATGGTTTATTCTGTTTTTATCTATTCTTAAACCGTGACCCAGGTATTTCCATGTGCGTTTCATTACGATATATATATATAAAGCGATAATTCCGAAGCTCTTAACGTTTTTGGTTTTAGCTGTAGGCTCCTCTTTTTTTACCCCCCCCCCCCCCCCTCCGGTCGCTATGATGGCTCGTATAAGTTGATAATCACTGGCAAAAGTGGATATTGATCGGGTATGCAATAATCTCCCAGTACATCATACTCTTTTGACCTTAACCTTCATAACTGCATAGATATGATTAGTTGACCTTTTACATCTGACCTATGCGCACTGCGAGACTGTCACAAAATCATAGGACTAGAAATATTTTTTGCTTTCCGACGGTGTTTTAACTGGTTATTATTTCTACGTGTCTTTTGCTAATGCCGTTTCTGTGAATGAGCTCACAGTATAATATGTATTTACATCTGTGTTTATGTTGCATTTTCTTAAATTCTAATTGTTCGTGCATCCACATTCTATCTGGTAAACATTGAGGTTTACACTTGTAAACAATGCGTTCTGGAAAGAATACGTCACAGTACACAAATCATGAGAGTACATATACTTCGTATACTATTTAAAGTATGCAATTTTTGAAATAGAGGAGATGTCCATACAACAGAAGACAAAATTAATGCATAAGGAGATAAGGCT
This sequence comes from Meghimatium bilineatum, assembly GCA_034231615.1. Lineage (NCBI taxonomy): Eukaryota > Metazoa > Mollusca > Gastropoda > Stylommatophora > Philomycidae > Meghimatium > Meghimatium bilineatum. Next base: position 62,461,797 of record CM067322.1, on the reverse strand, counting down.
GATCACAAATAAGAAAAATCCTATTAATGGCGGTGGCTGCATAAAAGATAAAAATGGTAAAATAATATTTGATAAAACAGAAGCACTCACAAGATGGGCAGATTATGTAACAGAACTGTTTGACGACCAACGGAACAAAAAACCAACAATACACAACAATGATGGACCAGCAATACTGAAATCAGAAGTAGAACATGCAATAAATTCAATAAAATGTGGAAAAGCTCCAGGCTCTGACAACATAACAGCAGACATAATAAAAACTCTAAATGAATTTGGTGTAGATACTATCACAGAAATTTGCAATGACATATACGAAACAGGCCATATACCTAAAGACCTAACATCATCAATATTCATACCACTACCTAAGAAGCCCAGGGCTGTGGACTGTACAGAATATAGAACAATAAGTCTAATGAGCCATCTAACTAAAATACTTCTCAAGATAATACATGAAAGAATTAAGAACAAGATAGACATGGAGGTCGGTGAAGAACAATTCGGTTTTAGGAAAAACAAAGGAACCAGAGAAGCTATACTGAGTATCCGGCTAGTGATAGATAAATATATAGAAGTCCAAAAAAGTATCTATATTTGCTTCATAGACTACAGCAAGGCCTTTGACAGAGTCCAACATGAAAAATTAATCAAATGTCTTCAAGAAATAGGCATAGATGGAAAAGACATCAGACTGATTAGAAATATATATTGGGAACAAACTGCATCAATAAGGTGTGAAAACAGCTACTCACCGTACATAGAAATAAGAAGAGGGGTAAGACAAGGATGCATTTTATCACCAAGCCTATTTAATATCTATACAGAGAATATCTTTAAAAATATAGAAGAAATACCAGGACTCAAGATCAATGGGAAAATAATAAACAACATTAGATATGCAGATGACACTGTTCTTTTAGCAGAAAGTGAACATGAACTACAAAGACTAATAGATCAAGTCAATAAATCAAGTAATGAATATGGACTGGATATAAACATTCAAAAAACAAAAACCATGATAATCAGCAAAAACACAGAAGAACAGGAGGTAAACATAAACATACAGGGAGAGAAACTACAACAAGTAAAACAGTATCAATATCTTGGACACATAGTCACAAATGATGGCAGATGTGAAACAGAAGTTAAAAGGAGAATAGGAATGGCTAAAAGTACCTTCAATGACATGAGGAAATTATTAATATCTAAACAAATTACAAACAAGTTAAAAATGAGAATTATAAAATGCTACATCTATTCCATATTAATGTATGGCTCAGAAACATGGACACTAAATAAACAATTAGAAGACAAAATTGATGCATTTGAGATGTGGGTATATAGAAGAATAGGGAGAACATCATGGAAAGAGAAGAAAACAAATAAAGAGGTGCTAAAAACACTTAATATGAAGAAAGAACTACTAAGAGAAATAAAGATCAGGCAAATAAAATACTTTGGACACATTAAAAGACATGACACCCTATTGAAGACCTTACTTGAGGGTAAAGTCAAAGGGAAGCGAGCAAGAGGTAGGCAGAGATACAAGTGGGAGAGTAACATTACACGATGGACAGGTTACAGTCTAGCAGAGTGCACCACCAAGACAAGAGACAGGAGATGTTGGAGATACGTTGCAGCCAACCTTCGTTGCGGAGACGGCACTTGATGATGATGATGAATTTTTGTGTCTTTCAACGTGGATCCTGAATAGAGTGGGCATAGAGTATCAGACGCTGGTGCTTGCATTTCGTTTTCCCATGGGCTTTGCTGTTAGAAAAAAAAATATTTATGCGGCCTTTAGTTACGAGATGTTTTCTGTTAGGCCTATTAATTACATATATAATTTTTATTTGTTTTGATCACGAGAAGAAATGTTGTTCTCAATAGATATTCGGAACTTTATCTATTCTACTTTTTTTATTGTTTTATTCTTGCCCGAGCAACGCCGGGCTAAGCTTCTAGAGAGAGAGAGAGAGAGAGAGAGAGAGAGAGAGAGAGACAAATATTGTGCATTCATTACACAGAACATAAAACCAGCATTGTCTATTGTCTGTCTCCAGGTGAATGATGGTTGATCGCACTCACACTTGCCGTTAAGCGAAGGGATGGGAGCTTAAGCTGTGGTTCCAATGCCTGGTGTGTCGCTGTGGTTGCAATAAAACCATCATATACGTGAGAAACAAAATAAATACTCTTGTAGGTCAATAAGAACAGCCTGTGGCAGTGATCAAATATCGCACACTTGTGCGGTTTGGCCAAGTGATAATTATGTACAATTCCCTGTTCTACCGGGAAGAGTTGATGATGGCTGAAACAGAGGAGGTTAAAAGAAAGTGTGGCTTGATAATATTAAAGACTAGACAGGATTACGATTGCCCAAACTTAAACAAGGAACTGAGAACAGGTAGACGGGACGAAATTTTTGTGTTAATGCTTCCAAAGTGCCATCCATAAGACCCAGAATGGTGATGGGTTTGATCATGATTTATATATACATATATAAATCCAGACCAAGCCACGATTACAAATCTACTAGAATACAGATTGCAACCTTCATTCGAATTGCGATCCCTTTATAGAAGTAAAATGACACACTCATATGACATGACTCATATATAGAAACAATGTGACCTTCAACCTCATACATAGACGTAAAGTGACCCACGACAAAAATAAATTTAAAAAAAGTCTGTTTTAGTAAGTGTAAAAGAAAACAACTAAATTATATTTGTTTTTCGAATAAATAGTCTAATTATGATATTATCCTAACTTTATGACACCAATTACAAATAAAAATTACTTTAAAATCAATATTATCTACGGTTCATTATTTCAGTTGACAATCCCACATACAACCATTCGACACCTATTGATGATCAATAGAAATTTGTTGAAAAACAGTTTACTGGAATATGCTGTAAGATTCTCAAATACATACCCCAAAAATTGCTGCTAAATCATTTAAAAAAACATACTCAGCAAACGTTAATATTTGAGTTTCTGACTGCACAGTCAGTTATACAAGCCCAAAAACAATGGTAATACATTGTCTCAAACAAAAATCCTAAATGGAAGTAAACATCAAAAGAATAGTAGAACTATAGTGAATAACATAACACTGTGCATACACGGAAATGAAAGAAGAAATGTGGATGGAAAAAAAGTGGAACAAAGGAGTAGTCAGTTGCCTTTCAGGACAAATAAGACAATTACAAATGAAGTGTGAAAAAAACCAAACAGCAAAGAAACGACTATTACTACCTTTGATCGAGCAAAAACAAATAGTTTTGTTTCGTATAAGAAGAGGACACAATAGGACTAAACTTACGGTTCACACTGGTGAGACACGGAACGGGTTTAGACAATACGTGAGAAACTCAATTCTTTCCACACAATTTATCACAGAGACAAGTCTTCTTAGCTTGTGGCAGGTGATGAACATCAGATGGTACGGCAAGATTCCAGATACTACTGTCTTTGACATGACTGGTATCCCTAATATTGACATTTTTTGTGGGTCAGATTGAGTTTCTGTATGAGGCCAAAATGGTTTTTTTAGTTCCCTGGAGCTCTAAGTATTTTTTTTTTCAGAGCAGGGGCGCCACATAGTTATTTAATAATTTAAGACCACACCGGCAGACCAGGAAAAAAAAAAAGATTTCGTGGTCCGTAATTGGCCCGTGGGCAGCATTTTGCATACTCTGAATTACATCATGAATTGTTCTTATATATTAGTTTTATTTATGTTTGTTGGAACATGTGAATCGAGGCATTGACCCTCGGACTGCTCTTAGATAACAATATAATCGTTCAAAAATTCACCGGAAACGTTGAGGAATTGTAACTCTTGTTCAGAGAAATATCCTTCTTCCGTTTCCGGTACATTCTAGACAATTTATCATGTTATTTATCCGAGTTGCCACATTGGCTAATTTATAGCCATATTTCTCAAATTTGGCCGTTTATTAAAGGTCACTGGCCATGAACATTTTAATATGGCATTTTTTATGTTTTGGCCATTTTTCGGACCTCTTTAGAAAATATATCTACTTTCATTCACACATTTCTTGTTTAAATTTAGCTAAAGTAAATTTGTGGCATGGTCTTTTGTGAGAATTAATTGAATTATAAATACTATCTATCAAGACCACAGATGCGTGTCAGGGAGGTAGCGCCAAACACACCAATCTTAGGGAAATTCTTTGTTAAACTCCACTTGAACAAAGTTGCATCTACGACCCTGTTTTATATTTTATTCATGTGTAAATGTAGAAGAAAGAGTGCGTTTTTTTTCATAGAGGTATTGGATTATCATTTTCGTATGATGTCTAAGTGAAAGTTTTGCTACAACAGTGGGGGGGGGGGATAATAAAGTAAATATGTAATGGTAACATATATTTTCATGGAAGCAAAAGTCACAAGATTATAGTAAGGACAATAATTAAATTGTAAACTTGTAAACTCTGTTGTTATATAGTGAAAAGTTAATTGTATATTTTGTACTATCCACAAGACTTCCAAAGAACCCTCATTGTTTCTTCCATGTTTAGAGAATACTCAGACTCGTGCCATAACATTTACCAAAATAAATTAAAATTTTTTTTAAAAATCAGTTAGTAATTTCATAAATTTGTTATTCTTTTGCGTTCGCTCTACAATAATCAGTAGGAATATTTGTGTGATTGAACCGCTGTGCTTCTAGTTTTACAGCGGAACTGCTTTGTTTACGCCTTTGGGCCCAACTCTTACAATTTCGGTATGATGTATTTGCTATTGTGCAGTGGTTAAATGTTTATCATTGGAGTGAGGTAATACAAATTTTTACTTAAGTGAAAATAGGAAAATGCACTGGAACCAAGTTCACTATGATTATTAAAAAAGTTAAATAAAGATTTATAGACAATTTTTGAAGTACTACTAAATACTTCACCTGATAGGCCTGCTAAAAACATCATTTTTTTTTCTCACCGGTAAATCTACTGATAAACCATACAAATCCAAAAACAAACCCAAGTGTAGTTTTTCAATGTCTTATTTACAGAAGAATGATGAGAATACCATGGACTGCCAGAAAAACTAATGTAGATGTGTTGAAAGAGTAAAATGCGAAACGGACCATAATCAACAATATAAGAAAAAGGCAATCTTCTTTTTTTTGTGTGGTCACTTCATGAGACAGGCAGGTTTAGAGAACATAGTCACAACAGGCAAAATTGAAAGAAACAGAGACATAGAATGACAACGTGAGAAAATATTAGACAGTTTGACAACCTGACACGGCAAGGAAGCAACAACGACATAATACTGTGGACAGAGAGCTGGGGAGAGCCATGACCGCCTACGCCAGCACGCATGGCACCTGATGATGATGATAATTTGCAAAGAATATTGGAAATAAAAACTGTATTAAACTTGCCTTTAAGAATTTTTCATAAAACATTTAATTGCTTATATTTGAAATTATATTTTGGTTCTTGGATAATCAGATAATTAATCAATAAGTTATTTTCAAATCTTATTTAAGTCACAAGCTGGCTGTGCGAATGATTACAAAGAGCAATTACCAGATCATTGGGCTTCTGAAACTACATATCTGTGAAAGAAAAACGTAATTTTAAATTATTCTCATCCAATTTGGGTCGAAAAAATACTGAATAAAAAAGTCAGAATAAATTTGCTTTTAAATGAATTTCACAAAATCTTAAGTCGGATTTACGATGTTTTAGTAGTCTATACTCACTTTTATAATTTGAAATTTTTTACCGAAAAATGTGGCCGTATACAGCTTCAATAATCTGGCAGCCCTGTTCTTTATCATAACAAACTATTCATTAAGTACCTGTACAGATTAGTTCCGTTTACCCGAATGATAACCCTCTATCTCTAAATGATAATTTATATTGGCCACAAATATGCACTTCGGGTACAAACAAACTGCCGGTGGTAGACAGGTATGTACACATATTCTGCTGGCAGACGTGAATCTAAAATTAGTTTGTCACTCTCTGAATGTTACTTTTTATAGTTATAATTATGTATCTATGGGAGTAGCTTCTTCCGGTTCTAAAGTCTCTACTTACTCTTAAATTGGTTCACATTTCTATTTTAAAGGTGCTCATTGTATACACAATTTCACAAGATTACCCGTCCCCATCGCAACTCCACTCGTCTACTCCCATATTTCTCTTGTCGAAATTGCGCATTATATGTCTTTGATAAAGATAGATACAAAACACTAAAATGAGCTTCCGTAAAAACAAAAGCTGTACGGATGCTATCTTTATCTTTACAATTAGACAGCTAACAGAAAGAACCATAGAAAACAACAAAGAATTATACATCGCATTCGTAGACCTAGAAAAGGCATTCGACAGAGTAGACAGACAACTACTATGGAAATCACTATCAATATACGGCGTACCAGAACATTTAATCAACATATGCAAAGGTATTTATGCTAATAGCCAGTGTGAAGCAAGAACATATGCAGGAGTGTCCAAAAATTTCCAAATTCAATCAGGAGTTCGCCAAGGGTGTGTCCTGTCCCCTCTACTTTTTATAACGTATATCGACCACTTCTATAAAATAACAAGTACCAACAAAGAAGATAACATAAAAGACAAATTGAACGAACTACTCTTTGCAGACGACCAGGTACTAATAGCGACATCAAAAGAATAATTGCAAGAACAAATGAACAAAATCCACACAACATGTCAAAAATTCAACATAAAGATCAATATTGAAAAGAACGAAATAATGGCAATAGCAAAGAAAGAAAGAAATATCACTATCTCCATCGATGATAAACACCTTAAACAGGTAAATGAGCTCACTTACTTAGGAAGCATTATATCTTGTGAAGGGAAAACCAGTAAAGAAATACAAAATAGATGCAACAAAACATACCATATCCTAGGACGCGTATTTTCAAGAACAAAAATATAAACATAGACACTAAAGTTGCATTATACAAGACTATTATTATTCCATCACTATGCTACCAGGGCCAAACCTGGACAATGACAGCACAAGACAAAAGAAAAATAGTGACAACAGAAATTACATGTCTACGAAGAATACTCGAAATGGCTAACAGCCAATGAAAATTACAGGAGAGTCAGTTTCTAGATCCCTTTTTAAGGATAACACCGACGAGTCCACAGGAATGTATATTTTTGATGGAGACTGTTCTTTAAACTGTGTATCGTTGCATACAGTATGGTACCCCTATGAGGGAGATTGGTTATTGGCTTTATGGCTGGATAATGGATGATCTTATAGATTTTATGGGTGGATAATGGATGATCTTATAGATTTTATGGGTGGATAATGGATGATCTTATAGATTTTATGGGTGGATAATGGATGATCTTATAGATTTTATGGGTGGATAATGGATGATCTATACATGAATATAGAGATATATGATGACTTAACCATTCTTATTTTTAGGTTAAGACTTGTTTTGGACAGTAACAGTTTATCATGTAGCTATAACAAATGTAGTATTTTTCCGTAGGTAACAAATAACAAACGAATACGACAGATGTTAAATAAAGATGCATGTAGGATTTCAAATATCACATATGTCATACGTTAAACAAATCACGATATGGTTAGAACTTTTCACCTAACAGTTTTTAATGAATTTGTGTGTTATGGTAGAGCTTTGGCTGGGGTTATATAGTAATTAAAAAAATGAGGCTGGAGGTCGAGGCTGTTACTGCATCCATCATGTGGCTCCCTATGAGTCTATTTACTAAGGCGTTTACCATACCCCCTAGTTCAAGGTGTTACATAGATCTACTGCCCAGGTCATGCCAGTCTGCGTGGTAATGAGAGAACAGACAGACTTGCATCTAAAAGACAGTATTAGATGGAAAGTTAATAATGGATACGAACGATGCATTGAAACTGCTCCAAGAGTGTCTGCTTGATGTGGGTACCCCTATCGATGCCATATTTACCCCTATCGATGCCATATTTACCCCCATTGATGCAATATTTACCCCAATCGAAGCCATATTTACCCTATCGATGCCATATTTACCCCTATCGATGCCATATTTACCCCCATTGATGCCATATTTACCCCTATCGATGCAATATTTACCCCAATCGAAGCCATATTTACCCTATCGATGCCATATTTACCCCTATCGATGCCATATTTACCCCCATTGATGCCATATTTACCCCTATCGATGCCATATTTACCCCTATCGATGCCATATTTACCCCCATTGATGCCATATTTAATATGAGATTTCAATAATTTTCTATTAATTATGATATTAGTTGAGCTGGACTCATGACGGGAGGAATGAGAAGCATGTTTAACCAGCGGTAACTATCAGCATGCATATCATTTGTCATATGCTCCGGAGGGTCTGTAGATAAGGGCTGGGGGTATGGGTGTTCAACGACCTTCTCTTCTTCCCCTCCCCCCCCCCGATACAAACTGGAACATGACTTTTAGTACCAGGAAACCTCCCCTCCCCCACTCCAGAAAATTTTCATAACAAGGTTATCAAATATTTAATCACACGGTAGATTCGACACACAGATACGTAAAAATTACCTTTTTTACTGCTGCTGTAGGTAGATACTTATTATATATATACAGCAATAAACTGATAATTAATTAATTGAGTATCTCGTTCCTTTTTCTTTTTTTCTTAATTAGAAACTGGCTTTACAAGACGCGGGGCATTCCCATAAGTGCTCCGCCCTCCGCTCCAGCAGCCATCCCAGTGTATGTAGACTCAGACTCCCGTGTTCCTTAATTTACCTCTAAAATCATATTGTGTTTCATGTCTAACGCGTGCTTGTTTGTATGAACAGTAGTATTCTTGTTTTTATGATTGTCAGTAGTATTCTTGTTTGTATGATTGCCAGTAGTATTCTTGTTTGTATGATTGTCAGAGTAGTATTTTGGGTATGAGGTTTAAGCCCGCAAATAAAGGTGTGTCAATTTGTCGTTAAAACCAGCCCCCTTTGGTTGAAGATTATCACCCACTCCCGAACGGTTTTCCATAAAATGTCACAAACAACTCACAAAAACGCTAGAATTACTCGTGAAAGCGCTAAAAATTGTCATTTTCCCATGTTATCTAAGGATTCCCCCCCCCCCACGGACACACCTAAGACTTATCTAAGGTATTGATGAGGTTCATCAAGCTGATTGATTCATGATTAGCCATAGTCCACTGAAAACCGTTCTTCGGTGTACCTGACAGAAAAACTGGTTTACGACATTCATCTTGGCTGATCCATTGCATTTATCGTTGTTCACTTTGAGTAAACTTTACGTAATCCACCAATGAAAAGCATATAATACTCACGTGGAAGACAGGCAATGAAGTCCTACTGGATGACGACTAACACACTATCAATGAGGGATGTTTACATTAATAAATATGGTACATACAACAAAACAAAATACAAATATAATCATACAAATGACAATACACAGGACAAAGTCGACGTTTCAAGCACTGATTAATCAATGGTCAGCCACGTGGCATCCACACAATACTTATGAAGGCGCAGGCACGCTGGGCAGGCCATCTTGTGCGTATGGAGAACTCGCGTTTGCCAAAACTAATATATTATGGAGAACTCAAGGCAGGATTTCGAAAAGCTGGTGGACAGAAAAAGCGTTTCAAAGACACGCTCAAGTCATCCTTGAAACATCTTAACATTGACGTAGGCGCTTGGGAGAGCCTCGCTCAGGATAGAACAGCATGGCGTTACAGCATTAGAACGGGAGCACTAGCGGCAGAAGAATTCAGACAAGAAACTGCAAGACAGAAGCGGACACGTAGAAAAGAAAAAACATCTCAACCTCACACAGATACCTTCTATTGTTGTCAATTCTGTAAAAGAACATTTTGTGCGCGCATTGGACTTGCTAGTCATTTAAAAACGCACTATTAACTTTATTATTTTATTATTTATTGTTATTATTATTATGGTTGAGTTTTTGGTCATCGTCGATCACGACGGACGAACATCATGACCAGTTTAAGACCTTAGTAATTTTGAGTAATCAGTGGTCCACTCAAGCCTGCAGATAAGGGGGAGTTCAACCCACTCCCTTCTCTTAGGAAATCAGAACATGACATATATAAGTATTAGTAACCTAACAAAATGTGAGCAACACCACCACCCCCCCCCCCCCAACGATTTTCAGAAAAAAAGTAAATTGAAAATCTAATTTTAAAAACCAAAATAGTTGCGATGACAATGGACGAATAACCTTTTCCAACTACATTAATTACCCCCCCCCCACGCCAGCTGTATTTTAGGCCATGAATCCACTGACCTGTGTATTTAGGTAGCAGGTAGAGGGGTATAGAAGTGACGTTTTCAACACAACCATACTTTTTAATGATCTTCAGATTGTCGTTTTTCAACTGAAGGTTATTGATTATTGTTTCATAGCCAGCCCACTCGATACAGCAGAATATAATTGAGGCAGAATCAATACTCAATCGTCTGCGGTATTTCTATACATGCCCACACATTGTTATGTTTTACGCCCACCTCTTTTCCTAATAGTAATTTGGTGTTTTAAGGCTCTGGCGGAACTTGCGTTATTATTGTCATAGTAACATGGGAGCAGTGTTTGCTAACACGAGGCAGTGCTAACAAAATAACAAGTATTTAACTTGCAGTTAACGATGCACAATGATTTCACATAGAAAAAACAACAACACGTGAACCAGAGATACGGACATAGCACCGTTATCTGGATACAATGACAGATATGTGATACGGAATATGCACAAGAATATGAACGATCTTAAAGCACAAGAATTAAAAGTGACATGCCATGAATGGCTCAAACGGAAATGACTGTAGACCAGTTTCGATTTTGCTAACATGAGGTTAGGAGATGGTGCTTAATCGCTGAGATTATGACAGGCTCTCACGTCACGATCACACGTGACAGGGAATATAGGGATTGGGACAATAGAAAAACAATTTAATTCGATCAGCGAATTGCGCTGAAGATATTATTGTTATCACGGATGGATTTGTGCGTCGTGAGAAGTCTTGCTGTGGTTTTATAACACATTCTCGCAGTAGTTATTGCATGAGCACAGCGGAGCATACATACCAATTACATACAGTATAGGAATGAGGCTGTTACTTGCATCCCAAATGGGTCTCTGGGTTCTCACAAGTGCAGCTGTTGTGTCAGACTCCAAGTCCATGTTTCTATACATAAACCATTACCGTGTCGACATGAGTGGATGACATCTATAGCTATATTCAACCTTCACAGTGTAACATGGATCTACTGCCCAGGACATCATGGTGGTAGCGGTAATGAGAGAGCAGACAGGCTTGCCTCCAAGACATCATTATACAGGAAGTTGGCATTGAATTATGGGATGTACCGAAATTGATTCTCGAAACATGCTGAATGCCGACCAGGTGATAGATGACTTATTTAGGCTGAGATTTGAGAAATTCGGTATCAAATGTATAACTAGTAGTAGTGGATGCTTGCACCGCATAATGAGAAATGTTGTAAACCAGCGAATGAGAAGGTCTATCGGTATGTATACTCTTCGACAACTGCTATTGACGACTAAACAGCTATGGACATTTATGGAGAGCAATGTTGTCGGTTCACAACAAATAGCAAGTACTATATGTTTTCTTATATAGTTGTTAGCCTCTTCTTCTTCTACATTCATTCTCAAACCTATGCTAATTAGTAGGATGTAGGTCGGAGAACGGAATGCGTTGCACCATGGTTTATAGATTTACTGCGATATCTGCGACTTTCAGCCTGAAATATCCCACTTCAACATAAATTTTGAGCCTCTATGGATGGGGGGCAGCCAATTCCACCAAACACTACTTAGTCGCTTTTTACGACGTGCATGGACATTAATAATGTCTCAGTTTTTTTCTTCCCTTTTAAACCTCTATAACATACGGACTGAATACTTAACTATGCTGGTGAAAAATTGTTAAACATTTTATAGCGCAGTGGAGTCGAAAGGAAAACTGCATTTTAACCCTTTTTGGCTTGCATTCTATATAGGCAACTATATAGAACTTTCTAACAGGACTTCCTAGATATTTTATGTGCCATTTTGTACTTGTTGGTTTGTTTTTATCGCAATAAAGACCTCCTGGTCAAAATGTTTAGTGCATACATTTTTAAAACCTTAAACAGTGTTTTTGTTCTTATACACCGTGCATTTGGTAGATAACAGCTATTCTGCCAAGAGTACATTGATTCTCGTTTCTGGCTACACCAAATTTTCAACTCTGTAACATGGAACAGGAACTGACGTGTTGTCGAGCCCGAAATTGGAGCAAAGAATATCGCGCCACTATTTACCATCCATGCATGTCATAAAAGGCGACTAAATGGGTTTGGGTTGGACGTGACTGTCCCATCCCATAGACGTTCAAAGGGACCTAAATGTAATGCTGAAGTAGGATGTATAAGGCTGAAATGCGCAGATTTCACAGCAAAGCTGTAAACCTAACACAACGCATTCCGTTCTCCGGACTACATCATGTTAATATGAAAGAGTTTGAGAACAAAAGCAGAAGTCGTGTCTTCTCATTTGCAATCTTTTGGCAAAAAGTTTTCTATCTTACCCCTTTTGCCGATGTAGAAATATTATGTTTGAATTCATGAACTTTGACGTCGCTGACCTATTCCAAATGTAACCTCCTCTTTCATGGCACATTGAGTCAGTAAACACTAAAATAACTTTGCTATGATGATTTGTAAAACATTCACCATGTTTTGGATTATATAATCTTGGTGAACTACAATATTTTCAGTACTGGTAGTTCGATTGTGAACAGGGAAGCGTACTATTGATTTGTAGTTCTATTTGAGTTACTCGACAGTTCTACAGTCCTGTTGGAAAATCGCGCATATCCCAGAGTGAGTTCCGCCACATATTATTCAATATACAGTGAGCTCCCTCGTGTGAAGGGTAACAAGTTCAAGATAGGAAAATAGTGGGTTTGTCGTGTCGAGGATACCGTTAAACAGATGTTCGCCCCAGAAGGCATAACTCCTGGCGAGGAATGGATACATATTCTTATGGTATTTATTCTTCTTGATTCTTGATTAGAAACTGGCCTCACAGCACGTTGGGCATTCCCATAAGTGCTCCGCCCTCTGTTGCAGCAGCCATTTGATTCGATTGTGTTTCGAGTCTAATGCCACCGAAACAGATGTCGACATCAGGGCACAACTCTGGCCCTTGCGACAGGTTTCTATGTTGCTCCGCCCACTAACGCCGTGCCCGTAACTAGCTCAAGCACAATGTCGGCATGTCGGAACAACATTGTAACTGTTATCGAAGGTTACGACTACGGGATTGTATAGATGACGTGCCATGAATCTTCTATATTCTTATGGTCTTTCAGGAGGCAGTCAAGACCGTCGTTGCGCTCAATAGAGAGTGAAGGAAACATAGCCCCGTGATGGCAGATGCTGAGGTCAAATCTCATCTGAATAGAAAACTCCAAAAATAGAAAACATGGAGAATTGTTGTTTTTTTTTTTTGGGGTAGATATGGTGAATTTTTAGACTATAACGCTGACGAAATATGCAATGCTGTGAAGGAATATTTGAAAAGGAAGACTTAAATTTCAACGATTAGTTGCACTAGGGAATGATAATGAATATGTCATGACCGGTGTATGCACTGGAGCGTACAAACAAGTACAGTCTGAAAGTCCTTATCTAAATCTAGTTAAACGTGTGTGCTATTATCTTCAACTAGCTGTATCACATGGTACTACAGTGTGTCTTCTGATAATTCTAAAGTAGCGATACTAAATTTAAAAAAGTAAAGTAACCCATAGCATTTATGAATGCCGTAGGAGTGCGAGATGTTAGCGATCTCACATTTCAGAGGCTCTGCAAATGAGGGCGATAGCCATCTCCTCTCCCTCGCAGTCTTTACTTCCCGGATTAATCCGGTACCCATTTAAGGCTGGGTCGACCTGCGAGCCGTTGCGATCTGAAAAACATTTCCGCCTCAACTGGGGAAGCCAGTGCGCTAACCACTGCGCTAACGTGGCAATACTAAATATAGAATGTTAAATGCTGTTGTAATTATAAACTACCTAAAGACCCTAAAGTTATTCTTGAAAAATATTGTCAGAGAACGCAATTTGTATGAAAGTTTGTTCCAACCATCAACATCATTATCCTTTTTGCAACCTGTACATATAGGAACAGCTAGAGAATGCTACATAAATTTAAGGAGACTTTTCTGCCTGGGATTTGGCAGATCTAGAATAAACATGTTTTAATATTAACTAATAGTGATGAATTATAATGGAAAATCTTGTAACATTTTTCAGAATGTCTTTAGTCATTCTTACCAATTTAAAAAAAGTTTTTTCCCCATTATTTTTGGTTGGAATTTTTGGCAGGAGGATAATACCTTTTAATACAAATGAGTTGACAACACTAAATGCAGTAAAGAATATCTATAGAAAATGAAAATATGTTGTCTGACTGATTTCGCATATCTATAATAACATTACTTCTAGAATAACATTACTTCTAGAATAACATTACTTCTAGAATAACATTATTTTTAATATGATATCTTATGACATTTTAATGAAACACTGGTAGTGCTTTTTAATAGTGCTCTTTTAACGAAATTTAGTTCTTTCTATGCCTTTTTTTTAAAGCACAAGGTTAGTATTTTTTTTAATTATTTTTTTATTTTGAAAAAATGAATTGGCAACACTGCATTTATATTTTGAAAACATTACTACCCTTCTTTCTTAACACACATTCAGCATCTCATACATATTTCTTTCTTCACACACATCTTTTCCATTTAACAACTCATATATATTTCTTTCTTCAACTTCTCATACATCTTTCTCTTAAAACTTATTAATTACACGCCTTCCCTTCCTCCCCAATCGTTCCCAGTATTTCCTGCCCTTGTACCGTATTTGTGTGCTTTCTTTCATTATTGGTTAAGGCAATCTCCCCAGACACAAACATAAAAAAACCCCCAAAAAACAAAAAAAACCCGCTGAATATTTTTTATTTTGAAATATTTTTCACAGATTACAAGTCAGAGATTCTGTGTAGATGGATTTAGTGGGACGATAAATGTGTCAACAAGGGAATGAATCAACACCCCGTAGATGTACTAGTGTACATTCACGAATGTATACACCGGTTGTAAAGAGTAATAATAATGTCAGGAAACGTCCTCACATGAAAGTATATTCAGTGAACAAGGTCATACCGGAATGGAGCAATAACAGATTGTACAATAACTCAGAGTGTGAGCACTAGAGTTGTCAGACAAACCCGTCACTCGTCCTTTGATGTATTTGTACATAGTCCTTTCATCTGTTATCTATCTTTGTTATCACTGCAGATTTACATATTTTTGTTTTTATTACTTGCAGCTCAGTGTTACGTTAGCCCTAACACTGTTTCCAGTGTGACCGGATTACATCTGGTCTCTTGGGAAATGTACTATTTTTGTTGTTCTCAGTTCGCAATTGTTTGGCAATGAATGAGAGGATGTTCGTTTCCGGTTCACACACATCAGAAATAAGTGAGGAAAAAAATATTCTTAGCGTGACCAAAATCACGGCATAAGACCAGTGGACTAAATTGGGATCATACTGTACTTCTGAAGTGACGCATTGGATTTTTCTCCAAGATTTTCATTTGCTTTCGACGCAAGGTATATACAATTTGACCAATGAAAAACCCGAGGAAATTTCACATGAATCACTTTAGAGGGATGATACCGTGAACCAGAAGCTCTGTATAATTTACAAGAGACACGGCTTAGCTTGTGCAGTCTTAGAGACAGTTTCAGAGAAAATAAGAGAACATGTCAAGTCTTCTCTAAACTCTTGTATTATCAAGTCTTTATTATTTTATATTTATGCGCATTTATATGAGATGGGATTACTGTTATCTTGGGCAAATTGGGATTAACACTGATATCATATTGTACCCAGCACTACTTGAACGTTTAGATATGTACACATAAGCAGACAGGGGACAGAATAGAACAAAGAATGTCATGCTTAAAAATTTCCTTCATCTGATAGTCGTGATCAAATCCTTGTCTATTAGCAGGCTGTAGTATGGAAATATTGAGTAAGTTGAGTCGTTGGTTGCAGCTTCTATTGTCTTTTCTCTATACGTGTGATATAAGGCCTTGCGTCTTTTCTCTACTTTTAGTACATGGCCTCACGTCTTTTCTGTACTTGTGATTATAAGGCATTGCGTCTTTTCTGTACTTGTGATTATAAGGTATTGCGTCTTTTCTGTAATTGGGATTATAAGACATTGCGTCTTTTCTGTACTTGTGTTATAAGGCCTCACGTCTTTTCTGTACTTGTGATATAAGGCATCACGTCTTTTCTGTACTTGTGATATAAGGCATCACGTCTTTTCTGTACTTGTGATATAAGGCCTCGCGTCTGTTCTGTACTTGTGATATAAGGCCTCGCGTCTTTTCTGTTCTTGTGATATAAGGCATCACGTCTTTTCTGTACTTGTGATATAAGGCATCACGTCTTTTCTGTACTTGTGATATAAGGCCTCGCGTCTGTTCTGTACTTGTGATATAAGGCCTCGCGTCTTTTCTGTACTTGTGATATAAGGCCTCGCGTCTTTTCTGTACTTGTGATATAAGGCATCACGTCTTTTCTGTACTTGTGATATAAGGCCTCGCGTCTTTTCTGTACTTGTGATATAAGGCCTCGCGTCTCTTCTCTCTTGTGCTATAAGGTCTCGCGTGATTGAATGACGATCGGTGTTCGGGCTATGGCACGTCTACTCTCTTGATGTTCAGCAATATTGTGAGATCTCATGACGATGATAACTCGTTCAATCCACATTATTCCTTCTTCTTGGTCTTCCTCCGTATGTGGCTGTTTCCATTCTCATGTTGTATGTTCTTGCTGCTGGCCAGTATTAGTTCATTCTCATGTTTTATATTCATGCTGCTGGCCAGCATGAGTTCATTCTTATGTTGTATGTTCTTGCTGCTGGCCAGTATGAGTTCATTCTCATGTTGTATGTTCTTGTTGCTGACCAGTATTGGTTCATTCTCATGTTGTATGTTCTTGCTGCTGACCAGTATTGGTTCATTCTCATGTTGTATGTTCTTGCTGCTGGCCAGCATGAGTTCATTCTCATGTTGTATATTCATGCTGCTGGCCAGCATGGGTTCATTCTCATGTTGTATGTTCTTGCTGCTGACCAGTATTGGTTCATTCTCATGTTGTATGTTCTTGCTGCTGACCAGTATTGGTTCATTCTCATGTTGTATGTTCTTGCTGCTGGCCAGCATGAGTTCATTCTCATGTTGTATATTCATGCTGCTGGCCAGCATGGGTTCATTCTCATGTTGTATGTTCTTGCTGCTGACCAGTATTGGTTCATTCTCATGTTGTATGTTCTTGCTGCTGACCAGTATTGGTTAATTCTCATGTTGTATGTTCTTGCTGCTGGCCAGCATGAGTTCATTCTCATGTTGTATATTCATGCTGCTGGCCAGCATGGGTTCATTCTCATGTTGTATGTTCTTGCTGCTGACCAGTATTGGTTCATTCTCATGCTGTATGTTCTTGCTGCTGACCAGTATTGGTTCATTCTCATGTTGTATGTTCTTGCTGCTGGCCAGCATGAGTTCATTCTCATGTTGTATATTCATGCTGCTGGCCAGCATGGGTTCATTCTCATGTTGTATGTTCTTGCTGCTGACCAGTATTGGTTCATTCTCATGTTGTATGTTCTTGCTGCTGACCAGTATTGGTTCATTCTCATGTTGTATGTTCTTGCTGCTGGCCAGCATGAGTTCATTCTCATGTTGTATATTCATGCTGCTGGCCAGCATGGGTTCATTCTCATGTTGTATGTTCTTGCTGCTGACCAGTATTGGTTCATTCTCATGTTGTATGTTCTTGCTGCTGACCAGTATTGGTTAATTCTCATGTTGTATGTTCTTGCTGCTGGCCAGCATGAGTTCATTCTCATGTTGTATATTCATGCTGCTGACCAGTATTGGTTCATTCTCATGTTGTATATTCATGCTGCTGACCAGTATTGGTTCATTCTCATGTTGTATATTCTTGCTGCTGGCCAGTATGGGTTCATTGTCATGTTGTATATTCTTGCTGCTGGCCAGTATGAGTTCATTCTCATTAAGTAGTCAAACCATTGCAGTCTCCGTTTATCAATATACTTGATCGCAGAAGTTGTTCCTCTAGTCCCTGTAAACTCTTTATTCCGCACGTGATCTCTTCTTGTTTTCTTTATTACTTTTCGTAGAAATCTTATTTCACACGTAGTAAGCTTTCTCTCTTGTTATTTAGTTAGTGTCCATTTCTGACATTTACCGTATAACAAATATGTGTATGAAGATTGAATATATGATTTGCATTTTGGTTTTTATCGGGATATATTTCTGTTTGAAGATTGATGTAAGTTCTAATTTACATAGTTGCATTTTATAATTCTTTTCTTAAACTCTCTGTCCATTCTTCCGTCGACTGTAATAATGTCCCCAAGATATTTAAATCCTGCACTTGCTTCAGTAGTTGATAATTTATCTTTATGTTGCTTCTATTGGTTCCCTGCGAATAGACATTATTTCTGATTTTTCCTTACTTTACTAACCGCATTCCCCCAAAAAGATACGATTTTGTCAAGACATTCAAATTGTGTACTCAAGTCACTGAGAATGGACTAATCGAGACAAGGACTATTACAAAAGCGAAAATTCAGTACAAGTATTGAGTGTCCTCAGGACCACAAACATATAACATCCGTATTCGTTAAAATAGAAAGACCAATAAGTCTACTTGCAAACATAAATAACATAGAAACAGGATAATTTTCAATTTGCCGTTAAGCGTCGTGGAGGAGGGAAGTTGACGTCTGTCTTTGGCCATTTGGGTCGCACTGGCCATGATCGGCCAGTGTCTCTTTAATGTTTCTTTGATTGTCTCTACCCATCAAGTTCTTGGTCTTTCTTTACCTTGTAGTTGATCCTCTGCTATTGTATGCAAGAAGGATTGGTTGCGTTTGTTCCATTCTCGTAACATAACCAAACCACTTGGTATGTTGTCTTTCGATGTAGTCTTGACTTGATATAGTCTTTATTTCTTTCCTGATATCTTCATGTCTTCGCCTGTCTCTTCTGGTGACATTTATTACTGTCCTCAAACATCTTATTTCACACACTGTGATATTTTTCGCTAGTGTATTTGTCATGGACCATGTTTGACATTGATAACACAGTTAGCATACAAATATTGTTTACCAATTGTCATTTTGTAGCGATACAGATTAATGGGTGTTTGAGTATTGGCGACAACTGGTAAGTCACGTCATTTGTTTTCTGGCATCTTCTTTTGATCTTTCTTTCGAGTTTACCATCTTCTGTAAAGACACTTTCTAAATATTTACACTCTGAGACCTACTTTAGTTTTGTACCATTGACACATACATTTAACTGGCATCAAAATATAACTCAAAAATATTCAGATAATCTTCATCGTTCTGGAGCCCAAATGGTCATCGTAGACTATGCCGGACGCACAGCATATGTTACTACAACGCCAAACAATGGAAGGCTCCAATGCTCTCGAGTTCGGTTATTGCTGCATTGCACTTAGAGTGTCTAGGCTTTAGGTTCATGCATGCCTTACTGTCACAAAGGTACAGATTTCGCAGTAAGTTGTAAACCATGACATAACAGATTCTGTTCTCCGGATTACATCTTTCTAAGATGCAGAAGTTTGAAAACGAGCGTAGAAGAAAAAAAGAAGGGAATTGGTTGTCACGTAATTTATAATCGTAGTGACCAATTAAAATCACGGAAATGTCAAATGAGTCATTAAGAAGGCTTAATTTTCCATTAGCCAGTATGTTGTATATTGTAGACGGTCACGTTCAGTGTCCTCTCGTATTTACATATCCAAGAATTAATATTTTATGACCAAATGGTAACGGTTCAAACATAAAACTATAACTATATATGTCAAACCAACAAATATTTATCAAAGCAACATTCATTATGTGATGAAAATACAAAATACTAATACACTAAAATATGAATATATTTACTAAAATATAAACACATAAAATATAAATACACATAAAATATAAATACACTAAAATATGATCACATAACATATGCATAAATTTACTAAATATACTAAAATATGAAAATACTAAAATATGAAGGGCTGTCCATAAATGACACCAACAAATAAGAAAACGGGAGTGTTTGAAAAACTGGAAATATTTATGAGTTCTGCCAAAGGTGGGAGGTGATTTGGGGGGGGGGAGAGGAGGTTGACACAAATTGACATAAAAAATAATGTTCATTTTATACATCAAAATCAATAAATTGTTTGAACTTCAAACATTTTTCTAATAGATATGAAACAAATCAGTATTATTTTCTGCTAAAGCATATGGTTTTTTGTGTGGACATAATTAAGTAGGGGTGGTATGTTCCTGAATTCTTGACATCCCAGAAAGGGGATGAAGAAGTTAAAATCAAAAATGCTGAAAATTGTTGGCCTAGTTTATGGACAACCTCGAATAAGCTAAAATATAAACAAATTAAAATATGAAAGAACTAAAATATGAACAAGCTAAAATATGAACATATTAAATATTAACACACTAAAAATTAATACACCAAAATATAAACACTCTAAAACGGACACAGTAAAATATGAACAGACTAAAATATGAGTACATTTAAATATGAACGTACTAAAATGTCATCGCGTTAAAATATGAAAACACTAAAAATAAGGAAACTAAAATATGAACACATTAAAAATAAACACGGTAAACAAAATATGAACAGACTGAAATATGAATAAATTTAAATTTGAACACACAAACTGTAGACAACTTAAAATATTAACACAATAGAAATAAGGAAACTAAAATATGAACATATTAAAGATGAACACAGTAAAATATGAACAAACTAAAATATGAACAAGCTAAAATATGAACAAAATAAATAAAATGTGAACATGGTAGATGCTGAGTACAACTTATATTGCCAGGATCTCTCAAACTAATCGCCAAGTCATATTTGTCCAGAAAAAGAAGAAAATGTAAATAGAAAGTGTAGTTTTCTTCTACATTTATTCTTCAACTCCTTTCGGATAGGAAATTGCTGTCAGGAGACCGAAGTACATTGTTTCATAGTCTGCAGCAAATACAGTATGTCTGCGCTTTCATGGTGACACTCTTACTTCAGCATGCCATTTACAATTAATTTTCACCGTCCACGAATGCGATAGTAAATCCTAAGATCAACCACGCTCGTCTACAATAGAAATCCTAACATACTGTAAACGTCCGCTTTGCGGAGGCCTTTGTTAAAATTATCTACATAATCACGTCATACAACTACTGTATTGGGGGTTACTACAACAGACGACTCACATGTTGCAAGCCAATGAAAATAACGAAGTAATCTCTTGTAGAGACATGGAATATGCTAGTGTTATTGCATATTTTTGGCGATAGATTTTAAAACAAAGTCTCCGCATAGCGGATGTTTACATTCACTTGTTAGGCATTCGGTTGTAGACGGGCGTGGTTGGGCATTAGATTTGCTAGCCCAATCCGTCAGTGGTCCATTCACCTTAGTCGCCTTCTACAGTATTCAGAGCTGTAGATTAGACTGCTAAAATGTGGAGGTGTTGCTAACATAATTTTCACTACGTTCTTTGGGAACTTTTGATGATATAAATGTGTGTGTGTGGGAGGAAGAGGAGTTTTGATCATATTTGTTTACTTATTTCTTAGCATTGTCATGGTCTATTTTTATAATGGAAGGTTTGAACACACAAAGTCCTGTTCGTAAATTATACAGTCATGTGAACTCATTGTGGTAATCCTTCAAAATTGACGCTTTGATACTTTTTCCCTGTGATTTTCATTCTTCGCTTTGTGTATACTTAGTGTCGACAGCGAATGAGAGTCACGCCAGTTAAATATAGTCACTTTTGAAGGATGAATCGTGCTGAGTTCACATGACTGTATAGTAGACGAAGGACTCGAAACTTACCTTCACAATCCATCTACAAGCTTGCCGGCAAGTTATAATGTTACTTTTCATTTCTCCCTCTATGACAGCGGCCTCCCATGAGGGAATTGCTGACTCACTGATCGTGTTTAAAAAACAAATAATAAAACAAACAGAGGTGGCCAGTTAAACTGAAACATTGATTATTTCTGAGTTTAGTTCACAATATCGTAAAGTACACAAATGCCCAATAACTCTATATTAGTCTTCGCCCTCCGGGTTGTCGATAACATACCTCAAACATGTGCATTGATTGAGATCCCAGCTTATCAGCTGTAGTAATCGCTATGTTTTCATAATACACACACACACTTCAGGAGAAGAATTGGTGTGATTCTGCACATAATACACATAGAAACAACATATATAATGGTTTGGATACTATGAGAATGAACTATAACCAACTACCAACATGAATATGTAACATAAGAAGATCCGGATACA
The DNA here is from genome assembly GCA_034231615.1 of Meghimatium bilineatum. NCBI lineage: Eukaryota > Metazoa > Mollusca > Gastropoda > Stylommatophora > Philomycidae > Meghimatium > Meghimatium bilineatum. The sequence goes on along the minus strand of CM067322.1, from coordinate 62,439,214 downwards.
GGGCCAGAGGAAGACCTAGGAAAAGATGAGTAGATAACATCAAGACAAAACTGAACAAATACGGATTCAACGCAGCCAAGGCGACATATATGGCCTTAGATAGACAACTAAAGCTCCCAATCACACCCCCCCCCCCCTTCCCACGTTTAACAGCAAGTGTGAATTAGGTATTAATTTATTGATAATCTCCTTCCACACCGGACATGTCCATAGGTGCTCAGATCTCCGATTCAGTAAATCTCTCAGGGTATAACGGCTGATGGTTCCGGTTCTATGTTGGTTCAGCCATCTTTTTTAAATCTTCCTCAGGTGTTCTCTACTAACCACAATCATCTTCACTCACAATTCGCGCATTCTCGATATTTAGTCATGCTCATTTATCTCAAAATCCTCTGATCGTGCAAAATCCTCAATCACGAAGAGCAATGAGTATGCCCGTTCGGTCCATAGGCTGAACATCTGTTATGACCATCATCCACCTAGGGATAGTCACACGCACTTATAAGTACATAACTAGAAGGGAAAGACACTAGCCGGAGTATATATCATAACAAACCACAGCTCGTGGGTGCTGGGCCCAGAATTGGAGCAAATAATCGCGATACTGTTTACCTTCCATACATATCGTAGGAGACGACTAAGAAGTGTGGTGGAGTTGGCTGCCCCATCCCATATAGGGTTAAAGTCGCACAGAAGCCATGCTGAAGTTAGACCGAAACGTGCAGCAAAGCTGGAAACTGTGACAACTAATTCCGTTCTCCGGACTACATACTGCTAAGCTGCATTAGTTTGAGAATGAACGCTGCTGTAGATATTGCTGTATAATGTATGCGGGGTGCGCATGTGCGTTAGAAGCTTCTTACTGTAGAAGCTGCAAGTCTGGATAATGTGTGAACGCGGAAACAACAAATACACCCTGAACCTCATCTCTATTTCTCACAGCATTAACATTTCCACGGAAGACGTTCAGAGGCAAGCGATAGTGAAAACTCAATCCTCCCCAAATGTAACTACTGTCACTTCCAAATCGGTTGTGCTGACGAACACAGCAATCTGCCAAGCGTTCTCCACACCGTCGCCAAATCCGCATACGTCCATCAGCAAGGGGAGGTTGAATATGCTCTCGTCTGTGAATAGGACAGCATTCCACTGCAGTCTAGTCAATCTGTGTCATGGGGGGGGGGGTGTGTGTGTTTTTTTCCTAACCAGTCTTTTAATTCTCTATCTTCTATTATAATTTTAAACTGATACAGTATATCTTCTTTGGTAATGGTATCAAATAAGCTGTACTATCCAACTCTTCTATAGTCTTTGTCTTCTTTAGTGGTTCATTTTGTTTGTTGATGTTATGGTCCGTGGTTCATTTTATTCCTTCTCCGTATAGTGTTTCCAAATCTGGAATTTTTGTTGATGTTATAAGTACTTCTCCTGATTTTCGTCGTGTGACTGTGAACTAAAAGAGGCAGGTTCCACTTGAAATATTAACTAAGTCTTAACTTCTAAAAGAAAGGAAACTGTATAACACATAGATCTCTTTAATAACAACTCTCTTTCTTCTTCTTCTTCAGCGTACATTCTCAAACTCCTGCTGAATTCTCTTGTAGCAGGACATGTCCTACTAGATTTCCAGCAGAATGTAATCCAGAGAATGGAAATGCGTTGTGTCGCCGTTTTATTTGCGTCAATGGCCCGACACATCCGTCTTCGGCGGTAACTCTCTTTTAAAAACACAAGTTACGTGAAAATAATCTACGTTATGACATATAACACATTATTTCAGTCTTTATACTCACAGGAAATGAGGCAATTGATTCCCTGGATATAGGCTGACCGCCTATTGTTTCTAATATCAAATCAGGGGTCTACCCCAGCTATCCGACCTATCACTAAAATAATAGTTCATAAATTGATTGACAGTCACTATAAACCTATTCTTCAAGTCAATAGTTCGCATTTGTCGAGGTTAATTATGTGATTGATTCGATTATCCAAATAAGATTGAAAATAATGTTAGAGTTGACATTGATAACGTAGTGTTTGATCACTGTTCACAAACTTGGCGAATCCATTGGCTAGTGAAATTTACAAAATTTAACAAGAGGTGTGACTTTGGTAACGTAGTGTTCACAGTTTATTCACTAAGCCATCCTATTAGTTTGAAAACGGACATCTCGCGCTCCGGAAGACGATGCTCCTAACGTTGACTGGTTGGATCTCCAAGAAAAGACGGCAGGTTCATCCAAGTCCATTGCCTCCGATTGGTAGTATCCCGAAACAGACTCGAAAATTGAGTAACCTTTCACACAGGCTCACTCAGTAAATAAGGCTTCAAAAAGGCAGGGACTCTGGTAAGACTCCATAAAAATACACATCAGCTTCACAGAAAGAAATTACAAATACTTTCTCTGCGATTAAAAGGAAGCTGGAAAGACGAATAACCCTTTACGCAGATTCACTCGGTAAATAAGGCGTCAAAAAGGCAGGAACTCAGATAAATCTTCAATTTAAAGGCTTTGAAAATATCAACTGATGAGGCTTCATAAAAATGCATGACAAATTCAATCGGCGAAGCTTCAAATAACTCCTCTGAAAACTCCTTTTGGTTTACTGCAAACATACCAAAGGCACAATTCTATAACACTGTACATATATAACAAATTAAATCACGTCGGAAATCTAACAACCTCTTTGAAACGTAACTAATGACTAAACAGAGTCCTCGATAGTGAGTAATACACACTCATAATATTTCTAATTCTCTACTGGATTGAGCATATGATGACGTTTGAGAATATAGCTTCTCACTTTTCCTAACTCTATTCTAAGATGAAGATTTTGTAGGAGATATTTTTCATTCTCTCACATTTTATCACTTCGTTTGACCTTTTCTCTCTCTGGTCAAACCATCAGAATATCTCAAATTCTGGGAAAATTATATTCTTTTTGAAACGATTACATGAAAAGTGAACTATACATGGTGTCACGTTTTCGACGATATACATAAATACCTGACTAATTAATTCAATTTCTATAACACGATTAATAACCTTTCTACTACTATTTTGCTTCTAAGATATGTCTTTATCACAACCTACGAATACTCACTTCTAATCCAAATATTCTGTCTATAACACTGGAATTCACAAAATTCAGTATAATACTTGACAAATACATAGGAGCTCTTAATAAATCCAACATGCAATGAATTCTCTCGACACTGCATTGTACAGCTTGCTCTCCAACAATCCTCTTACAAAAACAATAGAGTTCGAGGAACCATGTCCTGTTTCATGGAGAGTTCCCAGATTACTCCTTCGCTGCATTACATGACTGGGCTGTTACTTAGTTGCTGACGAATGAACGACTGATCAAGATTTATTACAACATGCTATGTTCACGTTTTTGGACGTATTTTTGGGTCTAAATCTTGCTGAAAACTCATGTGCATTCATGCTATTTGTCCGCAAATGTTTTCCTACTAATCTAGTTTTACTCAATTTTTGCGACACTCAAGGTTGTCAACAATCTTATCCAGAATATTCTATTCTATACGCATCCTTTCTTAAACTAACAGTTTTTGGCAATATTTTATTCTCCCCTACCATTCTCTTGTTTCGGTCACAGCTGGTTGAATATTTACGCTAACTCCGTCAACAACTCGGCTCGGTCTTGTCAACACTTAGTATTAGTTATTTTCTTACTGTGTTATTTTTGTTTCTTATTTACGTCTTTAAAGTATTTTCTGCACAAAATAAAATACAGCTGATTTTAGTATTATTCCACGTCAATTTTACCATGTCCGACTCTCAATATGTCTTACAGTCTGTCATAAATCTGACATTTTGCTCTATCCGTTTACAGGCTGATGTATGTGAGTCACGTTTGGCCCAACATAAGGTTTTCTTGCGGCAAGGCCTGCATCTCTGATACGTCGTATGACTGATTTGAGAGACGTGTCCAAGTCTGTCCACTATTGCTCTTGCTGTTTGACTTGCCGAGAGTGAACGATTCCTCAGAGCAATATGACAATTTTGCGCAGGGGTAATAACTCGTGGTTGGCCATTCCGAAGTCTATCCGGGGCACTCTCTCTTTCTATTTTTTTACTCTCTCTTTCTCTTACACACACTTCTTATCTCCCCAGCTCTATCTCTGTTCACAACTCGATGTATCTGAGTTCTAATACCTATTTCTCTCTCTCTATTCCTCCCACTGTCTTCAAATCTTCATTTATCTTTATATCTCCTTAGATCTTTATTCAATTCTCCACAGCCTGCCTTTCTATATCTCCTTCCATTGGTCTTAAGAACTCAACTTTTCTATTTATTCTTTCATCTTTCTTCAAATCTCAAATATACTTGGCATCTCCTTCTATCTGTCTTGAACATGCTCTTACTTTATAAGGTGTGTTTCTCTATATCTCCCTCCGTCTTTGAATCTTCACTTCTCTTGATATCTTCCTCCATTGTTTGCGTCTGTGGGTCTCACCAATGGCTCACTAGACAAACCACCCATGCAGCAGAAAAACCTTAGTAGATGACATGCTGTTATATTAAGGTTATCTTCTTATAGAACCTTCATGGCACGTCATCTACACAATTATGCTTCCCAGACTTTTATTTTTTTGTTGCAATGTATGTTATGTTTTGTTGGGGTTTTTGTTTTGTTTTTTATATGTATATAAAAAATCTCTGTGGTTGGAAAGGGGCCAGAGATTTACTGCACAGCACTGGGGAGGAGGAAACTAACAGCACTGTTTTTTTTCTATGGCTGAAGCCCATCATAGAGGCAGAGTGACTCAGGACGTGACAATTCTTTTGACTTGAACAATTGGTTGCATGCCTGGAGCAATAGTGAAGTTCAGCATAACCAGTAGTCAATTGGTGGCGGGGAATGATCACAGAGAACCCTATCTTGACTACAATGACTCGGAGGAGTGCATAGATTGAAACCTGCCTTCCTGGTAATGTGATAGTTATTCTCTGGTTCTGGCTCGGGGTGGGCCGAAAATCCACACACTTCCCAGCAATATAATGCATATATCACACAATGGCATTGAGTCAAAGGGCATGAGCCCATGGACTGCTGGATCAGCAACCAACCATCCTCTTTTTTTTATCTTCAAACTTATCTTTCTATATAAGTTTATACATCCCTATCTGTCGTGAAATATACCATTCTATATTCCCCCCTCTATCGTGAAGTCCGACCTCCCTATATCTTCCAATTATCTGTTGTGAAATGTACCTACCAATATTGCCCCACATCTGAAGTGAAATCTACCTCTCTGTATTACCCTAATCTGTCGTTAAATTTTCTTCTCTATAAATCTCACTCTGTCGTTGAAACTGCCTCTATATATCTCTCTCAGTGTATTGCCATATCTACCTCTATATTCATCCCATCCCGTCTTCAAATCTCTATCTTTTCGTCGGCAAATCTACTTATTTATAACTCTGTATACAAATCTACCTTTCTAAATTTCTCTCCGTCTATTGCCGAATCTACTTATATATTTATCCCCTTCAAATCTAATTCTATATTTTTCCCCGGGTCACAGAATCTACATCGTTATATCTCTCCTTCAAATCCACCTCTCTGTCTTTTTTCGCCCAATCTAACTCTCTATATCTCTCTCTACCTGCCGTCATTTCTACCACTCTATATCTCTATGTGTGTTATTAAATCTACTTCTCTATGTCCTCCGTCTGTCACCAAATCTACCTCTATATCTATCTTCATCTGTCACCAAATCTACCTCTATGTCTATCTTCATCTGTCACCAAATCTACCTCTATATCTATCTTCATCTGTCACCAGATTTACCTCTCCATCTCCCTATCGCTAAATCTACCTATTTATATGTCTCTCCCTCTGTCGTCAAATATACCTCTAGATGTCCCTTCCATTTTCACATCTACCTCTCTATATCTCTTTACCTCTGTCTCAAAATTTTCCTAACATTTCCCTCCCTCTTTCTTTTATTTACACCCTTCTCTATTTTCCCCTCCATATTCATATTTCCTTTCATTACTCTTCGAATTCCCCTCCTTTCTTCATCTCTCTCTCTCTCTCTCTCTCTCTTTCTCTCTCTCGCTTTTCACATTTTTCTTCTTGTTGAAAAATTTCTTTTTCTGAGCCTTTTCCTTTTCTCATTTCATATCTGCCTTCACACGTTACACCTCTCTCTCTCTCTCTCTCTTTCTTTCTCTCTCTCTCTCTCTCTCTGTATATCTGTACGTGTATCATTGATATGAACTAGATATTTCAGAAGAAATCACATAATGTTTTCTTAATGCCTTGAAACAGTAGATACCATCTGACAGTGCTGTCATTCATTAACGGTTTCTGAATGTTTTCAACGTGCAGGTCGACGTTTCGTTCAACCAAGAACTGTAGCCTTGTTGGAATTGTATCATTTTATGTGAACTGAACTATATCAGACCTGTCAACGGGGTACAAGAGAAAGACATTTCAGAAACTGAATGTCATTTACATTTTCTTCAGAGTACTTAGAAATCCAGTGTCTCTTAAGTTGATTGGTTTATTTCTTCCCTTCTTGTGGATCATTCTCTCTCTTCCACTGTAGTTTACTCCATCTTATACAGAAGTGGTTCTCAGCTTTTTAAGACCCTTGGCTCCATTTTGCGACACATTTTTGTCCGTAGCCGACCTGGTGCTTAAATAAAACATCATTGGCTTTCTTTGCAGGTTTCCAAGATTAGTTATTTATTGATATAGATCTTGTAGTTCATCGTTTAAATAATCACCTATTGGTGGCCCCTTTTTGAGCTGATCTGTGACCTCCCCTCACTCCCTCCCTCTAAATTCGAAACGTTTCTCCTTTGCTTTAAGAGGAAGTAAAGAAGTACGGGGATATTGGGGTGGAGTTAGCTGACCTATCCCTTATGTCAAAGTGACCCAAAAGTTATGTTGAAGTCGGATGTATCGATTTGAAATTTTACCTTACAAACAATAACTGGCTTTCTGTCGATGCAAGATTGACGAGACACGAAAGTTGTTCAACAAGAAGAAAAATATAAGACTCCTAATTCATCCAATTCACCAATGGTAGGGGCAGGCTGAAGATGAGTGAGTTCTCAGTAAACTCAAAGAAATTGATACAGAAGGCTCGAACTCTAGTACAAGCAAAACCTAGACCCATGCAGCCAGTCAGCTGCCCCCCCCCCCCCTCCCCAAATTGACCATGCAGACTTCCAGAGCTAAAAGAAGGAATAGAAGGTATAGAAATGAACTCATTTCTAGACAGCCTTGGAGAGAAATCATATTACAGAACATTACATTGTATATAAATACCAAGAGGATGCCTGAACTCATGCCTATAAAAATGTACATTCGAGAATGGAAGAGAAGGCGTGGCTCTGAGACTTAAATATGAGGAAGAGGTTATTCTAGCCATGGCTACAGGCAAGTTCTCAACAAATATTAAGGCAGAAATGGAAGCTATTAAGAGAGCCGCAAAAATGGCCTTACATCATCAAGATCACAGGCACAGGATAGTGGTACTACTGCTGATGCGCTGCTATCATAAGAGCATTGAAGCTGAACAGGTACACGGAACTAAATGAACTGAGGGCAGTCAGCTGCATAATAATTTTGAGAGTAGTGATCCAGTGGATACCATAACACTGCAACATTGAAGGGAATGAAATCGCGGATAGAGTGGCTAAAGAAGGGGAAGGATGTGCTGAAAGAAGACTATCTGGTTAGTTATGAGGAAGTAAAACCTTCATAAAAGACAATTACAACAAAAAGTGGGGAAAAGACCATCTCACATAAAATGTAAATTGCGGGTATTATAAACTATCCAAAAGAGACCATATTACCTTCAGATTATCTCAGAACTGGTCACAACAGAATAAGATATCACATGTAAACCAAATTCAGAATAGGTACAACTGGCCTTTTGTCATTGGATCCTGACGAATATGACAGCAGAACATATCTTATATGACCTGTTCCCAGTATACAGACCTGAAGAGAAAGACATGACCCATCCTAATTAGATTCAAAGAGAAGCTGTATGTCAAAGTGGAAACCATTAAACAGACAGCAGCCTGTGTTACAGAATCCGGAGTCCCAACCTGACTGAGTGATGATTTCTGAAACAGACAGCAGCTTCTATCATAGAATCCGGAGTCCCAACCTGACTGAATGATGATTTCTGAAACAGACAGCAGCCTCTATCATAGAATCCGGAGTCCCAACCTGACTGAGTGATGATCACCGATGAAGACGAAGATTTAAAGGAGAAGATATTATAACCAAGAGATGAATCATAACACATGACATTGTTATATGTGAACCCTATTGTACAAGGTAAATAATTAATACACTGTACTAAGCATACTGTATTATATACACTTATCATGCCGAAATCGGATGTGCCAGGCCTACAAGGCGCATAACGGTGGCACAACGTAATCACGCTCCCGGCGGAAATCGCACGGATATCCGTGATGGTTACAATGGAGCGAACGAAAAACAAACAAACATATGTGAACCCCATCCTGATAACAAACAATAGTTAGTGAACGTTCGCAAAAGAATAGGTAGAAATATTAATTATACATAAATATAAAGGAGAGTAAAGTAAACTTTTCTCATACCATGGGAGAGTATGGTCGACTGTGGTGTTACGTCAGCAGTTTTCACGACTAACAGCAAACCTATGGACTATGTAGTCAGTGTCACGTCCACAATCATTACTTTCCAGAAATATCTAATACTCATTTACGTAAGCTAGACCGACCTATGAGCAGAAGGTGGACTACACATTTCTAAAATCTGCTGATGTTACTTGAACATCATCATCATCATCATAAAGTGCCGTCTCCGCAACGAAGGTTGGCTGCAACGTATCTCCAACATCTCCTGTCTCTTGTCTTGGTGGTGCACTCTGCTAGACTGTAACCTGTCAATCGTGTAATGTTACTCTCCCACTTGTATCTCTGCCTACCTCTTGCTCGCTTCCCTTTGACTTTACCCTCAAGTAAGGTCTTCAATAGGGTGTCATGTCTTTTAATGTGTCCAAAGTATTTTATTTGCCTGATCTTTATTTCTCTTAGTAGTTCTTTCTTCATATTAAGTGTTTTTAGCACCTCTTTATTTGTTTTCTTCTCTTTCCATGATGTTCTCCCTATTCTTCTATATACCCACATCTCAAAGGCATCAATTTGTCTTCTAATTGTTTATTTAGTGTCCATGTTTCTGAGTCATACATTAATATGGAATAGATGTAGCATTTTATAATTCTCATTTTTAACTTGTTTGTAATTTGTTTAGATATTAATAATTTCCTCATGTCATTGAAGGTACTTTTAGCCATTCCTATTCTCCTTTTAACTTCTGTTTCACATCTGCCATCATTTGTGACTATGTGTAAATAATTTATTTACTTGAACAACTCTACTTGAAATCTAGTGCATATCGCTTTGACAATACGACTGAGAATTCAATGCATAACCAACAGAACAACCCCGGATATTAATATGTTAACACAATGAAATATATTTATATGTTTGTTAAATATGTAAGCAGCATCCTTATTGTACTTCGGTCACAAGTACAATTGGAGTTGGTGTCCTCTTATTATCGCAGAAAGTTGGCGTCATCTTCTTATCATTGAGAGTTGGAGTTCTGTTCTTATCGTTGAGAGTTGGAGTTCTGTTCTTATCGTTGAGAGTTGGAGTCTTCTTCTTATCGTTGAGAGTTGGTCTACTTCTTATCGTTGAGAGTGGATCCACTTCTTATCGTTGAGAGTTGGTCTACTTCTTATCGTTGAGAGTGGATCTACTTCTTATCGTTTAGAGTTGATCTACTTCTTATCGTTGAGAGTTGATCTACTTCTTATCGTTGAGAGTTGATCTGCTTCTTATCGTTGAGAGTTGGTCTTCTTCTTATCGTTGAGAGTTGAAGTTCTCTTTTTAGTGTTGAGAGTTGATCTGCTTCTTATCGTTGAGAGTTGATCTACTTCTTATCGTTGAGAGTTGATCTGTTTCTTATCGTTGAGAGTTGATCTGCTTCTTATCGTTGAGAGTTGATCTGCTTCTTATCGTTGAGAGTTGATCTGCTTCTTATCGTTGAGAGTTGATCTACTTCTTATCGTTGAGAGTTGAAGTTCTCTTTTTAGTGTTGAGAGTTGATCTGTTTCTTATCGTTGAGAGTTGATCTACTTCTTATCGTTGAGAGTTGAAGTTCTCTTTTTAGTGTTGAGAGTTGATCTGCTTCTTATCGTTGAAGTTCTATTTTTAGTGTTGAGAGTTGATCTACTTCTTATCGTTGATAGTTGATCTACTTCTTATCGTTGATAGTTGATCTACTTCTTATCGTTGATAGTTGATCTACTTCTTATCGTTGAGAGTTGACGTTCTCTTCTTATCGTTGGAAGTAGGCGTACTCTTATCGTTGAGAGTTGAAGTTCTCTTTTAATTTTTTCACGTATTTCCACTTTCTCCTCACTCGTCCTGTTTGTGTGTGTGTATATATATATATATATATATATATATATATATATATATATATATATATATATATATATATATATATATATATATATATATTATATATATATATTTCCTTGTGTGTTTGTTTGTGTATTTAATTGTTTGTTTCTATGTTTGTTTATTTGTTTGTCTGGGTCCCTAGGAATTGTATTTCATTTTTTCTTCGTCTGCATTCGTTCTCAAATCCCCGCATATTAGTAGGATGTAGTCCGGAGAACGGAATGTGTTGCATCATGTTTACAGCTTTACTGTGACGTCTGTGCAATTCGGTCTCCTACATCAGACTTCAGAATGGTTGCTGAGTCAATTTGTCCTCACCGTATCCTCCTTAGTCGCCTCTTATGACATGCGTGGAAGTTAAACAGTATTGATAATCTTTGCTTCCTATTTGGACTCTGATAGTACACCAGCGATATCATATTTTATTATATTTAATTATATTCCCAGGAGAAATTGAGCTCTTGTATCCTTTCGTGCAATAGCGTGGTTTCTCGGGAGTCTTATATCATACCGATAAGGCTCCAACTCTCAGCGGCGTGCAATCAATTGCTAAGAAGCATCCTATTCAGTTTCAGAGGAGGTTCACTCACCCTAAATAATACTCCGTCTATTAATCTCAGAGGGGGTTCACTTACTTAAATAATATCCAGTTTATTTAGACTTCAAGGGGGTTCACTCACCCTAAATAATACCATGTCTACTTTCGTACTGACCTCAATCTTTGTGCATTACTGACATTAGGACCACCAACATCAAACAAGTTCTCTGTATACCCACCTTCACATAGCAACATTCCACAAACTCTCATGTACTCAAACTTCTGTCTGGCCCACTTCTAACAAAATCAATGTACAGAACTTTTACCTGACCAGGTGAATCGAGAAAACTGTACAGGGATTCACGAAAATTAGATGCATGTTTTCTTTGAGAGAAAGATCGGCATAAAGATGAAAGAAGTTGACAGATCAATGACAGGCCGGTTTTTCACAAATGAGAAGATACTGCTATTGTATCTACGTGTATGTTTCCATGTAAGTCTTGGGTCAAAAGTGACTCTTATTATATCATCTTTGTCCTGGCCGACGAAATATGAATATATAACACACATTTTTTATATACAGTATAAACAATAAATAATAAATATATTTGGGGTAAAGAGAACATGACAGTTAACACTACAGAACAAGTTTAACAAACGGTTAATCCCCCCTCCCATACTAATACATTTAACACTACAGAACAAGTTTAACAAACGATGAATCCCCCCTCCCATACTAATACATTTAACACTACAGAACAAGTTTAACAAATGGTTAATCACATCACCCGCCCCACCCCCAATACTATATACATTTAACACTATAGAACAAGTTTAACAAATGGTTAATCTCCCCTCCCCCCCATACTAAATAATATATTTCATCACCGCAAGTAAGATGTGTCTGGCCAATGGACCAAATAAAACGCGATACACCGCAACGTCGTACTCTGAAATATATCCAATTGGAGCCATTGCGCTGCTACAAGCGAGTTCCAGCGGAAGTTTGAAAATAAACGCCAAAAAAAAATAATAAAATTCTTTTCAAAGAAATGTATTATTTCTTTCACCCCCTCCCCCGGTGAAATTTTTGAATTGCTTTCCATTGGTATTATTAGTTTACCCATTTGATAGTGATACATCATACATCATTCTTTATTTGTATAGTGATACATCATACATCATGGGAAGGTGTAGCTTCTGCCATTGTTAGACGTGTTTGATCTTGTCTAGTGTGCTACCATGCTCAATTATAATCTGGTGACAATAACCCGCCTAGCTCCTCCTCATGGTGTTATCTTGTCAAGAAGACAGATCAGTCGCTGATAGAATATGACAGCTTCTGCGACTTCCTTTTCGGGAAATGACCAAACATTCTATCAAGTTCCCCCCGAGTTCCCGACATAGTCTCATGTCTTCGTTATTCATTGTCTCCAGCAGTGTCATTAATGACAAGTCTTCTTTGACTATTTATACCTCATGTGTCTGAACCTTGACAGAATGAACAACGAAAACATGAGACCATGCTGGGAACGTGGGAACTTAATGAACTTATTACACATATATAGAACAAAAACAACTGGCCGCTCTGTAGATATCGCTACATTGCATTGGGTCAAAGAGCATATGCAAGAAGCCGCTGGATCACTAAAGAAGAAAAAGAAGGGAAAATATATATATATATAATATATACGCCCGGCTTTGTGGCGGAGTGCTACAAAGCGAGTGTGTGACGGCCAAGTAACCCAGCTCAATTCCTGTCATAGGCAATAGTGCATCTGGACATTTCAGAAAGCAATGACAAAGTACTGAATGTATGGCCTAAAAAACACTGCAGTCAAAAAAAACCTGGGTTGATGGCTACGTCCTGAATAGGATACACTACCAATTATTTATATATATATATATATATATATATATATATATATATATATATATATATATATATATATATATATATATATATATATATATATATATATATATGCTGTTTTTATTTTATTTAATCCCCAGGCTCCTTGACCTGGAGTTTGGGCCAACAGAGGCTGGAAATTAAAACCGGTAGGACCATCTCTTACATCGAACATAGCTAGCCCAAGGTAGCACACGCGCTGAACACAGAGCTGCCAGACTAAGAGGCACACCAGCAACTGTGGTATGGCAAAGTGGTAAAGTGGTATGGTAAACCCGTTAAGATAACACATTCGATATTCTTATACTTTTTTTTCATTCGCAGTGTTGCTAGAGCCTCCATGTTTTCTTCTCCTTTCACGAAGTTCTTCCTATTGTTCAGTGCATCGACATATCGAAGGCAGCATTTCAGCTCATTATCCATATTGCTGAACCATGTATTCATGTAGAATAGATGCATCACTTAAGAATTCTCATTTTCAGTTTGTTATTTGTTTGGATGTGTAGCTACCTCGTGTCATTGAACGCACTTTTAGCGTCCTCGTATCATTGAAAGAACTGTTATCGTCCTCATTTCAGTGAAAGCACTTTTAGCTTCCTCATGTCATTGAAAGTACTTTTAGATTATTCATTTCATTGAAAGTACTTTTAGCTATTTTCACTTTCCTGTTAGAGATACATTCGTCTCGGACAGCCAGTGATCAAGGTTTCAAACTAAACTCCGACGTTGGCAATTGTGCCCCTGTACCGATCAGAAAGCAATGTAATCTACTGAAATATGTACATTGCCTAGAAATTTTCCGCAACCAATAAATATTATGTTGATCACTGAATCCTGAAAAGTATATGCCACAAACTTGTATTCTGTTAATTTATGTTTCTCATCTACCAGCACTTATGAATGTGTGTCCAATATAGAAGAGCATCATACATGTTGTAATATCTTTCCATGTATTTGATGTTTAGTATTCTCCACAGCTGTTCTGATTATTATTATATTTTTTAATCTTAATATATAGTCCATATTCACTACTTGATATATCGACTTAATATATAGTCCATATTCACTACTTGATATATTGACTTAATATATTAGGCTTTGTGGCCCCGGATCAATTTTTACTAAGACGATTGCCATCTGCATATCGCAGATTGTTTATTATTATTATTTTCCCACTGGTCTTGAGCCCTGGCAGTCTTTTTATCTGCTTAAAAATGTTCTCTATGCATGTAGATGTTAAATAGGTTGGGTGATAAATTTATATGTTAGAATATAAACAAGTGCCTGGTACTATAGTGCCCCGTTAATTATTCTGCTGCACAATAAGGAAAAAAAGTTATATGCAAAAGTGAAATAGTTCACGAGGCTTAGAATTTGTCATAAACATTTCAATGTGGGAGCAAACAATGGAATCTTTTGAAAACACAAGTATTTACAGCAAATATAACGATCAGAACTCCCGCTACTCTATCGCTGAGCGCATGTATTCTTTGCTGCATCCGCGCCAAATTACGGCTTTATTTAGATGTCCCTTATTGTTACTTTTTATACCTGTGAATAAACGAGCCCTGAAATATGCGGGGATTTATCATTCATAGCTTTTATTCATTTGGTAAATACGGATCGCACAAAGTCCTCGACACAGGAGATTCGCGTCTGCCATTTATTATTTTTTTTGTTGTAATATTTTTTATCAATTTAATAGAAGTCTTTTATTTACCAATTCGCACTTGGCTTCCGGTCCAGAGTTTACGTGCTGGTAGCCCACCATGAACGAACTTGAATGGCTTCATAGATGTCAGGTTATAGTGCTATGTTTGTCAGACACACATGAAGCAGCACAATCCTAAAGGAAAAGTGGGCAACAGAACAAGCATTTTAACAGATATAAATATATTGTCTTTCCCCAGGTGAATGATGGTTGATAGTATCCGCACTTGTCGTTAACGTAGGGGTGAGAGACTCAATTGTAGTTCCAAGGCCAGGTGTGTTGCCTTGGTTGTATTAAACCTATATTTGTTCAAGGCTATATTGATGTTTTCTATCCGCTGTTTTCTTGATCTATCTTCTGCTTTATGTCTGGATATAATTTTGTTATATGCTCTTATTGGCATTTAGTTTGTGTCCATTCTCATAAGGTTAGTTAGTTAGTTATTCCTCTAGGGCCAAAGATGGCACATAGGGCGGATGTCATAGATTTCCATGTCTCTCTCTCATAAGGTGGCGAAACCATTTTATTTGCTGTCTTCGATTTGTTCAATACATGATATTATACCCACTCTTTTCCCAATTTCTTTACATCTTCTTTTATCTAGTTTAGTAATCGCTGCAGCTTTTCTCAAACACTTAATTTCACATGTAACGATTTTCCTTTTCATGGAGACGGTTAAGGACCATGTTTGGCATTGATAACAAAGTGTTGGTATAAAAATTTTACATATTATCTGTGTTTTGATCTTCATCTTTATCTTTAGGTGGAGAATTAATGGTGAAAGTTGGTACGTCATTGTGTTTGATTTCTGACATAGTGTTTCTATTTCTCTGTCTAGTCTACCATTTTTGAAAAAAATGTTGCCTAGATATTTAAATTCTTTGGCTTGTTTCACTTTGGTGTTATCTATTGTTATATTTATTGGTGCTGCTGACTTGCTACTTTTCATAATTTTCGTTTTTCGTAGTTAATTTTCATATTGTACACTTTACATGCTAATATCAATGCATTAATGTGGTTTTACACATTTCATTTTCATATATTAGACTTTTATCGTCGGCAAATAGTAGTTAGTTTATTTCATCATTCAGTTTCACATCAGGTTTATGTACAATGTTTTTCACTTTATTGATATGAGCTTCTTTTATTATTCTGTCCATGAAAAGTATAGGTGAGTATAAAATATTGAAAAGTATATGTGAAAGTATAGGTGAATATAAAGTATTGAAAAGTATAGGTAAAAGTATAGGTGAAATTATAGGTGAGTATAAAATGTTGAAAAGTATATGAAAAAGTATAGGTGAGTATAAAGTGTTGAAAAGTATATGTGAAAGTATAGGTGAATATAAAGTATTGAAAAGTATAGGTAAAAGTATAGGTGAAATTATAGGTGAGTATAAAATGTTGAAAAGTATATGTAAAAGTATAGGTGAGTATAAAGTATGGAAAAGTATAGGTAAAAGTATAGGTGAAATTATAGGTGAGTATAAAATGTTGAAAAGTATATGTAAAAGTATAGGTGAGTATAAAGTATTGAAAAGTATATGTGAAAGTATAGGTGAATATAAAGTATTGAAAAGTATAGGTAAAAGTATAGGTGAAATTATAGGTGAGTATAAAATGTTGAAAAGTATATGTAAAAGTATAGGTGAGTATAAAGTATTGAAAAGTATAGGTAAAAGTATAGGTGAAATTATAGGTGAGTATAAAATGTTGAAAAGTATATGTAAAAGTATAGGTGAGTATAAAGTATTGAAAAGTATAGGTAAAAGTATAGGTGAAATTATAGGTGAGTATAAAATGTTGAAAAGTATATGTAAAAGTATAGGTGAGTATAAAGTATTGAAAAGTATATGTGAAAGTATAGGTGAATATAAAGTATTGAAAAGTATAGGTAAAAGTATAGGTGAAATTATAGGTCAGTATAAAATGTTGAAAAGTATAGGTGAGTATAAAATGTTGAAAAGTATAGGTGAAATTATAGGTGAGTATAAAATGTTGAAAAGTATAGGTGAAATTATAGGTGAGTATAAAATGTTGAAAAGTATAGGTAAAAGCACGCAGCCATATCTTTCTCCAGATCTTGTTTCAAAAGGTTCAGTCATTCCGTTTGTTTCTGTTACTGAATTTCGCACTTTTGGTATAATGCTTTTATATTAAATATCTAACAGCTGTCCTCTTGTGTTATAATTGACAGATTTAGATATAGAGCAATAATTTAAAAAAATTTTGGACCACGTGCAACAACTGACCAGAGGTCAG
Source organism: Meghimatium bilineatum (assembly GCA_034231615.1). Lineage (NCBI taxonomy): Eukaryota > Metazoa > Mollusca > Gastropoda > Stylommatophora > Philomycidae > Meghimatium > Meghimatium bilineatum. The sequence continues at coordinate 62,422,267 of CM067322.1, read as the reverse complement.
TGATCAAGATCTACGAGAAAGTTTCAAACTGAAATCAAAGAGAATAGAAACAACGTTGAAATAATGGAAACGAACTACTAGAGGAACTTGTTAGAAAGGACACAATTTGTTTAACAAGAGCACCAAATGATAGAGGTTTTCCCATAGTCTGTCCAAGATCACTCATAGGCCTATAGCAGTAATAACATTTTTTTTTCCAGAATGATTTAGTGAAGCACATTCTGCTAATCTGGTGGAACTAACAGTCTTTGAGAGTTCTATACTGCTCATTTTTTCTGCCTAGTGGACACATATCTGACTGTATCAGGGTTAGTTTATTGTGCATATGGCAACTGAGTCCGCAATTCAACTGAGTTTACATCTTACGGTACAAAGTTTACATCTCACGGTACAAAGTTTACATCTCACGGTACAAATATTTTATAATTTCTATTTTTCAAAGCGAGCTTCTAACATATTTCTTTCTAATAAAGATGAAATTAAATGAATTTTTTGCTAGAAATGAGGTTCTCGAACTGATTTCTTAATAATAAAGTCAGTGTCAAACGAATATCGTATTAGTAACACATGACGATGTTAAGCTGAATTGTCTGTGTGTTTATACAGTAAAAATGGTTGTAGAACGTTGTGAGCCACTGTGGGTCAAGTTCTTGGAATATTGGTCTATATATAGCGTTATATTTACTAAGAAAGTATTGAAAAAGACACTAGATCAGTGGTTCTGAACCTTCTTTATTCCGCGACCCTAATACATTTCCTCATGCTGTGGTGACCCACAACCACAAAATGATTTTTCTTGCTACTTCATAATGTGTGTTTTCCGATGGTCTTAGTCAACCCCAGTGAAAGTGTAGTTCGACCCCCAAAAGGGTCGCAGCCCACAGTTTGAGAACCGCTGCACGGTTATTCGTCATCTACAACCTGGTAAGATGGGTGCTTTTGGGCAAAACTATCATATGGTACTGATTTATAGAAACCTGCGTAATATGGTGATGACTTATAGAAAACTGTAGGATATGATGCTGATTTATAGAAAACTGTGGTATATGATGCTGGTTTATAGAAAACAGATATGATAATGCTTTATAGAAAACCGTGGGATATGATACAGATTTATAGAAAACTGAGATATGTGGATATTATGATATTTTATAGAAAACATCATCCAAAAAAGTTCTGGAAAAAATATGTTAATCATATTATTCAATTTTTAAAAAATGACAAATCAAGGGAAATGAAATAGCAGACAGTTAGCCAAAACTGGAAGTAATTGCCAACAACATATAAAATACACTCGAAAAATGAATGTTATAATTAAACTCCGTATACATGGCATGAAACTTAACTCACCCATGCAGCCATACAGATTATGCTATCCACAAGCCTGGAAGAAATAACAATAATTTTTAGATTGAGAATAGGCCAGACTCAAATAACACATGCATAGGAGATTTGGAATTGACAACACCGACATGTGCCCATGCCAACGATCTCCAGAAAATAACATAATATACAGAATTGCTCATTGTATAACACCACGAGCAGAAGACTAGGACAATCTGACACAGTTCTTGCGGATATGCTCTATGGCGGATATGATGCCGTATTATATTGCATCTCTCTCTCTCTCTCTCTCTGTCTCTCTCTCTCTCTCTTGTGTGTGTATGGTTAGATATTATCCTTATTTATCGTCTTAGTCTTCTAAATTGCGTATTAGTGCGAAATTTCTTTATGTAGCGCACTACTGTACTTTTGAACGCATTGACCAAATTGTGTGCAATACGTTATGGTCATTCCGTTATTCTACAGTCGCTGCACGAACAGTTTATTTTTTTTAAACATATTTTTAGAGTAAATATTTGTCCTGTATTATGTTTTGTTTTATTGTTATTATATGTTTGTTCAGATGAAGATTATAGTTCGAAACGTCAACCTTTTTCGTCCTTATTCCTTTTACTATAGTTGTTTTTAATCATCGATTTATTAGTAGAAAGTAGTAATAGGTATGTGTGACAAATATTTACTTATTGGCTATTACTTATAATGGCATTGGAACGACAGCTTAAATTCCCACCCCTACGCTTAACGGTAAGTGTAAATGCGATCAACCATCATTCCCATGGGGACAGACAATAAACAATCGACTATTACTTCGGTATTTGTGTTACAACTGTTCATACCTGATTGTCGGATGTTATCTCTCTTTTTTTTTGGTAGTTACATATTTGACAAATGGTGTAGTTTAAAGCCGAATCATGTGATCTGTTAAACAGAGTAACGAAATCACAACAAAGTTACTAACTACAGCAAAGTAAGTACACAAATCTGTAAGATTCAGGGTTTGTGAGAAAACAACAACATTAATATTATTTAATACCTGTTTAATAATCGTGTACACGCGAGAAACATATGAGGCTGTGCTGCAGCAAAATAACAAAATTAACTTTCCTAGAGCCGGCACAATTTCCATTGCAATATATGGATGTGAATCTTGGACAATCACCAATAATATGAGAAACATAATTATATAATTTGAAACACCATGCTACAAAAGAATCATCAGCAAACCATGGACCAAAGAGATCACCAAAATTGACATTTTGAGAGTAATAAAAGTAAAAGAAAACTGGCTAAACAACAAGGAACTCTAGAAAATTAACTTATTTTGACTATATCAAATGACACGACAGCCTAGAAAAGACCATAATGAAAGCGTTGATGCTAGGATATCGAAAAAGAAGTACTTCACGATGAAGATGGATGCTTGCTATCAAATACAACCTTCAGCCGAAGACGGATGTGTTGGGCCATTGGCGCAAATAAAACGGCAACACAACGCATTTCCATTCTCTGGACTACATCCAACTGGAAATCTTGTAGGATCATTGTCCTGTTACAAGAGAAATCTAGTGGGAATTTGAGAATGAACACTGAAGAAGAAATACAACCTGAACATGACACCCAGAGAAGCATGAACACTGGCTCTAAACGAGAAGAATTTTCGAAATGTTGTGATGACTATTACATCATGTCCATGTTATGCATGCTTTGAGAGTCTGTGAGTATTACTGAGTGTGTTGATGTATCGGTTATCAACCAATCAAGTGCTGATGTAACTCCCCCTTTCTCCATCCTCATGCTCGATGTGACAGTGGGATGTGCTAAAGATTTCTCTACCAACTTCACGCCGTTTCTGTAGGTAACAAAACATCAACCGCTTTTATTTATGTTTCTGTTAACTGAGCCATCTGTGTGTATAATTATGTCTTGTTGTTTCGAGTGTAACTGGGCGAGTTCATGCACTGTAGCCTGGGCACTGACACCCGTCTATTTTCGACACGCTTTATCTAGTTGTATTATTACTTTAGTCAGTGATTTCTTCTCAGTGTCTACCTCCACCCATTCACTGTCCTTTCCTATTTCTTCAAATTCACATACTTTTCGCAATGTGTCTTCAGCCTCTGTCATCCATGATGTGCCACGCTTGATTCGTTTTCCATTTTACACATCTAGATGTTGGTATAATGGCTGGTGGTTGTATTCTGTTATTTCAAGGTACGACCTAACTTATGCTACCTGATGTCGCACTCTAATTCTGGGGAGATCCTGTAGAAAACAAAACGAATATATTGTTACTAACCACTGAGCTACCACACCTTGAGGTAGAATATATTGTTACTAACCACTGATCTACCACGCCTTGAGGTAGAATATATTGTTACTAACCACTGATCTACCACACCTTGAGGTAGAATATATTGTTACTAACCACTGAGCTACCACACCTTGAGGTAGAATATATTGTTACTAACCACTGATCTACCACGCCTTGAGGTAGAATATATTGTTACTAACCACTGAGCTACCACACCTTGAGGTAGAATATATTGTTACTAACCACTGATCTACCAAGCCTTGAGGTAGAATATATTGTTACTAACCACTGATCTACCACGCCTTGAGGTAGAATATATTGTTACTAACCACTGATCTACCACGCTTTGACGTAGAATATATTGTTACTAACCACTGAGCTACCACGCTTTGACGTAGAATATATTGTTACTAACCACTGAGCTACCACGCCTTGACGTAGAATATATTGTTACTAACCACTGAGCTACCACGCCTTGACGTAGAATATATTGTTACTAACCACTGAGCTACCACGCTTTGACGTAGAATATATTGTTACTAACCATTGAACTACCTTGTCTTGGCGTAGAATATATTGTTACTAACCACTGAGCTACCACGCTTTGACGTAGAATATATTGTTACTAACCACTGATCTACCACGCCTTGACGTAGAATATATTGTTACTAACCACTGAGCTACCACGCTTTGACGTAGAATATATTGTTACTAACCACTGAGCTACCACGCTTTGACGTAGAATATATTGTTACTAACCACTGAGCTACCACGCTTTGACGTAGAATATATTGTTACTAACCATTGAACTACCTTGTCTTGGCGTAGAATATATTGTTACTAACCACTGAGCTACCACGCTTTGACGTAGAATATATTGTTACTAACCATTGAACTACCTTGTCTTGGCGTAGAATATATTGTTACTAACCACTGAGCTACCACGCTTTGACGTAGAATATATTGTTACTAACCACTGAGCTACCACGCCTTGAGGTAGAATATATTGTTACTAACCACTGAGCTACCACGCTTTGACGTAGAATATATTGTTACTAACCACTGAGCTACCACGCTTTGACGTAGAATATATTGTTACTAACCACTGAGCTACCACGCTTTGACGTAGAATATATTGTTACTAACCATTGAACTACCTTGTCTTGGCGTAGAATATATTGTTACTAACCACTGAGCTACCACGCTTTGACGTAGAATATATTGTTACTAACCATTGAACTACCTTGTCTTGGCGTAGAATATATTGTTACTAACCACTGAGCTACCACGCTTTGACGTAGAATATATTGTTACTAACCACTGAGCTACCACGCCTTGAGGTAGAATATATTGTTACTAACCACTGAGCTACCACGCTTTGACGTAGAATATATTGTTACTAACCACTGAGCTACCACGCTTTGACGTAGAATATATTGTTACTAACCATTGAACTACCTTGTCTTGGCGTAGAATATATTGTTACTAACCACTGAGCTACCACGCTTTGACGTAGAATATATTGTTACTAACCATTGAACTACCTTGTCTTGGCGTAGAATATATTGTTACTAACCACTGAGCTACCACGCTTTGACGTAGAATATATTGTTACTAACCACTGAGCTACCACGCCTTGAGGTAGAATATATTGTTACTAACCACTGAGCTACCACGCTTTGACGTAGAATATATTGTTACTAACCACTGAGCTACCACGCTTTGACGTAGAATATATTGTTACTAACCACTGAGCTACCACGCTTTGACGTAGAATATATTGTTACTAACCACTGAGCTACCACGCCTTGACGTAGAATATATTGTTACTAACCACTGAGCTACCACGCTTTGACGTAGAATATATTGTTAGTAACCACTGAGCTACCACGCTTTGACGTAGAATATATTGTTACTAACCACTGAGCTACCACGCTTTGTCGTAGAATATATTGTTACTAACCACTGAGCTACCACGCTTTGACGTAGAATATATTGTTACTAACCACTGAGCTACCACGCTTTGGCGTAGAATATATTGTTACTAACCACTGAGCTACCACGCTTTGACGTAGAATATATTGTTACTAACCACTGAGCTACCACGCTTTGACGTAGAATATATTGTTACTAACCACTGAGCTACCACGCTTTGACGTAGAATATATTGTTACTAACCATTGAACTACCTTGTCTTGGCGTAGAATATATTGTTACTAACCACTGAGCTACCACGCTTTGACGTAGAATATATTGTTACTAACCACTGAGCTACCACGCCTTGACGTAGAATATATTGTTACTAACCACTGAGCTACCACGCCTTGACGTAGAATATATTGTTACTAACCACTGAGCTACCACGCCTTGAGGTAGAATATATTGTTACTAACCACTGAGCTACCACGCCTTGACGTAGAATATATTGTTACTAACCACTGAGCTACCACGCTTTGACGTAGAATATATTGTTACTAACCACTGAGCTACCACGCTTTGACGTAGAATATATTGTTACTAACCACTGAGCTACCACGCCTTGACGTAGAATATATTGTTACTAACCACTGAGCTACCACGCCTTGAGGTAGAATATATTGTTACTAACCACTGAGCTACCACGCTTTGACGTAGAATATATTGTTACTAACCACTGAGCTACCACGCTTTGACGTAGAATATATTGTTACTAACCACTGAGCTACCACGCTTTGACGTAGAATATATTGTTACTAACCACTGAGCTACCACTCTTTGACGTAGAATATATTGTTACTAACCACTGAGCTACCACGCCTTGACGTAGAATATATTGTTACTAACCATTGAACTACCTTGTCTTGGCGTAGAATATATTGTTACTAACCACTGAGCTACCACGCCTTGACGTAGAATATATTGTTACTAACCACTGAGCTACCTGGTCTTGGCGTAGAATATATTGTTACTAACCACTGAGCTACCACGCTTTGACGTAGAATATATTGTTACTAACCACTGAGCTACCACGCTTTGACGTAGAATATATTGTTACTAACCACTGAGCTACCACGCTTTGACGTAGAATATATTGTTACTAACCACTGAGCTACCACGCCTTGAGGTAGAATATATTGTTACTAACCACTGAGCTACCACGCTTTGACGTAGAATATATTGTTACTAACCACTGAGCTACCACGCCTTGAGGTAGAATATATTGTTACTAACCACTGAGCTACCACGCCTTGACGTAGAATATATTGTTACTAACCACTGAGCTACCACGCCTTGACGTAGAATATATTGTTACTAACCACTGAGCTACCACGCCTTGACGTAGAATATATTGTTACTAACCACTGAGCTACCACGCCTTGAGGTAGAATATATTGTTATTTTAATAAATTAAAGAACACATGAAAAGACCTAAACGTGCAACACTTAAAAGAGAATGGAAGCTGTGAGAAAGTGTGCAGGACATGGATAGATCGTGCAGCACGAATACCTATAGAAATATATTAATTCTGACACTGTATTAGCTCACACACACAAAATATTATGTAGTACACTAGTATTTACGAAGCCGAATTAAGTTTGGTTTTAATCAACTATTCACAGGAATCATCAGCATTTATATCGTTTATACCATTCCATATCTCCAGCAGGAGTCTGATTGTCAATGAAACTGAGCACCAATGAGACTGCGCAGTCTAAGTGTTTTAGATCGGTTCAATAATCAGTAATATCTTTTTTATCTCTTTTACTCATTATGCTAAAACGATCAGATGTGATTCACAGATTGTTAACATACAAATCCATATAACACGAGGGTATGGAGATTCAGAAGTTCATTAAAATAGAGGAAAATACCATAGATCAGGGGTGGGCAAACTATGGAAATTTCTACAAGTAAACTTGTTTCAGATTTCAAAGGAATTATAAAATCTTACAAGCAATTACATACATCTCATTAGAAATTAATAATATCAATAAAGTTGTAACTGTTGTGACTGTATGTGTATGATGTTTTTTTAAATCTTCATTAAAACTATTGATACCCATATTAAAACCCATATTGTAACTGTATGCAATATAATATTTTTTAAATATTGTTAAAATATTTGCAAAACCTTTTACCTTTTATCAATATTAGAAAATATACTGTTATAGTGTAAGTCTGTTAGAAATGTAATTTATTTCAGAAGTTATCTGCATTATGTAAAACTACCTTTCTTTACAATAAAAATATTTAATTGATTACTTACCGAGAATTTTAAACAAAAATATACATAATATTATATGCGGCCCTCCAATAGCTTTACAATTTTCAATGTGGCCCTCTGCACAAAAAGTTTGCCCACCCCTGCCACACATTGGAAAAATTGAGCTTTATATTTAACGAAGTGTTGAATTGTAAAAAAATGAGAATGATATTTAGCTAGATGTTGGCTCAAACAAGCACATTAGAAACAAATTAAGAATGATATTTAGCTAGATGTTGGCTCAAACAAGCACATTAGAAAAAAATTAAGAATGATATTTAACACAGCAAAACAAGTATGGGAGATGTACATCAGTTACATAAACTTTTTGTCAATTTTTACCCCTCCCCCATTTTAACAACTTTAAAGTGTTCTAGGAATCCCCCCCCCACCCGCCCTTGTGCTTGATTGATTTAAAAAATGTACACCCCGCCCAAAAAAATTAGAAGGAAAGTGCGCACAAATCTTTCTTTTTTTCAAATTTGTATAAACATTTTCAAATTAAAAAAATTAATGTTGTATAGAAACAATATTGTTGAAGTCAACTTTTCCCTTGTCAACAACTGTCAATCTGTTTCACACTCCACCCTAAAAATATTCTCAATTATTAACCTCATTTATGGACAGCCACATAAAATGATCGATGATGGTCAACTCAATGAAACTACAGAAAAATACTTTAAAATGATGTAAAATAAACAGTTTAGTGCCCTCTCTTCTTTTGCTTTTAATAAACTACGGTCCTGGTGAAGTGTAATATGTTTTGAAAAACTCACTCGTGACGTATACCTGGAAACAAGCATAACAAATGAGAGACAAGTTGAACATCTGCGACATATCACTGGAGCTGACAAAGAGGGTGGAGGGTAAAGTGCTCATGGTTCAGGGGCGTAGATATATTTTCGGTAATACATAGAAAAGGACGTTACTTCGTTTTCCTTAGAATTTTCTTTACTGGGGGGGGGGGAGGGAGGCGGAGACTTTTACTTTCTATTTAACTTGCTTCTTAGTACTAGATGTTATGTTATGGGGGGCGGGGCCGTCAACCTTCTATTTAACTTGCTTCTTAGTACTAGATGTTATGTTATGGGGGTGGCGGGGCCGTCAACCTTCTATTTGACTTGCTTCCTAGTACTAGATGTTATGTTCTGATGTCCTAGGAGGGGGAGTTGATGCGGGGATTTAACCCCACCCTCCCCCCACCCCAACTTCATATACGTCTTGCTATTGTTGATAACAGAGTTAATTGTGACGGAGAGAAATGACCGCCCACACAAGTCAGCTTACATAGTTATTTTAGTTTTCATTTTACTTTTATATGAACGTTTTCAACAACTAATATGCACATTTATATTATATTTAATTACAAGTTATTGCTACTACTACTACTACTACTACTACTACTACTACTACTATTACTACTATTATTACTACTACTACTACGAGGAGGAGGAGAGAGGATGAACAGGTTAGAGAAAGCCGTGAACTTTAATTATGACTCGGCAAATCCGCTTTCCCTTTCAGGGCCTCAATGAGGACGTCACGAAGTGGGCGTGGCGACAGCATTTATAACTGTGTCTCTAGCGGATTAGTTTATTGTATGTTCCGAATGACAACATGGCGATTTCCATAATGCAGGACTTAACTGATACACTGTTAAGAAATGAAGAGAAGCTTATGGAATACATATCGTTTATTGTCCTAATATGGGGATTACTGCTTCTTATATCACTTCTGCAGGTCACTGCACCTTACGGACGATACTCGCGATCAGGATGGGGCACTCTTGTCCCACCAAAATTCGCATGGGTATTTCAGGAATTCCCATCTTTTGGTGTCCCATTTATTTTAGCGTTTAATGCCGACTGTGCCAAGGTCAATAATAGGCTTAACCTGTTTGCTGTTGGACTCTTCCTAATTCATTATTTTCAAAGGTAAGCTATTTATTAAAATATTTAAATCAGATATATTTTCTATTATATCAGATATCAGAATAACTATCCGAATATAATGATAACAGTATCGTAAATTATCACTGTGTTTTTATATATTTTTAGAATATTTTACCAAATACGGTAATCCAGTGTGACCAGACGTCTTGGGTTTACCGGGACAGTTCCAATTATTTTATGAGTTGTCCCAGTGTCCCGAAAATCTTTATCAAAACAGAAATATCCCGGTTTGTAAAAATTGGTATATATCTCATAGTAGACCCTAATATTTGTTTAATTGGCTGAATTTATGCTGAAATGAAACATGTTAACATGTATACAAACTTTGAACAGCCAGCAAATTTCCAAATTTCTTGATTATTTATACTAAGATGAAGTAAACATATTCAAATGTTCTCATGGTCTATTAGAATATGATTAATGATTAATTTTTACTCAGCCCTTCACATCAAGATTTCGGAATAAAATAAAATAATACATCAAAATATTTTGCGGGATTTTTTTTTTGTGGGGCGGGGTATGCAGGGGTGTGACGATTTTGTTTGTTATTTTGACGTTTCAAACAGCTACCACAGTAAGCTATGCTACACATATATACAGTGAATTCAGATCTAGAGGCCGACCACGAAAACGATGGACCATTGAAATAAAAGAGGCGACAAATTCCACAATATACTCAGCACACAAGAGGGTCGTCTCCTGAAAATTCTTCTACCCCTGTCGCCGAAAGGCAACAACTACCCCTGTCGCCGAAAGGCAACAACTACCCCTGTCGCCGAAAGGCAACAAAGGGTTCCAGCGAATAGATTGTGTGTCCCGATCTTTTTAGTTCAATAATCTAATCACCGTGCGCAATCTTCATCTAACATTATATGCGTTTTACTTTCAAAATGACCTCCATCGGTTATTTTCTATTTAACAATATATGACATTATTTGTCAACATTATCTCCATGTGTTGTTTGTTTGTCGGGGTCAACGTAGACCAGTTCAGCTCAATTGGGATAGAGCTGATAATTATTGTAATAACAATGTCCGAATGTTGCTAGTGAGCCCTATTTACGCATTATTGATATTGCGAATTACAGAATTTGGAATTATTCCGAGCAGGGCAACTGAGGGAGCGTTTAAGGTGTGTGCGTTTATATGTGTGTAACAAACGAGCTACAGGAACTATCATCATGCATACTCTTCATCATGTGCCGGGAGAGATCGAGCACCTTGCGCTACCCAGACATACTAGTGTTAAATGTTTGTAGTTCTCGATGAATTTACATACGTGCAGTGTGTATTGACTATGCATCGATCGACTGGTCTAGATTCATAGTAACTTGAGAATATACACGTTACAACTCTTGACTTAAATCGCATCTTTTTTAAGGATACTAATTGGTTGAAAACAGACGACGTACTGACTTAAGTTGCGAGGTGTCAAATGAACGGACGTGGTTCAAATTCCATATGCTGCCATTTGAGTTTGCCTAAATAAAGGGCGTTAACATCGATTCAGTAAACTAAACTAAGCATGTGCGCCTGGAGTTTAATTAAGCTAACCTTAAACTAAACATCTGCGCCTGGAGCTTAATTAAGCTAAGCTTAAACTAAACAATATACACCTGGAGCTTAATTAAGCTAAGCTTAAACTAAACATCTGCGCCCGGAGTTTAATTACGCTAACCTTAAACTAAAAATGTGCGCCTGGAGTTTAATTAAGCTAAGCTTAAACTAAACTTATGCTCCTGGAGAATATGAGAATACGATACATGAATTTAAAATAATTAACTGCAGTTAACAAACTAAGGATGCAATAAATGCAATGCAACATGAATATATTGTCTTTTCTCTGCTTTTGCTGTAGGGCATCGCAGGATTGATTGAGGATCGGTTTTCGGGCTATTGTCACTTGATATGCAGTGACATTATAACGTTTCAGAACGTTGCTAACTCCTTCATTCCACCTTCTTCTTTTAACTTCCTCTGTCTCTTTTTGTTTCCATTCTCATAGCGTTTACTCTTGCTGCTGGCCAGTGTGGATTAATTCTCATTAACTGACCGAACCATCTGAGTTTCTGTTTTTCCATATATTTGATCACAGACGTCATTCCTCAACAGCTCTTGTAATCTATTCATTCCTCACATAGTCTCTTCTTGTTCTGTTTGCTGCTTTTCTTAAACATCATTTTCACAGTTAGCAAATAAAGTTAATAACGCATAATAATGTAAGCATATTTTGTTTAGGGATTCCCTTCTCAATTATTGTTGACATTTATTTTAAGCATCATTATCACGTTCGGTAGCAGTGATAGCGATGCGTTCTAACAGTGGTTTAGTTTGTGCCCATTGAAATTGTGAGACTAAGAATCGTCTGATATCGTCTGCATAACTAAAAGCACTTCAGTCAAGACGTCTATTCAGTCTTTTGTTGTTAAAGCGAAGTACTTTATATAACTCAGTTATGTTATATTTGCGTATTTCCAGTTTTGATTTTCTGTTATGTAACTTTGAGAGGAATTTTATAAGCCACGACCTGAACTAGTCGAATTTAAAATCTTACTTCCTAAATATATAATCCAATCCCAACTATTATTTGAACCCGAGACCTCCCATCTATGATTTCGGCTACGCGATCCAGCATAACACTCACCAAATGTTTATCTTTTTATTCATCATTCATTCCCTGTGGAGCATTTTTATTCTTCAACAAACCTCTTCCATTTTGATCTATTCACTTCTATTGCTTGAAGTTTTTTTCATGTCCTACTAATTAAAAAAAAACACACCACACGTTAGCTATTTCTTTCCTTCTGGTATTTCTTAAGCTTCCTTCCTATTAAAACCAAAAAAAAACTATCATAGTTCGCATATGCAAACCGACATTATGTCCTATCAAAAACTATCATTTTTCAGACATGAAAGCCAACATGATTGACGATCAAAAACAATGATTATTCAGACATGCAAGCCGACATTATTCCCTACTAAAAACTATCATAGTTCAGACATTTAAACAACAATCACTGATTATTATAGCTCAGACATGCAAGCCGATATTATTTCTGATTAAAAAAATATTATAATTCAGACATGCAAGCCGACATGATTCCTTATTAAAAAGAACTATCATTGTTTAGACATATAAGCCGACATATTATGTTATGTTATGTTCCTCCATGGCCATAGGCGGCGCATAGGGCAGAAACCATAACTTTCCATTTCTGTCTTTGTGTTGCCAGTTCTTTCAATTGTTGCGTGTTGTTTAGGTTCATTGACATGCCTTCTCTATTAATGGTTCTTCGTAGAGTTTCTCTAGGTCTCCCTCTTCTTCTTACTCCAGGTGGCACCCAATATAGTGATTGCTGGGGAATTCTTAGGCTGTTCATTCTGAGAACATGGCCGATGTAAGTCCAATGTCTTTGTCTAATGAAGGAAGATATATAGGTTTGTTTGCTTTCCTCTCTTATAGTAGTGTTAGATTTAAAGTCACTCCACTTAACGTTCAGAATGGTACGTAGGCATTTGTTTTCAAAGGAGTCGAGTCTTTTATCTGTGGCTTTTGTGGCTTTCCAACTTTCGCACCCATATGATAGAATAGGGATGATGTTGGAGTTAAACAACTTGAGTTTTGTGGTGTTTCTTAGTGTGTTTGACGTCCATATGTTGCGTAGTTTATTGAAAGCACCCGCTTATAAGCCGACATGATTCCTTATAAAAAAACTATGATTGTTTAGACATATAAGATTATATGATTCCATATAAAAAAACTATCATAGTTCAGATAGAAACAAATAAAGCGCTTTCCAACACAATTTTCTTACCAACATTGTGTTATCAGTGTCAAACTTGGACATTAGATTCTAGAACAATACATAAGAGTAACACCACTGAAATGAAATGTGTGAGAAGTATGATTGGAGTTAGCTTGAGAGACAAAATCAGGAATGAAACACTAAGGAAACAATTAGAGATCAAGTCAGCAATAAAAAACATCCAGAAACAACAAGTTAAATGGTACGGCCACATAGTCAGACAGAAAGAGCAAAGTATTATCCAAAAAATACTTAACAAACGATACGAAAACAGTCGACCTATTGGACGACCTCGTTAAAGGTGGATAGATAGTGTATTAGAGACACTCGGAAATATAACAGCGGAAGAGGCAAATAGAAGGGCAAAAGACACTCCGTACACTCACTCTCCCCTCAACACCGAATGGTACATGAGGACAGAAAGAAGAAGAAGAAGGATAGTTCAGATATGTAAGCCGACATCATTTCATATGAAAAAAACTATTATTGTTTAGACATATAAGATTATATGATTCCTTATTTAAAAAAACTATCATAGTTCAGATATGTAAGCCGACATCATTTCATATAAAAAGCTAGCATGGTGTTGACATGTATGCTGACATAAGTTTCTGTCAAAAACTAGCATGGCTTTGACATGTAAGTTAATATGACTTCTTGTCAACAACGAACCAGAAACGAACATTCGATGGGGAAATGAGCAGAGCAAAACAAAAGAAATCATGGGCAGACAATATCAAAGTATTGACAGTTGATTACTTTTCTAGTCTCATGCGCATCGCTGAAGATATAAATCGTTGGAGGGTCTCATTACTGAAAATATAAATAATAGGATGACTCTCATCGCTGAAGATCGAATATCATCTGAGGGCTCTCATCACTAAAGATAGAAATCGTTGGATGATTCTCATCGATAAATATAGAAATCGGTGGAGAACTCTTTGTTTGACTCATTAATTGCAATGCCCCTGCAAAGCTGACTGACGGCTTGTGGATTATTGATTCATATTGAGCTGGTTATTGAGTTCTATCTTCACTGGTCTCTGTTTAGTTCTTTCCATGAGTTCCTCTTTAGTGATATTATTATAACATTTCAAACATTCTATTCTACGGGTGAATCCATTTATAAATGTTTGTAGTTTTCTTGATGTCATCAATGTTTAGGGGTCGTACAACCGAATAGATTTAACATTTTTGTTGAATATTCATAGTTTTGTATTTCGTCCGTGTTAAGGGGCCTGAAAGGGGAACAAACTGCAATACTATGACTTATGACTATATACATGTCGTAGGACACGACTAAGAATATTTGGGGGTAGAGTTGACTGTCCTGTCGATAGGTTAAAGTTACCCGAAAGTCATGCTAAAGTTGGATGTGTCGGGCCGGAAAGTTCCTATATAGCAGCAAAATGTAACCATAATACAACGTGTTATGTTCTCCGTACTACCTTCTGATAAACAGCAGCTGTATGAGAACAAACCCAATATAAGAAGTTTAAAAAATAATTGATTTAATTTATACTTCCAACAACAAATGCATGCTATCTATTTTTTGCAACCATTTAATTTTGCTCCTTCTGATTCTACAAAACAAAAGATAGGCTTGAATAAAAATCATTACTGTGTGTTTTTCTGTTAAGGAGTGCATGGCTGCCTTGTGACTGTGGAAATAAAGGCCGTTTTGTCGAAGCTGTCGTCGCGGAAGCTGTCGTCGCGGCGAGTACATGAAGAATTTTTATTGCACTCTGAACTCGGGACATCAGGGTTCTGAGGCCGACGTTCTAGCCATACGACCACTAGGCTTGAATAATTATATATCATTATTTAAATATTTGCCTGCGTATAGTATATAGTATAGGATATATATATCGAGTTTATGTTAAATTTGTGAAACTTGATACTTAACATCTACAAGTTATAAAGAATATTTCTCATCCAGACTTCTGCCGCCCCTCCCTGTGGTCCTTTTGAATATGGTATGGGGCATTTTAGACTAAAGTTACTAGAAACATGTTTTTACTTTGTTGGTGTCCGACAATAGCTTGTGCAGACATTAACTGTAAGATTGTTAAACAGTAAAAGTATTTTTTTTCTTTTTTCCCCCCCACAATCAAGATGTTATTGAAACGAAACAATTGACAACATAACATATGTAATGGGACAGTACAGGACGGACATAACAGGACAGTAAAGGGATAAATGTTCCAGTATAGAGTAATAACTCTAAACAGGAAGTAAGTGGCTGGAGTAACACAGGGCAAATATCATCTTACTAGGAAAATAGTCGTCTAAAATGACTCATTTGACCTTTCCCGTGAATTCCATTGGTCATTGTGTATATTTTGTGCCTGCAGGTACTGAAAATTGCAGATAAAGTTGAATTAATCATCTTAGAATGCTGTTTTCCAATTAGCCAATATGTCTTATATTATCGATTGAGAAATATGATGTTTGGTTCGTATTTTTCTTGACTAACGGCATACCCAACGATGGTATAGTCAGCATCACGACCGTTGTTATATACAAGTAGTTGTTAAAGATTTAAAAAAAAAATATTTTGGGTGGTAAATTCAACATATTTTTATGGACAAATTCAACATATTTTTATGGGTCAATTAAATATATTGTTATGGGTAGATTCAACATATTTTTATGGGAAAACTCAGCGTATTTCTAATGGGTAAATTCAACATACTTTTAGGACTGTTCGCTTAAACTATAATCCTTATGCGGAAAATTGTAAAATGTATGTACATGATATTTACTCAATATCACAGAGACAAGACAAATTTACATATCGTAAATGCACTTCCCCCCGTTGATTGTGTTATTTTTTTGGTTGCATCAACAATGAAATAATGTTATGCTTAAAATAATGATGAATTACCACATCACTAGTGTGTTGATACATAAGACTTTCATAAAGTGCACTCTCCATAAAGACATCCCAAAGGATGGCAGCAAGAAGTTGATCAAACCTAAATATAGGTTTGATCAACTTCTTGCTGTCATCGTTTGGGACAGTGTGAACCTCTTGCAATTTATGAAGTCTGTGATATCTCAGCATATGAACGTAAGCCCATAATGATGAATACTTCATTATGTTCTAGTAACTTTAGTCCGGCTCTGTGGCGAAGTGGTACAGAGCGCGTCTCTGACGGCAAAGGTACCGAGTTCGATCCTCACCACAGGCAATTGTGCATCCGAACCGTTCAGAAAGCAATGGCAACCTACTGAACGTATTTATATTGCCTAGAAAATCATCACAGTCAACAAATGCTGGGTTGATAGCTACGTCCTGGATAGGATATGCTACCAATTTTTTTTTTTAACTTTAGATGCATTTCTTTATATTCTTTTCCATAAATATTTACAGAATTGATTGAACTATATCATTATAGTGAAAATGTAGTAACTGCTCAGAGAAAGCAAAATCAGATATGGTAGTTACGACATTGAAATTAATAATGTACTGCCAAATTTGAATACAGAACAATATAATTCAGATCATATGCGTGATACAATTAGTTTGAAAACAAAATATAAATTTTATATTTAAATGTGTTTAATATATATTATTTAACAATTTTAATCGGTGTTTAAAAACAGTTATACTGACAAGAAAAAAAAACAAGAAATAGGTAAGGAGTGTTCCAAATATTTAAACACACGGCATACTAACAACATTCACAAAAACAGGCGTCGTTTCGACGTAAAAGTCTTCATCAGGACAAAAAAATGCAAGCAACACAAAACGAATAATACACAAAGAGATCAAATGAGCAAAAGTAGACAATAAAAAGAGAGTAGGTCGAAAGAAAAAAAAAAGAAGAAATAGCAAAACGAACAGCGCAAGAACGAGTATGATAAAATAAAACAAATGAATAAGGACAAGAAAATTGTTGACGACAGCTTTTCAGCCTCTCATTTATGTCAATAAGTGTCACATTTTTCAAACACCCTCCCCGCTTCATTGTTGACCTAATGTAAGGACAGCTCGTTAAGTCACCCCCCCCCCAATCCATGTTTCCTAAATTGATTACTGTGGTGTTCATGTCGTCTTTGTTACTTTGGGAAACCAATGATTGATTTATTCACTCTTTATTTTATGTAAGGATTGTGTTTCACTGCCTTTATATATATATATATATATCCCTCTAGGTGATTCATATTCTTCTTCTTTTACGTTCGCTCACAAACTCCTACAAATTATCTGAATATAGTCCGGAGAACGGAATCCGTTGTGTGCTGTTTTATAGCATTACTGCGATATCTGCGCCTTTCGCCCGTACACATTTAACTTCAGCATGGCTTCTATGTTACTTTGAGCTTATATAGTATGGCACAGCTAACTCCATACCATATCGTCCTTAGTCGCTTCTAATACATGCATGGAAGGTAAGCAGTGGTATTATTCTTTGTTCCCCTTTTGAGCCATTCTAATACAAGAGAGTCTAAATGATTATTTATTGGCTTGCTATCATAGAAGCTGGCTAGAATTTGTTAGCGGCTTAGCGTAAATAAAGAGTTTTAATGATGGTTGTTCTGTCTTCAAAAAATAGTCGGTAAATATAATCGAAAATTGCATTTCTGAAACAAGTAGCGCAACTGTTCTTTTTGTTACGACTTTCTGTCAAAGTGGGAACATTGTATCCGCTTTATAAAAAAAAAACAACTACAGTGTATAATACATCACGACTCACGCTGTTCTCCTTTACAGCTAGTTTCAAAGCAAAAGAATGTCTATAAATAAATTGCAAACAAAATGTCGGAATGCCAGACCTTTTTGTGTGGTATCTTTGGACACAAAATATTCATTCCCAGTGGCAAGAGAAATGTTGATGGTATCCAGTGCTCATTACGGGGGAGTGATATTTGGTAAACCACTCCACTCTCATTTGCATAATGCGCCATTTCGGGAACAAGATATTTCCCCAGACAGTCTGTGATCTCGGTGTCAGTACTAGAAAATAGAATTACTCAAACATGGCTAGTTGAACAGGAAAGCTAGGGCCTCTCCGTTATAGATAGGGGTTCAATCAGTGTTTCTGAAATATTTCCCTGTCACAACACTCTTTTGTGTGGATGTTATAGACCAATGCCCCAACCATGACAGTAGTTACATTTTCGTTAAGTTTTTGAGGGGGTTTTCCTAAAACAAAATCATGAGAATTTCTACTTTTTTGGGGATTTTTTGGTGACATTTCACAAATCGTCGCTTCATGACGATTTCTATGACTTCACGCCTCAATAAATGTTCACACATCAATCACAATGACAATCGTTCTTTTAAAAGTAAAAAACAGTGAATCTACATTTGCAGTCTTTTGGGGAGTTTCTTCTGTCATGGTTGAGGCTTGACCATCGACGATATAAGACGTGTGTGCTAAATTGGAAAATATCCTTTTAGAGTGACACATATGACTTGTTCCTTGATTTTTGTTGATTGTCGCCACAAATTGACAAATGAAAACAATGAGAAAAGTTGGATGTGTCACGCTAGAAGGTTGTTTTTCAATGAGCCATCATATCTTATACTACGATTGGTAACTGTTGAGGATATAAAATATGCTAATAAATGTACGATTTACGAAACATGCGCGCCAAGCTGTCAGACTCGTTAAGAAATGTAATGAAATACAATTTTTATACCTAGCAAAACAATAACGACCACATTTTGAAAACTATAGCACGTTATCATGTTGGAGGTGCATTGAATTTATGAAGTTAATTTCCAGCTTTCACTGTTGCTGTAAACCAACGTTTGCAGCTGTTGAAACATTGAAGATTATTTTCATGGTAATATAGCTAAAACTATTACCGTTTTCAACATAAACTTGTCACTAGTTTCAGTAAGCCTAGTTGGGCCAGGTTTCAAATACAGCTCAGTTAATGTTAAAATAATTGTACCTCTTGTCTTATTGTACATAAAAATTAGTACGTAATTACTTTATGTTTGGTGCAATTTGATGTGTTCAGTGCTCCCTTAAGATCGTTCTCTCCCTGACCCTACATCGCCATATTCCTCTAATGTTTCTCACCAGGGGACGTTTTGGCCCACTTTAAAAAACCCTGGGTAAAATGATCACTTCAAAGAAACGCAGGATTTCTCACTTTATTTTTAACTCCCTACCTGTATCATCCTTAATTTACCTCCGTAGTAACCGTACTTGTGATAATTCCTGCATGATTCACCTTTTTTGTATTATTAATACACCTGTTATGTGATATAACACCTGCATTCGTCTTAGTTTTGTCTGTAGCTGTCACACCTGGTTTTCAGTAATTCTATCTATAGTCTTCTCAATTTTTTTCTTCTATATCTTTTTTTCTGCATCATTTCTCAAACTTCTGCAGATAATCAGAATATGATCTAGAAAACAAAGTGCGTTGTGTCATTGTTTATAGTTTGGTTTTGATATCTGCTGTTATTGGCCTGAACATCTGACTTCAGTATGGTTTCTAGATACGGGAAAGGACAACAAACCAAAACACAGAACCCCTTTAGTCGCTTCTTGGACATGAGTTGCAATTATCAGTGTTGATATTCTTTGCTTACCTTTCTGACTTCCGAAACACATGGGCGTGTCTAAATATGACACACCTGAAATTCTACCTGTAGTCTTCTAAATTATCTGTATGTACATGACACACCTAGTTTGCGAAAATTCCACTCGTTGTCTTCATAGTTGCATGCCGATATATTGCACACCTAGTTTGAGATCAACTGATCTTAATCTCCTTTATTTTATGCCTATTTCTGATACACGTGGGTTTCTGTCATCGCCCCTCTGCATTTAAGGCGTCTATATGTTGTTAACGACTCAATTATTATGCGATAAGTGCACATGTACTCATCGGGATTCAGGGACAAATTAAAATCAATATAGACCATAACTTCTCATTTTTCTAGAGAACATAGCCTCTAATTTCCCTACGCAGCATACCCCAATTTTCCTAGACAACATAACCCCTAACTTCCTTACAAAACATAGCCCTCAATTTCCCTACAGAACATAGACAATAATTGCCATATATAACATAGCCCTAGTTTTCATAGCTCATAATTTTCCTACAGAACATATCCCCTAATTTCCCTACAGAATATGACCCCCTAATTTCCTTTCAGAAAATCGCACCTAATATATTTATCAAATCAGTGCAACAGCCATAGAGTCCTATTTAACAAACGAAAGTGTGCTTCTTCAATGCTAAAACAAGAAATTATCCATCAAAACATGACATAAGTCATGAAGGAGAGCTGGAATAGGTGAGCTCTATGGGTCACTGTATGAACTACAAACGACAATGATTTTATTCAGGAGACAGAATTACAGATATAGACATGTTTCAAGTGAACGAAAAAAGAAGAAGATGAAGGTGAGCAAACTACATACTGGCTTATCAATCTCATTAATGTTCAATTATTTTGTGCTTACCATATATAATTTACATGGCGTAATATTATAATTGATAGATTGGAGGCAACAGAGATGTGGTTCTACAGAAGAATGCTGAGAATACCATGGACTGCCAGAAAAACTAATTTAGATGTGTTAAAAGAGTTAAATGCGAAACGGACCTTAATCAAGAATATAAGAAAAAGGCGATCTTCTTTTTTTGGCCACTTCATGAGACAGGCAGGTTTAGAAAACGTAATCACAACAAGCAAGATTGAAGGCACGAGAGACAGAGGGCGACAACGTGAGAAAATATTAGACAGTTTGACAACCTGGCACGGCAAAGAAACAACAACGACTTTGATACATAATACTGTGGATAGAGAGCTGTGGAGAGCCATGACCGCCTACGCCACCCGACATGGCACCTGATGATGATGATGATGAATATTATAATATAAATAAAATAAACACGTGTATTGACATGTATATTTTTTCTGTTGCATAGTGTTAGGAGAGTTAATGAATGTTACATGAACTTGAAAGTGGAATTCAACGCTCTCGACACTCGAGACAATTATTGCTAGCGTCTATACCTCGGAGGTTGTTGTTCATTGAACCACACTTCATTATTTTATATGGCAAAAATCTCTGATATAATCATATTACACTACCTGGACTTGGTTGAAAGAATCGTGCATCATCCTAAGAGGTACTTTATAATGTCCTGTAGAGTACGCGATAATTGATTGCAACAACATTCTATCTAAAGCACTATGTACCAGTTCCACTGCTAACTTTCTACCATGCCATGGTGTCAAACTATCCACTATCTTTTTTCATTGCCGTCCTCTGTCTCTTGTCTCCTCAATTTTAAACGTTGTTAAATTGGACCTTAAATCTCCTCGTCTCATAATGTAGCCAATAAATGTGGACAGTTTCTATCTGATGTTGATAATTAGCTTCATTACAATGTCAATCTCTCTCACTATATCTTCGTGGTGTTTTCCAGCAGCCCATTGGCTATATCATATCAATAGAAATTAATGATTGGGCCCTATGGCCATCATCTTATTTGGTTACCGGGCTCTTCATTCTTACGTTACTTAACACTAAATCAACACAAAATTGTTATATTTACTCCTGGTCAACGTCGGGTATTACATAATATATATATATATATATATATATATATATATATATATATATATATATATATATATATATATATATATATAATGTAACCAAGACGACTCACGATGCTTTAAATTTTCAATTGAAATTTAACTCTGCCCTACTCGGTCCGTGTGGAACAGTCACCTTGGAATAGGTAATAGGTGTTATACAGGTATATTAACTGATATATACTCATATTGGAGTCACAAGCAATCATATTTCCAACAGAGATTGTCATTTTCCAGTGGAATGGTATGTAAAATTTATAATATTGTTGTCCTCATTAACATGGCTAATAAGTTCATCGGAGGCTACATTACACAAACAGTTTTCACTATAAACCTTATCCACAAAGATGAAAAATCGTTATAATCTCTAGCCACAAAAACTCGTTATAATCTCTAGTCACAAAAACTCGTTATAATCTCTAGTCACAAAAACTCGTTATAATCTCTAGTCACAAAAAATCGTTATAATCTCTAGCCACAAAAACTCGTTATAATCTCTAGTCACAAAAACTCGTTATAATCTCTAGTCACAAAAACTCGTTATAATCTCTAGCCACAAAAACTCGTTATAATCTCTAGTCACAAAAAATCGTTATAATCTCTAGTCACAAAAACTCGTTATAATCTCTAGTCACAAAGATGAATACTCATGATAATCTCTAGCCACGGAAACTCATTATAATCGTTAGCCACAGAGATGAAAATTTGTTTTAATCTCTAGCTGCAACGGTGAAAAAACGTTTTAATCTGTAGCTTCGTCCACCACCTTGAACGAGTGACAGGATACAATTCAAAACTGAAGTAATCGCAACGGGGAATGTGTTCTGTCGTAATTAACATACTGCTGGAAAGAGTGGATTATGGATGGGATCGTCCTGAATGCAGTGCTACTTTTTTCCCCCAACAACCGTCGGCCTTTTCCTAAAAGCAACCAGTTGTTTTGATACACACTACGAACACTTTCAACATGTGCTGTTGTATGCCAGACTATTCATGGGGACCACTAATCCGGAATGAAAAGTCTAGTATTCTTTGACAGCTTGGATTTTAAAGTCGTGAATATGCGTTTGCTCTTTATTGTGAATTTTTTTTTTAAACATTAGATCTGGGTTTAATAACTCTGTTTCGACCCAGTTCGGGCGAGTTGGAATTGTGAAACTACGTCCTAACCCCTGCGCCACAGAAACTGGCAATATGTTATAGTATTTTATTTTAAAGTAATGCTAATTCTTTCTGATTACAAATTGACATTATTTCGTATTAAATTATGTTGTTGTTTTCTCTGTTTTCAATAATATAATTCCGCATTCTTTGTTCTCAAACTTCTGCCAGATAGCAGGATGCAGTCTAGAGAACGAAATTTTGTGTATGGTGCTTTTAAAGTGTGATCGCCATGTGTACGCTTTCGACTCGACAAATCAGTCTTCTGCATGACATTTTGTTGTTCTATTGTCATTCTTTACACCAGTGTATATTGTAGATATCCATCTCTCATTCAACTCTCATTAATCGTCTTTTGCTGCATTCATACAATTTGAGTATTCATTGCTCCTGTTTCGAGCCCGCTGAAAGTCGACCTTTCTGAGCGTTCAATCGTACAACGCATTCAAATGTCAATGTTTAATTTGAATGTGTTCAAACATCATGTCTCTATTTCTGTTTCAATGTTGGTGTTGCAACTTAATTTTTAAATATATTTGAGTGTTCTTCTGATCATATTTTGAATATCTTTTCAGTTCCCTGTAGATCATGTGACTGCATCTGTCGCTCTCCAAAGATCTTTGTGATGCACAGTCTTCTTTATCTGCGCCCACAATGTCCTTATTGAGTTGGTGACTTCTTTCATTGTTCTTTTCCAGGAATTCCTCCTCCTTCCAATTCTCATCTTTTACTTTGGATTCCAGTCCAGATCATGTCTGGTTATGTTGTTATGCCTGAGGGTATATTTTATCCATCTCCATTTCTACTTGGTATCTCTACCTTCACAAGTGACTTGTATGTTCTCGTCTTCAACTCAGTATTTGATATAAAATCTGACCAAGTTCGTAGATAAGGGAGTGGGTATGTTTCAACCTGATATCTCTAGGAAATCATAGCATAATATATAGTGCTAGGTGAAAGGTACAGGTAAGTACCATGACATCTGCCGTCGGGGATGATGACTCTTCATGTACTAACCCAATCAACTATTAGATGGGGTTGCGAGTTCCCTTCCTTGCTGTTTTTTTAACCTACCCTAACTCATGCGTCAAGTACTCATTTACGGATGAGTCGACTGGAGAAGTGTTAGGAAGCAAGCTACAAAAAAAAATAACAAACCCTCCCCCATCCCATTAAAAAATCACCAAAAATTTCACGAAAATATAACAATGATGTATACAGATGGAAAACAAAAACACTTTTATTTTAAGGTAAATTCCCATCTTACCGAAGGCGTATCTATAGCCTTGACTCTGGCCATCTAACACAAAATAAACGACGAAAAGATCTATTGAAAATATCTGCTGTTTTTATGTAATTTACGTATGTAATTTATGTATGTTTCAGAGCCATGAGACAATACAGACTTCACATTTGTATGAAAAATTCAATCTTGTTTCTCTTGCATAAATCATCATATGATATCAACTCATGCCATCTAATACAAGTCAACTTTGTTTCTCGCATAAATCATCATATGATATTAAACTCATGCCATCTAATGACAAGACAACCTTGTTTCTCGCATACATCATTATATGATATCAACTCATGCCATTTCATACAAGTCAACCGTGTTTCTCGCATAAATCATATATCAACTGATGCCATCTAATACAAGTCAACCTTGTTTCTCGCAAAAATCATTATATAATATCAACTCATGCCATCTAATACAAGTCAACCTTGTTTCTCGCATAAATCATCATATGATATCAACTCATGCCATCTAATACAAGTCAACTTTGTTTCTCGCATAAATCATCATATGATATCAACTCATGCCATCTAATAGAAGTCAACCTTGTTTCTCGCATACATCATTATATGATATCAACTCATGCCATTTCATACAAGTCAACCGTGTTTCTCGCATAAATCATATATCAACTGATGCCATCTAATACAAGTCAACCTTGTTTCTCGCAAAAATCATTATATAATATCAATTTATGCCATCTAATACAAGTCAACCTTGTTTCTCGCAAAAATCATTTTATGATATCAACTCATGCCATCTAATACAAGTCAACCTTGTTTCTCGCATAAATCATCATATGATATCAACTCATGCCATCTAATACAAGTCAACTTTGTTTCTCGCATAAATCATCATATGATATTAAACTCATGCCATCTAATACAAGACAACCTTATTTATCCCATACATCATATGATATCAACTTATACCATCTAATGACAACTTAACCTTGTTTCCCTTGCATAAATCATCACATGATATAAAATCCTTCCATTTGATGACAAGTCAATCAAGAAGAAATATTTTGATATCCATCTACAGTTCTGATGCGGTTTCTTTGGTTACATAAGCATGCTGTTATGATTAATATCGTCTCACTAGTTACAAATAGTGGCGCGTGGTCGAAATGTTAGCTTGTTGGTTGCACACCAGTGATGCATATAGCGTGACGACATCGATAGCATGCGGCCTTTATCACACAGCTACAAAATCCCTCAAACTTCCTCACGGGAAACATGCAGTATTTGACAGTTAACAGTTACAAAACACAAAGGACAGTTTCTCTTCACTAGGACAAGGAAGAGTTTACGGCATCGCGATGTTCAGTTCGCATATTGTACCTCAAATAGCATATCTATAGATGATGGGGTCAGTATTGAACTTCCCCACCCACTCCCGCCTTTACATTTTCAGAAGTTCCGGGCCCATTTCCATAGAAATAAATGATGATATAAACAGTTTTCCAATTTCATAGACCATCAGCGTCATCACTATTAAGTGCCGTCGCAACATAAGTTTTCTGCAACAACTTCCATCATCCCTATCTCTTGTCTTGGTGGTGCACTCTGTCAGACTGCAACTTTCCATCCCGTAATGTTTCTCACCCACTGGTATCGCTGCCTACCTCTTGCTCGCTTCCTTCAAGTAAGTTCTACATAGACCACGTGACTATAAAGGCACAGCCATAATCACTGAGCTACCGGTATTCTAATTATAAGAGATAGAACAGCAGCAAAACTACAATCCAACAGCGATTATTACAAATATAAAGTACTGAAGTTTTTTGAATCCTTGAAAGCACACAGGAAATACACACAAATTGACGTTTCAACCAAGAGTCGTTATCAATAATATAACATAGTAAACGTCGAGTAATGGACGTTAAACATATTTGAGCACAGGAAGGCATCCATCCTGGCGAGGAATGAATACATATTCCTATCTCGTGGGAATGGATACCTATTCCTACGGTCTTTCAGGTGGCAGTCAAGATATCAAGTACACTCAACAGAGGGTGCAGGGAATGTAGTCTTGTGATGGTGGATGCTGAGGTCAATGCACTCACCAGCGAAGATACTGATAACACAGATGATGATTTACACGGATGGTTCGGTCGTCCGTCACCAGCTACAAAGATAATGGTATTATTGATAATGGTATGGGCTTTTACTGCCAGATCGCACGGAAGAACAGTGCACGATGTCATTGCGGCTTTTACGGCAACCACAAACAGTCTAAAGATGGAAGTCAAGCGTTAAAACTCTGGTGTCAGGAAACAACCAATACCGGTCTATTTCATTTCATTTTCTCACTAATGATGAATGTGTTTGCCGTAACGCAGACACTAAACTGGCTGGAATCGCAAGCTTGTTCACATACATGCATACTAAGTGACCCAATGAATATAATAAAGAAAGTCAAAACAGGTGATGTACGTTGAAGATGGGTGGAGTCATTACAGAGAGTTAAAAGGTGGGACTCACTAAAAAAAAATCACTCTTATTTTTGTCCCTGGACATACGATTGGGAAGACAAACGATCGTGCCGACAAATTAGCCAGTCTCACCACCATAACATATGGTTATCCTATGGACCGAGTAGATATACTCAGAGCCCTTCATGAGTACACATGATCAGAAGATTTTGAGATACATGAGTGTTTGTCAATATCGATAATTTACGAGTTGGAAGTAAGGATAGGCATATCACGTAGAGAAAATATAATCGCCAGTTGGAAGTAAGGATAGGCATAGTCCGTAGAGAAATTCTAATCGCGAGTTGGAAGTAAGTATAAACATAGCCCGTAGAGAAAATATAACAAAGATTTAAAAGAATCCCTGAACCAACGTAAAACCGGAACCATCAGCCATTATACCCTGAGAGATTTACTGAAGCAGAGATTTGAACATCTAGGACATGTTTTGTGTGCGATGAGGATAATCAACATAAATAGTACCTACAGCCTAATGGACCAGACAACCTATGATCGCATCTATCTATACCCTATAGCCATTGTTTGCCTTGCGGCGTCATGGGTGGAAGAGTTCTCTGGAGATAGCCTTCTTGTGTGCTATTTATAAGCATGTTCCTGTGGCTTCTCTGATTTCTGTGATCTATATTTTAAAAAGTCTCCCTCTGACTTTATAGCTGTGATGTCTATGTTTCATGACCATTTGTGGCATGCTATCTGTTGGTTGCCTGTAAGCGTGTGAAAACCACTTGATCTGTTGTCTTTTGATGTGTTCCAATACTGGAATTGTTTTGGTTATTTGTCTGATGTTATCGTTTCTAATTTTATCTCTTAATGACACTCCGAGTATTCTTCGCAGGCATGCCATTTTTGATGTCACTATTTTTCTTCTGTCTTTTTCTGTCATTGTCCAGGTTTGGCACTGCTTGCACTGTGATGGAATAATAATAGTCTTGTATAATGCAACTTTAGTGTCTATGTTTACATTTTTGTTCTTGAAAATACGTGTCATCTGTCCTAGCATCTGGTATGTTTTATTTCATCTATTTTGTATGATCACATCACTATACTAAATGGAGACACACAAATGTGTTTCATCCCAGTGACGTTTCTGGCTACTATGAAAAGTTGTGTTTTTTTCTGTTGTATATTTTACATATATGTATTGTATATTTAAAACTTTCCCCCAAATCACATGCTCAATAATGCTATGGGTCGAGACACTTAAATTGCTCAATAATGCTATGGGTCGAGACACTTAAATTGCTCAATAATGCTATGGGTCGAGACACTTAAATTGCTCAATAATGCTATGGGTCGAGACACTCAAAATTGTATACTAATTCCTAGTAGAATTCACATATATATTCGGTTTATGTCTGTGTCGATTAGTCAGGCACCGTCTGTCCGGCTCTCTCTTTCTCTCTCTCTCTCTCTCTTTCTCTCTTTCTCTCTCTCTCTTTCTCTCTTTTTCTCTCTTTCTCCCATTCTCTCTTTCTCTTTCTCTCTCTCTCTATGTCTCTCTCTCTTATCACACATATCCACGTATGAGTCTGATGTACCATACGCTATCTTCTTAAAGTATATAAATACTTTTGATATTTCTAAAACCAAATATAGAACAATAACGTGATGAAATCATTACTTCCACCCCCCCCCCCCTCTCCCCTCTTCTAATCAGACGACTCAATTCGATTTCCACTGTCAGGTTTGTATATATTTTGCCCTTCGTTATAACTACACTGAGTGATAACCCTTTGCATAACAATAATCGGAGTTGCCTAAAGCAGTGACGCTGCACACATGCCTGTTATCGGGAAGGTTGCGATATATACGGAAGATCCTTTGGTCCACATTGACCGTACCCTAATTGTAATTCCAAAATTAAAGAATTACAAAAACTACGACATTCACAATTTTGAAAAAAATTATTGTAAAACTCTGATATGACCAAATTGGACTAACGTCCGTGAGTGACAACATGTGGACGTGCGCATCTTAAACTCGCGTGCATATCTTAAACTCGTGTGCGCGTGCGTATTTTAAACTTGCGTGCGCGTGCGCATCTTAACTCGCGTAGACGTGCGCATTTTAAACTCAGGTGGGCGTGCGCATTTTAAACTTGCGTGCGCGTGGCATCTTAAAATCGCGAGCGCATCTTAAACTCGCGAGCGCATCTTAAACTCGCGTGCGCATCTTAAACTTCGTACGCATGCGCATCTTAATCTCGATTGCGCGGGGACATTCTAAACTCGAGTGCGCGTGGCATCTTAATCTCGCTTGCGCGTGCGCATCTTAAACCTCGTCGCGTGCACATCTTAAACTCGCGTGCGCATGCGCATCTTAAACTTCGTGAGCGTGCGCATCTTAAATTCTAGTGAGCGTGCGAATCGTAGACTCAAATGCGCGTGTGCATCTTAAATTAGCTTGTGCATGAAAATCTAAAACTTGCGTGCGCATCTTAAACCCGCATGCGTATGCGCATCTCAAATTTGCGTGCAAGTGCGCATCTTAAACTCGAGTGCGCGTGCGCATCTTAAACTCGCGTGTGCGTGCGCATCTCAAACTCGCGTGCGCATCTTAAACTCGCGTGCACATGCGCATCTTAAACTCGCGTGCGCGTGCACATCTAAAACCTCGTCGCGTTGGCAATCTTAAACTCGCATGCGCATGCGTAACTTAAACTTATGCGCGTACTCATCTTAAACTCGCGTGTGCGTGTGCCACTTAAACTCGCGTGCGCGTGCGCATCTTAAACTCGCGTGGGATCTTAAATTGCGTGCCTTTGCGCATCGAAATTCGCGTGCGCGTGCGCATCTTAATCTCAAATGCGCGTGCGCATCTTAAACTCGAATGCTCGTGCGCATCTTAAACTCGAGTCTCGTGCGCATTTTAAACTCGCGTGCGCGTGCGCATCTTAAACTCGCGTGCGTGTACGCATATTAAACTCGCGTGCCCATGCGCATTTTAAACTCGCGTGCGCGTGTTCATCTTACATTCGCATGCGCGTGCGCATCTTAATAACGCGAGAGTGTGCGCATCTTAAACTTTCGTGGGCGTGCGCATCTTAAACCCGCGTGCGCGAACGCATCTAAACTCGCGAGCGCGTGCGCAACTTAAACTCGTGTGCTCTTTGGTATCTAAAACGGACGTGCGCGTACGCATCTTAAACTCGCGTGTGCGTGCGCATCTTAAACATTCGTGCATGTGCACATCTTAAACTCGCGTTTTCGTGCGCATCTTAAACTCGCGTAAGCTTGCGCATATTAAACTCGCGTAGGCTTGCGCATCTTAAACTCGCGTTGGCGTGCGCATCTTAAACTCGCGTGGGCATGCGCATCTTAAACTCGCGTGGGCGTGCGCATCTTAAACTCAAGTAAAGTAGCAGCGCACTTCACGATACGAGATACATTTTACTTAACCAAAAGACCGTGACCTTTGCTATACCAGGACTGTGTGCAGCATCACTGCGTTAGCTACCCCGACTATTTTCATGCTTTTATTGGTTATATTTTATACCTTTGTTTCGCCAGCCAATAAGTAGCACGCAATTGTCGAAGTGGCCTTACGCGTGGACGTAAAATGGTTTAGCACTGTACGATCAGTTATAGAGAAGTTAGTTAGTTAGTCGTCGGATCATCGTCTCTGCAAATTGGACACGTCCATCATTGCTCCGCTCTCTCCCTGACTATATCCGCCATTACACTTCTGCTGACAGTACCTGTCCTCTGCTGGTTGACCATAATTCTTATGTCCCTTCTAAAATGTTCCCTTTTTGCAACACAACATTTCAAACCCCGATCTTTAATCCTGAACATTGAAAAGGAACCATCATCCACATTACTCTCACTCTCGCGTGCTATATTTCTTAAGGAGTTCAAAACGGCAGTTCGATCCATTGACCCATCGCCCTGTGTCACAATCGTGCATGACGCCAGTTGATCTGCTCTTTCATTGCCCCGAACACCCACACGTACCGGCACGATAATAAATGTAGCTTCTTTCAAACTAGCCTTTCCCAATGTCTCAATTCACTGTTCGCGAACGAGACCTACTTGTATCTTCCTTATCATACTCATATAGTCACTCAAAATGCAGACCCGTGTTACCTTCTATGTTCCTACATACTCAAATGCCCTGGTCGCCGCCATAATTTCCATGATCATGCTACTCGTAGTCACAGCAAAGGATCCACTCTCCTTCCTGATCATTTTATCTTCGCACTGAGCTGTGAAGGTCCAAGCACTACGAATATGTCTAATCACAGATCCGTCAGTGTATATAATCACATTCCCCTCTTTGGCATTCTCACTGACCAAAGCCTGTACCTCTTACTCCACAGCCATAGGACACCATTCTCTGCATTCCCTGCTAAGTGTTACACTACTCTCTTAATACAATACAATATTTATGAAGGCGCAGGCACGCTGGGCAGGCCATCTTGTGCGTATGGAGAACTCGCGTTTGCCAAAACAAATATATTATGGAGAACTCGAGGCAGGATTTCGAAAAGCTGGTGGACAGAAAAAGCGTTTCAAAGACACGCTCAAGTCATCCTTGAAACATCTTAACATTGACGTAGGCGCTTGGGAGAGCCTCGCTCAGGATAAAACAGCATGGCGTTACTGCATTAGAACGGGAGCACTAGCGGCGGAAGAATTCAGACAAGAAACTGCAAGACCGAAGCGGACACGTAGAAAAGAAAAAACATCTCAACCTCACACAGATACCTTCTATTGTTGTCAATTCTGTAAAAGAACATTTTGTGCGCGCATTGGACTTGCTAGTCATTTAAAAATGCACTATTAACTTTATTATTTTATTATTTATTGTTATTATTATTATGGTTGAGTTTTTGGTCATCGTCGATCACGACGGACGAACATCATCACATCACACTACTCTCAAACAAGTTTCAAAATCTGTCGGTAGACCTATCCATTCCGCACATGCTGCCACATCTTGCAATCAACACGCGCTTTCGATGACATCCTCAGCACGTCCCAGCCACGACTTCCCTCTCTTAAGTCTACTATTTTTAACTTTCTGTATTTCGGAATGCAGTGGATGTTCCTTATCTGCATGTATCTGAAGGTACGCCCGTGCACAGCAATACTGAAATATGTTCTCTGCCGTAGGACAGTCGAGCAGGTACCGCATAGCTCGTGTCGATGTGTCTCTTATGCACCCAAGAATGATACGCATTGCTAAATTCTATCCAGTCTGTCGATCCTTATTTGGCTAAGAGTCAAAATTGCCAGTGTATATTCCACCACATAGCGAAGGTTACCCGGCATCTATTCAACCAATCGCTAATCAGATAAGCTGGTATGAATCAAACAGTGTGCCATGACAGTTTAAGAACTCAACATACCTTAACTTTCAACTCAGTCCCAATACGACATGTTAAAACACAAGTATTTGTTAGTTGTATGTCAGTAGGTCAACCGTCATCTTGGAAATAGCATTTCAAGTGGGAGATGATAAATTTACAAATTATGTAAATTTTTTTCATTACATAATGGGAGGTTGTTCAAAGGTTTAAAATTCCCACTTGTTTCTAGATTATAACCCAGCAGCATAGCACACGAGACATCCCCATAGGTGCCACGACCGCTTTTTCAGCAGCCATCTCAGAGTGTGCAGACTCTAATTCCCAATCAGACGTTCATTATGTTAGCTTCGGATTTTTCCAAATAAGACATATTTTCCGCCTTCACTCCAGGTCACTCCCACTTTTGTCATATTTGAACGTATATTTTGTCACCTCCAGCAATGTCTTTTTTCACTATGAAGTCAATCTAGATTTGCCCTTATTAGATCAGTCATATCGCTTCTCAGTACCTCTCCATCAACCATAATATTAAACGCCAATGTGTCTGCTCCTTCGCTACTACTGACCACTCCATGATCAGGACAGTATATTTATGCAATACTCTCGATAAGCCATTTAAAAAAAAAACGTGACCCACTCCTTCTTCAACATGCACATTTCTATGTTAAGATGCATGCTTTGGGAGTCTGAGAGTATCACAATGTGAGTTAGCATTTGTGACTAGTCAAATGAGTTCCGTTGTCACTGGCTAAATTTTCAGTCTCATACTCTATGTGATCGTACAGTAGGCAGATGATCTCTCAAGCACTTTCTAGCCGGAAATAAAATCTCATCCACGTGTGGTGGTTTCTCTGCTGAATTGAACCTTCTTTGCATATGATCGTACTTTTTTAATTCTTTAGCGCAACTGGACAAGATCTTGTTTTGTCACCTCTATTCTGATACCTGTCCATTCCCTGCGCTGTCTACACAATTCACACTACAACTTACATATTCCTTAGATAAGTTCTTCTTTACATTTTCTATTCAGTCAGTCAGTTCCTCTTCTGCCAAGTTTGACACATAGGGCGGATGTTATAGTTCTCCATGCCTGTCGGTCAGTTGTTAAGGATTGCAGGTCTTGTGCATTTATGCCTGTTGATTTTAATTCATTCAAATTTTAAATGTTCTTCTGAGCTTTGTTTTTGGTCTTCCCTGTTTTCTTTGCCCGTCTGTAGTCCACATGAAGGCTTGTTGTGGGATTCTGTCTTCCTTCATTCTAAGTACGTGGACACCAGACGGGAATGCAGTTATTTAATCCATCATTTTTTGGTCGTAGTGATTTATCTACTACTCCTGTATTTATTCTAGCCAATATGAAGTAAGAACAAATACAGGAGTATCAAATAAGTTCCAAATGCAATCAGGAGTTCACCAGGGATGTATCCATATCCCTTCTACTTTTTATAACTTATATTGACCACATCTATAAACTAACACCTACCAACGAAGAACATAACATGAACGACAAATTGAACGAACTACTCTTTACAGACGACCAAGTATTAATAGCGACATCAGAGTAAAATTGCAAGAACATGTGAACAGTATGTCAAAAATTCAATATGAAGATCAATATTGAAAAGAACCGAAATAATGGCAATAGCCAAGAAAGAAAGAAATATCACTCTCCATCGATAATAAACACCGTAAATAGGTAAAAAAAAAAGTTCACTTACTTACAAAGCACTATACCGAATGAAGGGGAAAAAAACAGTAAAGAGTTATAAAATAGAGCAAACAAAACATACCAGATCCTCGGACAGATGGCACGTATTTTTAAGAATAAAGATATAAACATAGACACTAAAGTTGCATTACATAACACTTATTATCCCATCACTGTGCTACCAGTGCCAAACCAGGACAATGACAGCACAAGACAAAAGAAAACTTCACAAAATGCCAACGTTGATGATGTAGTGTATACAAGGATCGCAAAGGCAAGCAGCACTTTTGGCAGATTGTACGCAAATGTTTGGCGTAGAAATGGCATTAACCTACAGACTAAGCTGAATGTTTATAGAGCAGTGGTATTTCCAGTGCTGTTATACGCTAGTGAAACATGGACTGTGTATTGACGTCATGTGAGGAAACTCAATCACTTTCATATAACTTGTCTCAGAAAAGTTATGAACATCAGATGGCAAGACAAGATTCCAGATACCACTCTCCTTGACAGAGCTGGTATCCCCCGCATTGACACTATCCTGATGCAGAGACATATTCGTTGGGCAGGTCATTTGGTGCGTATGCCAGACCATCACCTGCCAAATATACTTCTCTATGGTGAGCTGGAGAAGGATAAACGATCTCAAGGTAGCCAAAAGAAGCGCTACAAGGACTCGTTAAAGTCCTCACTGAAAGTATTTGAAATAGACCAAGACACACGTGAAGAACTTGCACAAAATAGATCTACATGACGCTCTACAGTCAAAAAGAGCGAATCATCTTGTGAAAAGAGGAGAAATGCAGCAGCTCAACAGCGGAGAGCAGCTAGAAAGTCAGGGATAGACTAAAATATGTCTACAGTGGTCATCCCATGCCCGAACTGTCCAAGGACATTTACAGCCAGAATAGGGCCAATTAGCCATCATCATTTGGTCATCAACAAACAAATGGTCATCATCATTTATGATAGAAGAACACACCAAAGTGACACAGAGCCGGACCAGGTGAGTAAAATAGACAGAAGAAGTAAAATGCCATCAAAGGGGACATACAAAGTAGAATTTGTTTTCGATTTATTCCTCCCCCCTCCCCCCCCCCCCCACCCTTTTATCGAAGTCGTATCTATGACCCTATTTTGTACTTGTATTCAGTTATTTGTAGAAGTCTCATTGACCTATCTACCAAGTACAACCAATTATGTTATCAAGTGCAGTTTTTTACATTATTCTAATGCTGGCAATATACATGGCTGAGCGATTGTCTTATCGCTCATGTTCAAAGAAATGCCACGTTTTAAACATCTCGTCAGCGCAGGGGCACCGTGTTATATGCGTTTGGGATTCTGTGGTTCAAACCCCCGGGACATAAAAAAAATATGCAAAACTTATAAGAGGCTGTCAAATTTGAATAATAGATTTATGATTGTAGAGTTGTCCTTGATCCGTGTGGTAGATTTTCGGTTGTAGAAGTGCGTTGTTATTAACCTTTGAACTAAGGGTTTTGATGTGGTGTAAGTTATTGTTCTGTTGTTTCCTGTCATGAATTGCCGCACTAGAAGTAAGGGACTGTCCATAAATTACGTCAACAATTGAGGGGGAAGGGTAGTGAGTTTGGGAAAGTGTGACAGCTGTTGACAAGGCGGGAAAGTTTGACAAAATTCGGCGTCACCAAACTGTTTTTATAAATCAATTACACTGTAAAAATTTTAAAAAATAAAAATGCGAAACAACAAATGTAGGTTTTTCGTAATTTTTGCTACTGAAATACAATCGTGTTTGTAAGGGGGAGGGGGGTTTGGGGTGGAGGGAAATTTTTTTTTTTACTTAGTTAAGCTCTGTACTCTTGACAGTTGCTGAAGAGGGAAGAAAGGGGATCTAAAATTGGTCACAAATTTTGACGTAATTTATTGACAACTCCCTAATTACAAATAATTATATGGTCATCCTTCGTCCTCTGACCTGGTTCTAATGTGATCATGAAACTTCATGGTCTGTCTAATATAAGGTGATACAGCAGCAAAGCGTTTCATAACACGATAATCTTTCCAGTTGTTGAACATGTCTTAAAACCACAGAATGGCATGTGAGCGACCCGGTAACATGAAATGGACATCAGAATAATAGGAGAAAGTAAATGTGGTCGGTGTTATGTTGAACACATAGCAGTGCTATGATGTTTGTACTGTAGTAGTAGTGCAGATATCAAGCGTCTTATTACTGATGATTATGATGATGAGGATAATGATCATAATGATGATGACGATGCCGAAGATGTTTATGATGATGTTTCATCTATAGTAGCACGCGTATCAAGCGTCTTATTATTATTGTTCTTCCTCGTTCGTTCTCAAACTTCAACAGCTTAACAGGATATATTTACAGATATAGATATAAGATATCGAACGTAATACGTTGCGTACCTTCAAATATAAGGAACACCCGTTGCATTCCGAAATACAGAAAGTTAAAGGCAGCAGACTCAAGAGAGGGAAGTCGTGGATGGAACGTGCTGAGGATGTCATAGAAAGCGTGTACAGATTGCAGGTTGTGGCAGCAGGTGCGGAACGGATAGGCCTACCCACAGATTTCGAAACTTGTTTGAGAGTAGTAATATCACTTAACAGGGAATGCAGAGAATGGTGTCCCACAGCTGTGGAAATAGGAGTGCAGGCTTTAATCAGTGAGAATACTAAAGAGTGGAATGTGATTATATACACTGATGAAACTGTGATTAGACATGTTGGCAGTGCTTGGGCCTTCACAGCTCAGTGCGCAGGTAAGACGATCAAGGAGGAGAGTGGTGCCTTTGCGGTCACTACGAGTAGTATGACCATGGAGACTATGGCGGTGACCAAGGCATTTGAGTGGCTACGCACACAGAAGGTAACGCAGGTCTGCATCTTGAGTGACTCTATGAGTATAATTAAGAAGGTACAAGTGGGTCTCGTTCGCGAACAGTGGATTGAGGCCTTGAGAAGTTTGGCTAGTTTGAAAGTAGCTACATTTATTTTCGTGCCGGGAAATGTGGGCGTTCGAGGCAATGAAAGAGCGGATCAACTGGCATCGTGCGCGATTGTGGCACAGGGCGATGGGGCAATAGATCGCGTTGACGTTTTGAACTCCTTAAGAGATATAACACGCGAGAGTGAGACTAATGTGGATGATGATTCCTTTTCAATGGCTAGGATTAGAGATCAGGGATTGAAATGCGGTGTTGCTAGAAGTGAACATTTTAGAGGGCGCAGAAGAATGATGGTCAACCAGCATAGGACCGGCAGTGTCAGCAGAAGTGTAATGGCAGATACACTTAAGGAGAGATCGGAGCAACTATGGACGTGTCCAGTTTGCAGTGATGATGATCCGACGACTAACTAACTAACGTTGCATATTCTTTATTGGTAATGCAAGACTGTTATTATCCAATCACTGTGTTACCAGTGCCGTATCTGGACAACATCACGAAACAAAAGAAAACTAATAACAGCAGGGTGTCATTAAGAAATAGAATTAGAAATTATAACATCAGACGGATAACCGAAACAGTACCAGTATTAGAATACATAGAGACAAAATATTTAATGTATTGCACACACATTCAGACCAACAACATATAGTATGCCACAAGTAACCACGACACATAGACACCACGGCTATAAAGCCACAGGAAGATCGTGTAAAAGATGGACCACAGAAATCAAAGAGGCTGCGGTAACAAGCCTACAAACAGCACACAAGAAGGCCATCTCCAGGGAACTCTTCTACCCCTTACGCTGCGAGGCACAAACGGATTGCAGCGTATAGATAGATAGATAGATGGATGGATGGATGGATGGATAGGTGGATGGGTGGGTGGGTGGATGGATGGATTACAGTTTATCTATGGAACCAAGTACATTTTTAATTTCATTTTATTTTATTTGCATTATATCTTATCATTTCCACTCCATCTGTTCTTTTACTTTTTCTGTGCACTTTGCCCTCCTTACTTACCACTTTCGTCTTCCCTTCACACCTTCTTTTCCACTGTCATACTACCCTATCTTTGCTTCCTCTGTCTTTCCCTCACTACTCTCCTTTTTACTTTTCTTTCCTATCACCACCATGTGTGTCTCTGTGTATGTTTTGCCTTTTGTTTGTCCTGATGAAGGCTTTTTAGTCGAAAAGTGGTCTGTCACTGTGTCATTATCGACTTATTTTTGTGTAACACAAATACCTATTTTGATTCTGACACATTATACTTTATTGTGAATTTTGGCTCACTTTGCTGCTATACGGGATAAGACCGCCAACTCTACCCCAAAACTCCTTAGTTGCATCCGACGACATATGTGGTAGGTAATAGATTATTATGTGATTCCCTCACGAACGCTAGAAACACACGAGCGTTCTTATTTCTGAAGATGACGATGATAATGTTAATGTTTCATTCGACCGTAATAGCAATAGTAGTAATATATCAAGCGTCTTATTACTGATAACATCATGATTATGATGGTGATGATGTTGATGTTTAGGTTGTAGTAGCACGTGTATCAAGCGTCTAATTATATATTGCTGATAATGTTTGGACTTGCTTGCACTTGTCTTAAATGATGTGTTGGTAATGATTTAATTTCAATCGTATCCAATATATCATCATCATCAAGTGCCGTCTCTGCAACGAAGGTTAGTTGCAACAGATCTCCAACATCCCCTGTCTCTTGTCTTGGTGGTGCACTCTGCTAGAATGTAACCTGTTCATCTTGTGATGTTACTCTTCAACTTGTATCTCTGCCTACCTCTTGCTCGCTTCCTTTTGACGTTACCCTCAAGTAAGGTTTTTAATAAAGTGTCATGTCTTTTAATGTGTCCAAATTATTTTATTTGCCTGATTGTTATTTCTCTTAGTAGTTCTTTCTTCATTTTAAGTGTTTTTAGCACCTCTTTATTTGTTTTCTTCTCTTTCTATGATGTTCTCCCTATTCTTCTATATACCCACATCTCAAAGGCATCAATTATGTCTTCTAATTGTTTATTTAGTGTACATGTTTCTGATTCATACATTAATATAGAATAGATGTAGCATTTTATAATTATCATTTTTAACTTGTTTGTAATTTGTTTAGATGTTACTATTTCCCTCATGTCATTGAAGGTATTTTTGGCCATTCCTATTCTCCTTTTAACTTCTGTTTCACATCTGCCATCATTTGTGACTATGTGTCCAAGATATTGATAATGTTTTACTTGTAGTTTCTCTATATATATATTTATGTTTAGCTCTTGTTCTTCTGTGTCCTTGCTGATTATCATGGTTTTTGTTTTTTGGATATTTATATCCAGTCAATATTTATTACTTGATTTATGGACTTGATCTATTAGTCTTTGTAGTTCATGTTCACTTTCTGTTAAAAGAACATTGTCATCTGCATATCTAAGGTTGTTTATTATTTTCCCATTGATCTTGAGTCGTGGGATTTCTTCTATATTTTTGAAGATATTCTCTTTGTAGATATTAAATAGGTTTGGTGATAAAATGCAACCTTGTCTTACATCTCTTCTTATTTCTATGTATGGAGAGTAGCTGTTTTCACACCTTACTTATGCAGTCTGTATCCAGTATATATTTCTAATCAGTCTGATGTCTTTTCCATCTATGTCTATTTTTTTTAAAGACATTTGATTAATTTTTCATGTTGGACTCTGTCAAAGGTCTTGCTGTAGTCTATGAAGCAAATGTAGATACTTTTTTTGGACTTCTATATATTTATAACTAGTGGGATACTAAGTATAGCTTCTCTGGTTACTTTGTTTTTCCTAAAACTGAATTATTTTTCACTGACCTCCGTGTCTATCTTATTTTTAATTCTTTTATGTATTATCTTGAGGAGTATTTTAGTTGAATAACTCATTAGACTTATTGTTCTATATTATGTACAGTCCATAGCACTGGGCTTCTTAGGTAATGGTATGAATATTGATGATATTAGGTCTTTAGGTATGTGACATGTTTCATATATGTAATTGCAAAGTTCTTTGATAATATCCACACCAAATTCATTTAGATTTTTTATAATGTCTGCTGTTATGTTGTTGGAACCTGTAGCCTTTCCACATTTTATTGATTTTATTGCATTTTCTACTTCGCTTTCAGTATTCTGGTCCATCATTGTTGTGTATTGTTGTTTTTTTTGTTCCGTTGGTCGTCAAACATTTCTGTCACATAATATGCCCATCTTGTAAGTACTTCTCTGTTATCAAATATTATTTTTCCGTTTTTATCTTTTTTGCAGCAATTCCCATTTATAGGATTTTTCTTATTTTCTATCATCCTTATCTCCTTATACATTAATTTTGTTTTCTGTTGTATGGACATCTCTTCTATTTCACTGAATTTTCTTTCTAGCCATTGTCAAATTATTAACATATTAGAAATTGTTGCTTGTATTCATAGTATTGGTTGTTTTCTCCAAGCCTCTTAGGGTTAGCCACGTCTGAGAGGCGTGGTAAACAGAAATGACATAGTTGTAATTGTTTTCTCCCAGGGTCTTAAGGGGCGTTGTAAATAAAGATGAAATAGTATTAACTGTTTTTTACCAGCGTTTTGACAGACGTGGTAAACGAAGATGAAATAGTGTTAATTAACTGTTGTCTCACAGCGCCATGAGAGGCGTGGCAAATAAATACTGTAGATGGGGGGGGGGGGTGTAATTTGAGGGTTCGACAATTTCACCTGCCCTCTCCCTTCCGCCTTAGCAAAGTGAATCATGATATTTTATATGAAGAACCATGCTAAATGTAGGACTAGCTCCTCCCCTCTTTCTAATTTCCCAAAGGCGTGATGATTAGTTGTTTGCTTTTCAGATAACCCCGCCCCCTTTACCAAAGTGACATCTGCGACCCTGGTGGCACAGTGCGGTTATGTATTTGAAGCAGTGCCCCATAATTGTCTTAGTCACAGACTGACAGGATACATAGAGGTCCTGGAATGTCAGCCATCTTTCTATCTATATATCAATCTTTTCTCTATTTTTGCTGTAAGGTGTCACAGAATTGAATGACGATCGGTTTTCTGGCTATGGCACGTTAGGTCGCTTGATATGTTCAAATATCGTAACGTCTCATAACGTCGGTCACTCCTTCACTCCTCCTTCTTATATATATATATATATATATATGTATATATATATATATATATATATATATATATATATATATATATATATATATATATATATATATATATATATATATATATATATATATTCATTCATTCATTTTCTTTTGCGCTGAAGTTAGCGCAAAGGGCAGTGGTCAGATCTCTCCAATTCTGTCTGTTGAAAGCTATCCTGTGCAGTTCTTGAATAGTATGAATATTGGTTGTTTTACTTTCTCTAAGTATTGTTCTTCTGAGTGTTTCTTTTGGTCTACACCTTGCTCTTTTGCCTGTAGGTATCTATTCAAGAGATTGGTTGTGTATTTTGTTGGTGTCTGCGCGTAAGACATGCCCGATGTAGGACCAACGGCGTTTTCTGATAACATCTGTGATTCAATTTTGATGTGTCTCTTCTCTGATTTTATCATTCGATTTGAATTCACTCCAATTGGTGTTAGTTATCCTACGAAGACATTATTTCTCGAAACTCAGTAATTTCTTTTCTGAAGATAAGGAGCTTTTCCAGCTCTCACATCCATATGATAGCACCGGAATAACGCAGGATATATATATATATATATATATATATATATATATATATATATATATATATATATATATATATATATATATATATATATATATATATATAGTTTAGACAAATTTAGGATAAACGTTACTTAATTAACATTTTTTCTAGCCCAACCTATACTTAATGTGTGACCTGGTAAGACAAGTAAACTGGGAAAGGAAACACTATATTTAGAAACGGAAGTAGACTGTTGAACTACTGAAATGGTAATTACATTGTTATATAAATGTGTGTGTTATAATAAAGGGTATGAAGAATACATCACAGATGTTATTAGAAAAAGGCGTTGGGCATACATCGGTCACACACTCAGAATGAATGAAGACAGAATACCACGTCAAGTTTTTACATGGTCACCTAGTGGTAAGAGAAAAAGGGGAAGACCAAAAACATCACTGAAAAGAACTATTAAAAAAGAAATCACAACAGCTGCTATGAAAAGGAACGATCTGGAACAACTAGCTGTGGATGAACACGTATGGAGAGCTATGTCATATGTCCTATGTGCCAAGCTTGGCACAAGAGAAAAATGATGATGATGAATAAGAGTTAATTATTTCTGAAGCAATGTTTTGGGTATGTCATGTTGTGACCACCAAAAAAAAAAACACATTCTAAATGGGGGCAGATGCTTGAAGGTCTGAACAGGTATACCTACAATTATTCGTTCGTGATGTCATGAAATGGAATAAGGGAAAACAACCACACAAAAACTGTCATGACGTGATTCCCAAGAAAACGCGAGGAAATGGAACACAAAAACAAAACCAATTTGTGCAGAGCAGTAGATCCATATGTAACTAGCGAATATGTCCTGAAGTACTTGAAAAGAATAATCACAGACTTTACAAAATGGCTTGTACCCATGGTAATAGATGAATCTTCGGTAAGGTTTCACCTAAAGAAAACGAGGCACTCATTTTCGTGGGTAATTTATTCGTTTTTGTGAGATTTTTGCGACTTTTTTTTAAGAGTAAAACTATTAAGCGTGGTGGGGGAGGGAGATACCCGCTTTTTGGCTTGCCCTGATATTAAATGTCATGTTCTGATTCCATATTGGCACAAGGGTGGTGGGTAATCATAGCGCCCCCCCCCCGCTGAACCCCCACCCCCCTTATCTACAGGCTTGGTTGTAACAGTGCAAAATGCAAATATTTGTGTTTGCCACTTATAACTTTTAGAGGATCTTTGAATAGGCGTTCAACCATTCGCCTTATATTCAAGTGATCACAAAAATATGCTCGAGATATTGTGCAAAAACTTAAGAATAATCAATTACTAAAACAAGTGCAGGAATTTAAATATCGTGGGGGCTTTTATATATATATATATAAACCTTTTCTGCTAATTAAGTTTGTTGGGGTGGGGGAGTGTTGTGGGTTATATTGTTTTGACATAATCAAGATGGGTAGTCACTGAAGTCCTGACAGTTTCTGACAAGGAGGGATTGTTGACGTAATTTATGGATAGCCCCCATATATGTCGCAATTTACCTTAAGATGCTTGGGACCGACAACATATAAATTGTAAAAAGTGCACATTGTTACCGAAACACGAAAATATGTGCAAGTGGGGGAGAAAGGGTCTTCATTTCTTCATTTCTTGCCCAGGAGACACCAACTCGTAGCTGGTAGCAATGTTGTGTAAGAAAGCCAGGAGACTCCAACTTAGAGGTGGTCTCTGTGTGTACATAGGTGACGAATCTTGCAATTTTGTATCCAGATAGCAAGTTTCTAAAAACAAACATTTGATGATATCAATGTGGACCACTTTTGACAACACATCCCATATGACTGAATTGTTGACTTCAATACGGCATATAAACAAACTCGTATACCTTGTGGCAGCAGCTGTCACTGTGTCTGTATGTTTAGTTGAAGATAACTGAAATTTCTTCTTTTTAAAAAAAAAAAATGACCCCCACATACTGGAATAACCACAGAGTAGAATAAATATTTGATCTGGGTACTTCTCCTATGCAATAAAAATTCGATATAAGAGCAAATATGGTGAAAATATCTTCAACATTTTCTCTCACCTTAACCAAGCGTACTTCAAAGTTGTAAAGAGCATTGCCATACAAGGTACCCA
Source organism: Meghimatium bilineatum (assembly GCA_034231615.1). Taxonomy (NCBI): domain Eukaryota; kingdom Metazoa; phylum Mollusca; class Gastropoda; order Stylommatophora; family Philomycidae; genus Meghimatium; species Meghimatium bilineatum. Next base: position 62,378,234 of record CM067322.1, on the reverse strand, counting down.
GCTTTTGAATGGATTCTGAAAACGGTGAAGTCCTCTTGATTTAATGAAGTCGTACCATACCGCGACGGGCATGATGCCAGCGATCTTTACCGCTGTGCACACATACGGGCATTCTCTTGGCGAACGTCACATTGTACGATTGAGACATCAAGATGACTTCAATTCAAATTTCACAGGTGGGATTTAATTTTGCCAACCAGACATGAATTTCAGCAGATTAACTGGTGCGCCGTTTGTTTCCACTTCAAAGATCGTGTCCTAGCTTAATCTCGAGCTGTTAAATACCAAGTAAGGGGTTGAACTACTGCAAGAATGAGACTTTGGAACAATGTCTCTATGGTAGAACATATTTAGCACAATATTACAAGTGAAAATATGGTACCCTTTTCGTTTATAGTAAAATTATTGATAATATAGCGGTGTTCGCAGTAAAGGTCCACAAAACGAAAAGAAGAGCTTTCTTGGGAACAACACCCATTTAAAAAAAAAAAAAAAAGCTGTACTTATGGCGTGCTTATTATAAATGAATCGAGTTGTTGAGCGTTAAAAATATAATAAAAGTCATATAAAATATAAACTGTAAAAAAATAAACTGTCAATACCGCATGTTTTCCGTTAGGCAGTTTGAAGGGAAATTGCTTGTCTCGTGTACCGTAAGTGCCGCATGTTTCTCGTTAGGCAGTTGATGGGATGTTGCTTGTCGCGAGTACGATAAGTGCCGCATACTCTAGCTGTCGCCACGACATGTATAGGCTCAGGTTTTTTTTTTTAATTTACCATCTGAAGGAACACACACAAAAAACAGTTCTTACAGAGAGTCGAACTCTGGATACCACGTTTGTGAGTCCAATACACTAACATCTCGGCTATAGGCCATACGATTGATGTAACATTAAAGTTAATCAATTACTTTCAGTGTTGCAGTCATCCTTCTTCTTTTTCTGCGTTCGTTCTCAAACTTCTGCAGATCAGCAGGATGTAGTCCGGAGAACGGAATGCGTTGTGTCATGGTTTACAGCATTGCTGTGATATATGCGCCTTTCGGCCTGACACATCCGACTTCAGCGTGCCTATATGGGATGGGACAGCCAACTCCATCCCATAACCTCATTAGTCGTCTCGTACGACATGCGTGGAAGGTAAACAGTGCTGCTATTATTTGCTCCCCTTTCGGGCCGCACAACACACGGGCGCACAGTCATCCTGAATTCGCCTACGCTATTAATTTCTACAATTATAAATATCGTTCGTGTGACCACCGGGACCCATGCTTTGGTCTGTGGATAAAGACACAATATTAGAAATTACCCTCTACATACACACATGGGCACTCTCTTATTAGGGGATAAATGTTCCAGATAGTCGAAACGTCGTCTGTCCGTGTATCTCGTTGTTAGGTTGTTTTATGTTTTATTTTGGTAACACATCTACCTTTTTTTGTATATCTTGGCACTCTCTTATTAGTGGCTTTATTTTTCAAAGCAGTGCATATCAATAAGAGTTGGGAGTCATTGTGATTTCATATTGTTTATATACAATATATTTGCTAATAGCCCGATATAAAAACAACTAACTGCGTCATATCTAATTTGTTATACGATGATATCTAAGATTGCCTTTAAAGTGTCTACATACACGTGACACAATGGAATAGTATAGACATCCAATGCCCTACAGAAAAGGGAAAAAAACCAATCCATAACATCGCCCGTGTGATGCCGGGGTCTGAAAAGGAAGAAAATAATGACAACACCGTGATTTGTCATGCATGTCGTAAGAGGCGACTGTAACATTTTGAAGGTGGAGTAGGCTGTCCCATTCCAAGGAGGGCCAAAGTAATCCGAAGCCATGCTTAAGTCGGATTTCAGGACGAAAGAATGATGTCTAAATATCGTCCTCAAGTATGATGATACTAGTAGTATGAGCTGGGCCTTAGATACGTTTTTCAGTAAGGAGGGAGTGTTACGCAAATTAAAGGCCACTTCACCCCGTTTGCATGCGAAATACTACTTGATGAAAAATCGCCAAGATAGAGAAAGGGTTGGGGGGTTACCAACCTTTTAGCTAAATACTTGTTACTAAAAGTAATGTTCTGCCTTGCTACCACTCCAAACCATAAGGCTTCGACCAAAAAGCCTTAATCATGGCAAAAAAATTGCACATACATAACAGAACACGACAAGTGAGAACGATACTTATAGACGTTCACATGGCAGTGTTTGATCATCATAACCATTTTGGATATCCTGTTGTCGTCCACTTCAATGGCACGGGCTATTGGGGCGCCCATGACATTCAGGTTACTCCCATTATATCGTGTTTCTCCGACAACCGCAGCCTCCTTGCGCTTGAAAACCGCTACATATACCAATTTGGCATTCTTTAACACTTCTGGATTAATGAGCGCCTGCCTCATTGATAATATCAAGTTGTTCCATTATTTCTCTGTCGTGTCACATGTATGTACCTTCTTCTTCTTCTTCAGCGTTCGCTCTCAAATAACCACATCAAATATTTCGTGTGATTTCCGCCAGGGAGCGTGAAGTACGTTGTGCTGCAAGTTCCACAGTAAAACTGTGATTATTTGCACCCCGATTGGCCACTTGTGGTCAGGACGTCCGAGGTCCAGCACATCCGTTTTCGTCATTCCTTTATTTCGGGTTTGGTCCCTAATGTATGTACCTGTCTTTGTATATTCTGCGTTGTTTCATCTCTGACCTAGTTACAATTCATTCGTTCTACAGTAAACTCAGCCAAGTGCGTGTCTATAAGTGTCGTTCTCACTTGTCGTGTTCTGTTGTGTATGTACAATTTGTGTCTTGATAAAACCTTTTGGTCGAAACGTCGACTTGTGACTGTTATTATGCGTGTCTCCAGTGATTAGCAAAACTGTATCACCCTATTCTCAGATTTACCTAGTAGATCACAGTGACAAATGGTAATTCAACAGATCATGCTGATATTCTGTATGCAAAGAAAGAGTCAGACCATTTATTTAATACAATGTGTTTCTTCTGGGTGAGTCGACTTTTTTATCCGCTGTACCTACTATTCGCAGCAAAATAGTCACATCGAAATTCCCTTCCAGATTATACAACTTTTTAGCTCATGGCGTTGCACATATATAACCAAAAGTCAGAGAAGATCCAGAAATTAATTGTATGACGTAATAATACGAATACCAAAGTAACAATAGTAATAAGTAAATATTATTTTAAAAATACCTAACATTACTAATAAAAAAGATGACAAAAGCAATTATAATAAAATAAATAAGGACGAAATTGGCATTACGTTCAAAACAAACATTCTTTGATCGAAACGTCAACCGTTTCCGTCCTTGTTTATTTTAAGTATAATTCGTGTTGACTTATGATGTGTGGTGACTTCAACAGCCACTCTCAGAGTTGGGGCTATGATCATATCGACATGAGAGGTGAGGAACTTGAGAGCTGGCAGGATGAAAATAATCTCATCCTTATTAACCAGCCAGCTGACTCACCAACGTTCTACTCGAGAGCATGGCACACCACCTCTACACCAGATCTAGCATTCCACTCACCAGGCCTGGAATGGAACATCACACGTGTCGTTGGAAAGCAGCTTGGGGGTAGTGACCACAGACCAGTATTTCTGGAAATCCACAATGAATTTACCAAGGACAGCAGCACGCTCACTAGGTGGAACTATAAGAGGGCAGACTGGAAAATGTACCAGCATTTAACCAGTGTTCTAGCTAAGGACATGAACTTGGACAAAGACATCAATAGAGCAGTGAGTGAATTTAATAGATGTATACTACATGCTGCTAGTAAAACCATACCCAGGGGGGGGCACGCAAAAACTACAAACCCTACTGGAATGATGAACTGGAAAAGCTGCAAAATGAGATGGAAACATCTAGACAGCAGGCTGAGAACAGACCTAGCCAAGAACATCACAACAAATATCAGCAAACAAAGGCTAAATTTCAAAGAGCCAAGTTACAAGCCAGACGGAGTAGCTGGAAAGAAAAAACAGAGTCGCTGAACCTAGAAAGAGATACTAGGAAATTATGGAAACTTGTAAAACAACTAAATGATGAAGGTACAGGGAGAAATACCAGGATCACACTTTATAAAGATAGAAACATTTTAACAGGTAAACATGCAGCTGATTACTTTGAAGATTCCTTTGCAGAAGACAATAACATCAAAGTCAGCCCAGACAAACAACAGGAGGTTCGAGAGAACCAGAAAAACATTGGACAAGGCGAACCTATACTTGAAGTCATGAAGGCACCAATCACAATGAGAGAACTGGAGCATGCAATATCCAAATTGAAAATGAAAAAGTCCCCTGGAGCTGATGGAGTGTCCAATGAAATGATTAGAAACCTGGGAATTGCAGCAAGAGCAAAGCTACTGCAGATCTTTAACACAAGCTGGTCCACGGGTAATGTACCACAGGCGTGGAGAGAAGCAATAATGATACCACTCCTCAAATCAGGAAAAGATGGTAACACAGTCTCCAACTACAGGCCCATCAGCCTCACAAGCTGTCTATGCAAAACAATGGAACGCATTATCAATCTTAGGATGCAGTGGTACCTTGAAAGTGAAAACCTTCTGGTATCACAGCAAGCAGGTTTCAGACAGTGCTACTCTACTGAAGATCAGGCAACCTACCTCTCCCAAGAGATTGAGGATGCCTTCCAAGATAAGAAACTGGTACTAGCAGCATGGATAGACCTCAGAAAAGCATTTGATAAGGCCTGGAAAGAAGGGCTCCTAAAGAAATTGCGAAATTGCAGGGTTAGCTCAAGAATGTACAAATGGGTAAAAGCATACCTGCATAATAGAAGAGCCAGGGTACAATTAGATGGTCGCAAGAGCAAGAAGGTTCTACTGCGTCATGGAGTCCCCCAGGGAGGAGTCCTGTCGCCCACACTTTTCTTGGTTTACATCAATGACCTAGTTGCTGAACTACCACACGGGATCAAAGTGGCAATGTATGCTGACGACTTGGTGATCTGGTGCACAGAAGAACATGCGACAGTGGCCACTAAACAAATACAAAGAGCTATCGATGCCCTAACCTTATGGGCTAATAGATAGTGCGTCAGCATTAACACAGATAAGTGCAGCACTACACTTTTTACCCTTTCACCAAAACAAAAAGCCGGTCATATCAAAATAGATGGAGAGCTCTTGAAAGAAGACAAACAACCCACATACCTCGGAGTTACTTTTGATGATAAACTGACATGGAAGCAGCACATAAACAAAGCAACAACAAAAGCCAGGAGGAAGTTAGCTATCCTGAGAAAACTAAGTGGAACCACATGGGGAGCCAGTGGGAATATACTCAGTAAAGTTTACCAGCAAGGCATAAGACCACACCTGGAATATGGTTCAGCTGCGTGGTGTCCTGCATCAAACACCACATTACAAGATCTAGATAAAGTGCAAAACCAGGCACTTAGAATAATGTTGGGAGCAATGAAATCAACACCCATAGCAGAGATGCAGAAAATGGGAAGAATGCAAAAACTTGGCGAACGCAGAGACACAAAAGTACTAATTCAAGCAGAAAAGTTTCAGTGTATGCCAAGTCATCCAATGAAGGAAAGATTCCAAAATCTAGCAATGGGACGACTGAAAAGAAGCAGCTTTATTCATCAAGCTAAACGACTCCGCAGACAACTTACAGACCTACCTGAAGTTGACAGCCCCTTAAGGCCTGTACCAGAACAAACCCCGTGGAGTGAAAGACATGGAATGCCAATATACATTCAGACCCATGTGAAAGGAATACTAAGCGTGGACGAACAGAACAATGTGCAGCGAAGGACAGTCACCCTCAGTTTCCTGGATGAGGAATATCCACAAGATATATGGGTCAGAGTACACACAGAAGGGTCAGCACAGAATGCCGTGAGGAATGGAGGTGCAGGTGTATATATAGAATATCGACACAAGCCTAGAGATACAATCAGAACACCGACAGGAAAATTCTGCAATAATTATGATGCAGAAATCCAGGCAATTAGTGTGGCAGCTAAAAAACTGCTGAACTCCAACTCTGACCTACAGCCTGTGGTATTCCTGACAGATGCAAGGTCAGTGCTTCAAGCTCTCCAGTCTGAAAAACTAACAGACTTGAAAAAACTACTTAGCGAATTGTCTTACCAGTATAGGGTAACCATGCAGTGGATACCCTCTCACTGTGGAATACCAGGAAATGAAAAAGCAGACCAACTGGCTAAGGAAGGTGCTGCCGAAGACCAACCAGATATACCAATCACCTACCATCAGAAAAAACAGATGATAAAGTCAATAAGAAAGCCACAAACACCAACACAAGATGACTATCATATTATGAGCAGACCAGAACAAGTTATAATTCTACGTCTCAGAACAGGACACAACCGACTCCGCAGTCACGTGTATACAAAGTTCAAGATTGGCAACACGGCCATGTGTACATGTGGACAGGCAGCACAGAGTGCCAAACATATACTTCAAGAGTGTTCTGAGCATGAAACGCTGAGGCAGACATATTGGCCAGAGGAAACAACACTGGAATCAAAACTCTATGGGACACTGTATGACCTACAAAAGACAGTGAGTTTTATTAAGGAGACAGAATTACAGATATAGACATGTTTCAAGTGAACGAAAGAAGAAGAAGAAGTGTTACTATATTTTTTTAGTAGCTGTAATTATTTGTAACATATTTACATATCTTCTAATATCACCATGACATTGCAGCTATCAGCTATCTAAGGGAATAGTTATCAGTCATCTGGGACTTAAAAGATCTGGGACAATTTCCCCATCGAATATAAAATGTTAGAGAAACACAGATCTGGATTTGAAAAATAAAAGTTATCCTCCAAACATATGAAACAAAAAAATCACAAACTTGCTTTTTCGGGATTATATCATCATCTTGTGCTATTTTTTCCTGGTACAATCGTTTCACTCACACAAACACATTTATAAAACAGAAACATTGTGGACATGATTTATATTCCACGTTAGTAGTGATAGTAAAACTAATGACATTTAAACTTTATAACCGCTGACCTATGTGTACTAGGCACACACTTCAAAAAATGTCAGACATGTGACCCAGGTACCTGTCATTCTGGAGGTCAACCATTTACGTCAACCCAGTTCCCGGCATCCATGCACGTGTATAGCGATATCCTTCAAATTTGTTACTTGTATATCAACTGGAGTTCAACCATGTATGTCACCCTAATTCTTAACATCCACGCATGTGTTTAGCGATATCCTTCAAACGTGTTACTTGTGTATCAAATATTTGTGAATGAACTTTAGTCAGGTCGGCTTCGTTAACATATGTTAGCTGTCAGGTTTGTTCTACTTTTTGTTTAACTGTTATCGCACTGTTGTCGCCATGGTGGAGCACATGGCCGTGTGGTTAGAACGCCGTTCTTAAACCCTTGAGGTCCAGGGTTGGGACAGGATTTTTTCTTTCGGAGGAACAATCAAAATCCTTCTTGTACATGTCGCGGTGTCAGCTATGACCAAGCGGCAATGAAAGTTTGAAAAGAAATTTATCGCACTTAGTGCCAGGTCTAAAATTATTAAAGACCTAGTCATATTTCAGCCATCAGTCTAGTCTAGTCCTCCTGTGGTGGACGCCTAGGTCACGGGGAACGTCACCTGTAGATGGGTGACAACAAATCTGGGCATGTCCAATACACTACTCTCTGACAGGATGTGATGATCCTGATATACTTTCTCTATGAAATACCTCTCCTTTGGCGTCCAAACAGGCGTCCATAAACCCCATAACACAATCATGCTTTTTGATAGCGAACCTTATTGTCAGAAAGACGATGGGATGTCAAGAGCTACCTGCTCACGGCTACAAAAGGATTACATATTATGATTGTTTATTGTGTTTGTTTTGATCCTCAGAAATTTTGAGTGATTGGGGTCATGTCTTCCTATAGGCCTATGCAGTTTTGGGATTGGGAGTGGGAGAAATATCCATATCCACATATAAAACAAGAGCTTCACCGCTCTGATCGTACCTCACTTCTCATTGTACCACAGCGCCGACCCCTACATTTCAACTTGATACCTCATGCGAGTTCCTCGTAAATGAACAGGCATGTGGACTCATCGAGTCATACTTAAAAAAGGTGACGCTATTTGACTTTTTCCTTGCTATCATTTGTCACTTTGTGTATACTCTGTGCCAATGAAAATCATAGGAAATGTCAAATAGCGTTTCTTTTGAGGATGAAATAGATGAGTCCCAGGACTGTATAATAGGCGGGGGGCTCGCCCTATGTATTCATATAACCGTCCGTTACCTTTGTTTCTACCGGTTCTTATGACAGTTTCTTCTATGCTGCGTCTGCATTTATTTGTGTGTAACTGCCGCAGTGTGCGACACATTTACAAGAACAATTGAGAGCACAGTTCCGTGTTATCTAGGCTTCTAAAAAATGTAACTACTATGACTTTGTGTGTGTGTGTAAATAAGAGTGCAAATTATTTAACTAGATCAGTGCTTCCCAACCGCCAAGTATACTGGGCTGCAAGAATTTTCCTTGTTTCCTACAGTGATTTATGAGTTTGTCGAATTTGCTTGGGCCTGACTCTGGTTTTATAAAAATATATATGCAGTGCCCCGAGTCTCACAAATTTGAGAATAAATCTACTATAGAACACATTGGGAAAGTCTGGTCTAGTTTACCAGGAATCATAGAGTGTAAGACATTGTTCGGGTGTTGCCGAATTTCGAAAGTAGAGCAGATAATAGAAACACCTGCCATCTGCCATGTATGTCGCGAGAGGCGATTAAAAAATTGGTAAAACGAGGAGTTGGCTACCCACCCCGAAGGTTAATGGAACCCAACAATACTCACAAGTCTGATGTATTGGTATGAAATTGCGGGTATCACATCCATGCTGTAAACCAATGGTTCACAATGGTCTCTTAGTGTGCGATATGGTCTCGAGGGAGTCACATAGATTTACGCATCGGAGAAAAATGTGAAATAGTAAGCAACTGAAGGATGATATGTGAGATATATTTATTGCGATAAATAGGAACAAGTCTTGAAAAATGTCAACTAGTTATTCTTGTCTTTTTAGGCTCCATGTGTACCGGGAAAAAAGGGGGGGGGGGAGCTCGGATCATAAAATATTGAAGGATATCACTGTTTTTAAGGTCAATGAACACTGTTTTAAAATGAATAAACACTGTTTTAAGACAAAAGAAAAAATGTTTTAAGATGAATGAACACTATTTTATAGTTAATGAAAAATTGTGTAAAGTCGATATTAAAGTTGAAACATCTCTGAAAAATAGAAAGATTCGGACAAATTGGCAAACTGTTATAAGGTTGTTATTTCAAGTACTATATATTTTAATTATTGTCTCTTTTAATATGTCCCTCTTCAAAATATAGGTCCTCGGTACTGATCTCAAACAGCGTCACTCACCTTGGTTACTGGAATGATCATTTATCACCTCGCATACACGTTATGTCTCTAGACAGTTAAAATTTCAGGAAAAAGAGGATCAACCAAGTAAAGTGACGCTATGTAAGATCAGCACGCGGGACCTCAAATGGGGTGAAGGGTATGCTTTTTATAAATACATTTGAATGTTGGATTGTGTATGAAGTACTTTGTATATTTTTTTGAAAATATTCACGAAATGTGAGCTTGCTTTTTCTCTTTATGTAATAGGGAAGTGATTTCTTCTTCTTCCGCGTTTCTTTCAGACTTCTGCATTGAAGATTCTGACAAAGATAGCAGTCAACTCAGGGTTCCAATCCAATATACATTCAGACTCATGTGAAAGGAATACTAAGCGAGGACGAACAGAACAGTGTGCAGCGAATGACTGTCACCCTCAGTTTCCTGGATGAGGAATATCCACAAGATATATGGATCAGAGTGTACAAAGATGGGTCAGCACAGAATGCTGTGAGGAATGGAGGTGCAGGTGTACATATAGAATATACACACAAGCCTAGAGATACAATCAGAACACCGACAGGAAAATTCTGCAATAATTATGATGCAGAAATCCAGGCAATTAGTGTGGCAGCTAAAATACTGCTGAACTCCAACTCTGGCCTACAGCCTGTGGTATTCCTGACAGATTCAAGGTCAGTGCTTCAAGCTCTCCAGTCTGGAAAACTAACAGACTTGAAAAAACTACTTAGCGAATTGTCTTACCAGTATAGGGTAACCATGCAGTGGATACCCGCTCACTGTGGAATACCAGGAAATGAAAAAGCAGACCAACTGGCTAAGGAATGTGCTGCCGAAGACCAACCAGATATACCAATCACCTACCATCAGAAAAAAACAGATGGTAAAGTCAATAAGAAAGCCACAAGCACCAACACAAGATGACTATCACATTATGAACAGATCAGAACAAGTTATAATTCTACGTCTCAGAACAGGACACAACCGACTCCGCAGTCACATGTACACAAAATTCAAGATTGGCAACACGGCCATGTGTACATGTGGACAGGCAGCACAGAGTGCCAAACATATACTTCAAGAGTGTTCTGAGCATGAAACGCTGAGGCAGACATAGAGGAAACAACACTGGAATCAAAGCTCTATGGGACACTGTATGAACTACAAAAGACAGTGAGCTTTATTAAGGAGACAGAATTACAAATATAGACATGTTTCAAGTGAACGAAAGAAGAAGAAGAAGAAGGGTTCCAATCAGCGCCATAAAGTTTTTTTTATGAAAAGAGACATGTTCACGTGTTTCTCCAGTCTTCGTCATATTTTGAACAGGTCTGCAACAAGTGTTATCTAAATATTTGTTTATATCTAGAAGATTCAAGCGCTCGTTAGACGGGTAGTGTTTATAAAGTCCGCATTCTATTCAGCAGAATGTATTTCTTTCTAACTTTGCAATTTCTGTATATATCCTAACATTTGGGCTCCTGTCAAAATGGCCGACGAGAATAAATGTGTTCTCTTGACGGTGTTCGATTAGCGGCTGTTCCTTATCAAAAGTAATGACAACCTACGGAAATATTGCGCCTAGAAATTTGCAATGTTTTAATCTAATTTTGGCGCAAATAAAGTATAAGTCTTCACTGTGACCTTTGTTCTAGTTTCGAAGTATTTCCTGACCTTTGTTGTGTGATTTGGCAAGCTTACCGTTAAGTATTTAGAGTACGGTTAGGATTAGAAATAATATTTTTAATGTGTGCACGCACCTCGCTCCGTGTGTAGCAGGCAGAAATAATGATCGCTCAGTACAAATCATAGGAAATTTTTTAAATATGTAAATTGGAAAAGAAACAGATTATGCATAAGTTCGTCTGTGTCTAGAGTTGAACTCAGTTATTGTCGGGATGTGACGGCAGCCATTAATTTCATTGGTGTTACACGGAAATCCGTGACTTTAGGTAGTTAAAAATGTCAACAGTGCACTATTTATAGAACAGTGAAGACTTATTCTTTACTTTTAACCTAATTTTTTCTTTAGGATTGTGGTCTTGTGGTGTAACATTAGCATAACATGGAAGCCGTATTGCCCAAGACAGAGAAGGGTTCAGGGAGTTCATTGGGAAGACAACGTTCTGGAGAGAATACGCCACATGACACATTCTGCTGTACTTACTCGTCATCACGCTATAGTTTCTCGTCATGTAATCATATTTCCGTTGTTCTAACTTCTATTTGCCTTTATTTTCCAGACCTATCAGTTTCTACTACATTGCTTGTACGTAGTCTCCGTTTAATTTTGATGTTCCACTGTGTGCTTGTTTGTCCCTATCTTGATTAAGATCTTTGATCGCATTGTCAATCCTGTGTTTTGTACAATTTGAAATTGCTATTCAACCCTCTAATATTTCTTATTCAATATTTACTTACTATACGGTGCTAAGTTTTACTACATTCTCCTTATCACTAATTTTGTGTACATCAAACATCATACAAATTAACGTTATTATTTTTTAGCGATTGGAAAATTTGCCTAGTCAAGAGATCAATGTTAGAGAAGACCTAGAGAAATTTGAAGGGATGAAAAGCACTGTAAAAATAAGAACTGGACGTTATAACTGGTTTCCGGTAACATTTGGAGTAAGATAAAGTTGTGTCCAGTCAACCTCTATATTTTATTACATACGAGTCTGGATAACAATAAAAATCACAGGACTTAACCCTAACTGACACAGTCGCGAACTAAACGGATTGCTCGTTGCCAACATTCAGTATTTACTCTATAGTCGAAAAAAATGGACACTCACACATATAAGCTCATTATATGACAATTGAATTCACTATAGCATGATCAACATTGCTCGTCTTCTTCGTTCATTCTCACAATCCTTATAGATTAGCAGTATGTAATCCAGATACTGGATTGCACTGTGTCCTGGTTTATAGGTTAGCTTCAATGTATGTGCCTTTTCGACCTGGCGCATCCGAATTCAGCATGGGTTCTAGGTAACTTTGACCCACTGTAGAATGGAGCAGCCAGCCCCACATCCTATACCTCCTTAATCTCCTCTTACAATATGCATGGCCTTAGAGCTTTATTTGTACCTCTTGTGGTGAGGTACGCTACTTTCATTGGCGATCGTAAGTCAAATTTGATTACATCAGAGCTTGTGACCATAAAAAATGGAGGTTGCAGTTCGGGTAATTCTACCAACACGACTTCATATTATAGAAATATGCATATCAGGCCACATTGTTCCTTTTCATTGTTCTATCGACCACCTGCAACACAAAGGTAAAAATAACATACATTAAAAGCACTTGTCAACTAAGGTAACAAAGTTAGTTGGCAATTTTCACAAATTCTGGAATATCCTGATATTCCAATAAAATCGAAAATCCTGATTAGAAATGATATCTTTGAACCAATACTGTCCTATCTATGCCAGAGATAGACATCGACTACAGAACATTGGAGGAAACTTGTGATATATGCCTACGAAAACCAGTAAATAAAAGGACATTAGTGGGCGTATGGACCAAGTCGATAGCGGCACAGGCATCCGCAAAATGTCAAGAAAGTTTGACCGAGGTGCCTCTTTAGATTGGTGACCAGCGTGTAGTAAAGGGATTCTTATAAACAAATTTCAAGGTACTACTTATAGCAGGGGTGGGCAAACTTTTTGTGCAGAGGGCCGCATTGAAAATTGTAAAGCTATTGGAGGGCCGCATATAATATTATGTATGTTTTTGTTTAAAATTGTCGGTAAACAATCAATTAAATATTTTTATTGTAAAGAAAGGTAGTTTTACATAATGTAGATAACTTCTGAAATAAATTACATTTCTAACAGACTTACACTATAACAGTATATTTTCTAATATGGATAAAAGGTTTTGCAAATATTTTAACAATGTTCGTGTATTTAAAAATGTGTTTGAGGGTCGCAAAATATCCAATGGCGGGCCGCATGCGGCCCGCGGGCCGTAATTTGCCCACCCCTGACTTATAGCATACTTACAACATGGCTACCAACATGGGCCCTTAAATAGAATTGATAAAAACGCTGAACATATTAGTTATGAAACAAATATCATAACGAAATTATAGGCTATTCGTGAGCAATTCCTTGGATTTCATGAGGATTTTGGTGTCCTTTATGTTCTAAAATCGGATTTCTTCTTCTTCAGCGTTCATTCTCAAACTCCCGCTGGATCTCCCTTGAAGCAGGACCATGGTCCTATTAGATTTCCAGCAGGATGTAGTGCAGAGAATGGAAATGCGTTGTGTCGCCGTTTTACTTGCGCCAATGCTCCGACACATCCGTCTTCAGCAGAAAATCGGATTTAAAAAAGGGGAGGTGGGTCGGAGAGAGGGTTAACTTGTCTTTTGCTTTTGTCTCCGGGCTTAACTCTTAGTACTGAAAGTCATTTCTGATTTCCCTAATGGATTGGAGGGTTAAAAACCCCATAAGCTCCCCCTTCCACAATAGGGAAGGTAAAATAAAAGTATTTATATTGCCTAGAAAAAAAAATCATTGCAGCCAAAAAATGCTGGGTTGATGGCTACATCCTGAATATTGATTTTTCTAGGCAATATAAATACTTTCAGTAGCTTGTCATTGCTTTCTGAAAGGTCCGGATGCACAATTGCCTGTGGCTGGGATCGAACTCGGTACCTTGGCCGTCGCAGACATCCACAGAGCCACTATATATATATATATATATAGTGTGATTCAAATGGGCAACGTGGCTTCTTTAAACTTCCATGTTATATATTTGTAATAGAGTGAGGCATGGGAGGCTGGAACAATGGAACAGTAGGTCGGCTGCTTAGTTTATATCCAGACAGAATGTCTGACAGAACCAAATGAACGAGTAAAGTGTTGTAACAATATTGTCACGAAGCTAGCAAAGTAGACAACATAGGTCAACATGTCATACCGATGTAGTACGGGCCTGACAATGGGAATTGTTCGTCTCCATCAGTGGATAGCGACTCATTCAGCCAGGACATACCAAATAAAAGGTATCGCTCTCCTTGGCTATTTAACGAGTAAACAAAATGGTAAATTATAGAGGCGTTTCTGACACCTCTAGTGGTAAACGATACATGCCAGTAGCTTGAATAAAAGAGTTGCAGACGTAATGTCTGGGATGTGCGATTGTCGACGGCAAACTGACCAGGGAGAATTGTTTTCATGTACGTAACTTGCAGTCTTCACTTAAATGATTAAGAGGGTGGGACTTTAACTGGATGTGAGAATGCCCGAGAGAAGCATGTTCATTGGTCAGAAGTTTTCTCAAACTGCGGAACTCTGAATTTTCAAGGAAAAGAAGAAACCGGTAAACTAGGTCCACAGACTAGGGGGTTGGGACTAGGTTCGGGGCTCAGGTTGAGACCAATGCTAGGAAGTGTAGTTAGAAGTTATAGTTAGGAAGTTTAGTTTCAAGGTTGTAGTTAGGAAGTTTTAGAAGAGCTTGAAAAGCTCCCAGTTGAGAGATGGGTTAAGTCTCTATGAAACCCTGTGAACTAAGAGATCTTTAATATGTTTAATATTTCCTAAGATGCTGTCCATTGAATTATTGATGTTGTAACCCTGGATGTTGTAATTTGGACGTTGTGATGAAGCAATAAACAGATTATATATATGAGACCCCTGGTTGTTGCTACATATCATTCTCAACAAAACACTGAACACATATTATAAACATGAAAACACTAACAACATAATTTGACTAGAATATATTAATGAAAGCAAATACAATGTGATAAGATATGGTTTCAGAAAACGAACAAGATGGGATAATATATTGCTCCAGAAAATGAACAAAATGGCATACGATATGGCTCTAGAAAACGAATACAGTGGGATAATAAATGACTCCAGAAATAGAACAAAATGGGATAATATATGACTCCAGAAATATAACAAAATGGGATAATATATGACTCCAGAAATAGAACAAAATGGGATAATAAATGACTCCAGAAATAGAACAAAATGGGATAATATATGACTCCAGAAATAGAACAAAATGGGATAATAAATGACTCCAGAAATAGAACAAAATGGGATAATATATGACTCCAGAAATAGAACAAAATGGGATAATATATGACTCCAGAAATCGAACAAAATGGGATAAGATATGACCCCAGAAAATGAACAAAAGTGATACGATTTGACTCCCAAAAATGAACAAAATTAGATAGGAAATGGCTTCAGAAAATGTTTTAAACTTAACAATTCTGAATATTTCATGTATTTAAAAAATCACAATGATAGACACTATGTGCTGTTAGTGCATAATATCCGGGTACTATGCTCCAGTGGAATCTTTATTCACCATCAGAGAATATATGTCTTCAGTGTTGGAAAAATATCTCTCTAGATACCGTCACATAATGAGAAAGATCAAACGTGACAACAAATATCTCCTTCAGGGTCGTAAGAAGAAGAAAAAGATGGAAATTAAATGAAGAAATTAGATCCAAATTATAAAAAAAAGCATACTTAAGTCTGCTCGGCAATACTTCAACCTTCGTATCAACATTTGCGTGTACGTTATTAGCATATTAAACTTTCATCGGATTTTACGACCTTCATAAAATGTTGCACTCGTCACAAACGTCCCTAAGCAGACGACAGCAAAAATATATTCAAAATGTATTCGGGCTATAAAAAAGCAACGAAATAAATTTAATGGTGCAATATAACTCTTGAGTTCAAAGAATAACTGCACTTGTGCTTGTTTTCAAATTCCTAAGCTATTACATGAATTTTTATGGCTTCAATTCTTATGCTGAAGTAGAGATAGCAATGTCGGTGATTAATTTAACGTAAACTTATAACAATGTTGAGATTTATAATCCCTACTTTACTTTTAGAAAAGATTCTGCTTGTGCCTAGCAGCGCTCTAACCTTAATGGATGATCGGGTTACTTCTGCTGCTTGGTAGAATGTAATCTTGCGGTCTTAGGACACAGCCAGCTGAATATATAATATCTTAGAGCTGGTAATTTGCGTTGATTGATCCGTGATTTTCATTGGCTCAGACACAAAATATGGTCAAAGTGACATTGAAAAGCTAATGGATGTAGTAAGCAGTTTGTAGGCCATAAGTTTCTAGTCCGTTATGATTGTCGAGTCTTAAAGTATCAGTTATTCACTCAATCTATTGTTTCTTGCCTTTCAACAGTGTTGTATCTATTAGTTTCTATTGTTTCTTGCCTTTCAACAGTGTTGTATCTATTAGTTTCTATTGTTTCGTGCCTTTCAACAGTGTTGTATCTATTAGTTTCTATTGTTTCTTGCCTTTCAACAGTGTTGTATCTATTAGTTTCTATTGTTTCGTGCCTTTCAACAGTGTTGTATCTATTAGTTTCTATTGTTTCTTGCCTTTCAACAGTGTTGTATCTATTAGTTTCTATTGTTTCGTGCCTTTCAACAGTGTTGTATCTATTAGATTCTATTGTTTCTTGCCTTTCAACAGTGTTGTATCTATTAGTTTCTATTGTTTCTTGCCTTTCAACAGTGTTGTATCTATTAGTTTCTATTGTTTCTTGCCTTTCAACAGTGTTGTATCTATTAGTTTCTATTGTTTCTTGCCTTTCAACAGTGTTGTATCTATTCGTTTCTATTGTTTAGGAATAAAAACCGTACATAAGAAACGGACGAGACTTGGACAGCCCGTATGCAAACCGTACATAAGAAACGGACGAGACTTGGACAGCCCGTATGCAAACCGTACATAAGAGAAAAGGGCAAGACATGGACAGCTCGTATACAAACCGTACATAAGAGAAAGGGGCAAGACATGGACAGCTCGTATACAAACCGTACATAAGAGAAAGGGGCAAGACATGGACAGCTCGTATACAAACCGTACATAAGAGAAAGGGGCAAGACATGGACAGCTCGTATACAAACCGTACATAAGAGAAAAGGGCAAGACATGGACAGCTCGTATACAAACCGTACATAAGAGAAAAGGGCAAGACATGGACAGCTCGTATACAAACCGTACATAAGAGAAAAGGGCAAGACATGGACAGCTCGTATACAAACCGTACATAAGAGAAAAGGGCAAGACATGGACAGCTCGTATACAAACCGTACATAAGAGAAAAGGGCAAGACATGGACAGCTCGTATACAAACCGTACATAAGAGAAAAAGGCAAGACATGGACAGCTCGTATACAAACCGTACATAAGAGAAAAAGGCAAGACATGGACAGCTCGTATACAAACCGTACATAAGAGAAAAAGGCAAGACATGGACAGCTCGTATACAAACCGTACATAAGAGAAAAAGGCAAGACATGGACAGCTCGTATACAAACCGTACATAAGAGAAAAAGGCAAGACATGGACAGCTCGTATACAAACCGTACATAAGAAAGGGACGAGACTGTTGTCATCATCTCCGCACACATCAGAGATGATATATATATAGCCTTGGTTGAAAGTTGGTCAATGTTGTAAGTACCGATAGGCGGACAGACATAGCACAGCTATAATTATATATATATAAATATATATATATATATATTTATATATATATATATATATATATATATCCTCTCACAACATTTACCAACTTACAACATTGACCAACTGTCAACCAAGGCTAAGGGCTTGGCCTGCCCTACTACACATTTAGTTTTAGATTGTATTTCCCCTTCCAAGGATATATATATATATATATCCTTTCTTATGTACGGTTTGTATACGAGCTGTCCACATCTCGTCCCTTCTTAAGAACGACCTGTATACGAAGTGTCCAGATCTTGTCCCTCCCTTATGTACGGTTTGTAAACGGGATGTCTAAGTCTTACCCCTTCATTAGGTGCGGTTTGTATACGGGCTGTCCAAAGATCACGTCAACAATTAGGTGAGAGGAAAATGTGATATTTATTGACTAAGAAGAGAAGAATTGATAAAAATTTCACTTCAATAATACTATTTTATACACTAGTAAAATTGTGTAAATTTCAAAGACATATTTTTTTATATGAAAAAAAGATTATATATTTTATACATTTCAGCTAACAAATATTATTTTTTGGTGGTGGGGGTGTGGAGGGGGCTGTTTAAATAATTTTTATTCAGCACATGGAGTTCTTGAATTATTTAGTAGTTAACGAGGGGAGAGACGGGGGTTCAACAATTTTTTTTTAAAGTGTCAGCGTAATTTGTGGACAGCCCCATATAGTTCCCTGTTATCTCACCGAATACCCCCTGTCAATTTTCATTGCTGATTTGCTGGTCACAAAAATACTATGCATTAACATGCTAAACCACATCACACCTATCAATATCAAGGAAAATCCTACGCAATCAATGTCTACATTTTAAATGAGTAGGTTCATGAATATTTATTCATATTTATTTTGCTTGGGCAAATCTAAACTCTGAAACCATACTATTCAAAGTGTCAGTGTGCTATTTTGTAACTTTTTTTTGTTGTTGTTGTTTTTTTTCTTATTATAAAAGGGTCCGACAAATAGAATGTAATTTGTATTTCCAAGTTAAATTCCTGATCAAAAACTAGAAGGAAAAAGCCTTTGTGAAAATTCTCAGTACCAGATACGCAAAAAAGAAACGTCAAGCAGCAACGCGGCTAGACAACCACTTGAAGCAATGTTACTTAAGATGATGATCCATGGAAAGGTGGCGGTCTGCGAGCCGTCAGTTCAATTAATTATATGCTAATGTACATCATATTTAACCCAAGCCGTCCTTAACACATTGTTAAACAAATTGCCGGTCCGTGGCAACAAAACGTTTGAGATACGCTGAATTGAGAGTTATTTAAATTGTAACAACGCTTTAATGGAAGTGACCGCATGGAAGCACTCAGTTTTATACTTAGTCAACTGGAATCTATGCGCTGGAATTGCCAGTGAGGCAACTGGTATTTGGACTTTTAGTTTAATGTGCAAAGATGCACTGCCTTCTATCCAGACTATAGGAAAGGTGAGTGGTAGATGTTTCAACGCAGAATAATGAACTAGTGGACTCAAAAGTGTATGCAGCGACCCTGGAAAGAGATAATGATCCTGGGAGACTGCCGCACTGGAATGCCTTCCTTCGAAGATTAACATGCATCCATAGTATTCCCTCTTTGTCTGCATAAATTGACAAGGAATTATAACCCGCAACTGTTATAACCCTATTTGATTCCTAGATGAATTAAGGTCAGGGATGAAAGTTGGTTCTCGATTGTACAAGCCCTCTAGCTGAAATAATGAGGCCTTCATTCCTTCCTTTTGTTGATTATTCCCGTGTTTTCCGTTGACCAATGTGTATATAATTGGAATCGCATGACAAAAATAGCCAAGGATACTCCAAGTATATAAATAATAACCAATGGAATGTTACAATAATCAAAAACGTACCGAATTAAGGCCTCATTAATTCAGCTAGAAGGTATGTACCGTTGAGAGCCACGGATGAGGTATACCTCTCCATAGCACAATATCCGGCCTGAAATATAAAGACCGTGTGTAGCCCATGCAGCATTATCCCTCTCTCTCTTCTTGACTTGTTAACTTCAAAGGAAAGATGACACCAATACACTTGGAACATGGCAAGCTGCAATCGCTGAAGGATCAGCATAGCTGTGCTATGTCTGTCCGCCTATCGGTACTTACAACATTGATCAACTGTCAACCAAGGCTAAGGGCTTGGCCTGCCCTACTACACATTTAGTTTTAGATTGTATTTCCCCTTCCAAGTATATATATATATATCCTCTCTGATGTGTGCGGAGATGATGACAATAGTTTCAGACTTGAGTTGTTGCATCTCTCTGATGTGTGCGGAGATGATGACAATAGTTTCAGACTTGAGTTGTTGCATCTCTCTGATGTGTGCGGAGATGATGACAATAGTTTCAAACTTGAGTTGTTGCATCTCTCTGATGTGTGCGGAGATGATGACAATAGTTTCAGACTTGAGTTGTTGCATCTCTCTGATGTGTGCGGAGATGATGACAATAGTTTCAGACTTGAGTTGTTGCATCTCTCTGGTGAGTGCGGAGATGATGACAATAGTTTCAAACTTGAGTTGTTGCATCTCTCTGATGTGTGCGGAGATGATGACAATAGTTTCAGACTTGAGTTGTTGCATCTCTCTGATGTGTGCGGAGATGATGACAATAGTTTCAGACTTGAGTTGTTGCATCTCTCTGATGTGTACGGAGATGATGGCAACAGTTTACATTTTTGCATCTCTCTAGCGTGTGTGGAGATTACTGAAAAGTTCAAATGGCGACATAGAAACCCCTGCCACACTTGGAACACGTATTAACATAATTGTGTATCTGGGTGTTTGTTTGATTGATTTATCGGCAGCATATTTCTATGTGCCTCCCAGATTTGATGCGTCTCGACATTACACTAACGTTTGCTGGTGATGATGCACCATACTTGGCGATTCTGAGCTACAGACTCACAGTATGTGTTGTCGATGTTGAAGATCTTCAATGACATATATCCCTTTTGTACCGACTGGTATACGGTAGGTCAGTCATATCTGACAAACACAACACCAAGTTGCCTGTGCACACAAACAGAAAGTTATAGAATTAGAGTGAGCATGGATGAGGGTAACAGTGTGCCCTCTCTGGGAATATCCAGATCAAGTAATCAACATTTGATTGGGACTTTTAGTATCAACATACTGTGTTAACCGACGAAACGAACAAATAACTTATGGGAAGCCATTCTGAAACTGATATATCAATGGTATATATATATATCAGTAATATATCAATAGACAGCAAGAGCTGTAAAGAAATACACAATAGGTATAGTAAAGCAGATCAAGTCATAGGGTAAATGACTCTAACCTTCTCAAACACAAATGTAGACTTAAACACCAAAATAACACTAGCTAGTCGTCTGATCATCATCACTGCAAACTGGACACGTCTATAGTTGCTCCGATTTCTCCCTGAGTATATCCGTCATTACACTTCTGCTGACAGACCATCATTCTTCTGTGCCCTCTAAAATGTTTACTTTTAGCAACATCCCATTTCAAACCCTGATCTTTAATCCTGGCCATTGAAAAGCAATTATCATCCACACTAGTCTCACTCTCGAGTGCTATATCTCTTAAGGAGTTCAAAACGTCAGCTCGATCCATTGCTCCATTGCCCTGAACCATAATCGCGTATGATGCCAGTTGATCTGCTCTTTCATAGTCTCGAACACCCACATGTCCCGGCACGAAAATAAATGTAATGTATTTACACTACATTTTTAAAATAACACTATTCAAAAAGTTTATAATGCCAACGCTGAGCTACCAATGCCAAATGTGGACAACAATAGCACACGACAAACGCACACTTGTGACAGCTAAAATTGCATGTTTGCACAGAATCCTAGGGATATCACTAAGAGACAGAATGAGGATATTAGAACAGGAACCACCCCAATCTTGGAACATATTAAGAGACAACAGATCAAATGGTTTGCACACATCAGCAGACTACCATCAGACAGCGTACCACAGAAAACTATGGTACACAGATAAAATGAAGGCAGATCTAGATGCCGGCCACGAAAAAAATGAACCACCGAGATAAAAGAGGCAACGAATTCCACAATATACTTAGCACACACGAGGGCCATCTCAAGAAAACTCTTCTACCCCTGACGCTGACAGGCAGCAAATGGTTTAGCATATATAAATGTGTGTGTGTGTGTGCGCGCGTGCGCGTGCGCGCGTGTGTGTGTTCGTTCGTGTGTCTGTCCGAGTGTACTTTGTCATGTATTTTGTATCATTTAAAAAAAAAGGAATATTTGTAATATCCTAGATCTCAAGCAAAAAGTCAATTTAGTTTCCCTATCATTAACCATGCGGACCAGTGTGGATAGATCTCCCGAAACATTCCTTGATATTATAAGCTCCACGTTTCTAACCAGTCACCTCATCTCTTTTCAACCTCAGCTGTTTTCTATGGATAAACTTTGACAGTCAATGATGTTCTTCTATTCTAGATTAGAACCCATCATCATGTCACACAACATATTCCTATTAGTGCTCCGCTCTGTTTGAACAACCATCCAAGACTATGCAGGCTCAAAGTCAGATTTTGAGATTGGTCTTTGTAACTTTCCGGAGAGAACACACCTTTTCCCCTCACTACTGATCAGCCAAATTTCTGTCATTCTTTGTATGTGCATACTATCACCTCCAGCATAGTCTTCTTCATTTTGTAGTAAATCGGTTATTGCCCTTATTAGGTCGACCCAATGTCTTTTCCATAATGTGCTATCAACCAAAGCATTACCACCAGTGAGTCGTTTTTTTCGTTTCCTCTGACCCCTGGATGACTAGGGTAGTATATGTAATGCTGTCAGCATGTTCTAGGAATCTGTGAATATTACCGAGTCATATGATATTTCAGTCACCAACCAACTAGATGCCGCAGTCACCTCTTCTACTTCAATTTTTATCCACTATGTTATAGTTGAGTAAGCATATGATTTCTCATGCATCTTGCTGTCATGCGTGTATCAATATTTGATTCTTTTAGCACTTATTCTTTTCTCTGGTGACTGAGCCATCTGTATATATGACTGTGTCTTAACGGCCTTGATTATAATTATGTCTTGCGGCCCTGAGTAAGTAAATATTTCCGACACACATTACCAAGTTGTATTACTACATTTGTCAGAGACTGTTTCTCCTGGTTCAACACCACCTTTTCACTGTCTTTACCTAATTCTTCACACTCTGAGCAACTCATCCTCTGCTTCTGTCATCCATGACTTTTCGCTTTTGGCTCGTTGTCCCTTTTGTCTAACCCAGATGTTGGTGTAAGGGGAGGTGGTCACTGTTGGCTAGATTAAGGTATGCCTTTACCTGCACAACTTGGTGCCGTACTGTAATACAATACAGTGATGTTTGTGACATCGAAATCGTGCAAGCTTATTCCGTTTCGTAATTTCACTAGATTACAACTGATGCAACTGATGAGTATTTGTTAGATTACAACTGATGAGTATTTGTTATATCACAAATAATTGTTATGTGCTAATATTACCACTGATGAGTTTCCGTTTGTTGCTTTATTTTCAGGACATTCATATTTCCCCTACTGATCAGGGGTGGCAAGCCAACGCCATTAATTCCTTTTTTGATGGCTGTTTTCTTCTGTAGCCTCAATGGCTACATCCAAGCTGGCTACATTCTCAAGTACGCTGATCTAGAGTGGACACCACAAACATGTCCTAGGATTATTGCTGGTGAGTCTTATGTCTTTCCACAGGTGAATGATGATTGGTCGTATCCACACTTGCCCTTAAGCGTAGAGGTGGGAACCACGGTAGTGTTCTTGTCGTCTTCATTTTATAGCTCCTGTTTTAGGTTTAGTGCAGTGTTGACGCACTGCCGGTTTACAAAGCCTGTCGCAGCGGGATTTTTTCACTTACTTTATTTATATGTCGGGATATCAACGTCTTTCCTAGTGGAATAACTCACATTTCACATCCGAATGGAGCACATATTATATAATAAATCCGTTAGAAAACACTTTCTATAAGTTACTGGTGCTTCACATAACTCCGTATATTCACATTTAATCATACTTCAAATCGTTAAGTGTATGTGAAATAGGTATGACTACTTCAAAGGAAAATATTAGTGAAATACAATTTTCAGTTTTAGAAGATATACCCCATCCTATTTCTAGCTAATCTGTCTTTCTTCCAAGAGTCCAGCTGGTTAGATGATCAAGTTGCCCAGTTAGTTGTCATTATTTCTGTTATAGAGATATCCAGATTTGCTTCTGACTTAACATCAAGCTGTCTCGCACAGTGCAATAATTGTGTTGCCAATTGTTGTTTTTATGTCTACTCATTTCTCATGTTAAAGGCGTAATCCATTGATATTATTATTACACTCCAATGAGAATCCTTGCTAATTCTAGATGAACAAAGGACATGAAATGGGCAGATTTAAATAAAATTAGCCGGGATTTGACATACAATATTTGACAAATTCTACTGCATAATAGTCATGCGTACTGATCCATGACCGTCTCCAATGACGACATTTCAACAGAATTAAATAGGTTTTCATTTGTAACTTTTTAAATTATTATTTTATGGTCGGTTGGTCACTATATACTTGGTGTAGCCTTATATGTTTTTGGCATGCGAATCCAAGTATATAAATAGTAACCAACGTAAAACAGACGAGAATAATCAAGATAAGGAACGAATGGAGGTCTAATTAATTCAGCGGAAAGGTCTTCTATACTCTCGACGGTCTCGGCTGATCTCACACAGCGTCACTCATCTTGGTTAATGCAATGGATCATTGGTCACTGCGTATACTTTGTATCGCAAGAAAAAAAAACATGGAAAAGTAGGATATATCAAGATTAGTGACGCTTCAGGAGTTCACAATGGAAAAAACTATACTGGGGAAACACCTGTTTTCTATCTTACACTAGTGAGAATTGTGTACCAGAACACGAGAAATCCTGAAGGAAATACACCTTAAGTGTCATGCGATTCTGGTCCGTGGTCCGGTTTCTCTAGAAGTCTGTGATAGTGTGCACCTGCCAACCTTTACACACGATAGTATTGTTTTTATGCTATAACAAAAATAATCTAGGTTCCATGGCGATGATGGATGGACTCACTAGATGAATCTCCGCCAAAAGAATCTTCCACAGTATGTACCCTCAGTCTCACTTATTCCATCGTGTGCTGTTGTGTGTTATTTTAGACGCGCAACCCCTGAATTATCTGTTATCACCTTCCCCTTTGACTTTATGCCATTTCCTGGTCTTCTTCCTCCATGAAACACGATCCATGACATCATGTTCCCATGACCCCGTATCAATGACTGTATAATGCAAATCACCGACCTGCAAGCGAGTACTTATACTTGTCATTGTTATTTTATTCCTAATTGTTAGTTTTCATTACAAAAGAAGAAAAAAACTAAATCGCTGCAGTCAAAAGATTGCTGGGTTATTGTCAACAATCTGAATAGGATACGCTGCCAATTTGTATTACAAATAAAACGTTTCCTGTTTACATAGATTATTACCACAAAATTGTGGTCCAAACAAATGTCTTTCCAGCTGAAACATACGAGCTATAATAACAACTGAACACCAGATATAGAACAATCCGCGTGTCCAACTGGGTAAGACATTCGGGCAGAACGGGAAAATTGTGATCCATTATGGTTGGTTCCTCGTAGTATATAATTCTTCCTGCCATCTCTTGGGGATGCTTAGCTGCTTAGATGCTATCTCTTAGCTGCTTTAAGTATTCATTATTAAAATCACTAGCGATTGTGTTGATATCTCTGATAGTTACTTGTATATCTCTTGTAGGTAGGTTTGCTTTGTGTTTATATATGTGCCAGTTTGCATTCTTGTAGTTCCATCTTAGCTGAGTTGGTTTTCTTCTTCTTTCGTTCACTTGAAACATGTCTATATCTGTAATTCTGTCTCCTTAATAAAACTCACTGTCTTTTGTAGTTCATACAGTGTCACATAGAGTTTTGATTCCAGTGTTGTTTCCTCTGGCCAATATGTCTGCCTCAGCGTTTCATGCTCAGAACACTCTTGAAGTATATGTTTGGCACTCTGTGCTGCCTGTCCACATGTACACATGGCCGTGTTGCCAATCTTGAACTTTGTATACATGTGACTGCGGAGTCGGTTGTGTCCTGTTCTGAGACGTAGAATTATAACTTGTTCTGGTCTCCTCATAATATCATAGTCATCTTGTGTTGGTGTTTGTGGCTTTCTTATTGACTTGATAATCTGTTTTTTCTGATCGTAGGTGATTGGTATATCTGGTTGGTCTTCGGCAGCACCTTCCTTAGCCAGTTGGTCTGCTTTTTCATTTCCTGTTATTCCACAGTAAGAGGGTATCCACTGCATGGTTACCCTATACTGGTTAAGACAATTCGCTAAGTAGTTTTTTTTCAATTCTGTTAGTTTTCCAGACTGGAGAGTTTGAAGAACTGAACTTGCATCTGTCAGGAATATCACAGGCTATAGGTCAGAGTTGGATTTCAGCAGTTTTTTAGCTGCCACATTAATTGCCTGGATTTCTGCATCATAATTATTGCAGAATTTTCCTGTCGGTGTTCTGATTGTATCTCTAGGCTTGTGTGGATATTCTATATATACACCTGCACCTCCATACCTCACAGCATTATGTGCTGACCCATCTGTGTATACTCTGACCCATATATCTTGTGGATATTCCTCATCCAGGAAACTGAGGGTGACTGTCTTTCGCGCACACTGTTCTGTTCGTCCTCGCTTAGTATTCCTTTCACATGGGTCTGAATGTATATTGGCATTACATGCCTTTCACTCCACGGGGTTTGTTCTGGTACAGGCCTTAAGGGGCTGTCAACTTCAGGTAGGTCTGTAAGTTGTCTGCGGAGTCGTTTAGCTTGATGGATAAAACTGCTTCTTTTCAGTCGTCCCATTGCTAGATTTTGGAATCTTTCCTTCATTGGATGACTTGGCATACACTGAAACTTTTCTGCCTGAATTAGTGCTTTTGTGTCTCTGCGTTCGCCAAGTGTTTTCATTCTTCCCATTTTCTGCATCTCTGCAATGGGTGTTGATTTCATTGCTCCCAACATTATTCTAAGTGCCTGGTTTTGCACTTTATCTAGATCTTGTAATGTGGTGTTTGATGCAGAACACCACGCAGCTGAACCATATTCCAGGTGTGGTCTTATGCCTTGCTGGTAAACTTTACTGAGTATATTCCCACTGGCTCCCCATGTGGTTCCACTTAGTTTTCTCAGGATAGCTAACTTCCTCCTGGCTTTTGTTGTTGCTTTGTTTATGTGCTGTTTCATGTCAGTTTATCATCAAAAGTAACTCCGAGGTATGTGGGTTGTTTGTCTTCTTTCAAGAGCTCTCCATCTATTTTGATATGACCGGCTTTTTGTTTTGGTGAGAGGGTAAAGAGTGTAGTGCTGCAAGTTGGTATTGTAATTATTGTTTTATTCTCTTGGATGATGACTGGTCGATGATCACTGTCACCAAGTTGTTCACATGTTGTTTCCACTATTCCAGCCAGTTCTTGAATGTGGAATGACTGGGGTGGGGTGCTATGCTATCTTCTTGGGTAAAAAGTTAGTGGTTCCTTTGGATTATTGAGGAGGATTGGGTTGTTGTCATCTTGTCAGATTTCTATCTCTTCTCTCATTCTGTCTAAACTATTGTATCACCAGCCTTATGGGTGGCTGTTAAAATCTCCCACAGCCAGGAAGTATTTGTTTGGAATGTTAATACTAGTCATGTTTTAATGGGATTTCATTTGGGGAGTAGAAGTTTAGTATATGAAGTTCAAGGATGTTGTTGTTTATGTGAATTATTGGTATTCAGCACCTTTCTTGTGTGTTTGATTTATATGATATTGATGTTATTCTTCACTAGTGTTAGTATGAAACTTTTCCTCCGATCTTTCATGTGAACTCTAAAACATTGGTACCCTTGTATCTTATGGTTATTTTTGCTTTGAGGTGAGTTTCCTGCATGCAGCAAATAGTAATCTCCTTCCGGTGTTTTGTTTTGTTAACATCCTGTGCATTCTAGTACATGGGGTTTGGATTGGTTGTCCTACTGTCTAATTGGCCAGTAGCTTTCCTTTTGTGTCTTCTTACTCCACAGGGTACACTAAAAGGACTTCCAGTATCTGGGGGTGGATTCTGTCAAGGTTCATAATTCGATACTGTTGCTGCCTCGGGCAGCAAGACGAACATCGTGATGATTTTTGATATTTTATTGTGAAGACTTTATCTAGGCATGTTGCGTGATACCATGTTTGCTGGTACGCCACTCGGCCAGTTATCATCAATTTCAACACCTGTACTTGCTTGGGTAGGACTATGGTCCTGATCGATGTAGGGGATGGTCAGAATCTTAGGTTCCAGCCTTTTCTGGCCAGACTAAACCCCATCTCCACTTCAAGGAGTTGGCACCATGGGGTAACCAAAGCTAAGAATCTGGTCTGCTCTGCCGCACCAATTAATTTTAGGTTGCATGTTTTCGTCCTATGATAATGATTGCATCCTTCCACATGTGCACCTTCGCCCGAAGTCGTTGGCACAATGGGGGTTGTCAAGATAAATAGACTCTGCCCGACTTAACAGATTCAGCAGAAACATATTTTACCGACACTGTCTTACGGTAGCTCAATCATATTTGACAAGATCAGACACCCACGAATCCTTGTTAATCAATCTGTGAATTACTTAGACAAGTGTCGTTTTGTTGATTGGTTGCTAATCCAGCGGTTGTTGAGAAGTCTGTGGATTTCCACCCACACCGGGCCAGAGCCAGAAAATAACTATCACACCACTAGGAAAGTAGATTTCTACCTATGCACCGCTCTGAGTCACTGCAACCAAGACTGTGCTCTTTCTCCGCCACCAATTGCCTAACCATAGAATAAACTAACTATAGTAGTTACACTATTTTATTTTGCATTTAAATTGGCAACTGTTTTCTTAATATCTTAGTGTAAGACTCTAGGTCTGCCAGTGATATGACTTCATTTAATTAAGAATAGATATCTATCAATGATGTTTTAATTATGTCATAAAATACAATTAATACATTGTTTTTATATGACTTTGTACTATATATTTCAAACATCTGTCAGCTATACTGCACTTAGATTTTACAACAATCAATATAAGGTGCTACTGCGGTGAAACGGAACAACAAAAATACTTTACGTAGAATACAAGTTTTTGATGTTTGACTTGAACACAACTGACGGACTATCACTAAGACTAGGGGGTTATGAGATATAAACACTGAAATATACAACTTACAATACACAAGACATTTTTAACGTTTCGAACCGTTAGGTCTTTCTCAAGAATATATAAAACAAACAGTGAAAAAAATTAAAACAGTAAAAATAATGTTACCACCACAGAGGCACTAGATACACTATTGACATGTAAACAATACGAAGTTCAAGGTGATAATGATGTACATGGAAACATGTAGTCATGGAAGTGGGTTTTGTTGAAAATTGGACAGAATATAATAATGGATATAACAAATTATTACCCAATACAAAATGGATAGCAATACAATACGGACCACACCAACAAAAATGTAAACATATGAATGTTAAGAGTTAAGTTCAAAAGGCTTGAGGGTACCAAACTAAAAAATAAATCGATTTTCAAGAGCATACCTAGATCTGTCATCCGTGGTACAGGATCTGAGTGCGGTGACCTGGATATCGAGGGCACCTATGATGACCACAACAATTGAAATGAATGGGGACAGGTGTAGGTTCTCTGTGTTTTATTGCATGAGGATGCCCACAGAAGCGGTCACTCAAATGTATGCCTGTTTCACTTATATACTTCTTGTCACAACGTTTATATATGACAACGTAACTGACATTACGGGATTTACATGTAAAGGTCTCATTGACAGTGATAGTGGCTTTAGGAAATGAAAGAGTGGATCTGAACTACATATGTGTACCATATTTTGATGCGATGAACTTCGATTTACTGTATCGCGCTTTGATTTTGCTGTATCTCACTGTGATTTGTCGAGAAGTTTATTTTGGATTTTAATGAGTCGTAATGTGATTTTGCTGCGCCGAACCTAGACTTTGCTATGACGCATCCAGTTTTTTCTGTATCGTATTTTGTTGGGACTTACCTTTGAAACGAGTTTTACATTGTGAATTTCTTCTGTATTATTCAAAGCATGATAATAAACAAACATCTAAAAACAGAATTGATACCATAACATTATGAACCACTGAGAAAAACGAGCACTGGTATAATTTAAGAGTAGAATTCGGTTTATATTTCATACAAATCATTTGTCAATGTTGCGTCCGTGGTTCTTTGTAAGCGTAGTTAGCAGACGTAAGATAATCTCTAACCTGGCAATCATTCATATTTTCTTTTTAAAATATGTGCCAGATTCTTCTAGCAATGAACACTTAAATCATTTTTCATGTCATATTACAATGCTCCATTTGTTAGCTGACTGCTAGATTTGAAGTATAGGACAATCGAACAAAAACTTGTACAAAGAATTTCTCTAAATTTTTGTACAAAAAAATGTCTTTACCGTTCTTTATATGAGTGAATAATAACTTGAGTTTGTGAAACAGACAAGGTATTCTGTGAAGTGTGAACATGAATAATACGCTTTCTGTATGTAGTTTTTGTAATTTATGTTTTCTAACAGCAAAATAAAGTGACTGGTAGACATTAAACAAATAGGCGAGGAAAAATTCTTAAGGCCGTGAAGCTGTTTTACAGAAAAAAAACATGAATCGAATTGCACAGCGGAAAAAAAGACAAGAATACCAATGTTGATATGCCTAGAGAATGAAACAAAATTATCTTCTGTACAAAGGAGGCAGACATCATGGCGTTTTATATGTGTATAATTTTTTTGTATGCTATGTTAAACCATGGGTTGGAGCATGATCTGAGATTGTGGAAAATTGATTAGAAGATAGAAGACGGCAGATGTTAGTCAACTTAGCTCATCCATTTCTTTCTTTTCGCTTTATACCCCTTTATGTCTTGCAGCGTCAAAGTAGAATAGTGCTATGTGGCATTTTGTGTGCTTCGTATATGTTGGTTTAAATCCAGCCCATCCATAATTGTGTCCAATTTTCAATCCATGGTTCAGAAAGTCTAAAACATTTAACCCTGACATTATGTTGTGATATTTATAGCTACATCAAGTCTTTGTTATCTCCAATGAATCTATTGTCTTTGAGACTTAGACACCGTAACTGGCTTACTATTCTTGAAAGCACATATAATGATAACATTTGATTAGGATTATAGAAATCATTCTTTGAATATATCGGGTCAACATTTCTTCTTCTGCGTTCGTTCTCAAACTCCTGCAGATTAGCAGGATGTAATCCGGAGAAAAGGAATGCGTTGTGTCATTGTTTACAGCATTATTGCGATATCTGCGCATTTCGGCCTGACACATCCGACTTCAGCATAGCTTTGGGTCACTGACCCTATATGGGATGGGACAGCCAACTCCATCCCATAACCTCCTTAGTCTCCTTTTACGACATGCGTGGAAGGTAAACAGTGTTGCTATTCTTTGCTCCCCTTTCGGTCCTCGACAACACACGGGCGGGGTCAACATTTAACATCATAGGAGATTTGAATATATCGGGTCAATATTTAACATCATAGGAGATTTGAATATATCTGGTCAACATTTAACATCATAGGAGATTTGAATATATCTGGTCAACATTTAACATCATAGGAGATTACTCAGCAAAGATCAGAAAGAGATTAGCCCGTACATAAGTGAGGGGTTTGGGTAGTTCAAATGAACATGACTTTTAGTACTTGGAACTTAACCAAAAGGTCGATTTAAAAAAAACCCCTTAGCGATTTTCACATAACAGTCTTAAAATTAGGTAAAACTCCTTAAGGTAATCATATCTACGGCCTTGGCAATGGTCCATCAAAAAACATCAAATCTAAAAAATATATGACTAGAGGCAAACATAAAAAATAACTGCTGCAACTAGTAGGGAATGTTAATAAATTACAGCTACAAATTAAGAGTACGGTTTGAAAAAAACGTTTGACAGTTATTGGCAAGTGGGTGAGGGAGGTTTGATAAAAGTTGACATCAACAATGCCGTTTGTTATACATCAATTCCATTTTTGTGAATTATGTGGGGGTTTTTTCTCTACAAATTTGAATAATTCATGTAATTTTTTCGTCCTTTTTCTGCAAATATTTTCCGGGTGGGGGGGGGGGGGTTTACGTAAATTTCGTAAAATTTGTTTTGACGCAATTAATCATGGTGTTCCCAGAATTCATGGCAGTTGTTGACAGAGGAAAAGTGAAATTGCGACTAAATTGTTCACGTAATTTATGGATGGCCACTTAAGAGGTTATACTTTTTAATTGGCAAAATGTGATTTCTAGACATGGACAATGGCATCCGTAATGAAAAAGAAATATTAACATTTGAAATGAATTTCTGTAGAAGGGTCCTAATAATATATGGACAGAAAGACGATCAAACACAAAGTACGCATCGACCTGAACTTAGAAAGAACAATGACTCCTCAAGAATATCAAAAACAAAAATCAAAAACAAAATCTATCATATTTTGTATGTATCAAAAACACAATCTAACATCATATTTTAGATATATCAAAAACACAATCTAACATCATATTTAAGATATATAAAGTGACACAATGGTTTAGAAAGATTAATCATGGTTGATAATGTTCCGGGACTAAGAATAATAGGCAGACCAATACCACGATGTACGCAGGGCATATAAGACCTTCTAATTATGTCAATGGAGGAAGATGGACAGCTTGCATAGATAGAACAGAGAGAGACTTACAATGGGAAGATGACTTTCTGCAAAGGATATGCCACACAGATATATAGTTATAATAAAAGGACAGGTGGCATGGGCATGGACACGTCACACAGATATATAGTTATAATAAAAGGACAGGTGGCATCGGGATGGACACGTCACACAGATATATAGTTATAATAAAAGGACAGGTGGCATGGGCATGGACACGTTACACAGATAAATAGTTATAATAAAAGGACAGGTGGCATGGGGATGGACACGTCACACATATATATAGTTATAATAAAAGGACAGGTGCCATGGGCATGGACACGTCACACAGATATATAGTTATAATAAACGGACGTCTCGTCAGAATTATGTTCATCATCAACAGGTGCCATGCCGGCTAGCGTAGGCGGTCATGGCTCTCCACATCTCTCTGTCCACAGTATTATGTATCAAGGTCGTTGTTGTTTCCTTGCCGTGCCAGGTTGTCAAACTGTCTAATATTTTCTCACGTTGTCGCCCTGTCTCTGTTGCTTTCAATTTTGCCTGTTGTGACTATGTTCTCCAAACTTCCCTGTCTCATGAAGTGGCCAAAAAAAGAAGATTGCCTTTTTCTTATATTGTTCATTAAGGTCCGTTTCGCAATTGACTCTTTTAACACCTCTACATTAATTTTTCTGGCAGTCCATGGTATTCTTAGCATTCTTCTGTAGAACCACATCTCAATTGCATCTAATTTCCCACGAATGATCTTATATTCTGATAATGAATCGCACATCGTCGTAGTTGTATTTCAAATAAAAGAAAAGTTTTAGTATACCTTGTGGAATGATTCAGCAGAAACTTCTGCGAGAATTATGAGACCTATGATGTTTTGGGAACTATCATCAAACATACCATTCCTGATGTATTGATAGGGCTGAGTACGTATTAGTCTGTCCGAAGTGAGTGACGATGGCTCTGTTCAACTCTCTAACTAATCCTAGTGATCGATCTTCTGTTGTTCTCTCGCAAATGAACATATCACAGTTACATGTAAGGTTTTCTAGCTTACACGAAGCAGCTCTATGTAAACATACAAAATTCACGTTTTGACTATAAAGCATTTATCACGAACAAAAGACAACTGGTAGAGAACAACACTGTTTATAAATAGTAAGAGTTTTGTTCTTTACCTGCTGTGTTTTCTTCTTGGTAAGTTTTTGACCGAAACATCAATATTATGTGGTTTTAGTGATTCGAAAAACGTTTACCACACTGTGTTTTCACGTTTTCTAGATTGAGTCATAATTTTATCGCAGTTCCATATTTATAGAATTATCTTCTATGCGGGATAGGCAACCAACTTCTTTAAATTTAACACATCATACACATGCACAACACACACATCATACAGATATACACACGCGCGCATTTGTGTCAATTACACAATATATATATATTTTCAAATGTCCAGGTCACAGTACACTTTCATCTGAAATATTTTTTTAACAAATATTCTTAGAGTAGCAAAGTATGAAAGCAGACTTGACCCACTTTCTTGACATTGTGGAAGCAGATATTTTTAATCGGATCCGCTTCGTTGATCTTATCAGACATTTCCAATTAGACAACCCACAAAGTCGACATTCGCTTAAACTTTGTCAGATTAGCAATCAACTTTGATTTTATTAGTTTCGCTATTTTGAATGATATATATAGATAATGCGGTTCATATCTTGTAGATGTAACCAAGTTTTAGCAAAATAAATCATAGACTCTTAAAAAATTAAACGATGTTAGCGCGAAGTTGACAAATATAGCTTGGAAGGGATACAGCTCATTTAAGTTTTTGTGAGAGAGGGGGAGGGGTTAGGAATGGTGTTAGAGTTCTATCATTGTGGAGTAAGATGTGTAGTTGTTGGAGGGGGGGTTGTTTCACGTGTGACGCTATGGATATTGTTAGCTAGTGTAACAGACATCTGAAATTGCATTGCCCATTGTAGTTTAGCATCGACTCGTCTACTAGTTCTGCTTGTCAAGTAACATTTTGTGACACCATGGCAGATGCGCAAATTGTAGCACAGATTTACAGGACTGCGCATAACATTGCAAAAGTTGGACTGTTATAACGTGATTTGGTCACATCTGCCTGCCATGTATCGGTAATTCATTTCCACAATCATCGATACAGCGATTTAAGCTGTGCCTTCATATGCCTATTTATATGTTGTCATACGTGGTGCTGGCAGATTACATATACCATTTCAAATAAAAGTTGTGTCAGCTAACTATTCAGACCTGGTGACTGAATTAATTTGCTTCGCAAAGAAGGTGGAAGTCTTCCACAATCAATATGTGGAGTTGTTAATACATCAATATGCAATCGCTGAACAAAATTATTACCTTCATATTCGTGCCCGTAAATCCAGGCGTTGTGGGTGATGAGCGAGCCGATACACTGGCTAGCTTGGCTACAGTATTTAAATGTGCACCAATAGATCGATTTAACATAGCCAATGCACTGAGGGATGTCCTCCGCTCAGAAAATTTTCCAAAATGTCAATCCAAGTTGTTCTGAAAACTGTGAAAATGGTATAAAGATTTAACTGACCTGTAAAGAGAAACGTAACAGAGATACTAAGAGATTGATAAATCAACACAACTGGAACTGTCCGCTGCTACACTGATGGATTTATAGAGAATGGGATCAGATTACTCATTGATTTGTCTGGTGTGCGATGATGCTAATCACCACACTTAACGCATCATCGTCATCAGGTAGCATTTTCTGGACAGGATGTAAACCATCACAGCCATTCGAAACTTCTGCCGATCTTAAGCCAATCATCTTGCTTCTGTGAATATCATGTTCAGGTGGTCTTTGATATCTTGCGTTCATCTTCTTTGTGGTCTACATTTTCTCGTTGTCCTGGCGTCATTCCCTCTAGTATGGTTTTTTTAGGCTAGCATATCTCTTGATATGGCCGAAATGTAATTTTCTAGAGAGATCCTTGTTGTTTGGCAAGTTTTCTTTCACTTCTATCAGATTGTCCCAATTAGGAATATTTTTCGACTATGGTATTCTGAGGATTCTGCTGTAACATTTTGTTTCACATGTTGCAGTTTTGTTTCGCTTCGCGTTGGTGATTGTCCAAGATTCGCATCCATTAATTGCAACTAGAAGTATACAGGCACTATGATAAATTAGTTTTCTTGCAGCCTAGTCATTTGTTTTTCATTTGTCATAACTCTTACGTGCCTGAATAAATGTCTGAATTCATTGTATATACGACCTGGCAGCAATACCAGTCAACACCATTCGTCTTAAATAATCCGAATTTAATTATTTTTTTTAATGGTCAATTTATGTCGCCCGCCAATAAAATGCACGGATCAATTAAAGGTCACCCAACTGATGTAACAAATTATAAGACAGCTATAGTCCAGCAGTCGACACAGTCAATAAAAGATAATACTGCTAGTAAAAGTGTAGGAAAATAGTACTCACGTTGGAAACGAAATGAAGTTTTACTGAAAGAGAACTAACATACTATCACTGTCGGATGATTTATCATCATAAAGTGCCGTCTCCGCAACGAAAGTTTGCTGCAACAGGTCTCCAACATCCCCCTATGTCTCCTGTTTTGGTGGTGCACTCTGCTAGACTGAAACCTGTCCATCTTGTGATGTTACTCTCCCACTTGTATCTCTGCCAACCTTTTGCTCGCTTCCCTTTTGCTTTACCCTCAAGTAAGGTCTTCAGTAAGGTGTCATGCCTTTTAATGTGTCCAAAATATTTTATTTGCCTGATCTTTATTTTTCTTAATAATTCTTTCTTCATGTTAAGGTGGATGCTTACGTGAAATAATACACACAACAAAACATAGGATGAAATCCAGTCAACACAGATGAATCAGTTCCCTACTTGAACTCAGTTGTCTGCAGAAAGACTTCGATTTTGACTCAGATTCTCCTCCAATTGTGTCTCTTGGGGCTATGTTTTAGCCCTCAGGTCGTCAAAAAAGTGTACTTGTCTGCAGGGCGTTTCCTGGTATGGGGTCAGTTAGACACAAGAGCATTTATCAGTGTGATCAGCGTTTAGTTTGTGGAAATGTGCGTCTATAGTGAGTTATACGGGGATTGAAAGTGACAGTTTGATGTGATTTGTCCAGCTTTAAGAGAGACTTTTTAGAGAAGTTGTTGCCTACTCTCACTCCATTTGTATTTATATTTTCTTTTGATTAATGTGATTCTTTCAGTTTGTTTGTTTGTTTTTCGTTCGCTCCATTGTAACCATCACGGATATCCGTGCGATTTCCGCCGGGAGCGTGATTACGTTGTGCCACCGTTATGCGCCTTGTAGGCCTAGCACATCCGATTTCGGCATGCCTTGACAATTCGGGTGGGATACCCTTAGCCTGTGACATCCTCTATATCTGTCTCCAGGCACGCGTAGTGGAGACTCTTCGCCCAGACGATTTTTTGCTCTCGTCTGACTCGAACAAGGTGTTCCACTGTCTATGAACTTGCCTCGTGTAGTTGGACGTGCTGTGCCTGTGCCCATTGGGTACTGAACCGTTTCTCATCCGTGAGCCTGGTTCCTTAAGGGGAAGAACTCAACAGAGGAGTTGGACCCTGGCTCTTTCGCCCTCTTAGCCGAGGTGTCATTCACCGACATCGTGTACCCCTTGTCCAAGTTCGAGTCTCACACCACGCGTTTGAGAGCAAGGCGTTCTCGAGCTGAGCGTCCTTGTCCCAATAGCGCCTGAGCCCATCAGGTACTGAACCCTTTCTCTCTTCAAGTGTATTTCCGGTATAGGAAAACCTGACAGTAGAGTTGGGCAGGGCTAAATCGTTGTCCCTTTTGTGCCTGAGCGCATCGAGTACGGAACTTTTTCTCTTCGCGAGCATATTTCCGGTTTAGGAAGACTCGACATTAGAGTTGGATTAGGTCTTTTTGCTTTACCAAACGCCAATGAATGGGTCTGGGTCTCTGCCTGTAAGGAACACAGGTAACTAGAAGCTCGTCTCAAGCTGACGGAGCTTGTAGTTCCCTTTTCCTATGAACTTTTTATTTTCTATTTGCAGTTCGCACTGCCCTCTAGCGCTGTTCTGCCCTTTCATTGTTTCATTGTACTCGGTATGAAATATATTTGTCTCTCGCCATGCATCTACCTTTACGTGCATTTTACATTGGCCGCCCCTCCAATGTTCGGACTGGACTGACTAGCTTCACTGTATGTCGACAGTGTCGCTATATGTGGTGCTGCTGGTGGTGTCGGAGATATTGTCAGTCTCTTGTGCAGTCAAATCTCTTTCCATCTGCTACCTCCACATTCTCGGACACGATCCCCAAATGATTTGGCCAGAATCAGCACGAGCTGCTGTATTTCTGCTTCCAGGGTGCACCGCGTGGAGGTACATTTGGGATCTTGGTTATCTGCTAACCCTGGGTCCGCCTAGAGCAATGCGTTCCCTTTGCACCCCATTCTTTCAGTGATACATTCATCAATAAATCCTAAACGCATCCGGATCCTTGGGGTACTACATTGAATGAACCAACACACAGAGTTGTCCAGTTATTGTTATTTTCAACGATGCATATGAATCAAGAATACTATTGGCCTTCCCAGTCTTTGATTTTGTATTCCCGTGAGTTTCTTTGGCCTCATCTGCTTCTCCATTTTTGACTATTTCCTGAAGTGCATTTTGTTTTCCTTAAAATAAAAATCTTGTCGACTTACATTTCCAGATCAGAACAAGTTATAATTCTACGTCTCAGAACAGGACACAACCGACTCCGCAGTCACATGTATACAAAGTTCAAGATTGGCAACACGGCCATGTGTACATATGGACAGGCAGCACAGAGTGCCAAACATATACTTCAAGAGTGTTCTGAGCATGAAACGCTGAGGCAGACATATTGGCCAGAGGAAACAACACTGGAATCAAAACTCTATGGGACACTGTATGAACTACAAAAGACAGTGAGTTTTATTAAGGAGACAGAATTACAGATATAGACATGTTTCAAGTGAACGAAAGAAGAAGAAGAAATTTCCAAACTATACACGTTTTCGTTTATCTATTGTTAAAAGTAGTGATTCCTGGAGAACTTTTTAACATTTCTATTCAATTTTTTTACAAACAAATTTTTTTAAATTCCATATCTTTTTTTGCAGACGAATTACGCACATCACGTATACGAGAAACTATAAATTAAAATATCTCTTATATGAGAAATTATGTATTACGCTCACAATTTATACGAGAATTAATGAATTATGCACTTTTCTTATACTATAAATAATGAATTATGCACATCTAGTAGAAATCATAAGACATTTGTTATATTCTGGAATGATCGCTTTGTGTGCCTGCTTTTACTAGCTATCTTATTTTTCTCAAATTCCGCATTGTGCATGTTTTTTCGCTTTGCGACAGACAGTTGATGTAATTATACTTTATAAAGTGTTTTTTGTAGACTCGGTGGTAGAGATGCCTTAAAAACACTTTCAGTCATCTAGAGATCGAAGATTGCAAGTTGATTCTTTATTCTTTATTAGAAACTGGCCTCACTGCACTTGGGTTATTCCCATGTATTCCGTCCTCTGTTCCAGCAGCCATTCGACTCGATGGTGTTTCGAGTCTAATGCCGCCAAAAACAGACGTCGACATCAGGGTACAACTCTGGCCCTTGTGACAGGTTTCTTTGTTATTCCGCCTCCCACGCCGTGCCCGTAAATAGTTCAAGCACAACGTCGATCTGTCGGAACAACATGGTAACTGTTATGACTACGGTCGTAAGTAAACACATTAAACTGCGACTATTCAAAGCAAGTGTGATTCAATTATTGACATATAGATGTGAAAATTGAAAATCTACCGAGATAATGGATAAGAAGTTAGTTGACTTCGAGAATAGATGCCTCATAAAGATCACAAATACTAATTAGAAAGACTTCAAATCAAACAATATTGAGAAAGGAGACAAACCAAGAATATGTGACGAACATCATCAGAAAACGCCGCTGGACATACATCGGCCACATACTTAGAATAAAGGAAAACAATTCCACGACAAGTCTTCATGTGGACACCAGACCTGAAAAAAAAACAGGGAAGACCAAAAACAACGATCAGAAGAATATGAATGAATTAACATCAACAGGTATAAATGCACAAGACCTGCAATCCTGGCAACTGACCGACAGGCATGGAGAACTATGGCATTCGTCCTATGTGCCAAACTTGGCAAAAGAAGAACTGACTGACTGGTGGTAGAGATGTTAGTGAGCCCGTCTCACAAACACGACTCAATTAAACTTGCTCGTGGTTAAAATGACATCGTAATGGAGATGGAATTTTATGTTTTAGTAAAAACAATTGTCAATACTGCATGTTTTTCATTAGGAATTGAGTTGAAGGGAGTAGCAAGTCTTTACTGTCACTAAATCATTTACAGGATTATCTTTCTTTAATTTGCCCCCCCCCCCCCCCTTGGCAGAAAAACTCAGTACTTACCGAGAGTCGAACCCTGTACGAGATGTGAGACCAACGCTATAACTTATCGGCCACGCGACACGATAGATAGGACACTCCTTTGTGGGGATAACCTGATATAAAGACACAGATAGAGCTCCATAGTCGGGTAAAATCCGCAATTGGAAATAGGGTTGCTGGAGAAATGCAAGGTTTATATCAAAATAAACGCAAATAAATATATATATATATATATATATATATATAGGTGTTACCACTATAAGTCAATAAAACGGAATAATGACGAGACACCGTGACAGACGACGTTTCTACTAAAAGTCTTCATCAGGACAAAATACGTAACAATAAATGAATATTACAAAACAAAGAATCATAATGTAAGAGAAGAGCAAATGAAGATGGTAAGAGATATCAGATGAGAAAGAAAGAAAGACGGGAAATAAGACCAAAAAACATAAGAGAGTAATAGGAAGAGCAACAGAGCAGATATAATCAAACAGTAGGATGAGAAGATAAAATAGAGGAGAAAATCTTGGCATAGGGAAGATAACGATAGGAAAGGTGGGGGGGGGGTGGGAGATAGCAAATATGTAATAAAATGAGTAACTTAGCTCAGTCTTGTCTAGTCCAAATGAGATACTGCAAAAGAATAGGAGTTAGCAAATAGGGCCTATACCTAAACAATACGCCGTTGGTCCAAGTCAAATTTATGCAATGGATGAAAGTCGATGTAGTATGGGCAAAGCCTTGTATCAGGCGGGCACGGCAGCAAACATTGATGGAGCGTAAGATAGGTTCGTTAGAGGGCGTACCATGGAGCGAGGAAAGCAAGTCCATAGTGTGGTCAAAGTGAATTAGTTGAAGGAAACGGATAAAGCAGAAAGTTCGGAAAGGTTCAGATATCACGATGAACAACAGCAACCAGGACTCGACTAAGAAGCATACAATGATAAGTATCAAAGATAAAGAGGGAGGGAAGAAAGAGGGAGAAAGGTACAAGTTGGATTCTACGTCGCGGACTGGTGTGGGTCACAAAATATAACAAAGATAAGTCGCAGGGGTTGGGAAGAAAGCAGGCGCAGAGAGGGCACTACTGAAGCAAAGGGAATTGTCGCAGATTCGCGCGTCATAGGGAAGTATCACTGCATAGATGGCTGAGAAGCTGATATAGAAAGACAGGAATGAGAGGACGAGAGAGCGTGGGAAGGTAGTTTAAAAGAATGGAGTATCAGTGTTGGAAGGAGGATTGTGAGCAGAATCTGGAGCCATGACGGAGAGAATCAAACCCGAAGCTGCAATCAAGGCATGTGAAGTGTATTGTTTGGCGCAAAGGTTAGTGTCAGATCGTCGTACGTAACTCGTCAGTGTCATGTGACCTATATGCTGTGGTCGGTGTAGGTCGGGGTGGCAGAAGTCCAAATTAGGCATAACAGAAGATGGACCAATGACACAGCCGCAACGTAATGTATTTTTTTAGGCCGAGTGCTAGGATATGTGACCGGTGGAAGAAATCGAAGATGATGTAACTGGGATGAAACAGCCGCATGTAACACACTTTTGGTGGGTATTGCTCGAACTGTACACTGGCTCATTTATAAGAACAACGATCAACGGACAGAACCTCAAACCATCACACAATCTCTTAGTGCGAACCATGTACTGTGGGGAGGAAAATGTCAGATGAACCGAGGTTCATGTCTATGTAAGATCAATTGTGCGTCGCAACCCATTTACAGGCACTGCTCCTACTGTACACTGGCTCATTTATAAGACATGGGTGGGACAACTGACTGTCTCCGAGTTTAAACTGTCTTAGCTCATCTGGATCAAAGATGAAAAAGCCCTCTATGCTGATGACTTAACAATATGGCAGAGCCATGAGAATGTTGAAAGTGCTGCCAAAAGACTAAATGGAGATTTAAAAAGCATACATGAATACTGTCAAACATGGAAGCTAAAAATAAACTTTGAGAAAACTGTCTATACCATCTTTACCAAGAGTCATAAAGTAGCCAAAGAAAATATCAGTCTATGGTTGGATACACAGAAATTGCCAAGAGAAGAACACCCCACATATCTTGGAATCACGCTTGATCGGCAGCTCACCCTCAAGAAGCATGTAAAAAATATCAAAAATAAAACACTTATACGGTTACAACTACTGAAAAGACTCACTGGCACATCTTGTGGATCAGACAAGGATACCCTTAGAGGACTATACCTTGGTTACATACGTTCTGCTTTAGAATACAACAGTGCACTCCTCACAACATGTTCCACGACAAATGTAGAATCCCTAGACAGAGTGCAGAACAATGCCCTACGTCTTATTAGTGGAGCAATGAGATCTACACCGACGGCTGCATGTGAAATACATACGAATGTAGAACCCCTTGAGATGCGGAGAGATATTGCTGCAATGGAGGCTTATGAAAGAAGCAAAAGAATGAACAAAGACCACCCAAATAAACAACTTGTAGAAAACTGAGAACCAAACCACAGAATAAAACAAAAGTCAGTCCTGAGCCATGTCAATGAAATAAAAGACAGTTACCACCTTCCAGACAAGAGACAAAAACTGCAAAGAGTAGAAAAATGTTTACCACCACACGCAAGCTTTACATTGCCGGAAATCAAAACACAGTTAAGAGATAATGCACCGAAACGTTCC
Source organism: Meghimatium bilineatum (assembly GCA_034231615.1). Taxonomy (NCBI): domain Eukaryota; kingdom Metazoa; phylum Mollusca; class Gastropoda; order Stylommatophora; family Philomycidae; genus Meghimatium; species Meghimatium bilineatum. The sequence goes on along the minus strand of CM067322.1, from coordinate 62,335,214 downwards.
GATCCAGTAAGTCTTATGAAAGCAACACAGAAAACAATAGACACCTACCCAGAACAATGGATTTATGTCTATACTGATGGGTCTGCCTTCAAAGCCATCATCAAAGCAGATTATGGTGTCTATATAGAATATCCAGACAAAACATCTGATGAGTTGTTTGATGCCTGTGGGGAGATATGTTCTAACTATGAAGCTGAAATAACAGCACTAGAAATTGCCTTGTACCACCTGAAGACCATATTTGATGCCTTCCCATCAAAAGTCCAAAACATTGTTATTTTTACAGACTCTATGTCTGCTCTCCAAGCATTGGAATGTGATGGACATTGTAAACCCGAGCTAGCTGAAATATACCACCATGCAAACCAGCTGCTCACATCTTATGATGTCAACATTGTTATGCAGTGGATTCCTGGCCACTCAAACACACATGGTAATGATAAGGCAGACAAACTAGCAAAGAGGGGAGCACAACAAGAACAGCCTTATACAGAAACAATAATGCACACAGTTAAAATGATTCTGAAATCTGTGAACAAAGAAAATTGGATGAACAGATGGGCCATGGGAAACACTGGGAGGGAAATCTATAAATATATGACCAGCCCAAATCCTAAAGACAATATCAACCTCCTGGAAAGAAAAGACCAGAGTATCATATTCCGACTGCGCACACAACATGTACAGCTTAACAATCACCTGAACAGAATAAAACACAACACACTCCAGGGTGCCGGCTGTGCACTCATCCATATGAAACTGTTGACCACCACCTTTTTTAATGTCCAGCGCTGGATGACATCAGGAAAATGCTCCTCCCTCCAGGGCCAGATAAATGGAACACATTATATGGAACAAAACAACAACTCACAAACACATGCATATATCACACAATGGCATTGGGTCAAAGGGCATGAGCCCATGGACCGCTGGATCAGCAACCAACCAACCATCTTTATTTGCTCTTCTCTAACATTATAATTCTTTGTCTGTAATATTAGTTTCTTGTTACCTGCTTTTGTCCCCATGAATACCTTTTTAGTCGAAAAGTCGACTGCCACTATGTGTCGTCGTTGTTTCGCTTTATTAACTTATATTGGTAACACATATACTTATTTCCGTTTATATTGATATAAAGACAGAGCATGGTTTAAACACAAGCTTTCAATACACCACAGAAAGAATTTAATTGCATCTCCTCTGTGCTGATTCTGGAGCACTCATCTACCAAGCGAAGGCAGAAGTGACATGGTTCTTCCATAACAATCACATTGTAAAGTATGCAACACCGACAGTTAATATGAGAGAGCACATTCATTATAATTCCTTGGTGTGCGATTTCAATTGTACCCTGTGCTGTCTGGAACACGTCAATCATGCTATTGCAAAAGCCAGCAAAAGTATCTCAGCCTTGCAGCGACTGACACTAAACAATCACTTGCCCGTAATCCTCTGTGAATCCAGAGGGTTTTTCCTGTTGATGATCATGGCATCACCGCCAGTCAAATGCAGGTTGAAAGGTTGTGTATAATTCAAAACGAAGCGCTGCGTATCATGGGTTGTACAATGGGCACATCACGTTTGAGATTTCTCGCCTTGTCAATCATATCTCACATAATTGGCATGGGGGCGTGCCGTGCATAGATCAGAATGAGTTCTGACACAGAGCATCCACAATACAAAGAGTTATCTCGTGTGAGGTGAAGCAATCGTTAGAAAATCGTAGATGAGACGTGCCGAGAATACTGTCAGACAGATATTTGCACTATAATGCATTGATCCAGAGGAGGACCTGTCAACGACCTGTCCCAATGATCTTTCAAGAGGTTTCTAAGACTGTTACTACACCTAATAATGGAGTTCGGGGCGCATAATCATGTGAGTGTCGACACTAATATCAAGATACTCATCTGCTTGTTGACACAGACCTTGTGATTTGCACAGATGGGTCGATCATCCACCACTAATGGTGCGCATAGGCTTGACCGCCAGATTATATGGAAGAATGGTCTACGAAACCAGTTGGTCCTTCGCCGCAACAATAAGTAGTATAACCAATGACGATGCGTCCCTATTCCTCTAGAAGCAATTGTCATTGCTTACTTTTAAATTTGATTATATATCTTACAAAGTAACACAATTCAGTATAAAATTATATCAGCCTATGTACCAGAATGAGGCGTGGCAGGCCAGTACATTATATAAATTGTTGGTTGTTTGGTTTTGTCCAGGCAGAATTTCTGACAGATTTATACGAACAAGTAATGTGTTGTAAAAATGTTATCTATCACCCAAACACCGAACACGAAGTAGCGACCACGTGGAAAGCGAGTTAGACGACATACGTGAACATTGTCGGCTGAATTAGGACCTTCTGGACAATGAGCGTTGTTCGACGCCCATTTGGTCGGCCAGGTTTTGACGTAACAAATAAATAGTTATCGTCCGCTTAGCCAATGGAATGAGTAAACCAGTTTCACAGAGAAATAGTATATGGGCCTAGTGGTCACTTCTGATAAGAAGGATTTGTGCTACTCACTTGTGTAAAGGAGTGCAGACAGTATGTCTAAGATGCGTTTGTTTCCGACAGAACTGTCAACCCGGGATATTGTTTTCTTTTCCATCACTCCCCTCGTCAAGTAAGACCGACAGGGAGTTGAACACGAATGTAGCTATATCCGTAACGAGAGTGTTGAATTATCAGGGATTTTGCTGAAATAACGGTGAGTATTTCGGAAGGAGCATTTCGGAGGACTGGAGACGGAGGAACCCCATGATTCTGGATTCGAGTTCGAGCAGCGACTTGGATCAGACATTCGTAGACTAGCGGATCGGCTGGGGACCTGGGGGACCGAGGAGATTAGACTAGGTGTGGGGCTCTCGTTGAGACCGTAGTTAGGAAAATAGATGAAGAAGTTGAGTGAGATAGAATTAGACAATGAGAGATCATTTGAGTCTCAGTATACAGTTAAACCTTCATGAATTTTAAAAGCGTATTAATCTTCTCAACATTAATATTTGAGTAATAATTCGAAAATGGGTGAAGAAACCAATTTGCATTTTCTTTCGTTCTTTCTATGACAGAGTGACGTATTTTGTAAGTAGCTTTTAGATAACAACATCAACATATTAAAGCTTATAAAATTACTGATGCTTCAGAGGTTTCTTCATGCATGAAAGCTTACATACTGAATTATACAATTCCTGTAAGCAATATCGATTTGGCTTAAAACAAAGGATAGTCTAATGTAAAATATTGATTAAATGGTAATATTTGACGTTAGAATAACATAGGAGCATGATCGAGAGGCTAATTAACCGGTCTCTGAACTGAAATGCTGGTAAATTTTGATTACTTTTGTTCATCGGTTAGAATCCGGTGGTTTTGTTGTTGTTGTTTTTTTTTGGGGGGGGGGGTGCTGTTGAGTTTATAGAATGTGCGTTACACAGGCATATTGTACGTACAAGTTGCGTCCGTCCGACCGTGGATGAAGTCAGCGTACAGTGACGTTGAGCTCTATATTGCTTAGACGACCTAAGAAGGCCATGTGTCAAGAAATACAAAAATAGGTAGGTGTGTTACCAAAATGAAACATAAAACAACTTAACAACGAGATACAGAGACAGACGACGTTTCGACTATAAAGCCTTCATCAGGACAAACAAACGACCACAATAAAACAAGTCTTACATGGAGACAAATAGGGTTATAATGAGGACAACAGCAGATAGGTAATGAGGGAAGAAAAGATGTGGAAGCATGACAGGTGAGAAAAACATATGGGGAGAAGGTAGTAGTAAGTAGGGAGGAGAAAGTAGACTGAAGAATGTGAGATGAACAAAGGAAAAGATATGGTAGCAAGTAAATTACATTAAAATATAATAAAAATACTCTCCTCAAAAGTGGCAACAGAGAATGAATGCTACAGACAAGGGTGTTAAGTTGTTTTATGTTTCATTTTGGTAACACACCTACCTATTTTTGTATTTCTTGACATTTTGCCCTGTGTTACCCCAGCCACCTACTTCCTGTTTAGGGTTGTTACCCTACACTGGTTGATTTATCCCTAAGAAGGCCATGTCTCGCCACTGAATCTAACGATAGAAGTGTTTGCCATAACGAAGGACTTAAATTGACTAGAATCGTATATACATGCATGATGGGTGATTCAATGGTATTATTCAGAAAGTCAAAACTGGTCAAGTGTGTTGGCGATTGATGGAGTTCTTGTGTATGCCTAAAATTTGAGTATCACTGAGAAAAATGAATTTCATCTTTGTTTCCGGACAAGCAGGTATGGAAGGACACAAGCAAACCACAAGTTGTTTCCTGATTTTCTCAGAAAAATATAATCACAAAATAAGTAACGATCTTTTCTTTCTTTTTAAGAAGTCCCTCACTTCAACTTTGAGCAAAGATATGTGTATATACAACCGTATTGCAATTTGTTTAACTTATTGCGTAATATTGATCTAGCGGGCTTGTCTGGTTAGTACTAGGTTGAATGCACCGATGTAAAGCATACATAAACAAATTGTTGATTGATTTCTTTATTAAAATTATTTCATTCATTCATTGGTACCACTCCTTCCGGCGTAGGCGATACTTTGATAGGGACAAAACAAATCTCAAAACGCTGTTACTTGAAAATATTTTTGTCATCTAGAGAGTAACAAGGAGACCTGGTGTAATGAGCTGTTTTTGAATATGATGTATTTGAAGGTTATTTGAATTTTATACTCATAAGCCGAGGACGTGTTGCAGAAATATATCTTAAAGATGCGCACAATATAGTGCCATTGGACAATCTAATGAATGAACTTTTGAATCTTGCTGTAAGCCCCTGTAGTTTTAATTGCATTGCTGCTGCCCTGTTTCAGAGACAAGTTATTCTTAAATGCGGTAGTTGACATTCAAAACCAATAGTCATAAGCCCTGGACTTCCACAGGGTTCTCCATTATCTCTAATATTGTTTAATGTCCACAGTACAAATAACAGGTGAACATATCACAGGGACAGGTAAAACTATGTCATACGCTGATGACATTTTGGTGTATAGACAGAGTAGAAATCGAGAGTTATGTGTCCAGGAATTATAATGTGAGCTAGATCGCATAGGTAAGTTGTGTAGTCTTTCAGTTGTATTTGTTTATCCATCTAAAGAATATGTAACTTGGTTCTCCTCAATCATCACATTGTAATTACAACAATACCGAATGTTACTTTGTGTGGCTACACTCTTGAAAGAACCAGAACGATGAAATTTTTGGGTGTGCTTTTCGACAGGAGCTTCAATTATCATCTTATTCACATCATTTCAAGGAAAAAACAAAGGTCTTTGAACAATGAAAGTACGCATGTGGTTGCGTCTGTGGGTCTCACCAATGGCCCACTAGACAAACAACCTATGCAACAGAAAACCTTAGTAGATGAAATGCTGTTGTATTGAGGTTATCTTCCTATAGAAGCTTCATGGCACATCACCTATACAATTATGCTTATTATGCTGTTATTTTTTTTGTTGAAATGTGTTTCATGTTTACTTGAATATATGTATGTGGTTGGGAAGGAGCCAGAGATATACTGTGCAGCACTGGGGAGGAGGAAACTGATAGCACTGTTTTTTCCTATGGCTGAAATCCATCATTGAGGCACAGTGATTCAGGACGTGACAATCCTTTTGACTCGAACATTTGGTTGCGTGCCTGGAGCAATAGATAAGTTCGGCATAACTAGTAGTCAATTGGTGGCGGGGAATAAACACAGTGAACCCTATCTTGGCTGCAGTGGCCCGAAGCAGTGCATAGGTTGAAAATTACCTTCCTTGATGTGTTATTCTCTGGCTATGGCCCAGGGTGGGCCGAAAATCCACAGACTTCAGCAATATAATGCCATTTAATGGCATTGAGTCAAAGGGCATGAGCCCATGGACCGCTTGATCAGCAACCAACCAACCAAAAATGAAAGAAATGGCTGCTGCTCATAGTGAACAGAAGTTACTATTTCTTCTATACCAAGGATTGGTTGTTTCTGTGATGGAATATGTATTGGCAATTATGACTCTCAGCCAGACGCAGGCTGAATATTTGGATAAGATCAAGAATGACGCGTATCATTCTTGGATGCACGAGAGAATCATCGGTACGAGCAAGGTGGTTCTTACTTGACTGTCGAACTATGGAACATAGATTACATGTGTGCCAAACAAAAGCCTACCTCCAAATCAGCGCTGATAAACAGCATTCACTGCATACTTAAATACAGAGTGTGAAGGGTAGTAGACTTATGAGAGGAATGGGACGTGGAAGTTATACATAGTGTAGGTGCACTGGATGATATGGTACATTGCACGGAATGGATATTTGTTCTCGTGTATGCCTCCTTTCGGATAGTGATAACTCTTCGTAGCGAGTGTAGAAAGATGTGTCATTTTGCTGTTGAATCTGAGGTCCGAGCATTGATCGGTGTGAATTCCAAGGATGGAGATATGATTATATACACTGATGGTTCTGTTGCTGGGGGTATTTTATTGAACTGAATGTGGATACATACAGAGTCGAACTTATAAACACAAGTCCCTGGGTAGTTAACATAGTTGAGCCCCATTTGTTTGGTAGTTGAGCATTATTTTCAGTGTCATGTGTATCATTTTGTCCCCTGCCGTGGCCTCTTCAAGGTAAGAGCCCTAGGTAGCTGCTTTGTTACCCTAGGCAGAAGTTGTACGACAGTGTATAAGTGTCGATTTGCGCATTTTAACTAAAACAAATTGGTAGTGTATCCCATTTAGAACGTAACCATAAATTTTTGACTGGAGTGATTTTCTAGGCAATATAAATACATCCAGTAGACTGCCGTTGCTTTCTGAACGGTCCGGTTGCACAACTCCCTGTGACGGGATTGAACTAGAGCGTGAAAAAAATTGGCGCATTCAATGCAAAAGGTGGCCATCCCTGCGATAGATGATCGGCTGTTATTGTAGTTGGCTGTGACAATGTATTTGATGTTATGATTTCTTCAGTAGTCGCTAACACACACGCCGATTGTTATTATAGTGCTGACTTGTGCTCTCACACCTCTGATTTCCAATCTTGCCGTCTGAAACTACACATCACATGCACGAAGCCGAGTAAATAATCACACGCTAATAGTTTGTTTTATTTTGTTTTATTTCATTAAACAATTTAAAATTTCAAATCCCCCAGCTAAGCCTCTTCTGAAGCCTCACATAAAACTCTGACAGACGAACCCAAATCAACATAGCCTAGTTTGTTTTAAGTGTATGTGGTAGGGTGGGTAAGTGTGTCCCTCGACATTATATAGTCCAAAAGACATAGGAATCACCTTTCTATGGTGACGCAATTTGACTTTACCGGTAATCTTTATTGGTCAGTGTGTATAAGTTGTGTCAACGGCTAATGAAAACCACGGAAAAGTAAAAGTGAGTAACTTAAGAAGTATTATTTCTAATAAATCTTTTTGGCTGTATAATTATCAAGGGACACGGTATAATGACACATCCGACTTATTGGATTTACGGTAACCTGTCTGACTCGACTGTCATTTTGATTAGATAGCTGGGATCTCTAATTGAGTCGTCCCTGGATATTACATATCGATTGTGAGGCCCTTTCATGTCACAATTCTCCCTTCACATCTGCTGATTGTGTCTAGCTTCATTAGTTCTAATCATAATGTACAATAAAATGTACTGGAAGCCTTAGATATTCATAGACAAAGAAAAATGTGAATAAACATTACTTCCTGAAAATGATTGGTAGCTTTCTTATCAAAGAATGGGGGATGTCCATAAATTACATCAATAATTGGGGAGGGGTATGCAAAAGTTTGACACTTGTTGACAAGGGGTAGGGGAATTGACAAAAGTTGACATCAACAATATACGAGGCGTGTTCAAATGAAAACGGGACTTGTGGATTTAATTAAAAAGTATCATACGCAATTTAATATTTTCAACGGAATTGAACAAAGCAACCACTTGTGAATAAGAATGCACCTGGGTTCATCAGAAAAAATCTCCGTATGCATTTAGGCAAGCATCCCACTGTTTAGGTAGACGTCGAATGCCGTCCGAGAAACAGTTGCGTGGCTGTTCTCTGAACCATGTGGTCACCGCTGTCTTCACGTCTGCGTCGCTGTTGAATCGCTGTCCCTTTAGTGCTTTCTTCAACGGTCCGAACAAATGGAAATCACACGGGGATAAATCGGGACTATAGGCTGGGTGATGAAGAACTTCCCAATTCTTCTTTGCCAATGTTTCCTGCACAATTTTTCGTCCTCTCACGTCCGTCTTTAAACATACGCACCCACTCCATCACTCTGGTCCTCGACAAACATTTGTCACCATATGCTGCCTTCATTCTCCGATGAATGTCTACTGCTTGACATCCTTCAAATGAAAGAAACTGGATCACAGCACGCTGATTCACTTTGGACGGGTTCGGAATCACACCCGCCATATTGTTAACAGTCTTCTGCAGCACATATGCATGCTGGGAAGATGAACACGTGACCGTATGTAAATTATTGGATACTCATTACTAGTGCAAAATGTCATCAATATCAGTGCGCTCTATCACGCGTGGTGTAACAAGTCCCGTTTTCATTTGAACACGCCTCGTATCTTTATACACCAATTAAATTGTTTGAATTTGAAAAAAAAAATAAACAAAATGCTATAAGTCATGCGATTTTTCTTTCCTACAACTAATAGTATTCTTTACTAATATTTTTTTTTATGGGATGATGATTTCTAATATAATTCAGCGGAGGGAAGGGGGGTTGGGTCCTATAATTCTTGACACGTTGTAGGCAAGGAATGGCGAGGTGGGTCAAAAATTCTCCAAATATTGTTGACGCTATTTATGGACAGCCCCATAGTAGCGTCATTGAAACTTATTTTTGGCTGTCATTTGCCAAGAAATCTCTGGAAGTTGTAGTGACTGGACTATTAGAACCTCCACTATTTTTTACGATTAAAAGTTCTAATATAACGTAATTGAAATTTTGTACGTCGTTGAAAAGAGCTAATCTCATCATAACTGGTAAAAGGTAATGGTAGGTCCCATGGCAGCAATCTGCCGTCGGAGATAGAGATAACTCTTCATGTACTAAGCCGCAGCAACTATTAGGTGGGATGACAGTTCCCTTCTTACTCATTTACAGCAGTTGACTGGAGGAGTGGCCGAGTCAAGTGAGAAATCAGGATCCAGACTTTTTTTTGTGTCCGGACGTGGATCCAACCTTGCACGCTGTAACCCGGTGATATCAAGCAAGCTCACTATCAACTAGTCTACCGCACTACTATGGTACTTTTGGTCCTCCATAACTCGAACTTTTTATTTAACCAAATTTACAAATAATAGTTCTCCAAAATGTTTCTAATAAAGGAAAATTAATAAATATAACAATCAAGACCGTCACTACACTCAACAGAGAGTGCAAGAAACACAGCCACGTAAGCGTGGATGCTGAGATCAAGGCACTAATATGCGAGAATGCCGATGATTCAGATGTTGTGATTTACACGGACGGGTCGGTCATCCGTCACCAGCGAAGCGCATGGGCCTTTACTGCCAGATCAAAATGGAAAACAGTCGTGCCTTTACCGCAACAACGAGCAGTCCAACTATGGAAGTATTCACCGTAACGCAGGCACTTTACTGGCTGGAATCGCAAACCTATTCCCATGCATGCATACTAAGTGTTTCACTGAATATGATTCAGAAAGTCAAAACAGGTGATGTACATAGGGAATGGGCGGAGTCATTTGAAAGAGCTCAATGCGGCATCACTACGAAAACTCACGCTTATTTTTGTCACTGGACATGCGGGTGTGGAGGGAAACGAACGGGCCGACAAATTAGCTAGTCTCGCCACCACAACAGACGTTTAGTCTATGGACCAAGCAGACATACTCATTGTTCTTCGTGAGTCAGAGGATTTCGAGATGAATAAGCATGAGTCAATATCAAGAATGCAAGAATTGGGAGTAAGGATCGGCATGGCCCGAAGAGAACCCCTGACAAAGATTTCAAAAAGAGTACTGAGCCAACATAGAACCGGAACAATCAGCCGTTATATCCTGAGAGATTTACTGAAGCGAAGATCGGAGCACCTATGGACGTGCCCGGTGTGCGAATGTGATAATCAACATACCTAATACCTAATGGCGTAATCTTTCTCATGAGTGTTTTTCTCATGAGTGTTTTTGACAATTTACCTGTAACAATTTACTTGGTATAAAGACGGTGTTTATTATATGTCCGTTGGTCGCCATGTTCATCGCTGGGTTTTTTAAACAGCGGTGACAATTGGTATGTTACAGCTTTTGCTTTTGGCACCTCATCTCAATTTCTCTATCTATTTTTCCGTCTTCTGTAAAAATGCTTCCTAGATATTTAAATTATGATGGCTGATTTAGTTTTTTTCGCTAACATACACATTTCCCTGTTCTTTTGCTCTGCATATTTTCATAGTTTGTGTTTTTGTTGTGTTTAATTTCTTATTGTATTGTTCACATGCTGCCTGTAATAAATGTGTGTCTTTGTAGTACATCTTCAGTTTCATATATTAGGCCTTGATCATCTGCGAAGAGTAGATCGTGCAGAGTGCTACCTAAGTCTCTTGATGTTTATGTGATGTTGTGTTCGATCGCCTCTTGCTTCTGTCTCTTTTGCTAACACATTCTTTGCTAAGAAATCAGAAATCTTTTCTGCCTTTTTCTTCCAGATAGGTATTATTACAGCATATTTCTGTTTTCTGGTGTTTCTTGTGTGTTCCATATTATATTAAGCAGCATATGTAACCATTTAATCCCTATATCTTTTTATCCATGTATGTAACAAGCATCAATGATGATAGTACACAACCCTCTTACTCTCGTTGTTTCGAATAGTTATGCGAGTCCTTCGTGTGTTCTTATTATACTTCGTGAGGTTTTATATAGCTCTAATAAAATTACATGGAGAGAACTACAAGCAGAACATTATCAATATTGTACACATAATCACAAATGAGGGCAAATGGGAAACAGAAGTTAGAATAGGAATGGCTAAAAGTACTTTTATCAGCGTACTTTATAACCAGTTCTAGTAATCCTGTTACGACGACCTACGGAGTTACATTATAATTTGGAGGGGAAGAAGTTGATTTGTCCATAAAATTGAATGCATAAGTAAACTACTAAAGTGGTTATAAATACTGAATATTTGATTTTAGGAAACTAAAGTGACATTAAATAAGAAAAATACAACTTGTAAATATGAAAAAAATGTTATATAAATGATTGGGCAAACTTTAAATACACATTTTAATACATGCATAATATCATACAAATCATGTATGATCTTGAAAGCTTCAGTGACTCATCGGGGAAATACATGGCTTTACGTGGATATAACTCTTAATATTGTGAACACAAAAATTATCAAGATATATGAGTACAACCGGTTTGTTATAAACAAAAACTATACATGTCATAAAATATACATTTGTATAATTAATGCGTATTTGCTTATTTTTTTTCAGGAACGATATTGTTCTTCACTGGAATGGTTATCAACATTCATTCAGATAATGTTTTAAGAAATTTAAGAAAACCTGGTGAGACAGGCTACAAAATTCCAAATGGTAGGAAACTTTATTTTCTCTTTTTATGTTAGACCTATGTTAAATAAGAGGCTGTCCATAAATTCCATCAAAAATTTGTTTACCCTTCCTCTTGTCAACAACTATCAAGAATACAGGGACCAGCTACTTAATTATGTCCCCAAAAATATCCGTCAACACCCTAAAAAATCTTTCTTTTTCTTTCGTTTCGATGTATACCCTTTTATGTCGTGCAGCGTCAGGTGTAGAAGAGTTCTCTGGACATGGACTTTTTTGTGTGTGCCTCATATATGTTTGTTTTCGTTGACTCTTTTATTTCTGTAATCCGTCGTTTGCAAGTTCTGCCCCTGGCTTTGTATCCATCGTGTCTGTGTAGAATTTTTTTTTTTTTGAAGGGCACTGTCTGATGGTAATCTGGAAGTATGAGAAAAACGCTTAATCTGTTGTCTTCTGATGTAATCCAGGATTAGAATTGTGTTTGTTGGTATTCTGGTGTTTTTGTTCCTGATTCTGTCTCCTATTGTTACTCCAAGGATTCTACAAAGACAAGTCATTTCTGTTGTAACAATTTTCTTTTGGATTCTGTTGTTAGTGTCCACGTTTGACATTGGTAGCATAGTGATGGTATGATGATCGTTTTATATAGTGTTGTTTTGGTGTTCATGCTCACATATTTGTTTTTGAGAATAGGAGACATCTGCCCAAAGATCCGGTATGCTATATTGCATCTATGTTGGATTTCTTTGGTGTTTTTCCCATTCGATGATATAGTGAATTTCAAGATAGTGAATTCTTTCACGTGTTGTTGATCATCCTTTAGAATAGTGGTGTTTCTTTCTGTTGTTGCGATTGACATGACCTCAGTTTTTATGTGTTATATTTTCATGTTAAAGTCCCTATATGTTGTGTGGAGTCTATTATATATGTTGTTGTAATTGGGTGGTTTTTTTTTTTTTTTTTTTTTTTTTTTTGCTGTTGATATTATTGCTTGATGTGCAAAAGGAAGTTCGCTTAGGAGACTGTTTATGTTGTCTTCTTCATTAGTATTGGTAATTTTATATATGCAATCGATATATGTGATCTATAACAAGGGAAATAGAATACATCCTTGTCGCACTCCAGAGGGTATGTGGAATTTGTCTGAAAGCACAGCACTCGTTCTAGCTGCACATTGACTACCTGGGTAACTACTTCTACCCAAGTTGATTAGATGTTGCACAACCCCCATATTTTGGTAGTATTTTCCAAAGATGTCTGTCTACTCTGTCGAAAACTTTTTCTTGGTCGACAACAAACGCAATATACAATTCGTTGTTACTTTCAGCTGTTTTTTTCAGCCTGTTGTCTGAGTGTAAAAATGGCATCTCTACAGCTTTTGTTCTTACGGAATCCAATTTGAGTGTTGCTAAGTTGTGGTTCTATGAATGTCCGTAATCTTCTTTCTAGAATTCTGTTGAAAATGTTTCCAGTGTGGCTTAGAAGTGAAATACTTCTGTACTTTGTACAATCTCCTTTTCTGCCTTTTTCTTCCAGATAGGTATTATTACAGCATATTTCAGTTTTCTGGTGTTTCTTGTGTGTTCCATATTATATTAAGCAGCATATGTAACCATTTAATCCCTATATCTTTTTATTAATTCGACTTGTATGTTTTGTGCCCTGGGACTTTGTTTGATGGTGCTGTTTGTATGGAATGTTCTATTTCTGCTAGCAATATGTATGGTTCTAACTAACTCTTCCGTTATATTGTTTGTATGTTGTCTTACAGCTTCAGGTGTAGAAGAATTCTCTGAAGATGGCTTTTTGTGTTCTCCATCTTTTAGATTTAGCAATTCTTTAAAATACTGTTGCCACGTTTCCATGATTCGATTCAGGACATTGATTGTCTTTCCATATTCATCGTTTATTATATCGATTGGTTCATATTTATCTTCCCTGCTTCTCATATTCTTAATTTTCGTGTAGAAACTCTTTGGTGCTTGTTTGCAATCTATACTTAATGATTCGCCATATTCTTGCAAAGCTTTAATTTTAGTATCTATAATGAGTTGCAGGTCTTTGTTATTGATTTAGCTTACCTGTACTCGATATAATGTTCTTGCGCTTTCCTTGCAGCCCATTTATTGAATTTTTGTTTCTTCTCGCTTATGGCGCCGTTGACTTCCTCTTTCCACCATGGTGTTGTTTTGGGTTTTCTACCTTTATAATTCAAGTATCCATAAGTTTCTCCTATAATTTGCATTATGGTTTTCTTGAATATTTCCCATTCCTCTTCAACTGACTTGATAGTTATTGGTAGCTTTTCAAATTCTTCTTAGAATTTGTGCTCATATTGTTCTCGTATATTAATATCCAGGATATTTTTTAGTTTAACTTGCATGTTGGTTCTAGCTAGTTAGCTGTGTCCCTTGTTCTTTTTTTCCCATTATTTTAATTGATGCTATCATTGCTTTGTGGTCTGTGTCTGTGCACATATTTAATATTGCTCTTGTATCTATTATAATTTGTCTATTATTTCGTTATGCTAGTATGAAGTCTTTTGCAATTATTGACTTTTGCAATTAAGGTTGTTCTATTTGTACCACGTGTATGTCTGGGATTTTTTGTAACGAATAAATTGTTTTGGTTGCATATTTTATAACAGTCTATATCCAATGTCCCTAAAAAATGTTACGAGATAAATAGCAAAAATGTATATGCTTCACATTTTCAGAATCATGTTTCAAATGCAAATAATTTAATTAGTTTATTAAAATAGTATTGTTGATGTCAAAACACACCACACACCTTGTCAACAACTGACAAACTTGTTTAGACCCCCCCCCCCCCTCATCCCCCAATCCCCCCACCTAATTTTGATGTTTTTTTATAGACAGAACCTAATGTGCCATCTCCACATTGAAGATCTGCTGAAATGAGTCTACAACTTCTGTGATGTTGGTAAATTCTGTGAAACTGTTTCTGTATCTTTTGATGGAATGATTATTCTCTCACACAGAAGGTTAATATCTGTCTAGAGTCAGCACACAACTTACCCGATACAAGGAATAGTAAACAGTCAATATTAAGTTAATGTCTGTCTACAGTCAGAACACATCATGTCTGATACTTCTTCTTCTTCAGCGCACATTCTCATACTCCCGCTGGATCTCTGTTATAGCAGGACCATGATCCATTCTAGATTTCCAGCAGGATGTAGTCCAGAGAATGGAAATGCGTTGTATCGCCGTTTTATTTGCGCCAATGGCCCGGCATATTCGTCTTCGGCGATGTGTCTGATACAGCAAATAGTAACCAGTTAATGTAAGGTTAAAGTCTGCGTCTAGAGTCAGAACACATCCTACCTGATACAACAAATAGTAACCAGTCCATATTAGGTTAATGTCTGTCTACAGTCAGAACACACTCTATCTGATACAACGAACAGAAACCAGTCAATGTAAGGAATATGTGATAATGCTAGTATATTTGAATATGATGGTATTATATGATTTTTAAATAAAAATAACTAAAACATCTTATGGTGACGCACGAGTCGTTCAACAGCAGAAGGCTGTCCATTTTAGTTATATCAGACCATCGTGTATGGTCATCAACAAGAATGTTAGTTGCAGTTCAAGTAATCATGTTATCACAATCACCGATATATATATATATATATATATATATATATATATATATATATATATATATATATATATATATATATATATATATATATATATATATATATATATATATATATATATATATATATATAATATATATATATATATATATATATATTTATTAAAGCGGTGGAAGCGTAAGGACAAATCACAAAACTCTTACTGCATACCTGCATGTACTCGAGTCTGTAACAAATGTACAGCACCTTTCTCTGTAGCAGGCAAACTCTGTAAACAGAAATCTGCGATTGTGTTAGCCATGTTGTTTTAGCGTCGAGTCGTCTGCTAATGACCTGAGATTTATGTGACGACAAGAAAGATGCACAAACTATAACTGAAATTGCATGATTGTATGCATAATATTACAAAAGTTTCAAAAGTTGAAATGTTATCACACGATGAGGCCACATTTGCTTAATATGTACCATAAAATGTATAGTTAATGGTTCTCTCACGCTGAGAGCCATTGAATTAATTTCTTTAAATCGATTTAATCGTGTTACTAGAGAGCGAATTACAAAGTTTAAATTTATTTCATTATTAAATGTCACAGGAAACATAAATGCTTAAGAGAGATTATGTTTGAGTAGAAGATTATCATAAAGATTATTTAGTAATTTCCTCTAAAGAATTCAGTTACAGATAACAGAAAGTTATTTAATTTTTGTCAGGAAATTGTAACTTAAGAATGAGAATAGGCCTATTTATTTTAGGAATAGACATACCGTAAAAGACGAATGTGAAGGTCATATAATTAATGAATATGTAAATCGCTAAGAGTGACAGTTGGTTCTTATGTTCAACTAAACATAATAAGATTTAATAGCTGAAGAGTTGAAGTCATACCTTCATATTTCTCTATCAAGATTTAGTGGGTACTGTCAATAGTCTTAGTGGGTACTGGCAACGATTCTGTGTTACTGCTGGTTAGCATGGGGTAGTCTCCAAAAATGGAATGTGCTGTTATTGGTTACATCTTGATTTCAATATTTGCGCTTTTTGGATCGACACCTCAAACTTTTGTGTGGATTTTGTCTCACTTAGACCGTATATTGGATGGGTCAGCTAACCCCACTACAAACCCTACACAGTTACCTTTTACGATATACAGGATTGGTCATAATGTTGCTGGTGTTTGCTCCCCCTTCGGTCTAGCAACACCCTGGTCTTTTCTTTCATAGTATGCTTTTATTTATTTCTTAAATATATATTCCAATATTTTTGTAGTCTCGAGATATAGGTCTTATGCAACCTGTGAAGTTACCTGTAAAGTTTACCTTGATAGTGTTGTACTGTTACTTTCAGATCGTATATACAGCTAAATTATTCTTGACATTTAGAGGAGAATGTATTAAATGTGAGATATTTTTATTGGTTTCTCATCCAGGAGGCATGTTCAACTACGTATCTGGAGCAAATTTCTTCGGTGAGATTTTAGAATGGTGGGGCTTTGCTGTAGTAAATTGGACATTTCCTGCATTCTCTTTCGCTGTGTTTACAATGAGTAACATTGGTCCCAGGGCAATCCAACATCACAGGTTAGTAAATGTGAACATCACTTTTTATACAGGCCTATAAATTTTGGTTAATTAGCGAAACAGAGCAAGATTTATATCTATCTATTGTCATTTCTCTAGTTTTGCTGTAAAGCATCGCAAGATTGAATAACAATCGGTTTTTGGGGTAGGTACATCCCACATTTGACACATTTGGTAACTTGATATGCAGTAATACTATGACGTCACAGAAGTCCTTCAAATCATCCAAGAAGTACAATTGAAGAAAGAAATAGTATAATTGATTACCACGGTGTGTAGCCCACAAGCCTAGTAAAGAGCATGCCTGTTGCCTGCTATGCATGCCGTAAGAGGCAACTAAGAAGGTTTTGGGGTGATGTTGACTGTCTCATCCCATAGAGGATAAGTGCAGCACTACACTCTTTAAGCTCTCACCAAAACAAAAAGCTGGTCATATCAAGATAGATGGAGAGCTCTTGAAAGAAGACAAACAACCCACATACCTCGGAGTTACTTTTGATGATAAGCTGACATGGAAGCAGCACATAAACAAAGCAACAACAAAAGCCAGGAGGAAGTTAGCTATCCTGAGAAAACTAAGTGGAACCACATGGGGAGCCAGTGGAAATATACTCAGTAAAGTTTACCAGCAAGGCATAAGACAACACCTGGAATATGGTTCAGCTGCGTGGTGTCCTGCATCAAACACCACATTACAAGATCTAGATAAAGTGCAAACCCCGCACTTAGAATAATGTTGGGAGCAATGAAATCAACACCCATAGCAGAGATGCAGAAAATGGGAAGAATGCAAACACTTGGCGAACGCAGAGACACAAAAGTACTAATTCAAGCAGAAAAGTTTCAGTGTATGCCAAGTCAAAAATACAATGAAAGAAAGATTCCAAAACCTAGCAATCGGGCGACTGAAAAGAAGCAGCTTTATCCATCAAGCTAAACGACTCCGTAGACAACTTACAGACCTACCAGAAGTTGACAGCCCATTAAGGTCTGTACCAGAACAAACCCCGTGGAGTGAAAGGCATGGAATGTGAATATACATTCAGACCCATGTAAAAGGAATACTAAGCGAAGACGAACAGAACAGCGTGCAGCGAAGGACAGTCACCCTCAGTTTCCTGGATGAGGAATATCCACAAGATATATGGGTCAGAGTATACACAGATGGGTCAGCACAGAATGCCGTGAGGAATGGAGGTGCAGGTGTATATATAGAATATCCACACAAGCCTAGAGATACAATCAGAACACCGACAGGGTAATTTTGCAATAATTATGATGCAGAAATCCAGGCAATTAGTGCGGCAGCTAAGAAAATGCTGAACTCCAACTCAACTCTGGCCTACAGCCTGTGGTATTCCTGACAGATGCATGTTCAGTTCTTCAAGCTCTCCAGTCTGGAAAACTAACAGACTTGAAAAAACAACTTAGCGAATCGTTGTACCAGTATAGGGTAACCAGGAAATGAAAAAGCAGACCAACTGGCCAAGGAAAGTGCTGCCGAAGACCAACCAGATATACCAATCACCTACCATCAGAAAAAACAGATGACCAAGTCAATAAGAAAGCCACAAACACCAACACAAGGTGACTATCACAGTATGAACAGATCAGAACAAGTTATAATTCTGCGTCTCAGAACAGGACACAACCGACTCCGCAGTCACATGTATACAAAGTTCAAGATTGGCAACACGGCCATGTGTACATGTGGACAGGCAGCACAGAGTGCCAAACATATACTTCAAGAGTGTTCTGGGCATGAAACGCTGAGGCAGACATATTGGCCAGAGGAAACAACACTGGAATCAAAGCTCTATGGTACACTGTATGAACTACAAATGGCAGTGAGTTTTATTAAGGAGACAGAATTACAGATATAGACATGTTTCAAGTGAACGAAAGAAGAAGAAGAAGAATCCAATAGAGGATCAAAGTAGCCCAAAATAAGATATGCTGAAATCTGCTGTGTTGGGCCAAAGGGCGAAGATGTCGCATCCAAGCTGTAATTCGTGATACAAATAATTAATTTCTACAGGCTTCATCATGTTATCATGCAGGAATGAGAATGAAGAAGTAATCTTCTTCTTCTGTGTTCGCTCTCTTGTAACCACATCGAATAAATCGTGTAATTTCCGCCTGGGAGCGTGAAGTACGTTGTACTACAAGTTCCACAGTTGAACTGTGTTATTTGCACCTCGGTTGGTTCACTTTGTGACCGTGACATCCGAGGCCCAGCACATCCGTTTTCGTCATGCCTTTAATTCGGGTGGTAGGCTTCCCTAGCCAGTGACAGTCTGCCTATCTGTCGACGGGCGCGCGGGTGTATAATGACTCTTCCCCGAGACGATTGTCGTTCACGTCTATCTCGCACGAGGTGCTCTACCTCCAGTGATCTTGCCTCGTGTAATTAGACGTTCTGTGCCTGTGCCCATCGGGTACTGAACCTTTTCTCCTCCTCCGAGCCTTGTTCCGGTGAAGGAAGAACTCGGCAGACGAGTTGGACCCGGGCTCTTTCGCCTTCTTAGCCGAGGTATCGTTCAACGATTCGTGAACCCCTTGTCCAAGTCTCACCACGCGTTTGGGAGCAAGGCGTGTTCTCTAGCTGAACGACCTTGTCTCATTTGCGCCTAGCCCATTGGGTATGGAACTCTTTCTCTTCGCGAGCATGTTTCCGGTATAGGAAAGCTGGACATTAGATTTCGGTCAGGTCTTCTTTCCTTCCCGTACGCCCACGACTGGGTATGGGTTTCTGCCCGTAAAGAGCACTGATAACTATAAACTTGTCTCGAGCTAACAGAGCTTGTAGTTCCGATTTTCTTGGAACGTTTTCACTTTCTATTTGCAGTTAGCGCTGTCCTCTAATGCCTTGCTGCCCTTTCTTGTACTCAGTATGTTATCTTTTCGTCTCTCGCCGTGCATGTACCTTTTCGTGCCTATTTCATTGGCCGCCCCTGCAATGTTCGGACTGGACTGACTAGCGTGACTGTGTGTCGACAGTGGCACTGCATGTGTTGGCGCTGGTTGCGTCAAAGATATTGTCTGTCTCTTATGCAGTCAAATCTCTTTACCTCTGCTACCTCCACATTCTACGGACACGATCCCCAAATGTTTTAGCAAGAATCAGCACGAACCGCTGTATTTCTGTTTCCAGGGTGCACCACGAGGTGGTTCTTTTGGGATCTTGGTTATCTGCTAACCCTGGTTCCGCCGAGAGCAGTGCGTTCCCTTTGCTCTCCAAATCAGCAATCAAATGTTTTGAACAGAAAGGGATACAGGCCTAACACTAAAAAAATGTGCTCAAAGTCAAGGTTAAATATAAAAATAAAGTCCAGGATATACGTGAGAATAAATATAAAGAGAAATAATGATAATTAAACAGTCAAATAACAACTGGTAATTTTTAAAAAACTGTCAAAGACTTCAGCACATGGCAAGAAACAGAAACTGTTCAAGATTCCCTACTCAGGTTTCCCCATATAAGCCTCGAGCCAATTCAACCTCCCACCAGAAAAGAAGACTGGAAGACTGTCTGTTGAGAGTACCCTTAATAGCACATAACTCAACAGCTCTTAGGAGAAACGAATGTTTGACAGGAGAGCTGAAGCTCATGACCAACTCTGTATTATGCTGACAGGTAGATAAACAACAATACCCCTAGAGTTTACCCCCTCTAAGTAGGAGATTTCTTCTAAAAACAATGCACACCGCTGATAAAATTAGGCTTCTGAGTATGAAATAAAGCTCTTGAGAAACCATTGTATTTAGACATAGGAAGTAAGAGCTAGTCCCTTATAATTCTCGGGGATCAAAATAATAACAGTACAATTTGACATTTGCTAGAAAAGATTATACAGGCACAATACTGAACTGAGCGATATTAGGTATGTTGATTATGTCCATATGTTGACACGTCCACATGTGCTCAGATCTCCTCTTCAGTAAATCTCTCAGGTATAACGGCTGATGCTTCCGATTCTATATTGGTTCACTGCTCTTTTTGAAATCTTTGTCATGTGATCTCTACGGGTCACGCCCACCTTCACTCTCAATTGTTGCATTCTCGATATTTACTCATGCTCATTCATCTCGAAATCCTCTAATCGTGAGGACTCACGAAGAGCAATGAGTATGTCTGCTCGGTCCATAGGTTGACCATCTGTTGTGGTGACGAGGCTAGCTAATTGGTCGGCTCGTTCGTTTCTCTCCACGCCAGCGTGTCCGGGAACAAAGATAAACGTGAGTTTTCGTAGTAATACCCGCATTTTAGCTCTCTCTAATGACTCCACCCATCCCCTACCTACATCACCTGTTTTGACTTTCTGGATCATAGGCTATTCATTGAGTCACTTAGTATGCACGCATAGGCTTGCAATTTAGTCAGTTAAGTACCTGCGTTAAGGCTAATATTGCCATTGTTGGACTGTTTGTTGTTGCGGTAAAGGCACCACTGACTTCGTGTACTGGTCTTCCTTTTGACCTGGCAGTAAAGGCCCATGCGCATCTGTCGTGACGGAAGACGGACCCGTTCGTGTTAATCACAACATCTGTGTTATCGGTATGCTCGCAGATGAGTGCCTTGACCTCAGCACCCACGCTCACAAGGCTGTGTTCCCTGCACTCTTTATTGATTGTAATGGCGATTTTGACTGCCTCTTGAAAGGCTGCAGAAATAGGTATCCAAGTAGGAATTATGTCTTCTGGGGCGCAAATATTTTTAATGTATATTCGGTAGTACCCATCCACGATTTGCCACAATTTTATCAAAATTATCATGAACCCACCAACACCCGTCGCTCCTCATTATACACCCCTGTTACATCGGCTACACTGTTCCAAATCCTAGCCCCAACACTGAAAGCGGTCCCCTCCTAAATTCTAAACATCTAACCAAGCCCTCACCGTAAACCCCCCCCCCCCCCCCCCCCCCAAAAAAACCCAAAAAAAACAAACAACCAACAAAACTAAAATACGCAGCCTACCCTCCCATCAGTGAGATTCGCACTAACGAAGGGACATAATAAATGTCAATGTTAATGCCAACACTGGTTAGTTGCCCCTAACTGTGCTGATCAGTTCCCCTGAAACGAACTATCCCGACGAAAGTTTGTTTGGTAAATTCATGTTCACTAATTCTTATATTAATTTTATGTATTACTATCTATTCTATATTATTCTTGTATTAAATCCACTAATTATATGTCCAGCTCTGTGGTGAAGTGGTACATCGCACGTCTGTGATTGTGAATCAGCAATTGTGCATCAGGACCGTTCAGAAAGCAATTGCAAACTACTGAATCATTCAGTGAATGTATTTATATTGCCTAGAAAATCACCACAGACAAGAATGCTGGGTTGATATCTACATCCTGAATAGGATATGCTACCAATTCTTGTATCAATAGTCAACGGTTAGTTATAAATATAAAAATATATATTTATTAAATTTTATTTTATTTTTGTTTCAGATGGTACAAGGAAAAATTTGAGGACTACCCAAAACAACGAAAAGCTTTAATTCCTTTTATTTTATAGTAGACCTATAATATTTTGAATGATATTAAGAGTCCCATGAATTACTGATAGAACTAAATGTTGATATCCTGAATGAGGTCAATGTACAGAGAACTCACATTATCAACATTAAATAACTTAAGGCAGTCATGCTTGTATTTCAGATACACTTGGAAATAGTAGATATGAAGCAGTTTGTAATAACATGCAAGATAGGATTTGAGATAAGGGTCAACATGGAGAAGATAATAAACTGATTAACTTCATGTCATTGGTTGAAAAGATGTCACTCTTACTACAACTTACTACAACTGATACTAGATATGTAGGTAGACATCCAGAATCTTCTACACTAACTAAGATGCCCTCCTACATCACAAAATGAGAATAGTTTTAACTTATTACATTGTTAATATAAAAACAACAAAATAGAAAAGAAAGTGCTAACTTTACAAACTTTTATTTTTCCGGTTGCAACATACAGCTGTGAAACATGGACTCTAAGTAAAAAGCGGCAAAGAAGATCAACGCCTTCGAGCTGAAATGCTACAGGAAGATACTTAAAATATCATGGAAGGATAAAATCAGAAACTCAGATATTATAAACACATTGAAGATTCCAGAGTGTTGGTTACTAAGCACAATAACAAAAAGAAAACTACGCCTGTTTGGTCATATAAAGAGACAACTGTTTAGAAAGACAAATAATGGAGGGAAGAGTACCTGGGCAGAGGAGAAAGGGCAGACCAAGAAGACGATGGTTACTGACGAAGATACTGAAGACATTAAAGATAACATGAATACATTGCTAGAGAATGCAAGCCACATCGCCCAAGACTGGGAGAGGTTCAGAGAGTTCATTGGGAAGGCAACGTTCTGGAAGGAATACGTCACATGACACATTGTTAATATATAAGTGTACTCTGAAAGACAAATTTATGCCTTTGCAGATTAGTTAAATGAGTCTTTGTGTTAAGATTTTTCAAACGTGAATATGATTGTTATTTGAACATCGTGTTACTGCAGTTATCAAAGAAATAATTTGTTCTCTTGGTAATATTATATTTACACAATAAATCAAGATTATCTCTCAAATGTAACTCTGCTTTTGCTGAGTTGGTAACCACAAATATCTTCCTGTCAAGTTATTGCCATATTTCAGAAAATATACATGTACTTGTAGCTGACATATGTCAGTTTGCACTTGTTCAGAATTTCTGCATCATCTTACAGGGGCCTATAGAATATGCTCATATTTCTATTAGTTTCTATGGTAAAGCATTTAGTAGGTTATGCTCGCAAACTAATCTCATCTAAACTAATTTGAGATTAAAGATGGAGAGAGCTTACTTGCTCAGTCAACAATGTTACTGAACACATAATCAAACGTTAAATATATCAAGTCTAATGCAAAATGGCAGAGGCGCTCATGTTTCTTCACAACTCTCTGTCTCTTGTGTTGTTAATAAGTTTGGTTAATGCCATTTTTGCATGCCACAAGTATAATCCATCCAAGTAACTTCTCTCATTATCTTCTCTTCTGACTTTATCTTTTCTGTGGTTACTAAATGTTCAAGTTTTTCTCTTCTCATCACGTTCCCTAAAAACTTGACTGTCCGGTTATAATTGTTGCTATAATTTGTATTTTTACTTCAGCATCTCTGAGGAAATTCTACATTAATTTTTTAGCTGTCTATGATATTTACGTCACATTTCTCAGTAGCCTCCAGCTCACTTCAATTTTTTTTTTTTTTTGCCATCCACATGAAGTCCATAAAAAAATTGGCTCGATAACATTGTCAACTGAAAAAGTAAACTCTCTCCACCTTTAACTTCGAATTAGTTTGAATGAGCTTAGTTTCCAAGCCTAACACACTAAATGCTTTACCACATAAGCTGCTGGAAATATTAGCATATTCTGTAAAAAAACAGAATATATGGGCAGAACATCAAAGCGCTTGAATTCACATATGCATTGATAGTGCACCATTTGCATAGAATGTTGCTCATTTTTTGAAATGCTGATTTTGTTTGTGCTGTCCTGCTCTTTATTTCAATGGAGCACATGCCATGTGATGTTAAAATTATACCAAGGTATTTGACTCAATCCAATCGATTTAATTTTGCAACATTGATATTAATAATGCATTTTGGTGGTGTATATTTCTTTGAAACAACCATTGCTTTCATTTCTTTCTTGTTTATATTGAGATTTTTTGTTTTGATTTTCTTGTACTACTCTAACAGGGCTTTAAGTTCTTGTTCGATCTCTGCAAGAAGTACTGTGACATCAGTATAACTCAGATTATTCAAATCTCTAACTACTATTCCTGGCATGTTTTCTAAATTTTGCATAATATTGTGTGTATACAGGGAGAAAAGATCTGGTGTCATTACACATCCTTGTCTGATGTCCATTTCTATCATTTTGAATTCTCATACAATATTGTCCCTCTTCATCACAGCTGTTTGCTTTCAATATATGTTTCTTTCTATATCGTTAGATCTTTCCCATCAATGTTGAGTGAACACATAACCAGGACCTAAAATGGCTCATTATGAGGAGAAGAGTCTACATTTTTAACAGAACAAACCATACATTATTTAATTAAATGAAATTTCAATACAGACACATAAACTTCTGCATTCAAATCTGTGTGCAATGAAGCCCCCCCTCCCCTGCATGAATGATTCAGTGAATTGTGCACAGATCGATTCAACCGCAGCAGAAGTTGCTTCTTTTTAATCTTCAAGTCAGAATTTGGTCAAAACTATGAAATTATGTTATAATATTAAAAAGTTGGAATGTAGAAATTTCTCCTTGTAATGAACCCTTAAATTATTAAAATAGTTAGAAAGCAATGTCCTAAACAGGATGCATCAATATGCAGATAACTCTTTATACAGAATTTGTGATTCAAAATACTGCGGCTGAAATACAGAATGATCCACCTGGAAGTTGGCAGGTGTCTTTTATCTGTAAATTTAAAATGAAGATAATTTCTGTTGTCACATATTCAGACATGAAAACCAGCTTCAAACATTTGCAAAACAATTAATTAATTAAGCCAAAATTGAGGTCTGGGTATTAGGTACATTAAATGACATGTTTATTTATGAAGGCTTTGATGTCACCAGGTTAGATACTATTGAACAATGACATCAGAATATGTACATCTTGCAATTCATCATTTAGATATGAAGCAAGTAAAATGTTTAGGACATTTTGTTAGAATAAATCACAGCTTGATACCTTCAAAAGCAAATGAAACAATGTTCTCCAGTAATAGATCAAAGAGGAAGACAAAGAAAATGCTGCAATAGACAATATGAAAGATACTTTGGAGCAGATATAAACTCATTGCAACTCACCTGAAATTGAAGCACACATTAAAGCTTCTACCTCTATGCTTAATTAACAGCAAGTGTGGATAACAGCTAAATGGTCCACCTTAATTTGGAATATAGATTGTATATGTTTCTAACTTTAAACATTGTTATTATTCGTAAAATATAAAAGCATTGGCATACTTTATTTAGTTTGTGTTTTCTGCTTTCTTATCCTCTATTTTTGTAGCATTTGCTCTCAAACTCCCACTGCATTTCTCTTGTAGACAGGACAATCGTCCTACTAGATTTCCAGCAGGAGTATAGTCCCAAGAACAGAGATGTATAGTGTTGCAGCTCTATTTTAATCAATGACCCGACATATATGACTTCAGTGGTATTTTCTTCTATTATTCCATCAAGGCCAACTCCTTGAAGTGGAAATGAGGCTTAGTCCAGCCAACAAAGGCTGAAAACTAAGATTGGTCGGGCCATCCTCCGACATTAAACAGAACCATTGTCCTGCCCATGCAAGCACAGGTGCACTGGCACACATGGTATAATGCAACACAATTGGATATCATGTCTTTACAAGAAATAACATTTTCTATTGTGTAATTCCCTTAGGCAAGACACATTGACTGACTAGATTCTACACACCTGATATATTGATTTGGAACTGAAGAGTAGCAAGTAACAAGTAATGAGCCCTGGTGGCACAAATTTAAGTGAAACCCCTTAAGGAAAATTGTAATGTGCTGTACAAACATTTACATTTAATTGTACACAACCTCTGGACTTATAGTCTTCCTCTGAGTTATTCTCAAACTACTGCAGATAAGCAGGATGTTGTCTGGAGAACAAAATGTTTTGTGTCAAGTTTACAGCTTAACTTGGCTACATATTTGTGCCTGACGGCCTGATACATCCAACTTGGCATGGTTAGCTTATGGGTCACATTAACCCTCAATAGAATTGGATAGCCAACTCCATCCCCAAAATCCCCTTTTTTATTTCACTGTAATTGTCACTTTTTACAATATACAGGTTAGGTAACAGTATCACTATCTTTTGCTTCTCTTTCAGACCCCAACAACATGAAGATGATGGACTACTATATAGCTGTTGAAATGTATAGAATGAATAAAGTGCAACCATTAAGCTTTTATCTTCATTGATATCACATGATTTTAATGACAAGTTTGACAATAATGTTATTTTATATAAATAACATGGCTACTTAATTCTTTTATAGCTATCTTTGAGTAACACAATTCATAAGTTTACTGTCATATATTCCTTTTTTATAACTATAGTAATATTTCATAATGTTGTATATAGCCTACACATTTATATTTAGCTTACTAGCAGTAAAACTTGCATGTATTTCCAAATGTTCATCTGTATAAAACTGCTAGAATTTATGATAAATTCTTAGTTATTGAAGAGGAAAGATCAAGATCTCTGCAACCCTATCATTCATAAATTAGAAGTGACATAGGAGAGTTTGCAACTGTACAGTTTTGATAAGGCTGATAACCTTATCAGGTTAAACATTTCTTCATTAATTCCAACTTGTGATTATAACATAACTATATCATAGCTGCACTATTAAGTGAAAACCATCAAGATGCACAAACAAAAACTCATAGATTAAAACTCATTGCAGGACAAATAGGTATCCAAATCAATTCATCAAAAACAAAAATTATTGACTTCACTAATTCACCTAACGAAATTACTTTAAATGGACAACAACTTGAAAAAGTACACAAATTCTCCTATCTAGGAAGCAAATTAACACTCAACAGTGATGTCATGACAGAAATTACAACTTGCATTACCCTAGCATCATGTGCATTTAACAGACTGTCTAATATCTGGAAGTCAAAGTCAATCAGCACACACACGAAAATGCGCTTATTTAATTCCTGCGTTATTCCGGTGCTATCATATGGATGTGAGAGCTGGAAAAGCTCTTTATCTTCAGAAAAGAAATTAATGAGTTTCAAGAACAAATGTCTTCGTAGGATAACTAACACCCACTGGAGTTAATTCAAATTGAATGATAAAATCAGAGAAGAGACACATCAAAATTTCATCACAGATGTTATCAGAAAATGCAGTTGGTCCTACATCAGGCATGTCCTACGCACAGACACCAACAGAATACACCACCAATCACTTGAATGGATACCTACAGGTAAAAGAGCAAGCGGTAGACCAAAAGAAACACTCAGAAGAACAATACTTAGAGAATTAAAACAACCAATATTCATACTATTCAAGAACTGCACAGAATAGCTTTGAACAGACAGAATTGGAGAGATCTGACCTCTGCCCTGTGCGCGAACTTCAGCGCAAAAGGAAAATGAATGAATGAAATGAATATCATAGCTGTCATCTTTTTTTTCCATAAATATGTATTATTAATAATTTATTTCCGTATTTCAATAAAAACATCTGTATTTAGTCTGATTCGTCTAGGTCAATTATGGGAACAATTGATCTTGAATTAATATAAACAATGGATATTATTTCTAGCAGTAATTGCATTGACAAACATTTGTTATATAGTGGTTATTCCATTTACCTTGTATTCAAGAGGTAGTCTTTGTGACAGTTATTTACAATTGCATTTTTTCTAATTATTATCACTTTAAGTTACAGACTTACACGTGAAGTACTCTCAGCAGGTGATGTGCTGCCCTATTTAATGAAATGGAATACACATGGAGAAAACTGAGTGAAATTAGATCAATCCACTATGCATTTTCACCCTCCTTTTTGAGTAACTTGAACAGTGTATATTATTAGTAGTGACTACCATAACATCAAACATTGTTCTTAGTAGTTATTTGAATCATGGATGTTGTTCTAGATAGTTATTGTTATTGAAATAATTGATATTAATCTTCATCATTTTCAGTCCAAGATGGAGAAGAGAACGTACCGGGTTTGTGTTCTCATATCGTCATATATAATCTGATATTCTTCCTGAAAGCAACAGCAAACTACAGGAGTATTGTGCCAAAAATGTCCTTATAGTTTATTGATAGAATCAGTGCTTTTTGGTCTAGGAAAAAAAGGCGAGTATATGCTTAGTTTTTGAAAAATTGGCTATATTTTTTAGCGGCCACACACCCCTCCCCAATATAACAGACACAAACACATTTCATTACTTCAAAATATTTATTAAAATATTGATATACGAAACGTACCTTTGAATATTTCGATATTTTGTACAAAATATGGACCTAATAGTTTGTGTCGAGTATTTGCCACACAATAAATAATGCTTATTTATCACAAAATAAAATCGAGTAACATAATTTGTTTCACACAATAATGAACGCAGTTAATGGTTACACTTCTTATGTGCACAAGAAGTTTTCAACTGAGCAATGAACATTTCACCCACATCTTATACCATACTAAGTTAACTATACTTTCAATTTTGGATGTAGAGACAAGGTCAGGCATGACTCTCAGTCATAGAAGACATATGAGTCAAAACAGGCCTTCATATGACGCTATATTGAATATTGTCATGGTCACTGCAATATTTTCTTTGGTCACTTTGTGTTGTCTGCCATTGTTGGCCAAAAAACTGCATGGAAATAATTTTTTTAATGTCATAAAAAGGCGCATGTTGTGCTTCTGCTCGCAGGTGTTCTTTTCTAAAGACTCATGGTCCAGACAGTGTTTAATCGTCCAGTTTCTATCTAAGGTGAAATAATATACTTCTAAACAGAAAACTCACCTTGTGCCAAAAATTACTACCTGGGAGTGTTGATAGAGTCGGCTATAACTCCTGATATGCTTATATACTATAACTTCAGTTTGTTTCCCCGGCACTGTAGCTTTATCTCTTAATCTATCACCTGCATACCTTGTGTCAGTGTCCTTGACCATTTCCATTCTGATACCCAAAAAAATGAGATGATAATTTGAATATTTCACTGTTTAATGTTTCTTGTGGATATGCATAGAAGTTTCTTTGGGTTGAACCATAATAGAAACAAAGTAAGAAACAAATAAAAACATGGATTTATGTCGTATATCTGCGTATATCCAGAAGAAAAAAAAGCACTGGATAGAACTATTTTTATTTTATGCAGGAGAACAGATTATTGAATATTAATTACTTATTTATATTTTAAATATATAAATATCTGCAATGTAGTTCCTAAATACAAGCAGTAGCATACAATAAAAATCCCTTGATGTCACAAATGTTTTAACATTGTAGCAAATACTGCTAACATTAAAAATGGTAGATGCAAAGCCTAATTTAAAAACCACTTAAATAATTTAAATTAAATAACTACATCCTTGATATGGTATCAGACTTTAACAACAGGTTTTTATGTTAATTCATTACCTTAAATTATTATCTATTATAATGAAATTATGAATTGCCTACTGAAGCATCAATTTAATTTTTTTTACTGACCATCGACCACAACATTTTAAATAAACTTCATATCGTATTTGTATTTCTTCAATTTAAAATTTTGCAAATTTCATTGTACATAATTTTTTTTAAAGGTGAATTTGTGCTTTGTGTATTTTTTTAATTTGTATTCCAAAGTGGACAGAATTCAAAGCATTTACTACTGAACCATGATCTTACTAAGATATATCATATGTTGCTTGCATATTTAGTCAATACAATGGTACATGACCTGCAGATGTGACCAAATCACATCATAATAGTCCAACTTTTGTAATGTTATGCGCAGAGCCATGTAAATCTGTATTGCAATTTGCGCATCTTCTGTGGCATCACAGAAATGTCATTTGACAAGCAGAACTAGCAGAGGAGTCAATGCTAAACCATAATGGGTAAAGCAATCGCAGATGTCTGATACACTAGCTAAAACTATCCCTAACAAATCCACCCCCTCCTAACAACTACACATCCTACTTCACAATGCTAGAACTCTAAACACCAATTCTAACCCCAACCCCTCCCTAAAAAATAAAATAAGCTGTCTCCCCTCCAAGCTATATTTGTCAACTTTGCGCTAACACAGTTTAATATTTTTCCAGCCTATGGTTTGTTCCGCTAAAACTTGGTCACATCTCCCAGACATGAATCAATACAACATTCAGAGATCTAAGAATGCTTTTTCAGATCAAAATTAATATGAGCTGAATTAAATAAGCAGTCATCTTCTGCACTTGTTGTAATATCAACACAGGTTTATATTTCTGACTGCAATCATTTAAGCATAAATAGGCATACGTCATGATGCTTTTTTGATAGCAAAACCATACCCACCAACTTCAAGATAATTCTTTACTTCAGCCCAAAATACCTATAAAATTATATATTTTTACTCAAATTCTGTCCATATTCTGTATAAAGAGAACTTCACAATAGGGAAATACGAAAGAAAATATGTACATATTGAGTATTTTCTGTACAAATGAAGACAACCTGTATTAAGTTGACAAATATGTGCTGCAATTTGTTTCTGCACTTCAACCTGGCATATCCAATCTCTATATGTTTTTACTTGATTGTCTACCAGATGAGGTGATCCATCCTTCCTTAACAACCTTTTACAACATGCATGCCATGTTATATTATTACTATTCTTTTTTCCTCTTTTTGCGTTCCAATAGCACATTAAAATATTTGTCATCTCCAGGTCTGTTATTGTGTGCGTAGTGTAAAGAATGATATAAGATACAACCAATGACATTAATAACATATAGTCTTGCTATCGCTATTATTATGAATAGCCTATTATATACATATATAAAGGGGTGGATGGCTATTTGTGTGAAGCATGTGCATGCGCACAATGTGTGTGTGTGTGTGTGTGTGTGTGTGTGCGTGCGTGCGTGCATGCATATGCGTGCATATGCATGCATGGGTGTGTGCAGGATTGTTGAATTTCAGCATTCAATTTTTTCAGCTGCTGAAATTGTGCTTTCTAAGTAAAATCTTTCTGATTTTTACTGAGATGTTTCTATATCTCTTTTCCCTTTCTATTGTTATAATTTCAATATTATTCTTTCTGTATTTTCTATATTTTATTTACTATGTTAATCATCATCAAGTGACATCACAATGAACGTTGGCTGCAACAGACATCCAACATCCCCTGTTTTCTGTCTTGGTGATGCACTCTGCTAGACTGTAACCTATCCTTATTATGATGTTTTTTCTCCCGCTTGTATCTCTGTCTACCTCCTGCTTGCCTTCTCTAAACTGTACCCTTAAGTATGGTCTTCAACAAAGTGTTATTTTTAATATGTACAAAATACTTTATATGTTTGATCTTTATTCCCTTTAATATTACTTTTTTTATGTGAAGTGTTGTTAGAACCTCTTTGTTTGTTCTCTTTCCATGAACTTCTCTCTATTCTTCTATATATCCACATTTCAAAGGCATCAATTCTGTTTTCTAATTGTTTGTTCATTGTCCATGTTTCTGAGCCATATATTAATATAGAATAGATGTAGCATTTTATATTCTCATTTTTAGATTGTAATTTGTTTAGACGTCAATATTTTCCTCATTGAAAGTACTTTTAGCCATTCCTATTATCCTTTTAACTTCTGTTTCATATCTACCATCATTTGTGACTGTGCTGAAAATATTAGTAATCATCTCCTTGTTAAGTGCAATTTTGAATAAGTGCATGACTTACAAAATAGTTTTACAAAGTTAACATCAGAAGTTAAACAAGACTGTGTTTTATCATCATTATTGTTTATTATTTATATGGATAATATTGGATACTATAAACAAGAAAATTCAAAGTGAATTGGAGGCTAACAGAAATGTGGTTTCTGAGAAGAATGATGAAAATACCATGGACAGCCAAGAAAACTAATGCAGAGGTTCTCATTGATGCTGGCGTAAAAAGATCAATCATATCAAACATTAGAGGCAGACAGTCAAGGTTTCTAGGGCATGTGCTGAGAAGAACACAGCTTGAACACTTAATAACCACTGGAAAGATCAAAGGGAGAAGAGATAGAGGTTGACAAAGAGAAATGTTACTAGATGGGCTTGTATTGTGGCACGGTAGAAGCTCACCAACCGAGCTTATTGACAACACAAGAGACAGAGAGTCAAAAAGAAACATGATCGCCTACGCCAGTCGGCATGGCACTTTATTGATTGATAATATTACCAAAGTAGTAAAAACACCACCAGATGCTTAACATCTAAATGACCTAACTGAACTACTCTTTGCTGACGATGAGTGCTTACTCTACAGTTCAAGTTAAGAAATGCAAAGATCACATAAACCTACTTGACGAAAGCTGCCTCAATCACAATATGAAGATCCATAAAGGAAAAACAGAAGTAATGTATATAGGTAGAAAACCCAATACAATCAACATAAAGATAAATTATCAATTACTGAAACAAGTGCAGGAATGTAAATATCTTGGGAGAATATTTACAGATGACGGAAGAATAGACAGAGATCACGACAAGAATTCAAAGAGCCAACTATGTCAATTATGAACTTAATCAATTTTAAACCCCAACTATGCTGATGGAAACCAAAAGGCAAATCATAAATTCAATATTCATACCAACATTGTGTTATCGATGTCAGACATAGACAATAACTCAAGAAGATGAGAGAAAGCTTACTATGTGAAATGAAATGTCTAAGAAAAGAAACAAATGTAACAAGAAGAGATAATGTGAGGAACGAAGAGATTATAAGAACTGTTGGAACATCTGTGATCAAATATATTGAATAACAGAGATTGAAATGGTTCGGCACTTTAATGAGAATGAACCCTTACTGATCAGTGGCAAGAGCATACAACATGAAAATGAAAACAGCAAAATGCAGAGGAAGACAAAGAAGAAGGTGGATTGAAGATATTTTCTGAGATTCATTGACATTGAAACAAAAGCTGAGAAAAGACAATAGATAGATAGAGATAGATGTACTTGTTGTAGTATCTCATGTGTTTTAATGTTTTAGCACCTGTTCTGCAATTTTGTTGATTACACTAGTCAACAAATTTTCAAAAAGTTTTTGCACTAGACATCATTTCTTATTGATTTTGGCATGCTGATTTCAAATATCATAATGAAATTTCTCAATTGGCTCTGGTTTTTTTTTTTAATGATGAATTTATATTTCAGAAATACAAATTTCATGTATACTTGTTTGATCAATTTGGTGAACAGAACTTCTTTACACTTTAGCATTATAAAACTTGTTATTACAAATTCAGTTAAGTTATATTCTACCATAAAATGTTAGAACAAATAAAAAACACTATTTAAAGTTTACATGTCATGTTTCTAAAAGGCACATATGAACCCCTACTGTCATTATTCAGTTGCTATTCGAGCTCTCTTTGCTTGCTTCTTGTAGTCAATTGGTGAGGTGTCTCTTGTCAAAATCCAACAGTAATCAGCAAGTATTGAAAGGCCCCAATTGCCTTAATATCTTGTCTCTATAACAGCAATGTCTTAGTTAAATTGTTCACCATGTTCATTATTGACAGATCTGCAATTTAACTTTAAAAAATCCAGGTGAGAACCTAGAAAATGAATTTTTTTAAACATGTTGCAGCCTAGACTCTTATACTCCAGAGGGATATTGCTACAATTTCTTGGAATTATCAGATATGTTGTTTCCAAGAAAATTGTCACCCACTGATTTAAATGCTAGCCATAGGCCTACTTCATTTTCCTTTCCATGCAACAAGCAAAGAAACTCATCATCGTGAAGAATTTTTTGAATTTGTGGACCAACAAATACTTCTTCTCTTATTTTAGCTGTACTCAGTCTTATAAATTTTCTGAAGAGGTATTTGAAAGCATTATCATTTTTATCTATTGCCTTGACAAAGTTTTTCATGAGACCCAGCTTAATGAGCAAGGTTGGCAACAAAATCTTGTTACTGTCAACAAGTGCTGGCTTCTCCACATTCCTAATGCCATGCTGTAATGACTGCCTGATTGGTCAATGTCTTCTGATGTAATGGTCACTTTGTGCATGAGTATCCCACTCACAGAGAAAGCAATAGTACCCACCCTGTAGGTCCAAGCAGAAAGGCTACCATTTTTAGGTCCCCAGATAGTGACCAATCATGATGATAGTAGTTTATACACTTCAAAAGTTGCTTAATCTTCTTCTTCTTCATCGTTCATTCTCAAACTCCTGCTTGATCTCCCTTGTAACAAGACCATTGTCCTACAAGATTTCTAGCAGGATGTAGTCCAGAGAATGGAAATGCGTTGTGCCGCCGTTTTATTTGCGCCAATGGCCCGATACATCCGTCTTGGGCGGGAAAAGTTGCTTAATGTTTTAATGTTTCTTTCATATGAAAATAATGACCAATTGGAATTGACGGTTGAATTGAAACATTACCATTATTCAACAAAACAACTTTAAGACTTGTCTTGGGAAAAACAATGAAAAACCTCCACTCTTCCAGGTTGTAGTTGATATTGAGGGCTGCCATTAAACCAGAAATGTTGTGACATACGGACAGGTCACCCCTTTTTTTTAAAAAGAACTTAGTATGCGGCTTCTGACAGTTCCTAAACACAGAAATTTTAACATCTTCTGCTAGAATATTCCATTGTTTTAATCTGGAATCCAGAAGCTCCGCTTTGCTCTTATGTAAATTCAGGTCTCTTACAAGATCATTCAGTTCACTTTGGGTTATTAAGTTTGGTTTTGTAAATTTATTCTGTTCAAATTCTGGGTCGTTTGAGGTTGATGTCTCAGAAATGTCCTCTTCTTTGTCATCAGAAGCAACTGAAAATGATTCTGGCATTTTGGGAACTGGTAGGAAATCGTTGTCCATTTTTAACTTCTTTTATATTCCTTTCCCAATTGCAGGCACCATGCAAAAGTAACAGTTGTTTATATGATCAGTGGGATCTCTCCAAATCATTGGAACTGCTAATGGCATAGCTTGCCTTTTGCCAGCCAACAACATTTTAAGATGTGTAGCACATGTATTGCAGCATATGTGTGGTGCCTAACTCTTATCTTGATCTCCTATCCTGCAGTCAAAACACAAGTACACTTTTTTAATCACTTTAGACATATTCTGTCTTTGTGATAGAAAAGTTACTTTATCACATATATAATAGAATTTATTTGCACTGTTGACACATGTCCTGAGAATTTCTAACAAAGACACTTTTGAGAAGGAAAAATGCAATACTAATAACAAAATTTAATCAGAAATAGACATTGATATGCTTCTAGTTACATTTTCATTGGTCAGAATCAATAATTCAGTATACCAATGCTGTTGTGTCATATTTATATATATATATATATATATAAAGAGAGAGAGAGAGAAAACAGAACATATTTTACTGAACTGTCCACTATATGACACTACAAGAAGAAAACTATCTGTAACAGCTATGGTGGAAAAACTCTACTGCCCTGTCTCTGGGCTGGTAACCACAGTCCAGTTCATTGATATCAGCATCTGACTTTGACTGGAGAATGAGTAAGAAGAAGGCACACTTACAATTCTGTATATGATTTTCTGAAAGTCATGCACTTGTTGAGGTTCTGACTATACAATGAATATTAAAATATAAACTTTTCTATGTGGTGATTAGATGTTTATTAATTCTGTTGACATCATTACGGAGCCCCGTTAGTGCAGTGGTTAGCGCACTGACTTCGCATATGAGTGGTCGTGGGTTCATTCCCCAGCTGAGGTGGAAATGTTTTCAGATCGCAAAGGCTCCCCAGATCGACCCAGCCTTAAATGGGTACTGGATTAATCCGGGAAGTAAAGACTGCGAGGGAGAGGAGATGGCTACCGCCCTCATTTGCAGAGCCTGTGAAATGTGAGATCGCTAACATCTCACACCCCTATGGCATTAATAAATGCTATGGGTTACTTTACTTCTTTTTTTTTTTTAACTATCAGCATCATTGCACTGAGATATTCTGATAAGTGCTCAGCTCTCCAGTCCATAAGCCATCTAATGATATAATTAAGTTTCCCAGTTTGTTTCTAGAGGAAACATCTTCCCTCTCCTCTGGTCACTTCCATTTCTTTCATTCTCTAAACATGTGCATTGTCTCTAAGCTTCTTCTAATGCTTTCTATAGTTATTGTCTAGCCACCTGAATGAATGAAATTTCCTGATCAACTGCAAAATGTCCTGTCTGGATCATAATCATCACTTTTTGTTTTAATTTTACAGTTCTATAGCAAATGTTGGTGTGATAGTACACACAGGCATGCAGGTATATCATGAGAATTTACACAGCATCTTTTGTCTCAGCCTAATATTAACATGTGATTTTCAATAGTTCTGATATGATCAATTGTTTCATGATAACATGAAATTAAGTATAGGCCTATTTGATATAATATAGTTGCCTTGTACATTTATAAAGTGTGTTTCATCTGCTGTAATTTTTTTATATTTTTGTTAGGCCCTATGCTATCTAATTTTGTTTTCCTAACAATTGAACTTTTACAACAATGTCAATGTCACCATTATACTGTTTCCCATTTCATACACCTGATAATATTTCCAGGGAAACATGGATGACAGTTTAGGATACTAAAACAAAGTATTTGTGATGGAATATTATTGCATATAAACCAAACAATATACAACCCAGATTCAAGCCCTCAATGTTCACTTTATAACCTCTCCACCAAGAAAGGGATATTTTTGAGAAATTGAAATTTACTAATAAAATGTACAATTCAATTAGTTTATTTTCTGCAAAACATTTCTAAGACATCCTAAGATTGCTAATAATTTTAATTTTTGAAAGTTTGTTGAACATTGAAACTAATGAAGTAAATTATGTATAGGGCCTATGCCTACACTTTTTTTGTATTTATTATAGGGTATTTGTTCTGTGGCTATGATTGGTAAGAGAATGAGAAACATTAAATATTTCACTCTTAGATAATCAATATGTACATATTTCATCATGTTAGAGAAATTTACTGTCAATTAACATGCTTCTTTCATGGAAAGCATTCACGAAAGCTAAAAGTTACAACTGTCTCAAATACAAGACATAAATCTATATCTATGCTATAAATCAATATGTCTAGAATGTCATACCTTATCTAGAATAATTTATATTTTGCTCTACTTTCTTAGTTCATGTTCTGGTATAGCACTGGTGACTAATATAAGTCCATTCCTGTCAACCTTGTGGTTTTTCTTGTATTTTTTACTTATTCTTCTTTCATGCACTTGAAACATGTCTATATCTGTAATTCTTTCTCCTTAATAAAACTCACTGTCTTTTGTAGTTCATACAGTGGCCCATAGAGCTTTAATTCCAGTGTTGTTTCCTCTGACCAATATGTCTGCATCAGCATTTTATACTCTTGAAGTATATATTTGGCATTCTGTGCTGCCTGTCCACATGTACACATGGCTGTGTTGCCAATCTTTAACTTTGCATACACGTGACTGCAATGTTGGTTGTGTCCCGTTCTGAGGCATAGAATTACAACTTGTTCTGATCTGTTCATAATGTGATAGTCATCTTATTTTGGTATTTGTGGTTTTCTTATTGACTTGATCATCTGCTTTTTTCTGATGGTAGGTGATTGGTACATCTGGTTGATCTTCGGCAGCACCTTCCTTATCCAGTTGGTCTGCTTTTTCATTTCCTGGTATTCCACAGTGAGAGGGTATCCACTGAACAGTTACCCTGTACTGGTAAGATAGTTCATTAAATAGTTTTTGTAAGTCTGTTAGTTTTCCGGACTTGAAAACTTGAAGCACTGACCTTGCATTTGTAAGGCTTACCACAGGCTGTGGACCAGGGTTGTAGTTCAGCAGTTTTTCAGTTGCCACCTAATTGCCTGGATTTCTGCATCATAATTATTGCAGAATTTCTCTGTTGGGTTCTGATCGTATCTAGGCTTGTGTGGATATTCTATATATACACTGGCACCTCCATTGCTCACTACATTCTGTGCTGACCCATCTGTGTATACTCTGACTTATATGTATTGTAGATATTCATCATCCAGGAAACTGAAGGTGACTGTCCTTCACTGTATACTGTTCTGTTCAACCCTGCTTAGTATTTCTTTCACATGGGTCTGAATGTATATGATATCAAAAAGCATTGTTATACAGACATGATGGATACAAAGCCAGGGCAGACCATACAAAAGATAGATTACAGAAATAAAAGAGTCAACAACAAAAAAACATAGGCCTATATGAGGCAGTCTCCAGAGAAGACTCTTCTACCCCTGAAGCCGCAAGGCATGAAGGGTTATAAAGTGAAAAGAAAGAAGTCTTGCATTTTAAATGTTCCCAATATGTTATAATTTTAAAATCTAAAATTATTGCCATTTTCTTACATCGACAACTTACTTTGATTCTTGTAGGTGTTCAAATCATTTTATCTCAATAAGTGTAAAATTTACAGTAAATTAACTATTAAACCTATTTTACATTTTATGATCCAGGCCTATGTGTATCAACCCTTTTCTTGTAAAAGGGTTCCAATAATGTATTTTGACATTCACTGTAATGTATTCTATATACTAGTAACTACCTATGTTCTACTTTCCTTTTGTGACACTAGCATTAACTGTGTGCTGGAAATGTTGCTTACACTAGTGTGATGCTTTTAACTGTTGAGAAAACTCAAGAAACATGTACAAATTATCTTGTGCCAGATTTATTGCACACTGAATTAAATATTGAAGATCCTTTAAATAATTTACAGTATCATTATGATTTTGTGTTGCGTTATTTTATATAGCAAAATTAATAGGCCCTATATATTGAAACTCATTTCTTTATTTTTACTAATAATGTTTATGGAAGGACCTCATAATTTCTCTATATAAACTGAGATTAGAGAATAGTAGATATGGCTAATAATGCTTTTACCAGCATGAAGAAAGTAGTAACTTCTAAACAAATTGGTGAACACACTAATAATGAGAATGGTCAAGTAATGGTTACATGTATTCAGTTTCAGTGTATTTACCAAAACATGGACCATGAATAAGTAAATCACCATCATCAAGTAGGATATCCTGGACAGGATGTAACAGTCATCACAGCTTTTCAAAACTCCTGCTGATTTTGAGTTGATCTTCTTGCTTCTGTCATGTTCAGGTAGTCTTGAATCTTATGTCCATCTTCTTATTGTTCTGCCTCTATTCTGTTGCCAGGCATCAACCCTTCAATTATGGTCTTTTCTATGCTGTTACGTTTTTTAATATGGTCAAATTATTGTAGTTTTCTGGAGAAAACCTTATTGATTAGCCAGTTTTCTTTTACATTCATTTCTTTCACTTTATGATCTTTTTGGTCCATGGTATTCTGAGATTTCTTCTGTAAAATTTTGTTTCACATTCTGTTCTTTCATTTTATTTGTGATTGTTCAAGACTCATACCCGTATTCTGCCAGTGGAAATATGAAGACTAAGGAAAATTATTTTTGTCATTATGTTGCATCCCACCCATATGTTTTTCATTTGTGTCAGTTTCTTTGATGCGATGGTCAGCCATAGTCTGACTTTTTCATAGTAATCACTGTTACTGCTGATAAGTGAACAAAGGTATTCAAACCTGTTGACTCATTCTAGTTCTCTTGTCATTTACAGAGATTCAAACTTTTTAGTGGTTTTGTCACTTGTCATACCTTGGTATTATTTTAGTCTAGAAATAGGATCTTGTTTTTCACTATGTTCTTTAATGAAATTTATGAGCTGTTTGAGACGTATCTTGCTATCTGACAGTAGTGTTGAATCATCATTAGCATAACTTAGTTATGGTATCATGACTTCTGATGTTGAGTGAATTGAAGTTGTTTTGCTGCTGGTCATTTCTTACATTTCTCAAGTTCTCGGCATAAATATGAAAAAGATATGATTAAAAGAGACAACTTTTTCTAACTCCCTTCTCCACACTGAATCATCTGATATTTCGACATCTACTCAACATCTACTGGTTGCTAATTGGTCTTGGTACAATTATTTTATGAAGTATGTTAAGTTTTGAGGTAAAGCCATGTCTCCACAATGTTCCAAAGTTTTTGATGTTATACACAATTGAATGTCTTACTATAGTCAATAAAAACATTTGAAAATGTCAATGTTAAACTCTCTACATTTCTCTATGATATTTCACACATTAAAAAATCATAAGAAATTAAAGGACATAATTGAGACTGGAGATATTAATCTATAAAAAGAATGAATACATTTCAAGGACAGAGAAACAGACAGTTTTAATACAATATGAAATAAAATAGAAATATATGAAATAAAAAGAAAACATTTCCAATTATTTGGCTACATAAAAGACATTAAATGTATACACTCTTAGATGACTGTTAAGCAGACGAGCTGAGCACTTATGGGAATAGAATGTCTGCAGTGCTGGTTCTTAATCAAGAACACATGCGTACACACACTATGTTACTATATATGCTCCAGATTACTGGAAAAACTTTCATAGACTGGAGTTTATTCACCTGTCATACTGTCCCAAATATACATAGATTTCTATCTGAATATTAGTTTTTCAACTCATTGGTAGTGCATGAGCTTTCAAGAAACCTCTTACATCTCATCCTGTTATACGTTATTTCTTCCTTTTATTCATAACTTGCTCTCCTCTTGTCAACTAACTTCTGTCACCATCTTTCCGTGTATTTGAGAACAATGTCTATCATGCTTATGACAGCTGAAATGGCATGCTTAAACAGAATTCTAGGAA
The DNA here is from genome assembly GCA_034231615.1 of Meghimatium bilineatum. Taxonomy (NCBI): domain Eukaryota; kingdom Metazoa; phylum Mollusca; class Gastropoda; order Stylommatophora; family Philomycidae; genus Meghimatium; species Meghimatium bilineatum. The sequence continues at coordinate 62,293,819 of CM067322.1, read as the reverse complement.
TATCGCTAAGAGACAGTAAGGAATGAGGACATTAGTCAAAGAATCGGCACCACCCCAATCTTGGAATATATTAAGAGACAACAGATCAAATGGTTTGCACACATCAGCAATCTACCACCAGACAGCGTACAACAGCAAGCTATACTACACAGATACAGTGAAGGCAGACCTAAAGGCTGATCATGAAAACGATGTACCACCGAAATAAAAGAGGTGACAAATTCCACAATTTACTCAGCACAAATGTGGGCCATCTCCAGAAAACTCTTCAACCCCTGGCACTGATAGGCAACAAAGGGTTTAGCAAATAGACAGATAGATAAACTATTATGAAATATTTAATTCTGGTCTTAATACATGTGCTATCCATCTCAACCCCATTTGTTAAAATATATCTCACTTGTGTCTGTTCAGTTCTTTCCGTACTTTTCTCATTGGTAATACCCCAAAAAAATAACTGAATTGTAACCTGCATTTTTTTAACCACAAGGTCATATACTTTTTTAATAGTCCTCGTATAGTTTTGCACAAATGGAAATTATCACAAATATACTGTAAAGTCACTATCCCAGTGATAGCCATTATACTACTGAGGTTTTCTTTTAATGCTAACAAAACAGAAGGGATGAACTCCTCTAACTTTAATCAGAACCACAAGATATAGGGCCTAACCATTTTACAGATGGCTTGGTCATAAGAGATAAAGACAGGTGTTGATGAGGTTCATCACCTATTAAAATGGCAATAACGTAATTGTTAATAATAAACAACCACCAACATAAACAGTGATTTTATCAGACTCGCTCTCTGATTATGTCACGCAAATTAGAAATGTTTATGGTTAGAATGGAGTGGGTCACCTTTGTCAACCATGCTCATGTACAGAGCATCACTGTCCAGGTCAGAGACATGATCTTCTTCTTCTTCTTCAGCGTTCATTCTCAATTTCTCACTGGATTTCTCTTGTAACAGGACAATGATCCTACAAGATTTCCAGTTGGATGTAGTCCAGAGAATGGAAATGCGTTGTGTTGCCGTTTTATTTGCGCCAATGGCCCAACACATCCGTCTTCGGCGGGTGACATGATCTGATTTAATTGGCAGGAAATGCTATAGTAAGTGGCACAATAATGAGAAAAGATGTCTGAGTAAATTAGAGCAGTTAAGAATGAACTGCAATGATGAAGAGAAGACAGAAAGAGATATGCATGAAGAATGATAGAAATTAGAGTTATCAAGGGAAAGGAAAGAAAGTGTTACTTTCCAAGATCATAAGAACCTGTAACAAACAACTGACTAGGACAATTGGTGTATAGGGCCTACACTCTTAGTTGGCTGTTAAGTAGATGAGATAAACACTTATGGGAATGGAATGTCTGAAGTGCTGTGGTTCTTAATCAAGAACATATACATACATGTACTTCTTCGCACACACATACAAGTGATCAGAGAAGAACTGACTTGATAGAAGTGATAAGACATAAATTAACTTGACAAAAGTGATAGGAGATGAGCTGGCATGAAATAGAAGTGAAAAGAGATGACTGATATGATAGAAATGATAAGAGGTGAACTGGCTTCACAGTTGTGATAAGAGATGAACTGATATGATAGAAATGATAAGAGGTGAACTGGCTTCACAGTTGTGATAAGAGATGAACTGATATGATAGAAATGATAAGAGGTGAACTGGCTTCACAGTTGTGATAAGAGATGAACTGATATGATAGAAATGATAAGAGGTGAACTGGCTTCACAGTTGTGATAAGAGATGAACTGATATGATAGAAATGATAAGAGATTAACTGACTTCACAGTTGTGATAAGAGATGAACTGATATGATAGAAATGATGAGAGATTAACTGACTTTCACAGTTGTGATAAGAGATGAACTGATATGATAGAAATGATAAGAGATTAACTGACTTCACAGTTGTGATAAGAGATGAACTGATATGATAGAAATGATAAGAGATTAACTGACTTTCACAGTTGTGATAAGAGATGAAATGATTTGACAAAGATTTTCATCCATAGTGATTTTGTAGGAAATATAAATACATTTAGCAGTTTTACATTACTTTCTGAACAGTCAAGATGCACAGTTGTCTGCAGTGAGGTTTAAACCTGGTGCCTTAAGTATATAGTCACACAAAATAGATATACTGCATACCAACAAATAACAAAGCCATTCCTGTAGTTGAACAAGTATTGTTTATTAATGAAACTACACAGATAAATACTGATAAATTGCTCTAGCATTACAAGAAAGTCAATGCAAACACATCACAACTGACAATACAGTGCACAGCCTGGCAACACAAAAAAAAAGACAAACAATACTGCTATGATTGAAGACAACCTAGACACTAGTGGTTACATTTGTTTATGGGGATAGAGCTGTTGATACATAAGTTTAGAGAACATAACCTCACACTTACATTAGTACAATATTATGTGGTTGAACAAGAAACAACCATAATAGTACCTGGGTACATAATTGTAAAGTCTTACCTATCAGATGTGTAGTAATTTCTAAATTTGGATGTGTTGGGTATGGACAAGGTCATGTGAGATACATTCTTACTGTAGACAAGGAAGAGATGAATAAAGAAATGACATTTTACCTCTTAAACCACAAATATCTTTTTCAAACCACTGAGATGTATTGGTATTATGGTATTAGATCATTGAGATGTGCTGGGATTATGATGTTAGATTATTGTGGTGTATTGGGATTATGATGTTAGATCATTGAGGTGTTTTGGGATTATGCTATTAGAGCAATGATGATGTTTGACCATTGAGGTGTATTGGGATTATGTTAGACAAATGTGGTACATTGATCCATATCGAATTAGACCCGTCTATCTATCTATCCATTGTCATTTCCACTTATGCCATTAAGCGTGGCGGTGAGAATTCTGAGTTTTGTCTTTGACCATTTGAATTCCATTGGCCATGGTAAGTCCATGTCTATTTAATGTTTCTTTGATTGTCTCTGCCCATCTAGTTCTTGGTCTTCCTCGCTCCTTGTAGCCCGGTCTTCTGCCGATGTATGCGCGAGGGGCTTGGTTGCGTAGGTTTCATTCTCCTGACGTGACCAAACTATCTAGTTTGCTGTCTTTTTATGTAGTCTTGACTTGAGATAGTCTTTACTTCTTTCCTGATATCTTCATTTCTCCAGCGGTCTCTTCTCATGACGTTTATAGCTTTCCTCAAACATCTCATTTCGCAAACTGCAATCTTTTTCACTAGTGTCTTTGTCAAGGGCCATGTTTGACATTTGTAACATAGAGTTGGTATAAAAATACTGTTTATCAATTGTCATTTTGTAGCCATGCAGATTGATGGGTGTTTAAGTATTGGTGACAGTTGTTAAGTCACAAAGTATTTCCTCCGTAAATATGTTTTCTAGGTATTTAAACTCTTGGAATGGCTGTAGTTTTTTAACATTGACAGATATATTTAACTGGCCTAGTGTTCTACTTATCTTCAAAGTCTGTTTTAGATGTGTATCAAATTAGACCTGTATTTTGCATTAATAAAAAGCATACTTAAGAATCATGATGTCAGCATTATGTCTACTACCTTTAGTTTGTTTCCCAGAACATCTGGTGCCTATGTCCTTAGGGTGGGTTGATGAGGAAGCCCTGTTAGGTAAAAGAAACTTCAGTTTACGGAAATTTAACTTATCCAACAAAAATTTGACTATCCAAATAGGAAACCAAAGGTCCAACCACTTGGCTACTCTCACTATGAATAAATGAAAAGATAATATCTTAATAATAATAATATGGGGCACATAATTCAAAGAATAAGAAACCCAGACAACAGATTATGAAACAATTATGATCGTCTATGAAATCAAGAAGGCAAACTATGAAACAAATAACTAGTACTGAAATTAAATAAATAATTCAGATAATTAACCAAAAAAGAAATAATATGAACTATATGAGTAAATCAAAAGGAAAAAATTGATAATATGGACATCTAACTTTGTAAAAAATAAATGAATAGTGATTATATTTGCTTGGAGACAAAGCAAGGGATAAATTATTTTCTTAAGGATCATAAGGATTAAACAAATAATGTTACCTACAATTGATAATGAGATCAGAACTGTCTAACAAACTCAAATAGAATAGTGATGCAGGTTGCATTAAAATTCTGTACATGAAACTAGTTTATAACATTTTTAAAGATAAAAGAAAACCTCCTTGTAATGCTTCTTGTTAGAACATACAAAGTCCAATGCAATGTAAACTGACTCTGCACATTGTTGATCATATAAGCTTGTATGATACATGCAGATAAGGAATATCCATTGCATTCTGATAAACAGAAAATTAAGGTAGCAGACTGAAGAGAGGGAGGTCATGAATGGGATGTGCTCAGTATGTCATACAAAGCGTGTGCAAATTGCAAGATGTGCAGAATGGATAGGTCAACCCACAGATTTCGAAACATGTTTGAGAATAGTAATAACTACTTAGCAGGGAATGCAGAGAATGGTGTCCCATGGCTGTGGAGAAAGAGGTACAGACTTTGGTCAGTGAGCATGTCAAAGAGGGGGGGGATACGATTATATACACTGATGCATCTGTGATTAAACATGTTTGCAGTGATGGGGCCTTCACAGCTCAGTGTGAAGATAAAACTATCAGGGAGAAGAGTGGGGCCTTAGCTGTGACTATGAGTAGTATGACCATAAAAATTATGTCGGTGACCAGGGCATTTGAGTGGGTAGACACACAGAAGGTAACACGGGTCTACATCTTGAGTGACTCTTTTAATATGATTAGTAAGGTACAAGTGGACCTCATTCACAAACAGTGGATTGAGGCCTTGAGAAAGGCTAGTTTGAAAGTAGCTACATTTATTTTCGTGCTGGGTCACGTGGGTGTTCGGGGCAATGAAAGAGCAGATAAACTGGCATCATGCACGATTGTGGCACAGGGTGATGGAACAATGGATCGAGCTGACGTTTTGAACTCCTTAAGAGATATTGCATTCGAGACTAGTGTGGATGATGATTCCTTTTCAATGTCCAGGATTAAAGATCAGGGTTTGAAATGTGATGTTGCTAAAAGTAAACATTTTAGAGGGTGCAGAAGAATGATGGTCAACCAGCAGAGGACCGGTACTGTCAGCAGAAGTGTAATGACGGATACACTCTGGGAGAGATCAGAGCAACTATGGACATGTCCAGTTTGCAGTGATGATGATCCGACAGCTAACTAACTAGCATGTATTTGAAACTGGTTTTCATTACCTTCATTAAAATATACACTCACAATCATGTGCAAGAGCCATTGGAAGTTCAGAAATTTAAGAATGTTAAATTGCAAGTGTCCTTATAAAAAGAACTCCTATAAATAAGACGCAGTCAGCGGGTGTTTGTGATGAATAAATAGTGACACAGACAGCGACAAAAGATCAATCTAGTATGACAATGGATAGTCTTTAGATTGGTGACCAGCATATACAGTATATGCTTATTCTTATAAACATATTGCAATGTACAGCTAGCTGCCTACTGGCAATATGGATATCGACGTCCACCAATGAGTGGAATTGGTAAATATACTGAATGTATTAGTAAACACCACCAAACTCAGATGTGTAAGGCCATTTGCAATGGTACAACAGTGATATAACATATCTCCATTCTGTGAACTTCATACTGCTGAATATTTAGTAGGACCATTGTCCTGCTACAAGAGAGATCCGGCAGGAGTTTCAGAACGAAAGCACACAAAAAAACAAAGAGATATTATAATGTGGACCCTCATCAGTTCTAGTGTCTGCATGCAGTTTCAGAGATGTTTCTATGCAATATTGTAATGTAGGCCCTCATTAGTTCTAGTGTCTGCATGCAGATGCAAAGATGTTTCTATGTAAGAAAGAAATGATTGTATTGTTTTGTACAAGTCTTCCTTCTAATTATGACTAGTTACTGATCATTCATGACAATCTTCATTCACTGCTATTACTTCTCAACCATCAGTGTCTTGCCAGTGTACAAATGAGGAGCAAAGAATAGTGACACTGTTACCTGCCTGTCATGCATGCTGTAACAGGTGACTAAGGAATTTTTAGGGGTGGAGTTGGCTGTCCCATCCTATAGAGGATCAAGGTGATCTGCAGTCATGCTGAAGTTGGACTTGTCTGGCCAAAATGCGTAGATGTTGCAGCCAAGCTGTAAACCATGACAATGCATTCCATTCTCTGGACTAAATCCTGTTAAACTTCAGGATTTTGAGAACAAATGCAGACAAACTTCCCAACAACTTATGAGCTGAGTAAATATGACTTGTCAAGCACTAGTACCAGATAGAGTGAACAAGTTGTTTTAATTCCAAGGAATTATGAACGATTAGCCTTTACTTCCTATGTGCAATGGAGTGGTTTCTTCTTCTACAGTGTTCATTCTCAAACTCCTGCTGGATCTCTCTTATAACAGGACCATGATCCATTCTAGATTTCCAGCAGGATGTGGTCCAGAGAATGGAAATGCATTGTGTCGCCGTTTTATTTGCGCCAATGGTCCGACACATCCGTCTTCGGCTGGGAATGGTTTCTATAGCTTTATGTCATACCCAAAAGACTCTCAGCAATGTATAATGCTTTGAGATGTCTCCTACTCTGACAGTGTAAACGGTGGACTAGAAGATAAATAATCTACACCTTTGTAACTCTCAGTTTTATATAACGCTGCATTTGTACCACTGAATAGTTGCTGCAGGCCACAGATGAGACATCAACCATTGTTACTAATATGTTAAATTTGTCACTACTCCTGGATGTCTGACATTCATTAGTATGTGTGCTCATTACGAAAATAAACAATAAAACATATTTTACAGTCTTCAGTATGTATTAATTTCTATTTATATGATGATGAATATAAACAGTTCCGGAGATTGCTCAGTCGAGATTAGAAGAAGACTCGCAATTGCAACACTCAAATTAACACAAATGAGAAAACTATGGCAAAGTAGTAATAACGACACTAAATTAACCCTTTTAAGATCATGTGTTTTCCCAGTGGCAAAATATGGATGTGAGACTTGGACTTTAAACAAGACAATATCCAAAAGAATAAATTTATTTGAAATGAAGTGCTACAGAAAGATCCTACAAATATCTTGGACAGAGAAAAAGAAGAACATTGAAGTATTGAAATTACTGAAGCCAAACATAGGGTGGCTTCTAAATACCATCATAAGAAGGAAGCTACAGTATTTTGGACACTTAAAGTGACATGATGGTATCGAAAGGCTGATTCTTGAAGGCAGAGTGCCAGGTAAGAGAAGAAGAGGAAGACCAAAAAGATGATGGACCAGCGACATCGAAAAATGTATGCACATGTCTTTGGCCAATGTAGGCCTGCTTGCTCGGAACAGAGAGGCATTCAGAGTATCCATAACAAAGACAAAATTCTGGAAAGAATATGTCACTTGAGATATATATATATATATATATATATGATAAAATTTATTTTTTAATATATCTGAGCTGAAAATAAAAAGAAAGAGAAGATTAATAAGAAGGATATCTGCAGATGTGCTGCATTGATTATAGAAGTTGAAATTGATACCCTTATTAAATAGTTTTATGAAGATTTTGCTACATAAGACAAATGTAATAGCTATGGTGTGAAACCTCCACATATTAATATCTATGACTTTCAGCCAGAAGTAGCTCAGATATCTCTACACTGGCATCACAATCTCAATGGATGAACAGCAATTAGTGTAGCAAGAGGATTATGGTCTCCACAACCATTGTCAGGTTATTGTGAGAGCATGAAGAAATAGCAAGATCACCATCAACAGTTGCTATTTAAAGGCCTTGTGTCTGTGTACATGTGCGGCTATAAGTGGATTATTTTGCTCAGCATTTACTCTATGCCAGAATATCAGAGAACTGCCAGAAAATTAGAGACATGCTAGAAAATTGTACATTAGAAAATAATGAATGTGTCTCAAATGAGAGCATACTCAGGATGACTAGGAGTGGCAGTATACAAGAACAAGGTGTTGAGGAAGCTGGATTACCAGCAATGTCACTCTTCACTGCTAACAACACATAAAATGATTGGATTACTTGTGGCAATGGATGTTTTAAGAACCCTAAGGATATCTTGTAAATATAATTAGTTCCCATCAAAAGACCAGTCAGACTGCCTTTCCTATGCAACAATCAAAATTGTGAAATCAATTGTACTTAGAAGACTTTCATCACATATCACTTCTTCTGAAGTTGCTTGATTCACATGAGCCCACAAAACAAACTACCGGTAAACATGTGAATTTTTTATTTACCGTTCATTCTTAAACTCCCACTGGATCTCTCTTGTAGCAGGACAACAGTACTACTAGATTGCCAACAGGATGTAATCCAGAGAATGGAAATATGTTGCGTCTCCATTTTATTTGCACCAATGGCCCGACACATCCATCTTTAGCAGAAATGTTTATCTAAAAGGTTTAATTTTCATTTATTTTATTAATTATTTTATGTATCAATGGCAGTACCACACTTTCATTTTCTAAGTGGATGTTCATCACTTGCTCCTGGACTCGCAGAACTATCTTGTATCGACCTATAACGTTCATTACTTGAATCATAATATAATTCTATATCTGATTTAAGTCCAGTTTATCAATATTACTAACCAAAAAGTCAAAATAAGAATCACATTGGACAGAGTATCATCAGCCACATTAAACAATTTGAAGTGCTCATTGAAAAAATGCAATAAATCATTAAATCTTCAATTATTGGCATTAAATTGATCCAAAACCGGCTCCACCATATTGTAATGACATTTGTAATAACATTTCACACCGAATAATGTGAGCATAGAGTCAGTAAATTATCTTCACAAAAAGGTATTCCAGGATGACAAAAGTTGTCGGTGCCAGTAAAAAGAACTTTGTGCATCAATTAATTTATCAGCTGTGGCAGCAAAAGTGTTAAAGGAAATACAAATCCGACATAAAATATTTTGGACTCATTAAAGAATATGACACCTTGTTGAAGACCTTACTCGAATGTAGAGTTGAGAGTAAGTAAGAAATATGTAGGCAGAGATATAAGTGGTAGGGAAACATCACCAGATGAATAGGATACAGCCTGTTAGAGTGCACTAAGACAAGAGACAGATAATATTGGAGGTCCATTGAAGCCAACAAGTCATAGTAGCAACAGCACTTGATGATGATGATTATACATTCAGCCATTATTTCAGTTTCTTTCTGATATTTAACCATCCATCTGACTGTACTGTTTGAGGTGGTAAGTCTTTTTCCTAGATATATTTATAATCATGATGACCTTAAAGGACAGACAGAAAGCAGGCCAGTAAAAAGATTCAAAATGGACTTTGAAGCATTCAAACTGCAGCTTGTCTCGTGGCTGATATTTCTAATTTTCGATCCACAGGCGCATGAACAGAATATACATAACAAGTGTATATGAATGCATCACTGTGTTCATCTGCGTCACTTGCCTTTGTTTTCTCCCTCAGGGCCCCCTCAAACAATTGGAAGATGTAGCACAGTCCTCCATGCTGCACAATCAACTGCAAGTTCTTCCCAAGAATTTGAATTGATCATGAAATCGTTGAAGGATGTGTTTTGTAGAAGTCCTTATATCTCAGTTTTGGTCTGCCCCTTTGCTGTCCACCAGACGAGAGCTCACCAAAGATAATTTCTTTGGGAATGTGATCATTTTAAGTTAGCTGATGTCTACTTGTTAAACACACAAACAGACATCAACAACTTCAAATTCTTTCAGAGTACAGATGACACCACAATGAAACGTATATGCTTCTGTTGTTGAAACATCATCCAATATCTAATAAATTTTAATATAACTTGTGTTATGTGACCTGTCATGCATGTCTAAGAGATGACTAATGAGGTATTGGGTATTGGTATAAGACTGGCTACAACATCCTGTACAAGGACAAAGTGACCTAAAAATGGCATGCTAAAGTTGGATTGTCAAACCATAAGGTGCTGATGCTATAACCAGGATGCAAACCATATCACAAATCATCCCATTCTTCAGGATACATCCTATCAGCTGACATAAGAATAAACTAAGGGGAAAAAAACAAAAGCAATGACCAATATTACTAACAGAAATACCATGGCAAGATAATCCTTCTGACAAAAGGATGCAATAGGGCACACTAACAGCTGTGAAATACACCATCGATTACTAGTCAGCAGGTGGTGGGGATTACCTACCAGTAAGCTACAGTGTGGGTACAGGGATGAAAGCTGCAAACTGGACATAATTTTATAGCAAACATTAGGTGCTAGGGGTGAACTGTAGATAGAACACTCTAAACAAGTAAGGCAATCTATTTATGGCAGGACACCAAAACAGACAGCAATCAGCACTAAATCAGAGCATTTTTTGATGTAGAAGAATCAGGTGCACACACTTATCCTCATAATCCAAGAATACAGAAAGAAAAAAAAGATAACAGGATGCCATTATATACTTTGTGATGTAGTAAATTGATATTTATGTATAGAGCTAAACATGCCAATAAAATTATATAATGAAGGTTTACTTAACAAACCATTAACAGTCACTTATAAATTCAGCTTTGCTATTAACAAGTTTGCTTATATACAGATCTACGTAAGATATGGCTATGTTTACTGACTTCCGTCAAGAGTAAAACTACTCAGCAGCAAGTGAATATCGACAAGAACAACTGACTTCACACCAACTGTATATTGTAATATACTTCAGTATAGCAGTGTTCAAACAACGTGAGTTAAAAACTTAAATAAAGAAGGATGTAGTCAAGAGGAAATGATGGCTGAAATAAATGAGAATTACAGCACTACAAAAACTCAGAAACTGTCAGAAAAAGTAGAAACTATCACTACTCTAAGAGGAAATTAGTGCAATAGAACTGTGGACTGAGCCCAGAGAGTGCAGAACATATTCTTCATGCATGTCTCAACTCCACCAAGAAACAAGAGAGAAAATATGGCCTGGGACAGCACCTTCCGAACATTAGGGGGTTCCATGGATTACATGAATCAATTTACATAGTTCATTGAAGCTATGGGTCATGTACCCTGATAATTTACTGAAGAATGATGACTAAAAGATATTTAAAAGCTTCTGCTTTCTTTTTGCCATCAGCGTTGACTTTTGCCCACTAATCCATATGCATGTTATGAACAACAGTTTTAAGAACACCATTATGACAAGAATTTATGATCTCATTACTATCAATGTTGCAAACTTAAATCAAGCAGATAAAGTCAAGTATCTTGGCACCATTTTAACATCAGATCACAGATGCGATTAAGAATATTATAGCACAGGCCAAATCAGAAAATCAAAAGATGAGAAACATTCTATACAATTCTATACTATACTATCAATGCATAGGCAAGTTTGAATACTAGGATGTTATATTGAGCCAATCCTTCTTTATGGAAGCAAAGTATGGACAGTAAACAAAAGTGCTTATGATAGGCTGGAGGCAATTGAGATGCAGTTTTTAAGAGGAATGATGAAAATTCTATGGCCAGCCAATAAAACTAATGTAGAAGTTCTCAGAGGTGTTGGACTAAAATGACAAATTATAGCAAAAATTAGGAGCAGACATTCAAGATTTTTAAGGCATGTGAAGAGGAAAGTAAAACTTGAGCATTAGTAACACCAGAAAAATCAAGAGGAGAAGAGACAGGAAGAAGAAGAGAGAAATTTCTGTATGGGTTGTCACTGTGGCACAAAAAGAAGCCACCAACTGAACTTATTAACAGCACAAGAGACAAAGAGTTGTGGAGAAGCATGATTGCCTACGCCACTCAACTTGGCACTTGATTGATTGATGATCTAATTAAGACAAGGTAAAATTTTTACAACATACTTCTAACTAAACTCTCAATAATAGTAATACATATTATTTTGCTAAAACAAGGATGGAAATTTTACTTGCAAACATTTGATTCTTATTACAAAACAAATGAGCTGTGCAGAAAACAACATAGAATTTGTATTGTACTTCAGAAAGTGCGCATAAACTCAGTCAGTAATAAATACAGTAGTCACTAGCAAGAAGAATAAAGCAGTAAATTATGTACAAACAGCATTCCATCATTACCACATAAGTAATTCTACCATTCAATAAGTACTCATTCACCCATATCCACATACGTTAACTCTAGAATTGAATAAGTATTTGCTCACTCATCGCTAAGTAATTCTACCATTGAGTAAGTATTGATTCACTAAGCAATTCTACTATTGAATAAGTATTGGTTCACTAAATAATTCTACTATTGACTAAGTATTGTGTCACGAAATAATTCTACCACTGAAAAAGTATTGGTTCACTAAATAATTCTACTATTGTGTAAGTATTGGCTATTGTCTGTCCCCAGGTGAATGATGGTTGATTGCATTCACACTCGCCGTTAAGCGTAGGGTGGGAGCTTATGCTGTCGTTCAAAAGGCCAGATGCATCACCGAGGTTGCATTTAGTCCATGTTTGTTAAAGGATATCTTGATGTTTTCTATCCACCATTTTCTTGGTCTACCTTTGGCTTTACGACCAGATATTCTTTTGTTATATGCTCTTATTGGTATTTGGTTTGGGTTCATTCTCATAGGGTGACCGAAACATTTTACTTGCTGTCTCTAAATATGTTCAATACGCGAAATTATACCAACTCTTTTCCTAATTTCTTCATTTCTTATTTATCTAGTTTGGTAACCATTGCAGCTTTTTTCAGACACTTCATTTCACATGTAATAATTTCCCTCTTTTAAAGACCATATTTTACATTGATAGCAGAGTGTTGGTATAAAAATTACATGTTCACTAAATAATTCTACTATTAAATAAGAATTGGTTTAATAAGTAATTCTACATTCAAATAAGCATTGATTTACTAAGTAATTCTACCACTGAAAAAGTATTGCTTCACTAAGTAATTCTACCCTTTAACCTTTAGCACGCTGTAAACAAAACAAAAAACCTTCCTCCTGCCGCTGGATTATTTTTTGGTAATGTTACGTAATAGGTGGTGACTGTTTTGAAACCGCCATAACTTTTTTGTTGTCAGAGATATTTACATAATATTTGAACATATAAATAAATAATTCAATTTTACATATATTGGTGTAAGTTTTGTTTTTGTGTGTGTGTGATATGAGACATGTAAGACAGTCGCAAAGATGTTTTTTCACAAAAAACAAGCAAATTATAACCAAAAAGGCGAGAAAATAATAATACTAAATTTCTGACTTTATTTTGCAAATGTCCTGGAGTTGCAATAGTATATTATAGGCCTAATTCTGCTGTATTTATGGGCAAATTGTCATAACAGAGGAAAAGGAATAAACTTACAGGTATGCCATAAATCCTTTTATAAATCTAGATCTAGTCCAAAACTGTCTTGTTCCAACTTGGTTGATGTTTTAATATTATTAATTATTATTAATATTATTAGATAAAGCAGCTTGGTGTAATTGATTTTCAAGTGTGGAAATAACTAATAAATAATCATCTGAATCACAATCCATAATTATTTTAATGAAAAAACTATAAATAAAAGGCTATAAAACCCAATTCATGTCATGGTGCTGCTTTTGTTTGAAATTGTCAACATGTTGCGAAAATTTCAATATTCAATGACATTTGGCACATGGTTGCCATTAAAACTACAGGAAAAGGTAGTAGGTTGAATAAAATACCAGATTTATCTATTCTGGTCACCAAAATATTAAAAATTGTGGTTTGTTTTTTTATTTATTTCAGGGGACCTAGTAACAGGGGGGCCTTTGTGGGGCTAATACACTCGACCGTACTCTAAGGCCACGTGCTAAAGGTTAATAAGTATTGGTTCACTAAGTAATTCTACCGTTTAATAAGTATTAGTTCACAAAGTAATTCTACCATTGAATTAGTATTGGTTTACTAAGAACTTCTATCATTGAATAAATTTTACTTCACTAAGTAATGGTTCACAAAGTACTTATATCCTGAATAAGTATTGGTTCACTAAGTAATTCTACCATTAAAAAAGTATTGATTCACTAAGTAATTGTACCCTTGAAAAAGTATTGGTTTACTAAGTAATTCTGTGCTTGAATAGGTATTGGTTCACTTATCTCTAAGTAATTCCAGGTTTACTTTTCCATTTTCCCAATCCCAAAGATATTGGTAACTAGTGATAGCAAGCACGATCCCACAAATATCTGGTTAAACGGTCACAAACTGAAGAAGTTACCACCTTCAAATATCATAGGTCCCAAATATGTGATGATGGCAACTTAAGACATGAGATTTAGTATGACCTGAGGTGGCGATGGTTGCCATGGCAAGGTTGAATATGATTTGGAAAAATAAGATCAGTATTATAGTATAGATCAATCTATTCAGATCACTAGTGCTAAGTATGCTTCCATACGGATGTGAAAGTTGGATACTCAATGCAGACACAGAAAGAAGATTCGAGCTTTTCAAAGTAAGTGTTACAGAAATTTGTTAAGAATTAGATATATAGAACAAAAGACAAATGCTATATTTGTCCGGCAGCAAATAAACAAACTCACAGGTTATCATGAACCACTTTTGGTAGTTGTGAAATGGCGTAAACGTGTTTGGTATGGACATGTGATGACACATGACTCCCTTTCAAAAATGTATTTTGCAAGAACAGTCGAGGGTGGAAGGAGAAAAGGGAAGGAAAATCCTGGATTGATAACATCAAGAAATGGTCGGGTGTGATTTTTATACACTCCTCCAAATGGCTGAGGACAGAGATATTTGGAGAGCTTTTTGTTTATGCTGATGTATCCAGTGTGACATCCCTACAACCCTGACAGGTTATGGGTCTTCTTATTATTATTATTTATTATTAAATATTGATACCCTTGAGTAAGTATTGGTTCACTCATACCTAAGTAATTATACCCAACTGAATAAGTATTGGTTCAATCATTTCTAAGTAATTCTGTCATTCTTCGTCTTCTTCTTCAGTGTTCATTCTCAAACTCCAGCTGGATCTCTCTTGTACCAGGACCATGGTCCTATTATATTTCCAGGAGGATGTAGTCCAGAGAATGGAAAATGCATTGTATCACTGTTTTATTTGCGCCAATGGCCTGATACGTCCATCTTCTGCTGATTTCTGTCATTCAATAACCATTAGTTCACTAAGGAATTCTAATACTGAATAGGTATTAATTTTTTCATTCTTACTAAGTAATTCTATCATTAAAGAACTATTGTACTATCCATCCCTACAAAAGAAGTTATATCATTCAATAACTATTGGTTTACTCATACCCACATAAGTAATTCTCCCATTAAATAATTGTTAGTTCATCTATCCCCACATTACTAATTCTATCATTCAATAGCTATCAGTTCACCCATCCTCATATACATAGTTCAACCATTCAATAACTATTGGTTTATCTATCCCCGCACAAACTATTCTATCATTCAATAACTATTGGTTTATCTATCCATGCTGGGTCAAAGGGCATGAGCCCATGGACCGCTGGATCAGCAACCAACCAACCAACCATCTATCCATGCATAAATAATTCTATTATTCAATAACTATTGATTTATCTATACATGCATAAATAATTATATCATTCAATAACGATTGCTTTATATAGCCATGCATAAATAATTCTATCATTCAATAACTATTGGTTTATCTATCCATGCATAAATAATTATATAATTCAATAATTATTGGTTTATCTATCCACGCATAAATAATTGTATCCTTCAATATCTATTGGTTCATTTATCCCCACATAAATTATTCTTCCATTCAATAACTATCAGTTCACCCATTCTTATATAAGTAGTTCTACCATTCAATAGCTATTGGTTTATCTATTCCGGCATAAATTATTCTACCATTCAATAATTATATGCTTATCTATTTGTTAATTTATCTTGGTTTATCTATCCACGCATAAATAATTATATCATTCAATAACTATTGGTTTATCTATCCCCACATAAATTAATCAGGTTTATTGGTTACTGATCCACAGTCTAATGACTTCTTCCTTCTGGTACTAAGTCTGTCCATGCAGGTATGTGCAAGTCTGTTGAAAGATTGGTTACTGATCAGCAACCTATGAACTTATTCCTTCTGGTACAGAGTTCTAGTACCTGTTGAGTAACTACAGTGTTGTGTAATTTAGTGTTGTTTAGTCTGTTCATAAATACTAATAAATGTATATCTGTGTATGAATATCTATAAGCATAAATCTTCAAGAATTTCTAGACAGGTTCTATTTGTTTAATTGTGGAAAACAAACATTATTTGACTATATGTATATATATCACCTCCAATGTGTTGTCGGGGCCCAAAATTGTAAGAAATAACAGTAACACTACTGTCTGCAATGCATGTTAGAAGAAGTCACCAAAAGAGGTTATGCATGGGATTGACAAACTCACCCCATGATCACCACTGTGATGAAGCCACCTGGACTGGTGGAAGGGAATAAACCTTTAATCTGCAGCATGTCTTGAGACTGCAAGAAAGTTATGGCAACATGCTCTGTAGAGTAGAAGACTATCCAACTCATAACATTGCACCTGACAGCCACAAAGAATAAAACTGTCATCTGGGATTTGCAAAAGCTCTGGAAGCCTCCCAATAAAATGAATGGCAGAAAAAATTCCAATCTGGAACTGAAAGTAAAACTCCACTCCTGATAGAGGGAACTAGAGTGACAAAGTCATACTCTCTCTGGATTCTATTCTTATCATCATGATCATCATCTGCATATCTATCTATTTTCTTTTCCATGCTTATGCTGTGAGGTGTCGCAGGATTTAATGACTATCGGTTTTTTGGTTATTGCACGTTTGGTCGCATGTTATGCAGTAATACTCGCGTGATATGCAGTAATACTCGCGTGATATGCAGTAATACTCGCGTGATATGCAGTAATACTGTGTCATATCAGAATGTTGGTAACTTCAATCCACCTTCTTCTTGGTCTTACTCTGTATCTTGTCTTGCTGTTTCCATTTCTATATTGTATGCTCTTGCCACTGGTCAATAAGAGTTCTTGTAGTCTCCTCATTTCTTACATGATCTCTATTTCTGTTTGCTGCTTTTCTTAGATATCTCATTTCACACATAGTAAGCTTTCTTTCTTGTTCTTTAGTTAATCATCTGCATATCACAGATGATTAAAAACTAATTTGGATGCATATACTAGCTGGGTAAACATGACAAGCTTTCTTAGAGCTCAACAATTTGTTTTTAATCCTGAAGAGTGGTAATTTTAAACAAGCCTACAAGAAATCACAATGCACTGACAACAGATAGTTTAAAAACCCAAGGGAGGTAACTTTGTTCAAGGCTCACTCAAGTTCTCACATATATACATAGAAGGGAAACAAATGCATCAGGCTGAGAAATTTCACATTAAAATACACATAATTATAAAGAACATCTGAATTTTGTACAAACACTAATTTTTAAAGAGACCATATGAATACTAATCTATGACATTTAGAACATTTCTATTTTAAACATGGCAATTTGTTTGCAATGAAATTGATGTGTATGTTGCAACATTCCTTCACATATTGCTCCTCTGTCAAGAAAATTATTTTCTTGCTGTAATTCATGAATCTGTTATTCATGGTATGAAAAATGTATGGGACTATTATGATAATCACTTTTTACCAGCAGTTGTTGCAGGGTTTTTAACTAAATAACATTACAGATTGATAAATGACCATTCCTCAGTACACAGTACTGTAGTTTGAATAACGGATACACATTTGACTTTTAAATAGGCAGTTTACAATATTTAATGCAAGTCTTTACAGCACAATGTGCTGAATTTCATCACCAATATATGTTGTTCAGTTCCTGTTACGAGTTCTGCATTCAACTATAGATGAATTAAAATCTCATGGGCCCTCACAAATAATAATACACAATATTATAAAACACACATTTTAAATATTTTGATCTATTTTTGCAGGGCCCTTACAAAATAGGCTCAAAAGCCATGACATACTCTGCCTATTGCATAATCTAATACTGCCTGTTATAGCCAATTCTCATTATGAATAAATAAGTTGGGGAAAATTTGCAAGTATTCCTAGCTCGACTATGTACAGGAGGGTGGTCAAAAATAAGCCCAGAGGGCCAAATCTAGCTTGTCAAATCACTTTTAAAGGTCCTCCTGGCTGAACTGAAATTACTAAATGCACTAACCCCTGAGCTCACAAAACAAATCAAATCACAGCCAAGTTTTAAACAACAACCCTACACAAAGAGGTGATTACATCAAATTTTCAATGATGCAAGTTTAACGTGTTCAGAATTAACTGAGGCTTTGGGAGGCAGTGACTGTTGCCATTTTATATGATAAAACTATGAAGCAAAAAAAAAAACTATGACTTTGATCGACTAAAAAAAACTTTTCAGTGCTCATGGCTTGCAGACATGACATGAATTTGTCCAGCAGGCTCTGAATTTGATTCATAGAAAAATTGATCAACTCTGGTGTAAATACTCTAGCTGAGATGAACTAAGCATCTATGGTGGTGCACTGTTTACAGAGATGTTAATTCTGACCAGTTTTCTAAAATTGAAAAAAAAATCTCCACATGTTGAAAAATGATATTCTGCTGGGTTGATTATTTTTTTCCATGTAACATTGAAATAGTATAACAGATACAATAAAAGTATTGTACATAGTCAATGATAGAACAAGAGAAACATTTCAAGCAAAATCAATCATGAAATGGTCATAAGAGTAAATATAAGTAATCCATAAAAAGCTCTTTTCATGCTAAGCATTGTGCGTATCTTATCCACATGATAAAGAAGACATTGCAGAGAGAACATGAGAACATAACATTATAAGACGTACGAAGGTTCACAGAAACAACTGTAGGGAATGGTACATGTGTCACTCTAAGAAGGATGTGTGTAGCACATTAATAATTAACATAAGTTTAAATTGCAAGATAATTTAATGTCAATGTATTACTAACATGTGATGATGTCACCAATGATCACATAAGAACACAGTCAAATTTGGCACCAACTCAAAGTTAAATTATTTGTTTTAAATCAAAATCATGCATGGCTCAAATTTCAACAGAAAAACAAGTTTTCAAACAAAAAATGTTCTCAACTCGCTCACAGTTCAATCTCAAATTATTTCTTGAATCTATCTGTCACTGGCATTCAAAATTCACAGAACAATTATGTTAAATAAATAAAATTAAATATGATTGGATACATACTCACTCAACTCCAAACTGAAAATATTTTCAAAGATATTCAATTAACTCAACTAATACCTACACAGTTGAATGTAGTAACAAAATGTATTGTAAATAGTCACATATAGTTTCCCTGACATGTTCTTTGCTCACAAGAAAAAAAAACTATTTTCAATGTAGTAAACTAGAGAAAATCATATTCAGAAATATCAAGAACTTAATCACAATTTATATGAGATTCTTCACTGCTACTATGCTGCCTCAACTAAAACAAAATACATGAAATTCACTAACTTGTTACAGTTATAAGATCTCAAAAACTTCCAAGTATTAACTATAAAACTTCATCTGTGTGTTACTGGAGCCCACAAAAGGATCACAGAATAGAACACTGTGACTTGCCACAATATTTTTCTGCATTCATTCTCAAGCTCCTCTTGGTTAGCAGGATGTAGTCAGAAGAACATAATGTATTATACTGTGGTTTACAGATGGACTGTGATATCTGTCATCAAATATTGGAAGAAATTACTAAGGAAGTTTGGGTGTATGTCAACAAACTGATATCATAGAAAATCAAAACTAAGAATTGTCAAAAATCTGATTGGCCTAAATGCACAAATATTATAACAGCTTGAAGAAACCAAAATTATGTGCTCTTGAATCTCGGTACTCTCAACAGGCAACGTGATGCTATATCAAGATAGAGAATACATATGGGGAATTTGATTACAGCAAAGTCACCTCCACCTCTGAGCTTCTCTTTTTTCTTTCCATGATATTCTCAATGTCTTTTAACCAATTCATTGGGTATATATATATATATACATTACCGTAGCAGTCGTTCTCATCGGATTGACACACGGTTATTTCTGTTGATGTCTTTTACCATTTCAATGCAAATAGACATGCTAAATTTAGCGCTGGCTTGATTACCGGTAATGGCAGCACCCAGTGTTGTTTTCCTATCGTTTCCAACAGCTGTCATTTCCAAACTGTGCAAGGTTTATTATGACCTTCAATTTTCATCAAAAAGTGGTAAAAATTGACCTATTTATGGTTCAGATGTTTTAAATGGAATTTTTAAGTGAAATTTTATATAAGGTAAATGAAACACACATTGATGGGGTAGTCTGTTACGAGAAGAAATTTAGTCCAAAAGGTGCAGGATGCTGTCCAGAATCATTCATCTGCTTCAGGACAATGCACTGGCTCATGCATCTCATGGCTCCATTGTCTTTGCCTAGCTGTGCGGGTTTGAAATCATGCCCCATACACCTTACTCATCTGACTTAGTACCAAGTGACTTCTTTCTGTTTCTGAACTTGAAGAATCTGCTTTGTAGGCGTCATTTTTCTGACATCCAGGACTTGATTACTAAAGAGGAGACATGGTTTCAGGCCAAGGAGGAGGTGTTCTACAATCAAAGCATTAGAAAGGTGAAGAAGAAATAGGAGAAGTGTATCGCTTTGAGGGGTGAATACATAGAGATGGACTAAAGTTCACACAAATTTTCAGGAAAGTGCCTTGATTCCTTCACACTAAAGTGCAAAACTTTTCAACCACCCCTCGCAATAGATAATTCTTTAACTAGCTAATCTAACCTGTTTTTTTTACAAAAGTTAAAACACAATAATTAGCCTTACAGATCCATTATATGAATTAGTCTTACAGATCCATTATGCAAATTACTGGTAGTCTTATAGATCCATTATGCAAATTAATGGTAGTCTTACAGATCTATTATGCAAATTACTGGTAGTCTTATAGATCCATTATGCAAATTACTGGTAGTCATAGATCCATTATGCAAATTACTGGTAGTCTTATAGATCCATTATGTGCAATTCTCACATTAGATATAGTAAATATACACAGTGTTTGTATTTGTATCCTACAATACATACTTGATGAAGGCAATTTCATTAGACCATCATATCATTTTTTTTGTGTTCACATAGAACAAAATTTTCCTATGTTTCACTTCCAGCAGAAGTTTGAGAATGAACACTAAAAAAAAGAAATATTTGCAGATTGCATTGTCATGTGAGGTATTCTCTCCAGAACATAGTCTTCCCAATGAACTTCCTGAACCCCACTCTGTCTTGGACCATGCAGCTTGCATTTTCCAATGCTGTATTTATGTTATCTTTAATGTCATCAGTCCATTGTCTTCTTGGTCTGCCTTTCTCCTACTCCAAGGTGCTCTTCCCTCCATTATTTGTCTTTCTAAACAGTTGTGTCTCTTTATATGACCAAATAGGAGTAGTTATCTTTTTTCTATTGCGTTTAGTAATCAACACTCTGGTATCTTCAATGTGTTTATAATATCTGAGTTTCTTTTTTCCTTCCACGATATTCTAAGTATCTTTCTGTAGCATTTCATTTCAAAGGTGTTGATCTTTGCCGCTGTTTTACTTAGGGTCCATGTTTCACAGCTGTATATTGCAACCAGAAAAATAAAAGCTCTTAGCATTAGCAGTTTCGTTTCTATTTTGTTGTTTTTCCAATGTGTTATTTTCCAATATGCCAATGTCAATCTTTTTCTTATCTCTGCCATGCAGTCTCCTGCACCATTGATGTGTGCTCCTAAGTATTCACATATATCCACACACTCTACCTCAGTTTTTTCTGATTTTTGGCTGTTGTTACATCTCTTGGCATGATTTTTGTTTTTATGAAATATCATGTTCATATGTGTGAACTTCAGTTTAATATCCATGCAAGTGAAAATGCTGTTCGTACAAGTTTCAACTCTAATTTACTGGCTACATCTCCATGAAATTGAAATATGGTGCTCATATAAGTATTAACTTCCATTTACTACCTGCAACTCCATGAAATTGAAATATGATGTTTATACAAATGTCAACTTCATTTTATTTTGTGCTTCTCTGTGCAATTTACATATGATGTCTACAGGTCTACCTATTAACTTATATATATATATAGATCCCATATTTTGTATATGGGTTTTTGACTATATACCTGGCTACCATTACTGTATGAGTTTTCTTGTTTTGCTTTAAAATCTCATCTCCCATCATCTACTATGTGAGAATTCCACATAAAAAATTGTACTGAAGTTGAATGTCTGTTTAAAAAAAATATAAACTTCAATTTGTGTCAAAGTACAAATTATACTGAGTATATGAGGTAACTATTCTTTGCAGGAATATGAAATAGAGATATAAAAATGTATAAATGCTGAGAGCACAACAAAAATTAACAAAAATATTAATTTACACAAAAAGAAGTGTTTAACAACACCTACATTCCTTCTAAAACATTTCTTACACACGCAGATCAGACAGTGGTTTTGGCAGCCACAAAACTAAAAGTGCAACTCCCCAATAAGGTACTTGACTTTAGAGACAGTTTTTAGGTCATGGACTCCAATGAAGTGTGCATTTACATAGAAAAGGAGGTATTGAAAAGCTATATACTGAACATGTAAATAGTTTATAAATGTGTTTTATCTCCAATTATTGTACTGTTGAACAAGTAATATGAAAAAATAACTCCTAAAGTGTATGATCAGCTAACATAATTCCTACTGTCATTTTCAAAAATACATCACAACAAAAATGAATCTGATATAAAGATACCCTTAGTTTTCTGTATAAATACACAATAAACCATAATTTCAGGCGCCCTTATTTTTATATGATTGTACAGTTGTAGTTGGTGTGTGTGGATCCATATTCTCATATTATTCTATGTGCCTCAAAACACAATAATATACAGAATAATTTATATTCAGGAAATGAAAAGACAGATATGCTAGCAAAAAATGGATCAACACTGAAACAAAAAGACTAAGAAATCATCTGCAAGGTACAGAGATCCCTCATCAAAGCTATTAAAAAAGTTGACCACCCAAAAGATAAATATCATTATTGACAGAGCATAACAAATTATCATCATTCACACTAGAACAGTACAAAATATAAAACAGCCACCTAATAAGACAAGATAGGTTCCATCACCTCCGTGCTCATGTGGACAGGAAGCACAGACTGTGGAATATATTCTGCAAGACAGCAGTACACTAAAAAATTTTCAGACGGAGCACTGGCCCATAGAGCCATTTACCCACATAAAGCTGTATGGGAATGTTTCAGAATACATACGGCTAACCTAATAAAGGCAGTCATTGATATACTACAGAGTGAAGAAGATGATGCTGGAGGTGATAACAAGCACATACAAAGAATGACAGTAATGATGGTGACCAGCAGTGAGGGGACAAAGTGTGTCCTCTTTAGAAAGATTCACAGATCACATAATCAACATCTGACTGGGATTGAATACTCTTGGATGACTGCTGGAATGGAGTGCAGAACACTTATGGCAATGCCTCATGTGCCTTGATGCTGGTTTCTAATCAAGAATCAAGCTATATGGGGGTCTTGAAGAGCTTTCAAATACAGTAACATTTAAGAAGAAAACCAGACTTGCTGTATAGACATGTTAAGCACGAAAAAGAAGAAGATTTTAAAATGTCTATATTCTAAATACAAAAAATACACAATACAGAAATCAAGAATACATTTTAAAAATTCAAATACGCAGAAACTATTGTCTTATATGTGTCATAACTTGTAGAGAAAATTGAACATTTTTGGTTTACGGTCATTACACAAAATTACTTTATTGCAATTAATTCACTACATTTTGTCATTAGAATTTTAATGTTAGTTGAAAAAAAAGGAATTTTCCTGGCATTGTGGTTAAGTCGTTTGTTTTGTGCTCAAGAGGTCATGGGTTCAAATCCCAAATTATCTAACTAGAAAGAGTCCTGCTCTATCGCTAAGACATAGTTAGCACATAATGGATGGCCAAAGTGCTTAGTTTGATTTCATAAGCAGATAGTTGGCCATCTAAACCATTCAGAAAGCAATGGCAACTTAGTAAATCTAAATATTGCAAATAAATCAAAACAGCAAAAAAAAATGGGTTGATCTCAACGTTCTGAATAAGATATGCTATCAGCTAAAATAGAAGGAACAATGTTAAAATGATAACTAAAGTTATCAGAAATATACTGCTATCGACAGGCATATTTATTAATACATTAATACAACTGTTCATTAATACAACTGTTTCATGATTGTTGAGATTTTCTAACAAACTGTAAAAATATAGATATACAAAACAAAAGTTTGAACATAAGCAATGCAACAAAGTGAATTTAAAACATATCACAAATCTTAAGAATTATTATTTGTGAAAAGAAACATTTTTTTCAAAAAATTATGAGCTGGGTTAAATTGGACATTTAAAAAAAATCCATATCACAGACGATATATGTGTGTGTCCTATCAAATTTGTAAGTAGTCACAATGTAGTATGATGACAATATGTCCCTGAATAAATCCTACCACTACCATTCCTTAGATAGGTCAGTGTTATATCTCCTTCAGTATTGATAAAGGGTCAAGCATTGCTGGAATAGTGTGCATTGTTGCAAAACTGAAGCATACAATTTAGATATAGACATAAAGCTATAGATAATGAGTTTCTGATTATCAAACCTTTTGGTTGGTATAGTGCTTCATCATCACTGTAATTCTTGCTCAATCATTAATTTATACTTAGACCATCATTTTCATGCTTACCTTAGAGGCTCTAGTAGCTTCTATGAATATTATCTGCGCTTTCATGCCCTCACTTTTCTATTCCCTGTTGGTTCCAGTCACCAACATTTATAGCATAGCAGTAGATTGTCTCCTAAGAGTATTATCTATTGTTACTTTCATTAATCTCTTGCTATACTGGTTACTGATAATGTGAAATGTATTCATAAGTTAACAGATGACTAGCAAAACTGGGCATAATAACTTCTTGCTCTGTATACTTTTCAGAAATGAAGAATTACCTATTAACTTAATAAACATGATTGTCTTTCTTTGACCTTACATACACTTTCAGCAATGCTACTTCAACAACTCATAAACCAAATAAATAAATTACCCCATTGTACCTTTTAACACAGTCAAGACTCATAAAATACATTTAGTCCATTTGAACACTTGCCAAACAAAGACTTTGCTATATGCACAAAGTCTTTTCAGCCACAATTTTACTGGTAAAATAAAGCATAATTAATTATATGAAATTATTTCCTGCCACAGCTGATTAGGTCAATGACCTGTCATAACTATAACAGTAGTTTACATTCTGTGCCACAAAACTTGACACAGTATGAATTATTCCAGGTAGGGAATGTTACACTGGTCACAAGGTTATGATCTTTCAGCAAAATGTAAAGTGGCATAACATGGGAAATGCTAACAATTCTATCTGCAATGCTATATGGCATTAATTTTTCATTATATATCTTTATTGCACAATCAATGGCTGAACACTCACTACAATAATTACTCCTTCTTTTCATTATAACTGAAAATGCAACATTAACATATATGTAATAATTCATATTCTAAATAAAATGAGAACAATTCTTTACCACAACACTTTCTATGCAAGTACGTTTTCTTATTTTTATATTATATTCAATAGTACAATATTTTGGCAAAGTATTTTAAACAAGCCAAAAATAATAAATATAAATGATCTAAAACTAAACATTAACAATCTCTTAATATACAATGGTCATGACAATATGTCATTCTTATGGTTAAATAATCCGTGATGAACATCTGTAAATAATAAAGTCCCAAACACAGCAAACAAACAATAATTAAATAGGACACATTGCTTTCAACATAGCTCACAAAAAAAAAAGCACATTTTACACGTGTTCCTTGTGTAACATGAATTGTCAACAGATAATATTATTTATATATATATATATATGTGCTATAACACCTTTCACTAGCTGCGCTCAACTTCAAAATTATATATCTTAGCAAACAAATATATAGCACATATAATTACAATTTTGTGTGTGAATTTGAAATGGTATAGACCTTATAAATTAAATTTTTCATTAAAATGCAGTCACTGGTTCAATTTTTGTTTCTATCGATCTCATTAAAATGTAGTCATTGGTTCAATTTTTGTTTCTATCTATCTATGTGATGTGTCCTTTACAGAAAATTGTCCTAACTGCCATTCTAGATGTGTCTCGGTTCTGTGCAAGCTGCCCAGCCTCTTCCAGTGTCATGTTCAGAAGGTCTTTGATGTTATGTGTCCATTGTTGTCTTTGTCTGCCTTTTGTTCTCTTTTCTTGAACTTTTACATGATTAATATTTCTAAAGCATTGTGTCTCCTTATATATGTCCAAAATATGTTAGAATGCATTTTTTGATAGTTTTAAGGAGCCAGTCTCTTCTCTGTTCAGATCTTTGCGGACATCTGAATTATTTCATCTTTCTGTCCATGATATTCTTAGGACCTTTCTATAACAATTGATTTTGAATGTCAATACTTTCTTTTTCGTTGTGGATGTCATTACCTGCGTCTCACAATCATATGTTGCCACTGGAAAAAAATAGCTTCATAGCTTAAATTTTGTTTTCTATTTGCCATGTGCCATATATTTTTAATCTGTGATGATTTTTTTATAGTGCCATTGTTACTGTCTTTCTCATTTCTGCTGAGCAATCTTCTGTGGTGTTGATGGTTCACACGAAATAGTCAAAGTTGCTGACATTTTGCAGTTATCTTTGACAATGAATTATCTGTTTATTTGCATTATTTTGTCATTTTTTTTGTATTGAGGAAAAGATTTTGTGCCTCGTTATGATGTTTAACTGACATAATCATGTGTTCTAAACCTGTGGGACTCCTTGATATTCAAATGGTATCATCTGCATACCTAATTTCCAGAATCTCATGTTCTCCGATATTAAGGGGTAGAAACTGTTCATTTTCTTCTTCTTCTTTCGTTCACTTGAAACATGTCTATATCTGTAATTCTGTCTCCTTAATAAAACTCACTGTCTTTTGTAGTTCATACAGTGTCCCATAGAGTTTTGATTCCAGTGTTGTTTCCTCTGGCCTATATGTCTGCCTCAGCGTTTCATGCTCAGAACACTCTTGAAGTATATGTTTGGCACTCTGTGCTGCCTGTCCACATGTACACATGGCCGTGTTGCCAATCTTGAACTTTGTATACATGTGATTGCGGAGTCGGTTGTGTCCTGTTCTGAGACGTATTATTATAACTTGTTCTGATCTGTTCATAATGTGATAGTCATCTTGTGTTGGTGTTTGTGGCTTTCTTATTGACTTTATCATCTGTTTTTTCTGATGGTAGGTGATTGGTATATCTGGTTGGTCTTCGGCAGCACCTTCCTTAGCCAGTTGGTCTGCTTTTTCATTTCCTGGTATTCCACAGTGAGAGGGTATCCACTGCATGGTTACCCTATACTGGTAAGACAATTCGCTAAGTAGTTTTTTTAAGTCTGTTAGTTTTCCAGACTGGAGAGCTTGAAGCACTGACCTTGCATCTGTCAGGAATACCACAGGCTGTAGGTCAGAGTTGGAGTTCAGCAGTTTTTTAGCTGCCACACTAATTGCCTGGATTTCTGCATCATAATTATTGCAGAATTTTCCTGTCGGTGTTCTGATTGTATCTCTAGGCTTGTGTGGATATTCTATATATACACCTGCACCTCCATTCCTCACAGCATTCTGTGCTGACCCATCTGTGTACACTCTGACCCATATATCTTGTGGATATTCCTCATCCAGGAAACTGAGGGTGACTGTCATTCGCTGCACACTGTTCTGTTCGTCCTCGCTTAGTATTCCAAACTGTTCATAATATGGGTCTTTTTGTACATTTTGCATGTTTTCTGCATATATATTGAACAGGTGTGGTGAGAGGACACATCCCATCGGACTCCTTTTTGGACTTCAAAGCAGATATTTTGCTCAAAGGGGACAGAAGCCTGTTTCTATGTGATAAAACACAGATTTTCTTTAAATTGTGATATATATCAAAAGTCTACTTGCCAACACACATCTCAAAAACATTTCTTAAGATATTACAGTTGATTATAAGATCTCATTTAGCATGGTTGGTTTATCATATAATTGGCATGATTTAACCGTGAAATTGCACTATTTTGCACTCTTGAACACAAGACAGACTTTGTTTAAGGTTGTATCCAGTGCCACACTCACATTACCCTTCTGCAGTGTTTCTATAACAAATGTTGTGCAGTTTAATAGGAAAAATAAGAATATGAGTAAAGTTTATGGCATTAGAGCAGATCCCAAATAAGATTTTTAAGTATTTTTGCAATGAAGCTGCTCGTGGAAAACTATAATTCTATTTCAAACTAAGATAAGAGGATTATTCATGCCTTTAGGGGATAAGTAAACAATCATTGCACCATGGGATAGCAGAATCCAAAATTTCTAATTTTATTTGTTTACACATGAAAATTGGGTTAAAAGTGGTGGATAATTTTGACATAGAATTGATCTGAATAAAAATTTGCAATGTTTCACAATAATGAGACAATTTAAGAAAATTGAAAAACTGGTTAAGAAAGAGTAATGTCATTTATGTTTACAAATTTATGCCATAAAGGACTATTATAAGTTTAGTATTCACCTTTAGAAAATATTTATGTGGTAGAAACTTTACTTATGACAATCCTCATATAGTTGCAATGAGAAGCAAATATTTGTGCAAGGTCAGAGAAGTGAGAAAAGATTGTCATGATATATCAGTGTATTTAGATGAAACCTTGATCACAGCTCACCACAGTAATGAACGAGAATGGGAATCATCTGATGGGATAACTAAACACTTAAGAGATTAGTACCAAGTAGCAAAGGGCAGTGCCTAATAATTGCACATGCAGGAAGCAGCCATCATGGTCTAAATAATACTAACTCATATTTGTTTCAAAATCCATAGATAATAGTGATTATGATACAGAGATGAATGGCAAGATATTTCAAAATTGGATTGTGAATCATGTACTTCCCTCATTGGATAGACCATCATGTATGATAACGGACAATGTTTCTTAACATTATGCTGTGGCACCATAAAATACAGTTTTTAATTTATCAAGTACTAAAGATGTAATAGATGATTTGGCTGACCAAAAACAATATTCCACTCAATGAAATGTCTCTGAAGCTTGAATTACTTGGAATTGTGAAAAAACAACACACAAAGATATTTCATATAGACAAGGCAATTATGGAATAAGGTCACAGATGTTTATGACTACCACCTTATCATTCTCACTTAAACCCAATAGAATTAGTTTGAGCTAAAATTAAGGGACAAGAAACAACAGAAAATAGAATGTTCAAATTAAAACATGTTGACATACTTACATATGCCGCCATTTCTAAAGTAGCAAGGGATTATTGGAAGAAATATGAGATCCATGTGTTACTAGAGGAAGACAAATATTGGAAGAATGATGGTTTATCTTTCAATCAGCCGAAATTGGTTCTCAGAGATATCTGATTATGATTTGGATGATGTTTACTTTCTTTCAAGATAACCTTACTGTTATTGACAAGCACATTCGAGAAGCACATTCTATTTATGGACCTCAAAGTGGACAGCAAAGGACCTACAGAAATAATTATATAATGATGGCCCAGTATGGTAGCACACTAAATGTTAATGATAATGTCACCAGTATCTCACATACAGATTATTTAAGAAATCATCTTCAACAGGCATTCATATGCAAACATGGTGGACACGTTATTGTAATAGTAGATACACCTATGCCTAATCCACTTACAGAATCTGTGTTTGAAGTGGTAAAATTTCTTTTCTCTATACACAAAAATTAGTATGCCAACAAAGATCACAGGTACATGCTGCACAAATATAAAGTATATATGTATTGGGTCTGACAAAATATAACACTATATGCAAACAAATTGCATTAATATATTCGATGGTTAATCAGACAATTTCATTTGTTTGAGGGCAAAGCTAGTGAAATGTGCTATAGCAACATTAATGATGGGAATAATTTAAGGAAAGTATATCAATAAATAAACAAAATGCAAACTAGTGGTAAAGAAGTTATTGAATGAGTCTGAAACTCAACTTTCAAGCTTATTTGGGTTCAAAATATAAACCAGCCAACCATTCATATTGTATTGGCAATGCGATTGGATGTATAAGTGGTGCCTAAACAAACTCAACAATAGTTGACAAGCAATGTCCTATACAGGATATACTTCAATTATTATTACTATTATTTACAGGAGCAGGACAAATATGATAAATGAGTCATATTCCAGCCAAACCCTTGAACATCCAATGCCTAGTGTTGTAAAGCAGAGAATAGGTCCACCACACCTTATAAAACATCAAGTAAGTGGTGACCATGATATTAAATGTTTGTATAATTCTATTATCTTTACTGCCATCAATTTGTCTATTTTACATGGTGCTTTAACATTACTTATCTCAGAAACTAATAAAACATAAATACTCATGTATACAATATTCAATAAACATGAATTTATACTTCTGCTGTGCATAAATCTGGATACCACACAAATGCTCTAATTTAGCTGAATGTGAATCTGAAAATTATTCTGCAATGCTAGATTCATTTTACTTTGCTTACTTTCCACACATTTTTTCCCCCATCATTTTTTAAGATTGAAATATTGTATAAATAGTGACACTGGGTGTATGTCTATAGTGAAGTCAATAGTGACTAAGTGACAGCAGCAGAAAGGTCAAGGAACAATAACATAGCCTTTGGATGGGTGACCAAAAAGGTTAGTGTGCTGTGCTGACAATGCTGATAAACAGATTGTGATGCACAGGTTGGCATACTAGCTATATATCTATGGATTTTCACTGTGCAGTGGAATTGGTAGAAAACTGAATTTATACAACATACTACTGCAGAAGTCTGATGTGCCAGACAATGCTGCAGATAAAACAGTGAAACACACACCTCCATTTTCTGGACTACTTCGTGCTGGAAATATAGTATGACCAATATCCTGTTACAAGAGAGATATGATGGGAGTTTGGATTAAAAAAAAGGCTAAGAAAAATGACACTGAAAGTTGAAAAGGGTCAAATTAATACATAATCAACTATAGCAACTGAACTAAATTTTAAATTGTCAAAAAATTTGTAATTATTTCAGTTCACATATAATATAAATCTGATGGAATATAGAAGAGGATATAGTACAAGTAGACACTACCACATGTTTAACTATTTCCTTATCTATGTTTGTAAATTTAATATTCATCATTTACTAATTGAAATATTTATTTATTTAGGGTTGGGATTAGGGTTAGTTATGTAAAACACAGCTATCCTAACCCAAACCATAAAAAAACTAATATTTAAATTATTAAATGATGAACATGAAATTTACAAAAATAGACAAGGGAAATAACTTGACTATGTGGGGACATCTACTTGTACTGTACCTAGAAGTGATGTATGAAAGAGTTAAGATAAAACAAGCAGCGTTATTTTATAAAAAGGCAGGGGGGAAAAATGTAATTATGCCCCATATTAATTTTAAATAATATGTTTATTTAAAAAAGTATAATGAAAATGTGGTTGGGGGGGGGGGGGGGGGGGGTATGTGTGGTGTGTGTGTGTGGAATGGTCCTCAGGTATGCTTCAAGAAGAACCAGCTCCACAGATAGTGTAACATCTAGGTAACATACACCTAGATACACCAATGTGGTAACATACACTCAGATACTACTGGATAGAAAATTCCAAAAACAGCATGGTTCCCCAGCAGTTAGAAAAACACAGTAAAAAGTCCTTTTTAGGACTAGAACATACCCCACAAACATTTTTATTAGACCTCATATCAAATTAACCCCTGCCGAAGATGGATGTGTCTGGCCATCTGCACAAATAAAACGGCGATACAACGCATTTCCATTCCATGGACTACATCTTGCTGGAAATCTAGAAGGACAATGGTCCTCTACAAGGGAGATCCAGCGGGAGTTTGAGAATGAACGCTGAAGAAGAAGAAGAAATTAACCAGTCCCCTACAAGACAACCGAGGGCATTAGGTGACGTTATACACCCCAATATAACCAATAGAACTAACATCTAAGGTTGAGAAGAGTGTGTCTTGGACTACCAAGACGAATCCACCAATTAACAAACAATATAGAATGACTGAACCTGCACTCACATCTCAGTGAGATTTTAACCTTACTGTAAAAAAAAAAAATACTTCTGAAACATGTTACTGGTCCAACTATTCTTACATAATTTTACATTTGCAATACTGACCTTGTTTGAAAAGTTAAAATCTATATGAAAGCTCTTGAATTTCACATGATTATTAAATTTTAACAGGCATGAAACTTGAAACTGTGAAATATGAAGACTTGCACACAGTGAGGGCCGTAGATATAATCTTTTGGGGGGGGGGTTGTGTGTGTGTGTGTGTTACTTTAAAAAAAAGGGTCATTCCAGGTGTCAGATCACATTTATCACATTAATTTGATGTAAAATTTGATTACCTTTTTGTTAAAAATTGCTTTTTTAACCAAATTTTTTGTTTTGTTTTACCTATCTTATGACCAAATTCCTAGTGCTAAAAGTCATGTTTTGATGTGCTAGGGGAAGGGGGTTGCCATACCCTTCTATCTACAAGCCTGCATGCGGACAAAAATAAGTCTTGATATTTATGAGATAACACAAGTAACATGTTTTCATATATAATTGCAGGTACAAACTCCTAAACATTTTCATAAACTTCACAAAAGATTGGCAAATAAGGGGCACCATTAGAGCAGACTAAGTGTTCTGGTGCCGCAGCTTCCTAATGGCATTAGATAATATATGTCTTACAATGGGCCAGTCTCTTATGTGTTATCTCATAACTTCCAGAAGGATTATTCTGTAAGCTAAAAAAAACAACTAAAATTCTGTATTTTTACACCAAATTCTATATAAAGAGTGCTTCATTTCTGTGTTGTAAAAAATTTCCTGTAGTTTCCTCCATTTTTCATAAAGAATAATAATTAACTTAGTACAGACACCAAACATTCACTTATTGAATTCCATTTTAACATTCCATGCTAAAAGTAAAAATTAACATATTTAGTGTAACCTTAGTATATCCAGTAATAAATACAGAGAATCTGTACAAGTTGCCAGATATTATGCCATCACTAAATTGTGTATTTTACTGCTTGGTTTAGATAATAAATACTACAGAGATAACCAAGTCTCTCTAGTAATGAACATCTCCATTTGTTATAATTTGAATGTGGATAAATGAAAATATCATAAATTGTAGTAATACACTGGACAAATGATGACCACTAAGTGAAACAAATCTAGGCAAAGTGTGTGTATGTAACAAGTGTGACATCCATCAAATATTTAAAATGAATATATTAGGAATATCTTTGATCACTTAAAGAAACATAACTTATTATTCAATGGCACGAAAGTTTAATCCACATTAAACTAACTCCAACTATGAAATGAGAGTTAATAATTAAAAGCACAGCCATTAGTGAGACATGGTCCAGACATGAGCAGAGCTGATAAATGACAGCCAAACAGACCTGGTCAGTGTGTCTGACCACTGGCCTCCATATCAAATTTTCCATAATCTGGGTTTACAAATGAGAAGCCTCTAAACTCATCCTGATTGATAGTCTTGATAACTGCAGGTTCCACTGGAGTCAGCACTGGTTCTTCTGAAGTAAAGTCCCTGTCAAAGTTGTTCGCATCAGTCTTGTTTTTCTGTTAATAAATTAAAGAGACATACAGGAACACTACATGTATTTCATTAAAATACAAAGAAATAGCTACTTCTGTATACACTTTCATGTAATTTTTTTGTTTCTGACACTTTTACATATCAGTATGAAAACTTTATAAAGTGTATAATGCATAATTAGCAGTAACAAATCATACTGGCTTTAATTGCAGAAAAAATAAATATGAATTATGACTGTAGGTTATCATCAACAGCACACACCAGACAAGTCCATAGGTGCTCCTTACCCAATATCACTAAATCCATCAGAGTATAGCAGCTGACAGTTTGAGTTCGGTGCTGATTTATCAGTCTCTTCCATTTATCTATTATGTTTATTTATTATGTTTCTCTTTACGGTCTATTCCGATCTTTATACCAATCTCACGCAGTCTTGAGAGCGACCATGATTCACAATTTTGAAAATCTTCTGAGCGGACAAGATCCCTTAACACATTAACTATATCAGATTGACCCAGTGAAATACATATTGATACTGTGCCAATATTTGTCAGCGTATCAGTTCGCTCATTACACCTCAGCACCTGCATGTCCTAGCATGAATATAAAAGTAATCTTTCTGGTCATAGATTGTGTTAATATTGATGACCCATGATGACAAATTACTCCAACTTCAACTTTATGGAGCATGTTCATTGAGTCACTAGGTATACATGCATGATAATAGTCCTGTGACTTCAGCCACAACAGTGCCTCCATCACAACCGTTATCTCTATCGTAAGGCTGATTGTGATTGTAATAAAGCCACCGCTGGATTTTGTTAGTTTTTCCCACTAGACCATGCAGAAAAAGTCAAAGTTCAGAATTGATGACAAATGACTGACCGATCATGTAAAGTAGATTATAACATCATATTCTAGTGCTATCATCAATGAGGGCACTGATTTCTGCATCAACAGCACCTGATTATTTTCTCCTACAACTTCTGTCGAATGTAATGACTACAGAGAAGGTAGTATGTAATGCTGTGGGTATCCATTGCTCCACAGGATCAATACAAGTAGGACACATACTTGTCTGATTTCTTCTGCCTGTCCCAACCATCATCTGTCCCTTTTGAGCCTGAAGCCTTTCACCTTATTGATTTATTGATCTGGATGTAATGAATGAGGTACATCAGCACTGACAGTTTAGATATGCCTGAGATGGCCATACCTTGATTCTGTCAGCTCTGGCCGAGAAGTCAATGAGAAATCTCATCACCACACAGAGTGTATCCTTGGAACATTCTAAGATGATGTGCATCAATCATATCAGACAGTAATAATAATAATAATAGAGTTCATACTGAAATATATGCTGTATGTACTGTAAATTTATCATATGCATGAAACCATTGTCATGGAAGCAACATACCTACTTGTATCAACTTCTGAGTATAAGAAACTCATTGCAGAATTTTTTTTAAAAGATAATAAAGTTCAGTCAAGTATATTCTGTTAACATTACCAGATTTATAAGAACAGATGAGAGTTTCAATAAAACACAACACACCAACAAGACTAAATATAAATAAACTGCAGAAGAAATCAATCATGTATTTTTCAGTTTTTAACAAGACATGCAAGAGTCAGTAACCATTTAAACCGTATCAGCCAAAGCAAATATCTATGTGTAGACACTGCTTTCATCCCAAAACAAAACAGCTAAATACCTCCTAATGGAATGTCCTTTCCTCTAATATTACATTAACTAACTTTTACAGACATTCTTAACTGGCACCAACTCACTAAATGGATCACTAAAAGTCTCCTTCAGAAGATGCACTTTTTATATTTTTTTAGAACAGCACTGAGCTGCTACGAATAGATCAACTCAGCAGCATTTGAATACTGACAAAAAACAACACAGAAACACTCATTGTTCCTGCTAGTCCATCTGTAAAACTGTCTCACAATTCTATACTTTCACACATGTATACTACAATAGCAAATAATAACTGTACTAGTTTATGGTAAACTATTTCTCTACTCAAAAACTGTGAAAAGTCTGAATGTGAATAAATAGGACTACAATCAAATTAATTACATTTATTCCACATCAAGATGCTAATTAACTCATTTGTTCTTTTTACTAATATTTATTTACCAGTGAAAAGTTTATATGAAGAAAACCGTAATAATAAATGTGCAAGTATATATTACAGAGTTAAAATATTTGTGTTAACTGAATGTGAATAGATAATTGCTTCCTATTTCTAAATATGTTACAACAGCTTACTATTTTTGGCTTGAAAGGAGGCTTGACTTTGCGTTGCTCTAATGCCTCCCAGTCAATTTTTTCATGGAAAAATGGATGAACAAGGATAGCTTTTTCACATCCTTGAGAAGTAACACAGCCGAGTCGTTTGGCAGGATTTTTAGTCATAAACTGAAAGAGAACATTAAGTAAACATATATTTTCTTATGTGAAATCATCACAATGTATGACAATGAATCTCCTTCCTACAGCCCATAGATTTGGGGGGGGGGGGGGAAGAGGGATGTATTTGGAGGGTTCAACACCCCCCTCTCTTTAGCAAATCAGAATATGACTTTTATTACTAGAAACTTGGCCAAAAGCCATCCACTCCCCTCCCTTCCATATAATAAAGTTCAACTTTGGAAATCCAATACTTGGGAATATTTTGTAAAGTTTTGCAATATTTTGTTAAGTTTTGAAATTTGACATGAAACACAATAAATGTCATAAAACACTGAGCAGTTGATAGATTTACTTCAAATTAGCTAATTATGATCATGAAATTGACAGTCAAGGCATCTAATTTAGTAAGATTGGAGCGGCATTTTAAGACAAGTAAAATTGAAGGTGAGTAGAACAAATACCAACCCAAATAAATTATGTTAATCTAACATCCCTGTTTGTGATGTATATTTTTGTATTTTATTGTTACAATTCCTATATTTTAATATTGTATATGGATTCCACATTAAATTATCTTTCTTTTGATACCTTATATGACCTTACATAGCTAATACTTTGCCTTTAGAAATCTTGCGCCTAAATCATTTTGTGGTCCAAAATTTTGGCCTAATTTTAATTACGTCCAAACCCCAGAATAATTACGTCCTGAAAAACTTACGGAGAACATATCTACCCCCATGTTTTTTATGTGTTCGCTCTATTGTAACCAGTCATACTCTATTTGCGATTTCAAGCATTTAAACTCTAGCATTTTGTACTGCTAGTTTATAGTAAGACTAGTACATTTGTGTCTGAGCTGAGTTATCGTAAATTAAGTGTTTCTGTTGTGTAAAAGATAAACATTAATTAAATATCAAATGTGTGTTCCTGAAAATGTTCATGAATTTAAGAAAATAGAAGATTTTCTATGCTCTGGTGCTTGGAAGGAATGTGTTCTCAAAACAGAAAAAGTGTTCAAGTTGTGTTTCAGTAGATGATAGTAATGGCAATTCCACTTCCGCTGTAGGAATTTGCTAGATGACATCACTGCTTCAAAATATGTGTAGTGATATTTTTAACATGTAAACTATTCAATGAAGTTTATTGACCCAGAAACAAGAGGTTATACACAAGTTAATGGTTATGATTAGTATTAGAATTTTGTCAGAAACTAAACATGCATTAACAGCTGCCCCTTTTCACCACTAAATTATTACTATGTTTCATCTATTAAGTGACATACATTTTTAATAAAAACCAGAATGAAACACTTTTTGTATTTTGAGCACAAAATCCTTCCAAGTCCTAGATTCTTTATAGTGTCCTACATGCAGTAGTGTCTATTCGTTTATGAAGAGTCTAATAAATTTGAAAGTAACTACCAAAATACTTATGAAAATGATACAAACAATAGCATAAATGCATTACATATACTTACACCCTTCAATGTAGAAACCGCCTCTTTACTGAGCCAAACAGGATATAGAACATCATCATGGAGAATAGATTCAAACAGATCATCTTCATTGTCAGCTTCAAATGGTGGCTGTCCAGCCATCATTTCATACATAAGCACACCTAGAGCCCACCAGTCTACACTAGCATCATACTCTAGTTCCTGCAAAATCTGAAAAATACATATCTCTAAGTACAATATCCTCCTGGTATGTAACAATGTTTGATAACAATAGCAGATACTGATTACTAAGTGTGTGATACGAGTAGATGATGCAGTTAGAAGAGTCAGTTTATAATCCCAACTGACTGCTTTACGAGTCTGAAAGGGAGTAAAGAACAGCAACACTGTGAACTGCAATGCATCTCGTATAAAGTTATCAAGGATGTTTGAGGTGAGGTTTGCTGCCCCATTACATTGGTCACAATGACCCAAAGTCAAGATGAATTCAGATGTATTGGTCATTGCGAAGTCCAATAGGGAAGCAAAGAATATAAACATCATTTACCTTCCATCATAGGAGGCAAATGAT
The DNA here is from genome assembly GCA_034231615.1 of Meghimatium bilineatum. NCBI lineage: Eukaryota > Metazoa > Mollusca > Gastropoda > Stylommatophora > Philomycidae > Meghimatium > Meghimatium bilineatum. Next base: position 62,255,418 of record CM067322.1, on the reverse strand, counting down.
GAGGTTATGGGGTAAAATTGGCAGTTCCTACCCATATAGAGTCAAAGTGACTCAGAAGCCATGCTGAAGATGGATGTGAAAGACAGAAAGGCGCAGATATCACAGCAAAGCAGTAAACCATGACACAACACATTCTGTTCTACTGACTACATCCTGCTTCTACTTTTTGATTCACAGGAATTTCTAGCAATTTGCTCTTGCTTCCAATATGGCGTAGGGTCAGAGAAACGAAGCTTTCTTTCATACCCAGTAGATTTCAGCGTTCGGATTACTGCAGTGCCTATTGAAGAAGTATTCTTCTCAGAGGGAGTACATGTCACGAGACGAGATGATAGTTTGCTTGGGTCTCCCATTGTTTATCTTTCCTTCAACGAGATGCTTTGCAGCCAGCGAGCTATTTCACACTCCATTCTTCAGACTAAATCATCCTAATCAGCAAGAGTTTAGGAACGTAAAAGAAGAAAAAAACCCATCAAATAAAAAGAAGACAATTTCAAAATTCTGTTTGCTCCAAATAACCACAAAAACGGAATTAATAAGGATGGAGAAGAGTAGAGAGATCAATACCTGTTAAAGAACAGTTGGAAAATTCAGCAGCTCATGGACAGAGCTGAAATAAAGCAAATAAAGTTTGGGTGAAAGTGTCAGTAGTAGCTCTATTTTATACTGGAAATGAGGTTTAATAGTTTAGTTGAGCAAAACCATCAAATCTTATTCATATTTTATAAATTATTTATTGTACACAATAACTATTCTCTTTGTCAGACACATAGGTGATTCTTTCTTTTTTTAAAGCAAATTTTGGTCAGTATTGTGTGTGTGTATATATATATATATATATATATATATATATATATATATATATATATATATATATATATATATATATAATATATATATGCTGATATTTCCATCGCATACTGGAATTCTGCTGAATGTACACACCAACCCAACCCCTAGAAAAAGCAAGTTTTGTTAAAAATGGATGTTGTTGTGTCAAAAGGTGCAAATATCACAACTTTGCTGTAACATATGCTTGTTTGCTATGACAATATACTTGTTTGTTTAAGATCCCCAGGAATGAAAATCACACATAAGTATATAGCTCATCCACCAATCTTACATTAATGAGGATATTGAAAACATAAGATTATATGTATAAATAGAATGAGAATTTATGAGCATATTAAAACAGGATCTTTGACCCATTTGATGGGGCAAATAGGTGATAAATCCTTATGGATTGAGGGAGAATAGAAAAAAACCTGCAAAATTATTGAGTCACTGTTTATCTTTACATAACCACGTTACGTGAAAAGCATTAAACACTAAAATAATGTATATGTACTTACTGCACAAAAATGAAATCAATATGATACTTAAAACTTTGTTGTAAAGTTCCATTTTAAAGCTAATCATGTCTTTGTAACATGAATGACCGTTATAATCATATATATCAGCTCCAGCAATTTCCTCATGACATAAGCCTTATGGAACTTTTAAATACCGACTTTTGCTCCACTCAGTGTGCAGATTTTTACCTCAAATCATATTGTTATCAACTATTATAAATTCCCATTAAAAAAAACCAGAGTAAAGTGCTTAAGAACTTAACAAAACAATATATATTTCAATTGAAACATTTTAAAGAATCACAATATTAATGATAACAGCAAACAGAGTGAGAAGATGAAATAAATTAGATCAAACACAGTTAAAAAATATTTTTCCTCATTCTTTAAAATTGCCTTGTCCTATCAAACTTCTCTCTGTCAAAGATTGAAATGTTAGCAGCTGACAGTTAGTATCAGGAAAACCCATAGATGCCAAATAAATCTCCTGCGGATCTTTGCCCCACATAATATATGTATATATAATATATGTAAACATATAATATGTGTTCTTTAAAAGTTTTTATTCCCCACACTCTAGAATTAGTATGTCTATTTAGGCTACAGGAGGGATGTCACATACAGAATTAACAAATCATCTACTATTTATTTCTGAAATATGGATCTGATGGCATATGAATGTATCTATCTATTGTCTTTTCTCTGCTTTTGCTGTTGGTCATCGCAGGATTGAATGACATTTGGTTTTTGGACTATGACACATTTGGCTACTTGATATGCAGTAATATTCTGACTTCTCAGGTGTTGGTAACTCCTTCAATCCACCTCCTTCTTCAGCTTCCTCTTTATATTTCCATTCTTATGATGTATTTTTTTGCGTCTGGCCAGTATCAGTTTCTTAATTTCTCATGAAAGAGAAGGAATTACACACGCAGACATGTAAATGCCTTTTTTTTAAATTATAGGTAAAACTCCCTCCCCTTACTGAAGATGTATCTATAGCTATAACCACAGATGGTGTTCCAACAGCTCTTATAATTTCTACACTGCCCACACTGTCTCTTCTTTTGTACGCTGCTTTTTTTAAGAAATCTCATTTCACACATAGTAAGCTTTCTCTCGTTTTTAGTTAGTGGCCAAGTCTGACACTGATAAGACAATGTTAGTATGAAGATTGTTTTTAGTATAGATGTATGATATAGATGTATGTCTACATATAACTTCTGCTTAAGTTCCTTATCAAATCCATTACTGGTGATTTATTTTGTGCGTGTATGTTGCTGGAACCAGAAAAGATTCTGTCATAGTGTCGTAAAACATGTATGACAGATCACAGTGTTTGATATTTTTCCCCCTTTTATCAACACTATGATCTGTGATACATGTTGTAAGAGGTGATTAAGGAGGTTTTGAGTTATTATCTGTCCAATCCCATAGGTCACAGTAACCCATAAGTCCTAAAGTTGGATGTTTCAGGCTGAAAATCAAAGATATTGAACCCAATCTGTAAACCATAACTGTTCCTTTCTCTTGTCCACATCCTGCTAACTAGCAGGAGTTTGAAAACAAATACAAAAGAAGAATTATTTGTTACAAGTTCTGATGTTAAGGTAACAAAATAATATATCTGACAATGCAATCACATGATTGTGCTATCTACCTCTGGTGCTATATAGTCTGGTGTTCCACAGAAGGTCTGTGTCAGTTTACCTTCTGTCATACCTTCCTTGCACATGCCAAAGTCTGCTATTTTACAATGCCCTTCAGCATCTAATAAAATGTTGTCTAGTTTAAGATCTCTGTCAGAAAAGAATACAACAGCAAGGAAAAAAATCATTATAATATCTGCTATAGAAAGTAATCATAAAAACATGACAGGTTTTCAGGGCAAGCAAACAATGCTTACTCTTTTGCCTCCATTTTATTTGTGGAAATTTCCCCAAAGCTCTTGTTTCAGCTTTGAATTATTTTGAATTATAGATTTTCACAGCTGTACTAACTTTCTGATATGTATAAAATCCTATGTTACAACACCTATTGTTGCCAATTATGGATCTCAACAATTTCATATCCTGAGATCTTTTAACCAGATCTTTTATCATTGTCTTTACTGGTTTTCCTTTCATTTCTGGTCTTCTACTTTGATGGTCTTATTCTTGATGTGAAACAGAAATATTGTATTTGCTCATTGTTATTTGTCTTTGTTTCTTCTTCTGGCTCTCAAACCTTAGTTTCCTGTTCAGCAATTTGCAATGGAATATAACCTTCTCCAGTGAGTCAGTGCATAATTTTACATCATGTAGATACGTCTTAAGTTAAACGGAAGGGGGGAGAGGGACCTAATTATGTCATTTGCTATTTTCGTGTGTAGTTCCTTCATTGTCATGAAATATTTTGTGACCTTTTTTTAAAAATTATTTAGGTAGCCAACATTGTCATAAATTTAACATTATACATGAGGAATTTCAAATTTTTATTTTATCTGGGTATCATGTTTTCAAGGAACAATACATCAAAGATTGGATTTTATATAGTTAGAATATATACATGGGCCATCTCCAGAGAACTCTTCTATCCCTGATGCTGAAAAGCAATAAAGGGATTAGCGAATAGATAAATAGGTCATTGTCTCATTTATTCCAAATTTCTGTTTCTCCTTAGCTCTCTCTCTCTTTCTGTGTGTGTGTGTGTGTGCATGCTAGCCCGTGTGTGTGTGTATATATATATATATATATATATATATATATGGCTAAGAGTGCTATATATATTCTTTTCTACATTAGTTTGTGACTTATTGACTTTTCCTCATATATTGTACATCCCCACGCTGTTTGAGGTATAGCAGAAAAACTGGCCTCCAAACCTATTTTTCCTTATTATTTAAAAATCCAGAACTGAATTTTTTGAAGGAGAACAGTGTCCAAGACTGTCATGCCATCTGTTTAAAGATCTGGCAACATGTACAATGGTTCAAAAAGATTAACCATGGGGCAAAAAAGCTCCAGGTTAGAGAACTAGAGGCAGACTAAGATTATAATGAACACAGGATATTGAAGACCTGAATGTGACACTGGGAGGTCTAGAGTTAGTGAAGACAATATTCTACAAAGGACACATCACATAGCTATAATTATTTCTATGACATGATGTTAACCTTTCCTATATTTTCTCAATTGTTAATCCAGTGTTAAATGTACTCATAAATGTACCGGTATATAATGCCATGTCTATGCAGGAACATGAGTGCCAATGTTACTTCTGCAGCATAGAACCGTGCTCTTGGTTCATCAAATTTCCTAGCCCTCTGAATTTGAAACATCAGATCTCCTCCATTTACATACTCCATGACAAAAAACAATCGATCCTGAAATACATATTCAAAATCAGTAATTATAAATAAAATTACAAATATATATAAAAATTATATATAACAAATGTATATAACAAATTAAATATTTATAAAAACTGCACTAAATCTATACAGAGAGTATATTTTAAGATAGTAAAAATATAAGTATTCAGGGTCAAAGTAATGTCACAATGGAAACATCTGCTGGGACTCTCATTAATATAAGACCTACAAGCAGAATTAAAACAAGTCTTTGTTTGTGATGATTTTGAGTATTAGCATGATTTTCATTAGTCAATGTGCATATACTTTGTCTCCTGCCAATGCTGAACAACGAAATGCACTGAAATAATTGAAAACATGACATAAAAAGGCATGTTTTCATTCTGCTCATAGATCTACTGGCAAAAGTCAAATAACAACATGACACAGTGTTATTACTATTCACTGTTCCCCTTTCGGGCCCCCAGAAACATATGGGCAAATTGCAATAACAATGTATCCATTTTAAAACTGGGATCTCAACATTGCTTGACCCCACTTGAAACTCCTTGACTGACTCTAATCATACATGTCAGTAGATCTGACAAAAAATTGCCTTGCATGTCAAAGAATATTAGGGCATCAATTATCTCATAACTGTTTAAAAATAGAACAACACAGCAATCACAACTATAACTATGGGGGCAATTAACTAACAAGTACCTTTGTCTGAAAAGACGAGTGAAGTGCAGTCAGAAATGGATGTTTAGCAGAAAGAGCTAGAATCCTCTTTTCTGTCATTGTACATTCCACATCATCATCTTGTATGATTACATCTTTCTTTAAAACTTTGATGGCATAAACTTCATCTGTTCCTTTCTTTTCAGCCAACATGACCTGAAAGAATACAGAACTTGAATGTAAGTAAATACATTTTTCTCTTCTTCTTTGTACATTCTCAAACTCCTGGTGGTGAGCAGGATAGAATCTAAATATCGAAATTAACTGCATTATTGCTTATAGAATGGCAGCAATATCTATCTGCATCCTTTGACGTGACACATTCATCTTCAACCTTGTATTGTCAGGTTGACTTTGACCTCCTACATGATTGAGTATGCAACTCCTCACAATTCTCTTTATTAGCTTATGGCATGCATAATAGTGTTACCATTCTTTACTCCTCCTCTAGCAATGGCAGCACACAAATAACTATTCTCTTAGAAAGGATGATTATTCTCAATACAGTAAACTAATTTCTTCATTTATGTTCATCTATGAACTTGCCTCATGTAATTGGACATGCTGTGCCTGTGCCCATTGGGTACTGAACCGTTTCTCATCCGTGAGCCTGGTTCCTTAAGCGGAAGAACTCAACAGAGGAGTTGGACCCTGGCTCTTTCGCCCTCTTAGCCGAGGTGTCATTCACCAACATCGTGTACCCCTTGTCCGAGTTCGAGTCTCACACCACGCGTTTGAGAGCGTTTGTGCCATCATATTTTCATAGACAGTGGAACACCTCGTGCGAGTCAGACGAGAGCAAAAATCGTCTGGGCGAAGAGTCGCCACTACGCGTGCCTGGAGACAGATATAGAGGCTGTCACAGGCTAAGGGTAGCCCACCCGAATTGTCAAGGCATGCCAAAATCGTATGTGCTAGGCCTACAAGGCGCATAACGGTGGCACTACGTAATCACGCTCCCGGCGGAAATCGCACGGATATCCGTGATGTTTACAATGGAGCGAACGCAAAACAAACAAACATACTCTGGATGTTACTATATCTTAACATCATCTATCCTGTCAGAATAATAGACACTGGCCATCCTTTTTTATCACATTGCATTCCAGCTATATGACAGAGAACATACTGTGCATCTGTATGTTGAAAGTGGCACTGGCGTGTCAACTAAGAGGTAGAATAGATATTTGTTGTTATATTGTAATTTAATCTCATTTCATCTGCAGTCTGGACACATCTGCACCATACGAGCTATGATACATCAGTTGCAGGGTGCACTGTGTGAAGGTACATTTAGGATCTTGGTTATCTGCTAACCCTGGAAATGACAAGAGAGTAATCTAAAGTCATTTGCACCCTACATACAGTTTATAATGATGATTAATACATTTTGGTAAGGTATAAAGTTTCATTTTGATTAGGAAGGTATTTTTCAAACCTAGAGGTGAGTCTAATTTAACATTCATGTACAGTGTGAGGCATATCTGTTTTTTAACCATCATGTTATATGTATATATGTCATGTCATGTGACATATTCTCTCTAGAATGTTGTCTTCCCAATGAACTCCCTGAATGTTTCTGTCTTGGGCCTTGTGGCCTGCATTTTCCCAACACCATATTAATGTTATCTATAATGTTGTCAGTTCATCGTCTTCTTAGTTTGCCCTTTCTCCTCCACCCATGTGCTTTGCACTCCTTTTCTTCTTCTTCTTTCAATCATTTGAAACATTTCTATACCTGTAATTCTGTCTCCTGAATAAAACTCAGTCTTTTGTAGTTCACACAGTGGCCCATAGAGCTTTGATTCCAGTGTTGTTTCCTCTGGCCAATGTCTGGCTCAGCGTTTCATGCTCAGAACACTCTTGAAGTATATATTTGGCACTCTGTGCTACATGTACACATGGGCCATGTTGCCAATCTTGAATTTTGTGTACATGTGACTGCAGAGTCGGTTTTGTCCCGGTCTGAGGCATAGAACTACAACTTGTTCATAATGATCTGTTCATAATGTCATAGTCATCTTGTGATGGTGTTTGTGGCTTTCTTATTGACTTGATCATCTGTTTGTTCTTATATAGTAGGTGATTGATACATCTGGTTGATCTTCGACAGCACCTTCTTTAGCCAGTTGGTTTGCATTTTCATTTTCTGGTATTCCACAGTAAGAGGGTATCCACTTCATAGTTTCCTTATACTGGTAAGACAGTTCATTAAGTAGTTTTTGTTTAGTCTGTTAGTTTTCCAGATTGGAGAGCTTGAAGCACTGACCTTGCATCTGTCAGGAACACCACTGGCTGTGGGTCAGGGTTAGAGTTCAGCAGTTTTTCAGTTGCCACCCTAATTGCCTGGATATTTGCATCATAATTATTGCAGAATTTTTCTGTTGGTGTTCTGATCATATCTCTAGGCTTGTTTGGATATTCTATATATACACCTGCACCTCCATTCTTCACTGCATTCTGTGCTGACCCATCTGTGTACACTCTTGACCCATATGTCTTGTAGATATTCCTCTTCCAGGAAGCTGAGGGTGACTGTCCTTTGCTACACAATGTTCTGTTTGTCCTCGCTTAGTATTCCTTTCACGTGGGTCTGAATGTATATTGGTATTCCATACCTTTCACTCCAAGTGGTTTGTTCTGGTACAGACCGTAACTAGCTGTCAACTTCAGGTAGGTCTGTAAGTTGTCTACGGAGTTGTTTAGCTTGATGGATAAAGCTGATTCTTTTAAGTTGCCCCATTGCTATATTTTGGAATCTTTCCTTCATTGGATGATTTGGCATACACTGAAACTTTTCTGCTTGTATTAGTACCTTTGTATCTCTGCATTTGCCAAGTGTTTACATTCTTCCTATTTCCTGCATCTCTGCTATGGGTGTTGATTTCATTGCTCCCAGCATTATCCTAAGCTCCTGGTTTTGTACTTTATCTAGATCTTGTAATGTGGTGTTTGCTGCAGGACACCACACAGCTGAACCATATTCTAGGTGTGGTCTTATGCCTTGCTGGTAAACTTTACGGAGTATATTCATACTGGCTCCACATGTGGTTTCCCTTAGTTTTCTCAGGACAGCTAACTTCCTCCTGGCTTTTGTTGTTGCTTTGTTTATGTGTTGCTTCCATGTCAGCTTATCTTCAAAAGTAACTCCGAGGTATGTAGGTTGTTTTTCTTCTTTCAAAAGCTCTCCATCTATCTTGATATAACCGGATTGTTTTGGTGAGAGGGTAAAGAGTTTAGAGCTGCACTTATCTATGTTGATGCTGACACACCATCTATTTGCCCATAAGGTTAAGGCAACAATAGCTCTTTGTATTTGTTAGTGGCCACTGTCGCATGTTCTTTCGTGCACCAGATCAGTAGGTCATCATCATACATTGCCACTTTGATCTCATGTGGTAGTTCGGCAACTAGGTCATTGATGTAAACCAAGAAAAGTGTGGATGACAGGACTCCTCCTTGGGGACTCCATGACTCTGTAGGACTTTCTTGTTCTTGCGACCATCCAATTGTACCTGGCTCTTCTATTATGCAGATATGCTTTTACCAATTTGTTCATTCTTGAGTTAACCTTGCGTGCGCTCTGCACTCCAATATTTGTATTTCTAAACAGTTGTGTCTCTTCATATGACCAAACAGGTGTAGTTTTCTTTTGGCTATTGTGTTTGGTAACCAACACTATGACACCTTTAATGTGTTTATAATATCTTAGTTTCTCTTTTTATCTTCCATGATATTCTAAGTATCGTTCTGTAGCATTTCATCTAAATGGTGTTGGTCTTCTTTGCAGCTTTTTACTTAGGGTCCATGTTTAACAGCCATGTGTTGCAACCGGGAAAATAAAAGTTCTCAGCATTAGTAATTTTATTTCTATTCTGTTGTTTTTCCATATGTTTTTCAAACGTGTTATTTTACAATATGTCATTATCAATCTCTTCCTTATCTCTGCCATGCAGTCTCCTCCATCGTTGATGTTTGCTCCTAAGTATTCTAATTTATCCACACACTATAGTTCTATCTCAGTATTGTCTATTCTGATTTTTGGTTGTTGTGTTGTTATATCTGTTGACATGATTCTTGTTTTTTGCGCATTTAAATATAAGTTTTGTGATTCACTGTATTTCTGTGTTCTTGATGACACTTATCATGACTCAAAGAGGTTTAACAACAACTGATTGCACAAGAGGTTGTGAATGCCATCATAATGACTTGACTAAATGTACCTGGCCTGTTCCTTCACACCACTCTATAAAAACCAAAAACTCACACATTCAAATATGAAACACTGGAGCAGGGATGTTACCTTGCCAAAACTGCCTTTTCCAAGAACTTTGACGAAGATAAAGTCCTTTAGGCTAATGCGACCTTGGCTTGACTGTATGCGGTCACCAGATGGACTACGAGTTCTTGAGCCATGTTCATTACTGGTATTCACAGGCAGACCATAGCCCCCATCATCCTGCTGACTATCATCAGAGTCTGTGAAAAAAATACAGTAAATTGTGTTTCACTCTTAACAGTTACATGCCCCTGAGCATTATAATAATAATAAGACCTATAATTCATCAGGGTCATAAGAGTACCGCCACACTGGAGACATCAGCACAAGAAGCTCTCCAAACACCTCTATCCTCAGTCATTTGGAGAATTGTAAAAAAATCCTGCCAAGACCATTCCTTGATATAGCCGCCTCTTCTTTCACTCATTACTATTCCATACAAAATAATTTTTAAAGTGAGTCATGTCTCACTATATGCCCAAAGCAAACAAGACTGGTAGTATAGTTTCAACATTGATGCCACTGGTATTCGAATATGCAAGATACATATACATGCTATACATATATATTTAATCTGCAGATATTGGGCTTCCATTCTATGTATATTTTCTTCTTCTCCTGTATTCGTTCATAAATTCCTACACATTAGCAAGATGTAGTCCAGAGAAAATAAATGTGTTGAGTCATGATTACTTATTTACTTATCCGATCCCTGAGTTGCGAGCTTTCACTCTTTCTTCCCTGTGCCAGTTGGTGTGTCATGGTTAACACCTAGGCTTCGATGTCTCTATCCTTCGGTCTGACATCAGCATGATTTCTTAGTCACAGTGATACTCAATGGGATAGTCTACTTCACATACCCCCCCCCCATCCCACCACAAAACCTCCTTAGCGTCTCATATGATATGCATGGCAGATAACAGTGTTGCTATTCTTTGTTCCTCCCTTATGCATATTTGAAGACCTATAATTGAACTACATGCTGTAGGTTAATAATTTAATTGCTGTAAACCTTTCATAATATAAAATACAAACATACAAAATTCTCAAGCACAAAGAAGGAAAAAATTACATTATTTATCCTCAAATAAGCTCAAGTCATCAATAGCCATAAAATCATCTGTGCATGTTTAATTGCATCTTTAATTTCGGATTTCATGATGTATGGTTCTAGGTCTTTTTCTATTGTATTTATTGTTGTAATAACTTCTCCCTCCTTTAAGTTTAACAGTTGATTGAAGTAATTTTTCCCTCTTTCCATGATTTCTTGGGGCCTATTTAGTATGTTATTTAGTATGATTTTAGAAACACAGTATGGTTATGAAATATCATAAGAAATATGAAATGCAAAGGTTTTTTTTATGAGGAATTGGCTGGAAAAAGCATGAGAGTCAGCCCTTAAAAAAATTGTTTCAATTTTGCATTTTTTCATATTCATTATGCAATAGTAACCAAACAATCAGTAATGCAGGTGGAAAGTTACTTAATTGTATTTAGGGTAGTAAATGTCAAATAGTATACTATCACCAATGAGGCATTCATTGAAAGGACTAAACAGACACTGGTTGAGAGATAGCATAGTTTAATAAACATGGCTAGAGATGAATAGGACACACATTAACTTTTACAACCATACCAGCAACTGTCACACCAAAAGATATCTTTCAATATAATTCTGCTGGCAGCTATTAGTCCACAGCTGTTATGCACATATTCAGAGACGTGGCATCACATGATCGTTAATATAACGTGGCTGGGAATTTGCTAGCTCAAGCCTAGGAATATGTCATATACGTCTTGCCCACTTACTGTTTCAGTAAGTAGTGGTTCAGAGCTATCATTTTAAAGTTTTACTGTATGTTCCACCGAACGAAATCTTTTGACATGAATGCCATAATTGCAGAAGTTTTCATGGATTTAGATTCTGCTGAAGAGGAATTCTTGGGATTTACAAAGAAAATATTATTAACACATGTACAAAAATTATTTAAAATCTCTAAAATGAAAAAAGTTATTCCGTTTTCCAAACACCAACCAAAAGTAACAAAATTATCAACAAATAAGCCATGCATAATTTAAAGGTAGGGTATTAAAGGTTAACAAGACCAAAGAAACTATTGAAAGATAGGCATTGCTCTAGAAGAAGTTTCTAAAGGACTAGCTTAAAAAAAGTAAAGATGAAAAAGGTTTGATGAAGACCTGTGTTCCACAGGGAGTTGAAAGTTGTATTGATAGATAGAAAACATAATTGTTTTGATATATATAACATCAATAAATCAAACTGATCGATCAACAAAATATCTGTGGAATTGAATACCACTATATATGAGGCAAACATGTAGGGCTTGCAGCAAAAACCTCTGCTTCTATACCTGACTGATAGACAAAAAATCACTATTTCACTTACCTGGTATCACAGATGAGGTAGATCCATCATGACGTGGTGTATTTTGGTCATCAGTTATTGGAAGCTAAAACAGAGACAATTCTAATTTACTAGCACCTCTCACACAAACATATGGGTAATGATGAGGTCATATGCTAGTTCACAGGTAATTAACACATCAGTCATCAAAGTATAATATATCAGTCCTATTTAACAATTCAAAGATAGTCATATAACACAATCAGTTAGTTACTAATGTTAATTTCTATATCTATCTGTCGTATTTTCTCAGCTTTTGCTGTTCAGCATCGAAGGATTGAATGACAATCGGTTTTATATAATGCAGCACCATATATTTCCGAACATATACTGATAATTTATTTTTTTGTTATTGGTGTAGGGGTTTCGACTTATGTACAGGCATAACAAAATTTGTACTAAAAATGACAGGAGAATGAAACAATAATGAAGTATATTGTCAAATATTTGTATCAGGAAAAAAGCGTACCAGTGCAAAGAGTCATTTAAATTCTTCGAAGCCAGATTCACTGTCTGAATTATGAAATAGCTCATAAATTCCATCCTCTGTCGTGGGAACATAATAATAATAGCTATGCATCGCAGGTGATGATGACAACAGTTTCAAACTTATGTTGCTGTATCTCTGTGGTGTGTGGAGATGACTGAAAAATCAAATCCTAGCATAGAATCCACTGCTCAGAGCTGATATTATCAGTCTTTATTTCACAGTCTACTGGTACATTGTAGTCATCGGCACCATTCTCAAAAATAGCATCGTTCTCATTTCCTTTCATTGCATTACTGATGCAGCTCTTTTTTAAAGATCGGACATGCAGAAGACAGATGTGTTGGGCCATTGGTGTACATAAAAAGGCAACACAAATCATTTTATTTTCTAGACTACATCCAGCTGGAAATCTAGTAAGACCATTGTGCTGCTACAAGAGAGATCCTGCGGAAGTTTGAGAATGAATGATTAAGAAGAAGAGAAAGATGGGATGATCATTTTGAACGGAACCTCCTACCATGATTCACTGACCCACTTAGCGATTGTGATGTCAGCTTTATTTATGTTGCCACCCTTTATTACAGCTAAATAGGATGACAGTATCCATTCTATTTTATCCAAAGTCTGTCCTTAATTTATATGTAAAAGGAGATATCTTGTGACTGCAGGAGGAAGCCAAGCTAAAAGTTGACTTGCCTGATTCATTCAATGACTAGGCTTTTAATTTACCATAATGGATACTGCTACATTGAAGTCAAGCTTTTTTTGCTGAGATGGCAATTAATAAATTAATGAATCTGATATCTCTGGACACTTTGAGTACCTGGTGATCGCAGGTTTTATGAGGTTGGCAATGCCTCCGGGGAAAAGTCACATTGTATTACTCTTGATATATTTTATGTGAGTATGCCTTACCAGTAGGATGTGGCAAATGGAAGAAATGACCTTATATCTTACCATTGGTACAGTTTATTTTTCTTTTAGCAATATTTCCATTGTAATTCTCATGTTATTCTTATAATAATGAGATTCTAAAGTATTATTACTGGTAATATTTTTGTATACTTCAGTCTATATGCTGGTTTTTTATTTTGGACATTAAAATTACAAACTCTGCTTATATTTGCAAATATACGGAAATATTGTCATGTCTCAAAATGTTGGTGACTTCTTCAATCCACTTTCTTCTTGGTCTTCCTCTGCCTCTTGCTGTTTCCATTCTCTCTCATGTTGTATGCTCTTGTTGCTAACCAAATTGCGCTCATTCTCATTAGTCCCTAAAACGCTATCAGCGATAACTATCGCCAGACAATGTATTTTGAGTTACTGTATGCAATTTTTGTCATCATGTACCTCTTTCATCAAAGAAATCAAGAATGTAAACTAATGTCATTCATCCTGGTAGCACGGAATCGAAATCTGAAATGGACATAGTTTAACTTTTGTTTTCATTGGTTCTCAAAGCAGGACGTCATGTTCTAGAGTTTTAGGGAATATTTTTCTCTGCCATTCATCAAAATCATTTGACATGGCATCAATTCATGATGAATATTTTTCTGATTCCTAGACAAGATTATTTAAGTGTAAAGTGGTTCAAAGCACAACAAAGTTATTTCTCGGTCTGCAAATAAAAGTTAATTCTATCTGCTGAGTCGCATTGTACACTGAACTATGAAAATATGCAACTGTCAATGTCATATTGAACGCATATAATTCATTTTGAATTCAGTGCACAGCAACTTTATAGACATCATATGTATATATATGTATGTATGTATGTATACGTGTGTATACCTAACCTTGTTAAACTAATATCAATACAGGTGGAGCAAAAGTTTCTGTTGTCAGTCCACATAAATGAAAGAAAACAAGCCTCAGTAGGAAGAACACATTCTAAAAATATAGTTTTAATATGAAAGTCCATTTTGATGTTGTAAATTGTAATTGCAGAATGGTCTAAGGACATAATATTACAAAAGCAAATACATGATAAAATGGGATACACTGCACAGTGCAGCACACAACACAGTCACCTTCTAGAAAGCAAGTGGAGAAAACGATATAAATTTGTAAATATCAAAAAATAATTATTGAATTGGATATAAGTAATTGCAGAAATTAAGTGATAGAGATCAGAATGTCAAAAAATATTATGAATCCTACAAATGATAAGATTATTAACTACTTAGCAACAACAATAATGATGGGTGGGGATACTCACTATTTTTCTTTGTTTCTTAAAATAAAATGTCATGCTCTACTTTATCCTTTAGCACGCTGCAGGCAAATTTATTCACCAAGATTTTTCCATTTGTTGTACGCTGATGGCAAGTATATTTGCCACCGTAGAACGCCGTTGTTAGGTACATTTCAATAAATTAAAAATCCCAAAATTTTAAATTTTTTTTTACTAGATTTGATAAATCTGGCATTTATTCAATTGACTACCTTTTCCTGCAGTTTTAGTGGCAACCATGTGCCAAATGTCATTGAAATATCAAAATTTTAAAATATATTAACCTTTCGATCGGGTATCCCGCGATTTCCGCGTGCTCCACCTACTGGCTTAATTTTACGAATCCCACAATTTCCGCATGCTTGCAAATATTTCTGTTTCTTTGCATTTCTATCCCGCGATTTAAAATACTGATAATATTCAGAATTTTGCTTTGAGGTAAGAACAGAGTTGCTATATATGTATTTGAAGGACTAATTAAATTGAAGGGGAATCTGATGATGATAGCGATTATGTGCCTGACATTACATGCCTGCCAATGCTTTACGTGCCTGCCAATGCTTTACGTGCCTGCCAATACATTTTTTTGACAGAACCTCCGGAAATAAATACAAGGTCAGAGGGTTAACAATTTCAAAATAGAGCAGCGCATGATTTGTTCACAGATTTCACCATCATTTTAACTGTGTGCATGGTTGTTTCTGTATAAGGCTGTGCTTGTTGTGCACAATTCTTTGCTAGTCTGTCTGCCTTGTCATTGCCAGGTGTGTTTGAGAGGTCAGGAATTCACTGCATAACAATTCTGACTTCATAAGATGTAAACAGCTGGTTGGCATGGTGATATATATCAACTAGCTCTTGTTTACAATGTCCATCACATTCTAGTCCTTGAAGAGCAGACATAGAATCTGTAAAAATCACAATGTTTTGGACTTTTGATCGAAAGGCATCAAATATGATCTTTAGGTGGTACAAGGCAACTTCTAGTGCTGTTATTTCGGCTTCATAGTTAGAACATATCTCCCCACAGGCATCAAACAACTCATCAGATGTTTTGTCTGGATATTCTGTATAGACACCATAACTTGCTTTGATGGTGGCTTTAAAAGCAGACCCATCTGTATAGATATGGATCCATTGTTCTTGGTAGGTGTCTACTTTTTTCTGTGTTGCTTTCATAAGACTTACTGGATCGGAACTTTTCGTTGCAATATCTCTTAATTGTGTCTTGATTTCCGGTAATTTAAAACTTGCATTTGGTGGTAAATATTTTTATTCTCTTTGCAGTTCTTGTCTCTTGTCTGGGAAGTAATAGCTGTCTTTTATTTCATTGACATGGTTAAGGACTGACTTTTGTTTTATAGTTTTCTACAAGTTGTTTATTTGGGTGGTCTTTGTTCATACTTTTGCTTCTTTCATAAGCTTCCATTGCAGTCATATCTCTCTGCACCTCAAGGGGTTCTACATTTGTAAGTCTTTCACATGCAGCAGTTGGTGTAGATCTCACTGCTCCACTAATAAGGCATAGGGCATTGTTCTGCACTCTGTCTAGAGATTCTAAATTTGTCTTGGAACATGTTGTGAAGAGTGCACTGTTTACTCTAAAGCAGAATGTATGTACCCAAGATATAATCCTCTAAGGGTATCCTTGTCTGATCCCCAAGATGTGCCTGTGAGTCTATTCAGTAGTTGGAATCATTTAAGTGCTTTATTTTTGATATTTGCTAAATGCTTCTTGAAGGTGAGCTGCCGATCATGCGTGATTCCAAGATATGTGGGATGTTCTTCTCTTGGCAATTTCTGTGTGTCAAACCATAGACTGATATTTTCTTTGGCTACTTTATGACTTTTGGTAAGATGGTGTAGGGAGTGGTGGGGAGGAGGTTTGTTTATTTATCTTACACTCCCCTCATATATGGGCATGTGTGTCATTCTGTTGACAGCCACAAGTTAAGGTGGGGAGGGAGGGGAGAATGAAATCAGAAGTCAAGACTATAAAAGGGAACATTAAGATGTGAACAAGTAATAATGCATAAATAGGTTTCTGCATGGAAAAAAGCGAGAAACTGGAGATCCCTTAATGTAGTGATTTGTATATTGTAATTTGTATGTTTTCTTGTGTGCACATCATTTCCCACTAGTTTTAGAAATAGTCTGTCGTGTCTGATTGAAGTGATTATATAAACCTGTGTAATACGTAAGTACGATTAATGTAGTGATGATATTTGATCTCATCTGACCACACTTACCCTATCTTTTCGTGGTTTTGGTCTAGACTGGCCTCCTGGTATGCCCAGCTCCTGAAGTATCTGTGCCATATACTTTGTATTTGTACCACAATTGTTGGCTACATTTTTCTGGCATCGTTTATGGATGTTCATCTTACAAACTGAAAGCCATTGATCAAAATATTTATATACATTCTAAATTACATAAATTATATTCACATAATAAATAAACATTGAAAACATTTCATGTCGTTCTCCATGTTTGGTATTGGTAGCACATCATTGGCATAATAATTGTTTTGAATAGTGTTATTTTGATGTTTAAGTCTGCATTTTTGTTTCTGAAGATTAGTGACATTTCCCTAGGGCTTAGTATGCTTTACTACACCTATTGTATTTCTTTATTGCTTTTGCCGTCTGTTGTTATATTTCTTCCTAGGTATGTGAACTGTGTTACTTGTTTACGTCTATGGTTTCCAATATATATATATATATATATAATAGAACTTTTTGGCACGAATCGGACACATCTGACATCTACAAACTCACAAATCAAATTATAAAATCACAAATGTGTTTTTTTTCTGCATGTTCATCATATTTATTATTTTTCAGCCATGCTCATCTTTGCTTGTGAAGCAGGAATATCATTATATATTGGTATTTCTTTCTGTTCTTCCTATTTTCATTAATTCGGTCTTTTCTAATTTCATCTTCATGTTAAAGGTTTGGCATGTTTGATGTAATCTGTCTATTTGTTTTTGTAGTTGCTCTTCTGATGATGCTACTAATGCTTGGTTATCTGTAAACAGCAATTTGTCTAAGCTATTCTTCATGTTGTTTTCTTTCGTTGTCTTTGCTACTTTGTAGATGTGATCTATGTATGCTATAAACAATAGAGGGGATAGTACACATCCCTGCATCACTCCCGAGCGAATTTGGAAATTATCTGATGTACCTGAGCTCGTTCTTACTGCGCATTGACTATTGGCGTATATGCTCTGACAAAGGTTTATCAGGTGCTGAGGAACTCTATATGTCTTTAGTGTTATCTATAGCTGTGCTCTATCCACTCTGTCAAAAGCTTTTTCTTGGTCTACAAAAGCTAAATAAAGATTTTGGTTATGTTCTGACGCTTTTTCTGATAGTTGTTTTATGGCGAAGATTGCATCTGTGCAGCTTTTATTTTTCTAGAAACCCAATTGTGTGTTGTTGAGCAGTGGTTCTATATATGCACACATCCCTCTCTCTAGTATTTTGTTGATATTTCCTATTTGACTTAAGAGTGATATGCCTGTATACTTAGTGCAGTTCCTCTTACTTCCAGATGGGTACAATCCCTGCTGTATTCCACTCCTGTGGTGTCTTTTGTGTCTTCCATGTTACATTGAACAGTCTGTGTAACCACTTTATACCTGTCATTGTTAGCATTTTTATTAGTTCTATAGGTATTCAGTCTATTCCTGGTGCTTTGTTATCTGTTACATGTTTAATTGCGTCTTCAATTTCAGATGTCAGGAAATATGGTTCCAGGTCTTCTTCTAAAGAACACAAAATGGATAAAACACAGCATTTATCAAGGGACATATAATAGTTCCTGATAATTCATATCAGGAAACATAATTTAAATGTGCTAGGAACAAAGCATGTTATGTTCAAATGGTAGCATTGTATAGTACAACAATATTCATTCAGATGTCATGTCACAACATTTGAATTATGACATAAATAATGTTACATGACTAACATCTAAATCCATACTCAACTGCAAATGTGGCTGTTGGAAAAGATACATCACAAGTCTGTATTAGGTAGACATGTGCTGCATATCAATGGCTACAACAGATTGAATAGAAGTGGCCCTGAACATTTATGTGACAGTGAAACTAGATGTATCTTAAAAGGTGAGATCTTGGGTCATCTGTTTCACCTTGGCAATGTAATTTTTATTAAATGCACATGTACAGATCAGATTTGGAGAAGAGAAAGATGAAGAAATAAGACAAAATGAATTCTATGGAATTCTCTGGGAATGATAAATTATAAGTTTCACTTTGTCAGAGAAGGGAGCTCTTAAGTGTAATGGTAAGGGTGTCTGGTGAGAGAATTTAATGAAAGGAGCTGCTCAATGGGCGCATATCTGATTAAAATCACCTGTAAATATACCATGACTGTTGATTCATTCAATTTTAAAATAACATTTTTCACACTAAAAAATCAAATTATAGCACTTTCCTCTAGCTTTGCCATCAAACAAATGTAATTATCTGATTAACTTTCCAATGCATTAATGCCATTTTTTGCATATGATGTTATATTTTGTTAAGCCCAATAAATATTTACTTTATATTTGTGCATCATGTCGTTTTTTTATAAGCAAAGGAAATCTTTTGATCTTTGTCTGCACACTAATTATTGTGTATCGAGAATACCGAGAAAAGAAACTCTACTACTTCAGACACTACACCTGATACAACTTTAAACACAGTCTGTCTCGTGCTCAAGAGTATAAAATAGTGCAACTTCAATCTTAAATAATGCTATTGTATGATAAACCAATCATGTGTAAATGAGGTCTTGACTGTGAACATCTTAATAAAATGTGTGTGAGATGTGTATTGCCAAGTAGACTTTTGATATATATCGCACATAAACAAAAATTGAAACCAATGACTGCATGATATTTTCATGATACTGAAAAATGTAATGCATAGGGTCTATTCCATTCCATGTACTGCAGGGAACTGTCGAGGGTGGAAGAAGCAGAGGAGGACAAATAAAGACATGGACAGACAACATCAAGGAATGGACAGGGCTAGATATTTCCACACTCATCCGCATCGCTGAGGATAGAATTCGCTGGAGGACTCTGTGTGCTGAAGCTTCCAATGTGGTACCCCTACGACCCTGAAGGGTTATGGGTTTTATTGATATTGATTCCATTTCAAATACATACAAAAAATTTCAACTATATGCATTATGATGTTATATATTTTCTGAGATATATAATTTTTAAGTTGGGCAGAGCAAGTGAAATGTGATATAGCAAGATTAAGAGAAGAAATTTTAGCATTTTGCACTGACCATCACACTGAAGTCCTTGTCTGACCAACCCATATAGAAGAGAGCCACAATGATCACAAAAAGTTGGTCGCCGATAGTTGTGGACATTGAATCTGTGCGGCACATTTATGTTGAATCTTGGGCCAGTTACCTGTACATTGTGATATGTAGATGTTACAATATTAGACAAACAATCCTCTTCCTTAGAAAAATCATAAAAATTGTTAAAGAACCAAGTAAAAACACATCTTTCTTCACCAGCGCAAATTATTCTTACATAAACACAATGGTGAAAGAGATAAGACAAGCCAGCTTTACAAAGAATGCAATAAAAATAAATATTTCAATCAGAAAAGTTTTAATAAAGCACAGGACGCATTAAAAAAAAAAATTAAATAATCTGTGAAACAGCACTTCCAAATTTAGTACATAGGGAATTAGAAAATATTATGTTGGTCTGTCTGTTTGTAAAAAAAGTAGCCCATATGTATATAAGATGAATGTAGAAATTCTAATAAAATTTCAAAAGGGACATTTCGTTGGATTTTGCCTTGCGTTTCTATTTTTCAGGAAAATGAACTGCTAAAAAATACTTGATTTTGGAGTTTCTAGAATTAAATTAAATAAATACAAGCAATATGCTTACTTCCTCTTGTGGGACATCTCGTGATCCAGGACATTTGGTGATGATATGCTGATGGCAACGTTTGTGTACAACACATGTACAAACTGCATGAGAAAGAAATTAATACAGCTTTCATCAGTAAGAATCACAACTGCTCATAATTATTTTTTGTCAATGGAATTTTATTACCACAATATTAAATATAGAAGTGTGCTAGCAAAATATTAATAATATCCTATTTAATATATATATATATATATGTCAATTAAGGTAAAAAAAAAAGTTGTTAGAAACTATATTAAAACAATTCTGATGATTGGAAGCGAACCTTGGACAATCAGGAGAATAATAAGATATTTATAAACCATAGAGATGTAGGTAGTCTTATAGAAGAATGATGAGAATACCATTGACAGATAAAAAAGTATAATGAAGACATCTTGAAAGAAGTTATTTCAAAAAGAGAAATGCCCACTGTATCAGAATAAGACAGTCCACATTCTTTAGACACATCATAAGAGGAAAAATGTAGCACATCATGACAACAGGCAAAATGAAAAACACAAAGGATAGGGAAAGACCAAAGGAGAAGATACTGGACAGCTTGGTATTGTGACATGAAGGAACATCAGTATCAGAAATAATTGGCAGTACATGAGATAGATGTCTGTGAACAGATATAAAAACCAATGCTACATGCACTTTAGAAATACCAATACCAAATTTTAAAAAAATAACACCATGGTTAGTTCTGACAATTTTCACAGTTTCGAAGATTTACAATTTGCCCCATTGATTAATTCAACAAATGAAACTATTTATTTGATAAATATTACTAAAACCATGAATCAATTGAAAATGTTCCTTCAAGTTTGTTTATACATAATTCTACCCCAACACACCAAAAATTAAATACTATTCCAGTATGATCTTCATAATTAGAGATTTATTTTAAAAGTAATTAAATTTACAAACCTTGACACTGGTAACCTTGTTTGCCAATACCCCTGTTGCATTTAAAAGAAAGAGGTAACAATATTACAAATATGTAGCTACATCACAATTGAATATAATAATTAATCAACATTGGACAATACAATGATTAACTCTTTCAAACTGTCAAGCTTAACAAACTGTTTAGATCCATCTTCCACACTAGCAAACCAGTGGGCTTTTCATTTCCATAGTGATGTATAAATATATTATTCCTATGTGAAATAATATTTAAATAGGTTTATAGAATAATAATGATTAAAATATAATGACAATAAGACTATAACCTATCAGGGTTGTAGGATGCAACATTTGAGACATTAGCACAAAAGCCCTCCCAATACATCTGTCCTCAGCCATTCAGGCAAGTGTAAAAATAATCATATCTGGACCATTCCATAATGTTGACAATTCAGGATTTTCTCTGGCCACATCTTCTTCCAATTCTTGTATAATAATTTTTAATACTAATTAAACTTGTTGCTAGAATCAAGATTTGGAGACTTCAGGCATATCTTAAAATTAGTGCAGATGTATTTCATCCTCTACATCCAGATATCAATCAAGTGAAAGGTCCCAGGCTCGAAAAGGGCAGATCATGGCTATAAAAGGCAGATGATGTTCTCAGACAAGTATGTGAATCTACTTGCATTGATTCTGAAGAGGAGTAGATATCGAATATATTGCAGCTCAACAGAAGCTGTAGGGGACAATAATCTGGTGGCTGCAAATGCAGACATTGGGACACTCATTGCAGTGCCGAAAATGATGACCATCTACACCAAATATAGGCAACTTTTTTGGGACAGAGTTCTAATTCAGGACTTTTTATGTGGGATGAGGCCAAAAAAGCTTTTCTTCTTTAATCATTTGAAATCCCAAAGAATATTGAAGCTTTCGAAAACATTCCATAAATTATAAGATTTGCCATGCCAGTGTCAAACATCAAACAGGTGGCAAATAACACTGATTTCCAGCTAGCAGATCAAAGATTTGGTATTACAATTTCCTCCTTATCACTGTTCAACATATGTTACAGTTTGGCTCAAGTAACGTGATTGGATATTTTTGGAGCTCACCAACTAATGCATACAGTAATCTTAAATCATCCGGCCCAGTAGAAATGGTTTGGAATGTCAGTTTTGGACTGCATGCTATATTTTACTCATCCTGATCTACACAGATGGATCATTCATTCATCATCAATGCTGTATTTTTTTTGCAAAGTCATGTGGAACATCTGCCAAGGAATCCAGCGTTTATCACTACAGCCCCCAGTAATCTTACAATGGAAATAAAAGCTGTGACGGAAGTCACAGGTATTCTCATGCATGCATACTAAGCAACTAAATTAAACTGTTCCACAAAGATAAAGCAGGGATCGTCCGCCATCAATGGGTGGAGTTGCCGAAGGAATCTGCAACCAGAAAGATTACCATCATATTTGTGACAAGACACAATGGTGTTGATAAGCTAGTTGATAAGCCATTCAGAAGATTTTCAGAAATATAAATCATGGTCACTCAAGATTGTGAGAGATTATAGTAACAACCCAGACAGAGAAGCATGATATATGAAGAGACTGATTAATCAACACTGAGCTTAAACTGTGAGCCACTATATTCTCGATGAATTTTTTGATACATATCGACCCACATATGGACTTGTCCAATGTTGAGCTGATGATAACCTACACTCAAAACTTATATAGACAATATAGCAAAGTAGTTATAGACTTAATACAAACACCACTGCATTTTACATAGATTATTATAAAATGGTTATTGCAAGACTGGCAAATTCTTAGAGATAATTACCACATTCATACTTCTTCTTCTTCTTGCGTTCACTTGAAACATATCTATATCTGTAATTCTGTCTCCTTAATAAAACTCACTGTCTTTTGTAGTTCATACAGTGTCCCATAGAGTTTTGATTCCAGTGTTGTTTCCTCTGGTCAATATGTCTGCCTCAGCGTTTCATGCTCAGAACACTCTTGAAGTATATGTTTGGCACTCTGTGCTGCCTGTCCACATGTACACATGGCTGTGTTGCCAATCTTGAACTTTGTATACATGTGACTGCGGAGTCGGTTGTGTCCTGTTCTGAGACGTAGAATTATAACTTGTTCTGGTCTGTTCATAATATGATAGTCATCTTGTGTTGGTGTTTGTGGCTTTCTTATTGACTTGATCATCTGTTTTTTCTGATGGTAGGTGATTGGTATATCTGGTTGGTCTTCGGCAGCACCTTCCTTAGCCAGTTGGTCTGCTTTTTCATTTCTTGGTATTCCACAGTGAGAGGGTATCCACTGCATGGTTACCCTATACTGGTAAGACAATTCGCTAAGTAGTTTTTTTAAGTCTGTTAGTTTTCCAGACTGGAGAGCTTGAAGCACTGACCTTGCATCTGTCAGGAATATCACAGGCTGTAGGTCAGAGTTGGAGTTCAGCAATTTTTTAGCTGCCACACTAATTGCCTGGATTTCTGCATCATAATTATTGCAGAATTTTCCTGTCGGTGTTCTGATTGTATCTCTAGGCTTGTGTGGATATTCTATATATACACCTGCACCTCCATTCCTCACGGCATTCTGTGCTGACCCATCTGTGTATACTCTGACCCATATATCTTGTGGATATGTTTATGTGCTGCTTCCATGTCAGTTTATCATCAAAAGTAACTCCTAGGTATGTGGGTTGTTTGTCTTCTTTCAAGAGCTCTCCATCTATTTTGATATGACCGGCTTTTTGTTTTGGCGAGAGGGTAAAAAGTGTAGTGCTGCACTTATCTGTGTTAATGCTGATGCACCATCTATTAGCCCATAAGGTTAGGGCATCGATAGCTCTTTGTATTTGTTTAGTGGCCACTGTCGCATGTTCTTCTGTGCACCAGATAACCAGGTCGTCAGTATACATTGCCACTTTGATCCCGTGTGGTAGTTCAGCAACTAGGTCATTGATGTAAACCAAGAAAAGTGTGGGCGACAGGACTCCTCCCTGGGGGACTCCATGACGCAGTAGAACTTTCTTGCTCTTGCGACCATCTAATTGTACCCTGGCTCTTCTATTATGTAGGTATGTTTTTACCCATTTGTACATTCTTTAGCTAACCCTGCAATTTCGCAATTTCTTTAGGAGCCCTTCTTTCCAGACCTTATCAAATGCTTTCCTGAGGTCTATCCATGCTGCTAGTACCAGTTTCTTTTCTTGGAAGGCATCCTCAATCTCTTGGGAGAGGTAGGTTGCCTGATCTTCAGTAGAGTAGCACTGTCTGAAACCGGCTTGCTGTGATACCAGAAGGTTTTCACTTTCAAGGTACCACTGCATCCTAAGATTGATAATGCGTTCCATTGTTTTGCATAGACAGCTTGTGAGGCTGATGGGCCTGTAGTTTGAGACTGTGTTGCCATCTTTTCCTGATTTGAGGAGTGGTATCATTATTGCTTCTCTCCACGCCTGTGGTACATTACCCGTGGACCAGCTTGTGTTAAAGATCTGCAGTAGCTTTGCTCTTGCTGCAATTCCCAGCTTTCTAATCATTTCATTGGACACTCCATCAGCTCCAGGGGACTTTTTCATTTTCAAATTGGATATTGCATGCTCCAGTTCTCTCATTGTGATTGGTGCCTCCATGACTTCAGGTATAGGTTCGCCTTGTCCAATGTTATGCTGGTTCTCTCGAACCTCCTGTTGTTTGTCTGGGCTGACTTTGATGTTATTGTCTTCTGCAAAGGAATCTGCAAAGTAATCAGCTGCATGTTTACCCGTTAAAATGTTTCTATCTTTATAAAGTGTGATCCTGGTATTTCTCCCTGTACCTTCATCATTTAGTTGTTTTACAAGTTTCCATAATTTCCTAGTATCTCTTTCTAGGTTCAGCGACTCTTTTTTCTTTCCAGCTACTCCGTCTGGCTTGTAACTTGGCTCTTTGAAATTTAGCCTTTGTTTGCTGATATTTGTTGTGATGTTCTTGGCTAGGTCTGCTTTCTGCCTGTTGTCTAGATGTTTCCATTTCATTTTGCAGCTTTTCCAGTTCATCATTCCAGTAGGGTTTGTAGTTTTTGCGTGCCCCCCTGGGTATGGTTTTACTAGCAGCATGTAGTATACATCTATTAAATTCACTCACTGCTCTATTGATGTCTTTGTCCAAGTTCATGTCCTTAGCTAGAACACTGGTTAAATGCTGGTACATTTTTCAGTCTGCCCTCTTATAGTTCCACCTAGTGAGCGTGCTGCTGTCCTTGGTAAATTCATTGTGGATTTCCAGAAATACTGGTCTGTGGTCACTACTCCAAGCTGCTTTCCAACGACATGTGTGATGTTCCATTCCAGGCCTGGTGAGTGGAATGCCAGATCTGGTGTAGAGGTGGTGTGCCATGCTCTCGAGCAGAAGGTTGGTGAGTCTGCTGGCTGGTTAATAAGTGTGAGATTATTTTCATCCTGCCAGCTCTCAAGTTCCTCACCTCTCTTGTCGATATGATCGTAGCCCCAGCTCTGAGAGTGGCTGTTGAAGTCACCACACACCATAAGTCTCTCTTTATCTGGAATTGTGTCTTATGGTTTATCATTTAGGCAGTAGTAGTTCAGGAGACGGAATTCTGCACTGTCTGTTTTTAGGTGGAGCATCTGGTATTCTGCCCCTTCCATATATACTTCCAGCTGACATGCTCTGATATTGTTTTTAACAAGTGTCAGAATTGCACCCTTTCTCCTGTCCTTTCTGTCAGATCGGTAGCACTGGTAGCCTCTGATTTTGAAGGCTATGTCGCTGCTGAGGTGTGTTTCTTGGATACAGCATATATTAACTTGTTCTTCACTGAGGACATTTTCAAGTTCCAATTTTTTGCTGTATCCATCTCTTTTACTGTTGACACCCTCAGCATTCCAGTGCATTATTTTTATTGGTCGTTTAAAGTTTGTTTGGCCAGTAGCTCTATTCCCTTGCCTCCTGGCTCCTCGAGGCAATTGAGAAGGACTTTCAGTAACTGAGGTTGGGCCCTTTCGAGGTATAGGACCCGGCACCGTCCCTGCCTGAACGTCCGCCACAGGGCAGGCACCATAACTTTTTATAGATACAGACATGTTTCCATTGTGTTTTGTGCGTGGCATCCTGATTATCTGTGCGCCTTTTGGCTGGATGCCTCCGTCTTCAGCACTCTGCTTACTTGGGCAGGACTATGGTCCTGCTTGGGCAGGACTATGGTCCTGCTCGAATGGGACTGCCCGACCAGTCTTAGTTTCCAGCCCCTGATGGCTGAACTAAGCCCCATCACCACGGCACGGTGCTGGCCTTGATGGGGACATTCATACTGAATTGATGTTTAAAACAATCCATGAATGCTACATTTCAATTTGTTTTTCTGCAAACCATAAAGCATCAACATTTTTATACCAACAGGATGTAATGTCGCTAATGAAATTATAAATGGATGTTATACCAAATAAACACTCAGCTACTGCACATAAGCTTTCAGCAATGTAAACTAGTCTCACCAAATGAAATCTCGACAAAGAGAACAGAATGTAGGCTGTCTGAAGAACATAGCCATGAACTTATGGCCATTGACTTGGTGTACACGTCTTCTCATAGCCCCCCGCCGCCGGTTAAGCATGCCTTCTTTCTCTTTGAAGACCTTCTCTTTCGGGGCTGATTCGGCAGCTAAATAAATGCACAAAGAAAGTAAGATACAGAAAACAAACTTCAAGACGTTCATAAAGTAAAACCCAAAAATGTATGTGTTTATCTTTACAAGATTATTTCATGTAATAATATAAATTACATTAATATATTATACAGACTGAAAAATTCAATTAAGAAAGAAAATATCATTTATACATCAATTATGAATACAACTTAGGATCGAATAGAATACTTATGACTGAATACTAGATTTCAGTCATCAAACGTACTATGAAAGTAAGACCATGTTAAAAGCAGAATATAAGAAAAAGTGGAAGCAAATGCACCCAACTGCAGAACCAAATGACCCCTACCACCAAATGTCATGAAAGGAACAAACCATCATTTTCAGACTACGAACTGGTCACAACAGACTGAGAAGTCACATTTTCCAAAAGCTGAAGATTGGTGAGACAGACCTGTGCAACTGTGGACTGAGCCCAGAGACTGCAGAAGACATTCTTCATGCCTGTCAACTCTACTGAGAAGAGAGGGAGAAAATATGGCCTACTGAGACGGCACTGCTTCCAGACTTGAGGGGTTCATGGATGACCTGAAGCGAATCACACAATTCATTGAAGCTATTGGTGCTGTAACCTGATATCTGACTGAAGAACGATGAAGAAGAAGTCATCAAACAGTAAATATATATATAGTCACAACAGGCAAGATTGGAGACAACAAAGACAGTGCGACAACATTAGAGAATATTAGACAGTTTGACAGCCTGGCACAGTAGGGAAACAACAACAATCTTGATACATAATGCTGGAGAAAGAGAGCTGTGGAGAGCCATGATCGTCTATGCCAGCCAGCATGGCACCTGATGGTGATGATTCACCTTTTAATTTATGTTTCACATCTACCATATATGAATATGTATCCCAGATATTGATAATGTTCTACTTGTAGTATCTTTCCATTATTTTTATGTTTAGCACCTGTTATGTGATTTTGCATATTATCATGGTTTTTGTTTTCTGGAATTTATATCTAGTCTATATTCTTTACTTGATTTATCAACTTCATCTATTAGTATTTGTAGTTCCTGTTCACTTTCTGCTAAAAGGACATTGTCATCTACATATTGCAGGTTGTTTATTATTTTCCCACTGAACTTGAGTCCTGGCATTTCTTCTATATGTTTAAAGATATTCTCTGTGTAGATGTTAAAAAGACTGGGTGATAAAATACATCCTTGTCTTACCCCTCTTTTTATTTCTATGTATGGTAATTAGCTGTTTTCACACCTTATTGATGTAGTTTATTCCCAATATATATTTCTAATCAGTCTGATGTCTTTCCCATTTATGTCTATTTCTAGAAGACATTCAATTAATTATGACTCAATAACAAAGTATTTCTTAAAATGACATTGTATATGATTTATTAACATAAGAGAATTCAGTTTTGAAAGTAACAACTTCCAGTAATCAATCTCATACACTTACAAGTATATTTAATTATAAGCATTACTAGTCATATAAAGCAAAAACCTATGCACATACAAATACATTAATATTTTTTCTTTTGTGTTCATTCTCAAGCTCGTATTGGTTAGTTAGGATATAGTCTGGAAAATGGATTTCACTGTCATGGTTTACAGCTTGACTGCGATATTCACCTTTTGACCTAATACATCCAACTTCAGCATGTCTTGTGGATCACTTAGAACTATGAGACAGGTTGCAAACTACCCTGCTAACCTTCTTAGTCACCTCTTACAACATGCATATCAGGTCACACTGTTTCATGATCGTAAGTAGAGTAGCATTACCTGAAGTCTGCCTGCTACGATACAACATGGTTTTCACTTTCAAGATACTACAGCAACTTTATGTTGATGACAAGCTCAAGCATTTTGCATATACAGCTTATGAGAGTGGTGCTGTCTTTTATAGTTTTGGAAGTGGTATTATCAATCAATCAATCAATCAATAAACCCGTAACCCTTCAGGGTAGTAGGGGTACCACATTGGATGCTTCAGCACACAGAGTCCTCCAGCGAATTCTATCCTCAGCGATGCGGATGAGTGTGGAAATATCTTGCCCTGTCCATTCCTTGATGTTGTCTGTCCATGCCTTTATTTGTTTTCCTCTGCTTCTTCCACTCTGACAGTTCCCTGCAGTATAGTTTTTGACAAGGAATCATGCCTGTATACATGTCCGAACCATGCTAGTTTTCATCACTTCATTATTGAAAGCAATGGCTCCTGAACACCTGCACACATCTCTACTTTATTTCTTACGTACACATTGGTCTTGTGTTCCTTATAGGAAATTTGTAGAATTAGTCTGTAGCATTTGTACTCGAAAGCCTGTAATCTTCTCTCCAAGTCCGCAATGAATGTCCAACTCTCACAACCATACAGCACAACAGAAAGCACCAGCGACTTATACAGTCTGATTTTCACTCCAACACTGATGTTGCTTTTCCAAATCACAGTCAGCCTTGACAAGGAGGCTAAAGCCATCTCCAGCCTTATTTTTAGTTCTGCTATGGGAAGTGGTATTGTGAGTACTTCCAATTGGTAAGTGAATGAAGAAAAAAAAATAAAAGGGTTAAATAGCAGTTTTACGGGAAACAATAGACAAAATCGATGATTTGATCAAAACGTCTTTATGAAAATTAGAACAAATAAACACAGAGTTCCTATATTGATGATGCTACTTGAAAAGTAACCAAGAGGCAGATAGCAGAGGTAGTCAGAAATACAAATGGAAGAGAAACAATGTGAAAAGGATACAGTCTAGCAGAGTGAACTACCAAGGCAAGAGATAGAATATGTTGGAAGTTTGTTGCAGTCAGCCTTCAATATGGAGAAAGCTCCTGTGAATGATTATGATGAATATCATAATTTTTAAATATCCAGTATAACCATAAAAATATGAGTGATTTTATATGTTGTATTCTCAATGGAAACATTAAAGTGACTCTTAGTTACATGCATTCATGAAAACTCAACCGCAAATTTTGAAACTTGATAATGTTACAATTTCAATCATCGCATAAGTTAAAATTATACTGAATTATATTTTAAAATGTATTTTTTCATGTTTTACTTTACCTCTAGAAGGTGTTTTGTATCATAGTCACTGATCATTTTGCTTCTATAAAATGGGATGTGACTCAAAAAAGGTTAGGAACTTGTGCACTAAAAGTAACACTAATGGGCAAAGTAACTACAAGAGAGTCTTGAATGACATACCAACAGATTAAAGAACAGGAAATGTATCTATCACAGTTAAAATTCAATGAGATGGCACACACTTTAAAAATATGTTTTAATTATTATACTTTTGATTCCAAAGTAGATTCGTTCGTATCCCATTGGGACAAAATTTATTGGACTGCTTACCCTGATAAGCCTCACATGACCATGAACTTGTCAACCCTGCTCACCGTATGGAAACAAATGCAAGTATGGCATTGAATCCATATTCTAGCTAAGTATATTGATATTAATGAACTGCTTTGTTGGATTCTCTGAATTCAATGAGTAAAAGTGAATGTCGCAGTTAAAAGGTGAATCTCCATCTGCGTTGATGAAAACTATTGCAATTTCATTAGATGTTGGTTCATTATAGCAATGTTGATCAGATTGACAATCGCGCTTGAAGACCATGTTTACTATTGGGATTTCTCTTCCAGTTTGAGCAGCATTCTGAATCTCTTGTTTCAATATCATGCATTAACTGATGCGACTGTGTTAGTTTATTGTGTTGACGAAAAAATCAATAGATTTTATCAAGAATTTATCTTTCGCATGTAGCATTTGCTGCCTGTGCTTATCAAGCATCTGTTGCTTGAGTAATGTCAAAACATACAACTGAGCGCACTGTGGAACTTTGTTGTATGATGGTTGTATATAAAAAGTTTGATTATGTTTGTCCATGAACTGTAAAACATATGGACCCAGACCTTGATAATCAGTTATTTTTGCTCCCATTGACGCGAAAGAAAGAGGGATATTATAAAAGTGAATATTCTCATGAAAATGTGTGTATTATCAGAGAGCATCAAGTGCAGGAACTCGGGATATTACAGTTTATTACCATAGATGTCTGGTTGCTTTGGGAGCATGATCTTTCCCTTTCTGCAACAACTTGTAAACTTGCCATCGTTAGGCAATTGCTAAACAATTTCATTCTGTCTGTGATGATGTTGTTATTTTCTATTCATAGCTTGTCAATTTTCCTTTTACGCTGGTGGTTCTAGCTTAGCTCGACGCTAATGAAAATCAGCATTCTTAGCAAGTCATGTTTGTCTTTGTTGGTGGATTTCTTGATCAATTCTTTGCATCTCTCTTTCAATTCTATGTCTATGCTCTTCTGTACTTATGGCACAAATCTGAGCGAGTGATTCTTGACTTTGACAACTCAACCATCTAGCTTTTCGATCTTTGTTTTTTTACGCTTTCTTGCAATTGGATCATCTCCATCCATCATTTATATTTTAAATATAATGTATTTTAGATAACTTTAACCACAAGCCAATACAGAAATAGCGCATCAAAAATATTTATATACAAAATCGTCTGCTTTTAATAACGTCACGACATCAATCATTTTGATTGGATGTCACACGTAATTTTGTGACGTAAATTCACTATTTATAGAGAGTTCCAGAAAGAATGACAGAACACTGCTATTTTATTATAGATTATTGAAGTTATAAAATTAACAGAAATACAATTTGTATAAAAATTATTAATATAGTGAAATTTACTAAAACTGTTTTAGGACAATACAAAGAGTAAACATTCCCCACTTCTGCTCTCAAATATACAATGAATACTGAATAATCACAATGAAATATGTACACGTTTCACAACAACAAAACTAGAAAATAATTTTTATCGTTATAGTGGTTTATTAATTATGATAGTGAGTTTACATGAGAAACGTAGAGGAGGGGTTAATAAATACATGCTTCCTAAATACAAAATTATGTGTGCCAGGAAAGAAAACGTTTCTCTAAAAACATAGCTCTGGTGTAAGTTTTGTTATACTTTTTACAACTGTCACACTTAGTTGTTTTTTTTAAATTTAAATTATAAAGTTATGGTATCAATTAAAAACTTCAACCCTGGCAAATTCAAAATAAGAGAAACATGATAATCATCTAAAAATTTCTTTATAATCTTCAAGGCATTGAAATTATTGTAATGTTGATAATAAACCTAACACAGATTATTGTAATGTTGATAATAAACCTAACAGAAAATTTGACATTGCTTGTTTAGAAGTAAATTTAACTAGGAAGTCTAAACCAGGGTTGTGCAAAAATAAGGCATGTGAGCATAAACCAGTCTGCCAAGCCATTTTTACTGGCTCCCCAGGTTCATTTAAAATAAATTTCCGCCTAGGACGGATGTGTCGGGCCATTGGCGCAAATAAAACGGCGACACAACACATTTCCATTCTCTAGACTATATCCTGCTGGAAATCTAGTAGGGCCATTGTCCTGCTGCAAAAGAGAACCAATGGGAGTTTGAAAATGAACACTGAAGAAGAAGAATTTAAAAGAACCATACACTTTAGCCATCAGAAAATACTACTTGGAGCTTCAAGGAACTAAAAAAGCTCCATCTAGCCAGCCGATCCAAAAAGCTTTTGAGTTCCATACCACTAGAGAAGAGCTCTATCCAACCCAACCCAAAAAGCTTTCTGGTTCCTTATCACTGGGGAGCTCCATCCAGCCCGCCAACCCAAAAAAGGTTCCCACCTTTGATTTAAACAGTTTTTAAACATCCACTTGAGGACAAAATACTGCAGCAACCTTGAAGGATATTAAAGACAACCAAATACCAGGAAAGTACCCCAACCCCCTCCAACAATGTATATTTAAGACAGAGGCACAAGGGCTTATCAAGAAATTACTTACTAGATGACAATATTACACATATAAATGTAAATCCCCATGAGTGGCATCAACTCAGCACACAACATTAAACCTGTTAACTGTCTTTACCTGTTGTTTTTCCATCAGAGTCAGCTATGACTATTGAAGCTCAACTTGGGATGATGATGACTGCAATGTGTCCTGCTGTGACTAATAAGTCCTATGTGTGCCTAGAGTTATTTCCATGCTCTAATGAGTAGCATCGTGTTTGAGGCTCTCTGCAGCAGGTCCAGATTATTCTACGCTTGTCAGATCTATCTTATGCAAGACACTCCCATGAATGTGTATCTATGTTGAAAAAAGTCAGTGGTGTCTTAAGCATGTCTTTAAAATGCTTCTTCTGTCCTCCGGTCTTACGAAAGTCTATTTGGAGTCCTTCATATAGCAGTTTTTTTAGCAAAGGACAAAGATCTTTCTTGCAGACCATGTGACCTGTCCAGTGCATCTCTGCATTAAATAGAATGTGTGTAAGCTTACAGATTTCACCAGTAGCTCACTATATGGTATTTTATCACATCAATGGTTGTTGAATATCTTACAGGGGAAGGTAATGTGGAAATGGCAGAGTCTGCTAGCATGCCTGGCATATAAAGTTCCAATTTCCCAGGCTTAAAGAAGTGATGACATTACTGCTGTTTTGTAAGATATGAGTTTGGAGGTAGGTGCTATTGTCTTCTGCCCAATAAATTAATGTGTGGTCTTTCAAATATGGCACTAACTTTAGCTATTCTGTTGATTACGTAAGTGTCGTTGTTTACAACTTGTGGGAGAATGTTGCCTGGCTAGCTAAAACTATTGACCACGTGAAACTCACGACCTTTGATTTTTATGTACTTATATCTAGTGACATTCTTTTCAGAACATTGTCTTAATCGTGGATACTCTGAACGTCTCTTTCTCTGGACAAGCAGGCCTGCATTGGCCAGAGATATGTTCATACATTCTTCGATGTCACTGGTCCATTGTCTTCCTGTCTTCCTCTTCTTTTCTTTCCTGGCACTCTGCATTCTAGAATCAGCCTTCAATACCATCATGTCTCTTTAAGTCCAAAATACTGTAGGTTTATTCTTATTTAGAAGCCATGAATCATTTGTTTCAGTACTTTCACAATTTCAATGTTCTTTTTCTGTCTATGATATTCTTAGGATCTTTTTGTAACAATTTATATGATTTAGTCTTTTGGATGTTGTTTTGTTTAAAGTTTGTTTAAAGTCTAAGTCTCACATACATATGTTGGCATTGGGAAAACAGATGATCTTAAAAGGGTTATTTTAGTGTAATTATTACTACTTTGCCACAGATTTCTAATTGTTTAATTTTAGCGTTGCAATTGCAAGTCTTCTTTAATGTCAACTGAACAATCTCTGGATCTGTTTATATTTGCTCCCAGATATTAAAATTTGTTAATACATTCTAGTTCTATATTTTCTATTTTGATTATCAGTTTGATTTGTGTTTTGTCTGTTGTCATAAATTTTGTTTTCTGTGCGTTTAGATATAGTATTTGGATCTTGCAGAATTTCTTTGTTGTTATGATTACAGGTAGCTATTTCAATCCCTCAGGATGTGTAGTAAGGAGCAGTGTGTCATTTGCATCTTATTTCTGGAATCTTGTACTCACCAACATTTAATAGATGAAATTTATTTTCCTCTAGTTCTTCTCTTACATTTCTCATTATATACTCTGCATGGATGTTAAAAATATACAGTTAGAGTGCACCCATTTCACTCCACTTTGAACAGCAAACCACTCTGGTGTTTCTCCCTCCACTCATACTGCTGCTTATTGTTCATAGTATGGTGTTTCAATAAGATGTATTAGATGTTGGATAAGTTCATGTCTTCCATGATGGAGCATAGTTTGTGATGTTTAATACAATCAAACGCCTTAATTTTTATGTAGGGATTAAAATGTCGGTTATTTGGGGCTGGTTGATACATTACTTGTTTTCTTTGTGCTGATGATATCTCTTACAGTGAAAACATAATGCATGCAATAGTTGATACCCATGAATATCAGTGGGAGGATTTAACATAAATAATTTGAGATATGCGGAATGATACTGTTACAATAGCTAAACGTTAGGAAGACCTTCAAGAATTAATTTATGTAGTAGTCACAGACAGTAAAGAGAAAGGCCTCTTCCTAACTAGAAAACAGAAGTAATGGTTATTTCAAAGAAACAAAATACTATACCTTGCAAGATCAAAGTGAATGATATAGCTTTACAACAGCTATACCAATTCAAATATTTTAATATAGATACAACGATTACAGCAGATGGAAGACGTTCAACAGAAATAAGAAGCAGAATAAGGCAGGCAAAAACAATATTCACAAAAATGAAAAATATATTGTGTACTATGACCTTATCATTAGAGGTGAGAAAGATAGTCCTGCAGTGCCATATACCTCCTATACTAATATATGAATGTGAGTTTTGGATAAAAAACAAACAGGAAAATGAGAAATTAGAGGCAATAGAGATGTCGTTCTGCAGAAGAATGCTGAGAATACCATGGACTGCAAGGAAAACTAATGTGAAAGTGTTGAAAGAGTCAAATGTCAAACGGAGATTAATCAATAATATAAAAAAGACCTTCATTTTTTGGCCACTTCATGGGACATGGAAGTTTGGAGAACATAGTCACAACAGGCAAGATCGAAGGCAACAGAGACAGAGGGCGACAACGTGAGAAAATATTAGACAGTTTGACAACCTGGCACAGCAGGGAAACAATAATGATCTTGATACATAATACTGGTTAGTTACCCTATGAAAGATTATTGCAGACTGAACAAGTTGGAAAGATTTTATGGTGGCCATTAGTACACAATGTTAACAAAAAATATGGGTTTCAAATTTGTTTAAAGATTTTATTTATTGCTTTCTCATATAATTTAAAGAATCAATCACATTATCTCTAAGAAAAATTGAATTAGTAATCTTGTTACATAGGCCTATGTACATTACGTAACTACCGGTATTACTATTTGTATGTCTGTTTTATAAATAGGAAAACTCAACATACAATTTACAGAGAAGCAGAAACAGCAAAAATTATATAGCATAAGTAGAAGCAAACATGAAAACTTACAGATTAAAATGCTGTTTATTGCATGCACAAATGAACAAAGGATTTTAAATATAGAAGCATTTACACTGTACAGAAATCTTTAAATATGTTTTACCATGTCAAAATGCATAACAGCAAATAAAATAAGTAAACAAGTGGAAACAGAATAAGCTTAACAATAGCCCAGCATGCTTGCATAATCCTAGCCACAATCTATAAATAGATCAGCTATATAACTCAACAGTGAACATTTATTTTTCTATATTCAAAAGTAATAATAGTGTAGGGATATGGAATTGATGCCAATCTAATTTTTTGTGGTAGTGAGTATGGGGAAATGTGGAGTTGACTCCAGTCTAAATTTTTGTGGTAGTAAATATGGAGAAATGTGGAGTTTGTGGCAAGTCTAATCTACTTGAATGCGAGAGTATGTGGAGCTGCAAGTAGGTTTGGGACTGGATTTAAAGTATAATTTAATTTATTACGAGTATTTAAAGAGATGTTCTTGATTCTTCATCAGGAACCCTCATCATGGATGGGGGAGGGGCATTCCCATAACTATCAGCTCACTGGTCCATCAGCCATCTAAGGGTGTATATGCTCAGTGTACCCCAGTCAGTTGTGTTCTTAAGATCTTTACAAAGAGCAGGCACTTTCTTCCCTCTTCATTAGCCACTCCCATTTCTATTATTCTATGAACATTTTCTCTTACATCATCCTCTTCATTAATTTTTAGTTCATCCATCAATGCCAAAATTAACTCAGCTCTGACTCTTCTCATCACAGATCCATTCACTATAGCATTGCCTACCAATGCATCAGCTCAATTTTTGCATCTAGATCCTGCATGACATAGACAGTAGATTCATATGATAATATGGACATTACCGAGAGAGTAACCAACTCTTTTCTTATCTTCAACTTTTCTGCATTGCATAGCATGCTATGAGAGTTTTATAAAATCACTGTGTGTTGATGGTTGCGTCATCAGGCAAGTGAAAGTAGCTATTTCTGCCTCCATCTTCATTCCCAAATGTCATATTGTTACTGGTAAGCAGAAGAAATGTATTGCTAATCAAAACAATTTTTGTGTGTGCATGTGACAGTAGTAGAAGTCAGATCTAGTTAATATTATGGAGTTATTGTCAAAAAGATTTTGATAGTATGTGAATGTGGAAACTTGAAGCTCAGGTCACATTTAATGCAACAATATATTGAGGTATTATTATGGAAGACCTTGATGTATCCTACCCATGAATTTTAGAAATATATAATTACCAGACAGTCAGAGATCAGGCATGGGCCACAGTAACATATACAAAAAGATATTATATAAATAGGTAAATATGTGCTACACAAAATTACCAAAACATCAACTACTTTCGTCCTCATTCTTTTTATTATCTTATCGTTACTATTAATTAAAAATAGTTGAAAAGGTATAGAAAACTGACTTCATCGTACTCAGGTTACCACATATGTACTCCATATATTACTCTTCTCAAACGAAGAGGCACGATGCCTGTAGAGAGTACCAATCATAGCACGTAACTCAATAGCTTCCAGCAATAATCCCAAGGGATCTCTGAAAAATCCATTTTGTAAACAAGACATGGCGAGCTCTTGAACACAAAGCACATGACTTTACCACTACAGCAGGGAGATCACCTGAATTAGGCTAGTTTTATTAACATATACTCACCTATTTATATAATATTTTTGGTGGAGTTGAGGCTAAAGACAAAAACAGAATCTCCTGCAAAGATTTGATGGGACTGAAGGAATTGTAACAAATAATACTAAATAAAAGCTAACATGGTGAACATACAAACTGTGCTATAATAAGTATAAATGTACATTATAATACGCACCCTGCATAACATAGCATAGTAGTAGAAATGAAGACGAGTTGTTCTTATTCCCAGGAAATATGAGCAATTAGATCTTGCTTCCTATGTGCAGTAGTGTGATTTCTTTAGAGCAGCAGTTCTAAAATTGCTGTTTTCGTGGATCCCCATTAAATATTTTTTCTACCGCTGGCCCCCAAATAGTCCATATTTGAAAATGTTCAGGAAGGAATCAATTATCTTTGTGTTAACGATTGTAAACAATATCAACAATTGAAAATGTAATGGTATTGTGTTCCTACTAAATAAATCATAATTTATGTTTGTTCTCTTACCATCCAATTGGAATTAATCCCACCTTTGTGACACCGGGAATAAAAAGGGGAGCACAGAATATCAACAATGTTACCTGAAGGCGGTTATATCATAAGAGATGACTAAGGAGGTTTGGGGGATGCAAATAGCTGTCCCATCCCCTGGAGGTCATAATGATCAATAGGCCATGCTGAAGTTGCTAATCTGCAGAAGTTTGAGAATTCAGAGAAGAAGAACGAATCCTCCACATGTAGTCCACCATACTAATTTAATCATTTTACATAACTTTATTCTTCAAGCAAGCTAGAATTGGACTAGATTCTAGACTAGGTTCTGCTAATCTGTAGAAGTTTGAGAATTCAGAGAAGAAGAACGAATCCTCCACATGTAGTCCACCATACTAATTTAATCATTTTACATAACTTTATTCTTCAAGCAAGCTAGAATTGGACTAGATTCTAGACTAGGTTCTGCTAATCTGTAGAAGTTTGAGAATTAACAGAAGAAAAACGAATCCTCCACATGTAGTCCACAATACTAATTTAATCATTTTACATAACTTTATTCTTCAAGCAAGCTAGAATTGTACTAGATTCTAGACTAGGTTCTGCTAATCTGTAGAAGTTTGAGAATGAACAGAAGAAAAATGAATCCTCCACATCTGTGATCCACAATACTAATTTTATCAATTTACATAGTCCATTGTTCTTTTACGATAAAAGAATAATGTCATGTGACGTATTCCTTCCAGAACGTTGTCTTCCCAATAAACTCTCTGAACCTCTCTCTGTCTTGGGCGATGTGGCTTGCATTTTCTAGCGATGTATTCATATTATCTTTAATGTCGTCAGTCCATCGTCTTCTTGGTCTGCCCCTTCTCCTCTTCCCAGGTACTCTTCCCTCCATTATTCGTCTTTCAAAACAATTATGTCTCTTTATATGACCAAACAGGCGTAGTTTTCTTTTTGTTATTGTGTTTAGTAACCAACACTCTGGAATATTCAGTGTGTTTATAATATCTGAGTTTCTGATTTTATCCTTCCATGATATTCTAAGTATCTTTCTGTAGCATTTCAGCTCGAAGGCGTTGATCTTCTTTGCCACTGTTTTACTTAGAGTCCATGTTTCACAGCCGTATGTTGCAACCGGAAAAATAAAATTTCGTAACATTAGCACTTTCGTTTCTATTTTGTTGTTTTTCCATATGTTTTTCAGCCGTGTTATTTTGCAATATGCCATTGCCAATCTATTCCTTATTTCTGCCATGCAGTCTCCTGCACCGTTGATGTTTGCTCCTAAGTATTCAAATTTATCCACACATTCTATCTCGGTATTGTCTATTCTGATTTTTGGTTGTTGTGTTGTTATATCTGTTGACATGATTTTTGTTTTCTGCGTGTTTAAATACAAATTTTGTGCTTCGCTATATTTCTTTGTGTAATATAGTATATTTCTTTGTAATATAGTAATGGCAACCTACGGGAATATTGTGCCTAGAAATTTCCAAAGAATAATATTCGTCTTTTTACGTTTTATTCTTCAAGTGAGCTAGCTGTAGGATAATCTATGTCTTTAATTCTGCCCAGTCAGCAATTTAGATTTGTCTAGTTGGCACACTTTGATATTCAGCTGCATCGCAATCTCAGATGTCTGCATTCAGAGTTCAGTCTGACTTTGATGTTACGTACCAATCTTACCCTATGTTCATAGGTGCCTTTGTGCAATTGGTATGTATATAATTGTGTGAAGGTTGTCAAAAATAAATAACTTGAGCAATATTTATCCTTGTTTCTGTCCTTCTATTTTAATATTGGTACATTTATGATTATATCATAAATAAACATATTTCTCCAAGTCTTCGCTCACACCCTTGAGATGATCAAGTGGATACCTGGGGGTCAGAGAACCACAGTTTTGCCAGTTTGACTCTAGAGAATTCCTTACTACCCAGAAGAATTCAGCTTTCCACAATGTGTTAATTCCTTTAAAAAAGCACCCATTTTCAGAGGATGAGAGATTAAAGGCTTAACTCATGGGCATAACTAAAGAAGACTTGAATCATATGTATGCACACCAGTATATGATGAACCACTTAAAAGAAGCCCTGTACATTTTGGAACATGTACAAACTAGAACTGTGTATCAAGCTTCAACTTCAGGTCTAAAACAGGCTACTGGTACATTATTATATTATCCTATTTGTTTATGTCCCTGTGAATTATGAGCGATGAATTCTGTGTGCAATTGTTTTGTAATTGGGGTTCCTTCAGAGCTCTCTTTCATGCCTAGGAGACTCCTACTTTCAGCAGTATGCAATGCTTTTAAGAGGAAGCCTCCTTTTAAGAGGGTCTAACCGTGTATGTAGAAGGCATTATGTATGCATACATCCAATCACATGGAAGTCTGCAAACATTTTGTGATATCAATGTTGGCCACTTTTGATCACATTACCCATATGATTGCAAGGCTTTAATATGGCCATGTATTTTAATTACAGGTATATGTGCTAAAATAAAGTTATTAATGTATTCTGTTTGTTCCAGAAATGCTTGACACAGTAGACTAGATTCTACTGCTTGGCATAAGGTTATATAGCATTACATAGGGTTAATTGGAATCTGTAAGTGCTTCCAGGGTCTGATATTTAACTAAAACATTTAAGCCACTGCCTAAACATCAATCTGCATGACAATTAGCACAATAAATTGGCCTGAAATACATATACTATCAAATGGTTACAGGTTTCCATGTTGTTATTATTATTATTATCTGCATACAAAATGGTGGAACATTTTCTACATAGAAACATTGTCCCCACCCCTGTGAGTAGGAGGCTTTTTTTTCAAAACATTGCATACTGATGAGAGTTTAAATCTTCTGATCATGAAAGAAAGCTCTGAAGAAACTTGTTATTGCACATAGGAAATAAGAGCTTCATGGCTTCTAATTCCTTGGGATTGAAACAAACATACTAATATAAATCATATGAAGAATATGAATTATTGTTCCTATCTTGTCAAAACATGATTGTTGATGGGGAATTATAGTCATTATTATACAATATTGAGGTTTTTAAACATTCTTAACTCCTGGTGGACTTCTCTTTTAGCAGGACAACTAGATTTCCAGCAGGATGTAGTATAGAGTACAGGTATGTAGATGAGCAGTGTAACTGTTTTATTTGTGCCATTGGTCCGACACATTCGACTTCTGTGGTTTTTATGAGTGATGAAGGAAGATTTAATTAATATGGCCATATAAATTCACAACACATCATGTATTGATGCACAGAAAACGTCACCATCAGATGTATGATAGATCACTTAATAACCACACAAATATCAGATTATAGTGTGCTGTTTCTTGGAATTGCATCATGAATAAAACAAAATGTTTACATGATCACAAACACACAGGTGCATCTCAAGATTTTTAATTGAGTTAATTCTACACACAAATAACCCATAATTAATGGAAGGTATGCTTCTTTCAAAGGGAATATGAAAGTTGTCATACATTTCATGTGTCAATTCATATTTCATAAGGCTTAACTGAGGAAAACACTATCTGTAAAAGTTTTTATCAATAAAATCTTGCAGACCATACATTTCCCTGATTTATCTATGTGCTAAGTTGAATAAAGATATATAAAGAAAATATACAAACTACTAACTAAGAATTTAACTGGATGGATAAACTGTACCAAGATAAGGAATAGTGAGGTTTTAAATATGCTGAATATAGAGAAAGGATGGCTGATGAATACAATTTTACATAGAGAACTGAAATATTTTTAACATATAAAAAGACAATCTGTGAGGCAGCAGGCAGATTGGCACAGTAAAGATTCGGGTTCAGGACATCAATTGCAAAGACAACATTCTGGAAAGAATATGTCACATGATGATGATAAACTGTACTACATAATGTTGTCAGTACAATTCTACTTCTTGGGACACATGATCTAAATATGTTTTTCAAGAACTCAATATCTATCTTCATTAGAACATCATGTGTAAGAACTTTGACATGACACATTTTAAATTGAGGTTCTGTCCTTTGATTTAAGCCTAAACAAACTTTATCAGGTTACGGATAAGCTGAAGAGAAGTGTGACCATATGATTCAATAAATTTGTCAATATCTTGGTTCTCATAGTTTGTTTCACTAGCTGCAACAATTCTGGTTTCAAATAGGTATTGCCAAAATTAGAAATTTCATTATTTAGCCAAGTCTTTATTGTATCCTTTGTGCTGGAGGTAGTTGGCTCGTGATTGTGTCTTCCTGGTCTACAAAGTTATGATAGTATGCATTATCCATTACAATACAAGATGGTCTATCAAGAATGATGAGAAATTTTGTTTCCATCCAATTACAAAATATGTATCCATTCAGTTCATTCCGTGTGGTAGTATCTACAATCTGTTGAAAGTGCTTGGAACATTAATTCTGCATTTTGGACAATTCCCTTTATGCTGCTGCCAGCATGCATATTATAATGCATTGTTCTTTTATACTGAAAATTGCTCTTTTGTGAAAATTGTCAGAAGATTACCATTCTTTCTCATTTGAATGGTGCGCATTATTCCAATTTTTGACTAAATATACTTATTGTATCCTTCATGCTCTTATCTGTCTCTGAAATTTACTTCAAGCAGCAGTTAAATGTGGTTTTTTAAAGGTGTTTTTGAAATATCAATGTCACAATCCCTTAGAATGTTTACTTTCTGTTTGAGGAAGACGACAACTTCTTTACTGTTGAACATTTTTAATATTTCATGTCTAATAACTTCTCTGTCAAAGTAATACACTTTTTCTTCTTTGTTTAAAATTTATAGATTCAATGTCATGTTGTGTCCATCGGAAAAATATATATTCTACAAACACAAAGTGCAACCCCAGTTTTCCTTTCATGTTTACTGACCTTTTTTTTAGCCTCCTTGCAGAAGTGCATGTATTGCATTCTAGTAGCCTGCTTCATAGTTATAAATTTGCACTTCAAACTTATTAAGGATATAATATGCAATCAGAAACAAACGCTATGAAGTAATTTTGAATTCACTTTTTTTCTTTGCTTAAGTCTTCATGGGAATATCAAATTAAAGAATTGGATATTTTAAAAAAGAAAAGTGCTACATTGTCTTCTAATCTACAAATGGTATCACTCATTTTGTTTAAAAACCATGTTTTAATTCAGTTCTAATCAATGTTTCTATATATTAGGACCAAGAACAATGTAGAGAGATTTGATCACATAACATATCACCGCACTTCAGCCTCATGATGATAATTAACAGTCCTCATTGTCTAATTTAATGATGATAATGACTAAGATCAGACTTAATTCTGTCTAATGATAATCATTAGATAATCCAATCTTCATTGAATCTAATTATAAGTTAACACAATCTTCATTAGGTCTAACTAATAGTGTTCAAGAGTTAATTCAGTCTTCATTATGTCTAATCTAATGATAATTACTAGTTAACCCAAAATTCATTTGTCTAATGATAATCATTAGCTGACTTTTTCCATTTAGACAAAAAAAATGAATGTGTTGATTACCAGCTTCAGCTCTAAATATTTTTTGGCAAAAATACCCAAAAATGGCTGGGAGTTTTCATAAACAATACTGTTTGCATAATTTCTTCCCTCAGCTATAACAGAAGCAACTGCCAAAAAGAAGTTTCATCAGTACAATGTTGAGAATCTAAATATAGATTCATTACTTCTCATAAGCAAATGCTATTTTGGACTATGTGTAAAAAATCATTTTCCAAAGAAGCAATGAAGCCATTGAGATTAAGTGACCTTTTTAATTCTGATAAATGTAACATATTTTCAGGAATTAAGTGAAAGATGTAAAAATCAGAAGATATTGCAAAATATATTTTCCCCTACTTCAAGGTACAACATAGATAATGTTTTGGCTTTATACAACATAGCTTTGTTTA
Source organism: Meghimatium bilineatum (assembly GCA_034231615.1). Classification (NCBI taxonomy): domain Eukaryota; kingdom Metazoa; phylum Mollusca; class Gastropoda; order Stylommatophora; family Philomycidae; genus Meghimatium; species Meghimatium bilineatum. Next base: position 62,210,874 of record CM067322.1, on the reverse strand, counting down.
TAGAAAAATTTGGAATATCCCACACCAATGAGGATAATTGAACATACCAGCCACTCACTGCACTGTGAGAACAGTAGACTTATGTAAAACACAGGTTTATATAATCGCTTCAATCAGACACGATAGACTATAACTCAAACTAGTGGGTAATGATGCGCACACAAGAAAACATACAAATTACAATACACAAATCATATTCAACGTTTCAACCAAAAGGTCTTTATCAAGATACACACAAAACATCAAAAGACGACGAATGGAAATTTTATCACAACAAACAAACATATCCAACAGAAATTTGAAAATGTGATGCCAGAAGGTCAGAAAGTAAATAAAAATTGTAAATATCTGTGGAAACGAAACGAACAAAAAGATGAGTAAATGACAGAACAAAAAGAATAAAGACAAAGACCACACCAACCCAGTACTGTTATTTTAGTACTTAATTCACATCTCTTTCACCAACTATGTCTTAATAAGGATGGAGACTCATTAAGTGAATATATACACTCTTGATGCACACAAAAGTAAGGTGTATTCAAAATATGACTGTTCAAATGTCTTTCTCTTTGAAAGTATGATTGAGTTCCTGAATAAGTGAATTCTCTTATTGGTCAACAACTTGCAGATATTAGGCATGATGATGGGGGTTACCTAGCTGATATTTTCTCTAACATCAATGAGCTCAACTTGCAGTTAGTGGGTCTTGAAGTTAGTCTGATGAAGGATAAGTAAGTCATCACATCATTTATTTTCAACATTTTACTAATTCGTTGAAATATTGGACGTTTTTTACCAATTTCTTTACAAAGACAAGAAATCATTTGGACATTATTGAATGAGGTGATCTACATCTTCGTCTTATCAACATGAACCCAAATATCCCCACCAAGGCCTGCACCTTGAAGTGGTGATGGGGCTTAGTTCAGCCATCAGAGGTTGAAAATTAAAACTGGTAGGGCAGTCCCACTCTAGTAGGACCAAAGTCCTGCTCAAGTAAGCAGGGTGCTGAAGATAGAGACAACCAGCCAAAAGGTGTACATTTAATCAGGATGTCATGCACAAAACACAATGGGAAAATGTCTTTAACTAATAATAGTTATGGTGCCTGCCCTGTGGTAGACATTCAGGCATGGACGGTGCCCAGTCCTATACCTCGAAAGGGTCAAACCTCAATTACTGGAGTCCTTCTCAATTGCCCCAAGGAACCAGGAGACAAGGGAATAGAACTACTGGTCAAACAAACCAACGACCAATAAAAATAATGCACTGGAATGCTGAGGGTGTCAACAGCAAAAGAGAAAGATACCGTAAAAAATTGGAGCTTAAAAATATCCTATGTGAATGTATGCTGTATTCAAGAAACACACATCAGCAGCGATATAGCCTTTAAAATCAGAGGCTACCAGTGCTATCAATCAAACCGAAAGGACAATCAAAAGGGTGGAATTCTGACACTTATTAGAAACAATATCACTGCATGTCAGCTGGAAGTGTATATGGAGGGGGGGCAGAATACCAGATGCTCCACCTAAAGACAGACAGTACAGAATTGCATCTCCTGAACTACTACTGCCCAAATGAAAGACCATTGGCACTAGACACAATCCCCAAAAAAGAGAGACTTGTGTGGTGACTTCAACAGACACTGTCAGAGCTGGGGCTATGATCACATGGACAAGAGAGGTGAGGAACTTGAGAGCTGGCAGGATGAAAATAATCTCATACTTATTAACCAGCCAGCAGACACACCAACCTTCTACTCGAGAGCATGGCATACCACCTCAACACCAGTACTGACATTCTACTCACCAGGTCTTGAATGGAACATCACACATAAATAAAAAAAAAAAAAGAAAGCAGCTTGGAGGTAGTGACTACAGACCAGTATTTTTGGAAATCAGCAATGAATTTATCAAGGACAGCAGCACACTCACTAGGTGGAACTATAAGAGGGCAGACAGGAAAATGTACCAGCATTTAACCAGTGTTATAGCTAAGGACATGAACGAGGACAAAGACATCAATAGAGCAGTGAGTGAATTTAATAGATGTATACTACATGCTGCTAGTAAAACCATACCCAGGGGGCATGCAAATACTACAAACCCTACTTGAATAATGAATTGGAGAAGCTGCAAAATGAGATGGAAACATCTAGACAACAGGCAGAAAGCAGACCATCCACGAATACCACAACAAATATCAGTAAACAAAGGTTAAATTTCAAAGAGCCAAGTTACAAGCCAGACGGAGCGGCTGGAAAGACAAAACAGTCTCTGAACCTTGAAAGATTCACTAGGAAATTATGGAAACTGGTAAAACAACTAAATGATGACGGTACAAGGAGAAATACAAGGAGCACACTTTATAAAGATGGAAACATTTTAACAGGTAAACATGCAGCTGATTACTTTGCAGAATACAATACCATCGAAGTTAGCCCAGACAAACAACAAGAGGTTTGAGAGAACCAGCAAAACAGTGGAAAAGATGAAACTATACATGAACTCATGGAGGCACCAATCACCACTGAAACTGAAGGAACTGGAGCATGCAATATCCTAATTGAAAATGAAAAAGTCCCCAGGAGATGATGGAGTGTCCAATTAAATGATTAAAGTACCTGGGAACTTATATTGTTGATTAAGGTCCGTTTCGCATTTAACTCTTTTAACACCTCTACATTAGTTTTTCTGGCAGTCCATGGTATTCTCAGTATTCTTCTGTAGAACCACATCTCTGTTGCCTCCAATCTCCCACTTTCCAGTTTGTTTATTGTCCAAGACTCGCACCCATATGTTAGTATAGGGGTTATATAGCACTGCAGAACTCTTAATCAACAATATAAGAAAAAGGCAATCTTCTTTTTTTGGCCACTTCATGAGACAGGCAGGTTTAGAGAACATAATCACAACAGGCAAGATTGAAGGCACCAGAGACAGAGGGCGACAACGTGAGAAAATATTAGACAGTTTGACAACCTGGCACGGCAAAGAAACAACAACGACTTTGATACATAATACTGTGGACAGAGAGCTGTGGAGAGCCATGACCGCCTACGCCACCCGGCATGGCACCTGATGATGATGACCTGGGAACTGCAGCAAGAGTAAAACTACTGCATATCTTCAACACAAGCTGGACCACAAGTAATGTTCCGCAAGCATTGAAGGAAGCAATAATTATACCACTCCTCAAATCAGGAAAAGATGGCAACATAGTCTTCAATTGATGATGATGATGTTCCTCCTTCACAAGCGAAGATGAGCATGGCATGAATAACAATAAATGCAATGAGAAAACACATTTTTAAAATTTTTTATTTGGTTTGTGAGTTCGTAGGTGTCCGAAAGTCTTCAATTACAGGCCCATCAGCCTCATAGACAAATAATGGAGTGCAGAGCGCAGGGTTAACTCAAGAATGTACAAATGGGTAAAAGCATACCTGCATAATAGAAGATCCAAGGTACAATTGGATGGTCGCAAGAACAAGAAAGTCCTACTGCATCATGGAGTTCACTAGGAAGGAGTCCTGTCATTCACACTTTTCTTGGTTTACATCAATGACCTAGTTGCAGAACTACCACACAGGATCAAAGTGGCAATGTATGCTGATGACTTGGTGCACGGAAGAACATGTGACAGTGACCACTAAACAAATACAAATAGAAGAAAAACAACCCACATACCTCGGAGTTACTTTTGAAGATAAGCTGACATGGAAGCAACACATTAAAAAATCAACAATAAAAGCCAGGAGGAAGCTAGCTATCCTGAGAAAACTAAGTGAAACTAAATGTGGAACCAGTATGAATATACTCCGTAAAGTTTACCAGCAGGGCATAAGACCACACCTTGAATATGGTTCAGCTGCGTGGCGTCCTGCAGCAAACACCCCATTACAAGATCAAGATAAAGTACAAAACCAGGAGCTTAGGATAATGCTGGGAGCAATGAAATCAACACCCATAGTAGAAATGCAGAAAATGGGAAGAATGCAAACACTTGACAAACGCAGAGATACAAAGGTACTCTAATACAAGCAGAAAAGTTTCAGTGTATGCCAAGTCATCCCAGGAAGGAAAGATTACAAAATCTAGCAATGGGGCAACTTAAAAGAAGCAGCTTTATTCACCAAGCTAAACGACTCCATAGACAACTTACAGACCTACCTGAAGTTGACAGACACTTACGGTCTGTACCAGAACAAACTACTTGGAGTGAAAGGTATGGAATACCAATATACATTCAAAGCCATGTGAAAGGAATACTAAGCGAGGATGAACAGAACATTGTGCAGCAAAGGACAGTCACCCTCAAGAACACAAACAGGAAAATTCTGCAATAATTATGATGCAGAAATCCAGACAATTAGGGTGGCAACTGAAAAACTGCTGAATTCCAACCCTGTTCCACAGCCCGCGGTATTCCTGACAGAATGCAAGGTCAGTGCTTCAAGGCCTCCAGTCTGGAAAACTAACAGATTTGCAAAAACTACTTAATTAACTGTCTTACCAGTATAGGGTAATCATGCAGTGGATACCTTTTCACTGTGGGAATACCAGGAAATGAAAAAGCAGACCAACTGGCTAAGGAAGGTGCTGCCGGAGACGAACCATATGTACCAATCACCTACCATCAACAAAAATAGATGATCAAGTCAATAAGAAAGCCATAAACACCAACACAAGATGACTATCACATTATGAACAAATCAGAACAAATTGTAATTCTACACCTCAGAACGGAACACAACCGACTCCGCAGTCACATTTACACAAAGTTCAAGATTGGCAACACGGTCATGTGTACAGGCAGCACAGTGTGCCAAACATATACTTCAAGAGTGTTCTGAGTGTGAAATGCTGAGGCAGACATATTGGCCAGAGGAAACAACACTGGAATCAAAACTCCATGGGCCAATGTATGAACTACAAAAGACAGTGAGTTTTATTCAGGAGACAGAATTATAGATATAGGCATGTTTCAAGTGAACGAAAGAAGCAGAAGAACCCAAGTGTAGAGGAACATTGATTTCAAGCACCAATTTCTTTCATTTAAACATATTTTTAATATGTTACAAATCTTGATTGATGTTCAAAAACAAAGATTTTACTTAGAAATTTCTCTCAGTTTATATCTTCATTTTTCCCCAGATTTTATACTGCAAGAGTTTGGTATGCTTAGAAAAAGAGTAAGAAATTTGAAGAAAATATGGCAATGTTGTGTACTGCGGGGGTGGAGGCAAATGTAGTGAAGCAGTCATTTGCTTAACTCATTCGTTCACTGATACCATATCTTTCCAATTAGTATCTATTTTTATACCACAGTATGATTTTTGCTTCTCTATTCCAAAATTCAGTTCAAGAAAAAAATGAAACAAAGCCATCTAATTGAATGACAGAATGAGGAACTTGTTCAAACAATGAGCCACAGGAACCATTAGCATGCATATCTTTAATTTCTGCTGGGAGACTAAGCATCTATGGGGTATTTTGTCTTGGAAATATTAAATTTCTGTCTTGTTTCACTGATATTTGGGTGTATTTTCTCTATTTTCTGTTTGTGTTGTTCACCTTTTACCTTTTATATAAATATAACTAACTTTTCCAGGTCATACCTATAGTTAGCTTTGCCATGTGAATGTCAATAGTGCCATTATCACACATAATTTTTTATTACAAATGTATTATTTATAAAGGCCTTTTGGTTGAAATGTTTATTTATTATATGTGTTTCCAGTGATTAACAAAACTTCATAACGTGTTCAAAATTTTGTCTGTATAACTGAATCGGACAATCAACCTCACAATCATCAGTCACTTTGTTACATATCTTACTGGGCCAGAAATTTGACAGAACCAATTGTCTTGCCACGTTAGGTCGGTCAGAAAATGTTAACTCAGTCTTAATTTTGTCAAATGAAAATCATTAGTCAACCCAGTCTTAATTCGGTATAATGATAATCAGGTACTATAATCGCAATCCAATCCCTGTTGCACCAATTAATGCCTACCTGTATGATTATTTCCCTTGCCTATATTTATCAGTTTAAGTTTATCATTTATTAATTTAAATATAATTATATTTAGGGTTAGTTATGTAAAATATAATTAACCCTAACCTCTAACCATAAAAAATGAATATTTCAATTAATTATTGATTATTTATTGATATCATATTTAGATTAATTAACCACAAAATATGTAGGTAGGCACTAATGGGAAACAAGAATGAAAATGGAGGTTGGATTGTGAACATATTACCGATAATCATTAATTAACCCAATATTTATAGTGATATTAATGAACATAGTTTTCATTACATCTAATCTAATGATAATCATGAGTTAACCCAGTCTTCATTCTGTATAATATGATGAGGATCATTAGTTTAACTAATCTGATGCTAATGAGAATAAGGTAATACAGTCCATTACAATAGTCTATAAAAAAAAAGAAAGAAAACTTGCAATTTTTTTTTCGTGCATTCTCAAAACCGACAAATCTCTCTCATATAAGCACAATTATCCTACGATTTCCAGTAGGTTGTAGTCCACATAATGGAAATTTATTGTGTAACCATTTTGCGTAAATGGTCCAACACATCCGACTTTGGCGTTGGTCTGCACACTATTTCTAGATCACTAATATACACCTACTGCATTAAAATTGAGAACCAACAAGCAAAGCTTAGAACAAGGTAATGAAATTTTGCTAATCACAGGAGACACATATAATAACACACACAAATCCACATTTCAACCAAAAGACCTTTACCAAGACTGCATCATCATCAGGTAACATATCCTGAACAGAATGCAAAAGTCATCACATCTTTCGAAACTTCTGTCTATCTTGAGCAGTCTTCCTGCTTCTGTTATTGTCATGTTCAGGTGGTCTTTTATGTCTTGAGTCAATCGTATTCTTAGTCTGCCTCTTGTTCATCTCCCAGGCATCACCCTCTCCATTATGGTTTTCTTTAGGCCATCATGGCATTTAATATGGCCAAAATATTGTAGTTTTCTGGAAAGAATCATGCAATTTAGCCAGTTTTTTTACATTCATTTTTCTCAGGATGGCTACATTAATGATCTTTTTGCTCCAAAGTATTCTGAGGATTTTCCTGTAACATTTTATTTCAAATGCTGCTATTTTATTTTTCACTTTGTTGGTGATTGTCCAGGATTCACACTCATATATTGCCTCTGGGAATATTCTTACAAGACTGCATACATAACAAAAAACAATGAGCAAGAATGGCACTATATGAATTAATCCGGAAGTGTTAAAACTAGGTCAGAGGTGAAACAATACAAACAGAAAATATACAAAGCACACCCAAATATATGTGAAAAGAGACATTCAGAGAAATGATGGAAAAACATGATATCCTCCATATGGCTGACAAACATTGATCCCAAAAGATTCGATAGTGCAAATGGATATATATATATAGCAGTACTAAAGTGTGTGACGGGTCTGGTCATCTGAGAAGCACAATTTATTGGCCGTCACCTGAATATCCTGGGTGCTCTAATGTCTTGTACCATTTAAGTGGTCAGCAATAAATGGTTTTTAATGCTGTGCAGATGTTAACAGAATCAGTCTGCAAGCCTCCTGCCAGTATCACCTATGCACGTCTAGGTGCAATGCTTGCAGATTATGGCATAGATGACACTATGGGACACACATGTGAAACATTCTTCAATGGTGTATATGTCCTAGAATTGATTGTTAGATGTAAACTGTCCTAGAAATAGAGACTATTTCTAGGAAAATTATAGCATCGAACAATCAATATATGCTTCATCAGTGTCAGTGATCAAACTATACATAGGGTAGCTTAGGAGGCTAATTTAAAAAATGGTTAAACACCCCTTATGATAAAACTACTGGGAGAATAATGGTTTTAAAAAAGGCCCCCTAATGTAGAGTTAAAATATCTTATTTTCTTTTGGGATCCACCCCACCCCAGCAAAGCCATATCTACAGCTTAACAGTGATTGCATCTATAAATACTTTCAACCTCCTCTTATATAAATCTATAGTCCTGGGCATGCAGGTATGAGAGAGCATACAACCTGTATTAATTAAAAACACTTATAGTATGTTACAGGAGACTGATAAGTGGGACATACTGTTGTTGCCTAGTGAGTACACAATACATTGTGATATATTTATACAAGGAATGAAGGGAATTTGGAAACATTTGGAATGTTGAACTTAGGACTGAGCAAGTACAAAATAGAGAAGGTGTTTAACTCAGCATAAAAGCATAAGTATAGTATCAAAATTTATGTAAACTTATGAACAATACAAGGTAAACTTTAAAATAACAATAATTAAACATTAGCTTCTGTTACCTTCAAGAATAACCCTATTAATCAAGAGTAGGGAAACAATGTTAGGTTACACTAATAATAAGCACTAGTATATAAATAGTTAGCCAATGTGCCCAGATTATCTAAAGCAAACAATTTATTTTTCCCTCGCTCTCATTTTAAAAAAATATTTTTCTTCTATATTAAATAAGCATGTAGGAATTTATGGATGTATTTTTTTAATGTTAAACTAAACACACTAATTTTATAAAATATTCTAATAAAAATGTTTCTCTAATCCAGGGCAAAATACAACCTGATGTTCAAATCTTCCTTTTTATGGGCCTGATGGCACACTACACAATTTTTCTTGACTCTCCAGGCTGATTTAAAATTACTATATAGACTGTCGCTCAAACAGGAAAGTGGGAAATTAGAGGCAGTAGAGATGTGGTTTAACAGAAGAATGCTGAGAATACCACAGAATGCCAGGAAAACTAATGTGGAGGTGTTGAAGAAGTCAAATGCAAGTCGGAGCTTAATCAATAATATAAGAAAAAGACAATCTTCATTTTTTTGCCACATTATGAGACAAGGAGATTTGGAGAACAGTCACAACAGACAAGATTGAAGGTAACAGAGACAGAGGGTGACAACATGATAAAATATTTGACAGTTAAGAACCTAGCATGGCAGGGAAACTATAATGATCCTGATACATAATACTAGAGATAGAGCCATGATCGCCTATGCCAGCCGGCATGGCACCTGATGATGATATATACTGCCCCATGAGCTGAGAAAATATAAAATCACAGACTATCTAAAACTGTAAAACATGAGCTACACAGCATAAGATGGAAATTGTTATATGAAATCAAAGTTTTTTGTAATGTTCAACAGTGGAGGGTATTTAATTAAAAACTTTGATTTCAAATACAGATCATTTGAGGTTAAAAAAGCAGTGTTGTGGTTTTGCAATTGTGACAAATGCTATAAAATGTCTTTGAAAAATAAAATGTGTATAAGAAAACCAAAAAACAGTATTTTCAAATTTTATATAGGCCTAAACAATTGTAAGATTTGAATCCTAAGTGCCTTTTTTCTCATTGAAATGATATCAAAAATCATTGCATCAACTACAAGTGAACAAAATCTCCATAACCATTTCAACTAGTATCTACATGAAAATATGAATAGGCCTAATAAGTTACAATAATTTTGTCAATGAAAAATAGTTCAGCTCATTGGATTGGCATTGAACATTCAGACCCTGGTGGATAACACTAACTAACAGTACTAAGACTAACAGTAACACTCAGAAGTCAGAACAGTAGGCTTTTGCTTAACAAAAACAATCATGCAATTTAAAAATGTCTACTGAAAAAAAAGTCTATATCTATTAATGCATTTACCTTTACACAACTCTGTTTGTAATTGCTCATTTCAAGGCTGTGTTTATGTACACAAGACAATTGCTTAAGTGGCTGTCTATATTATTTTCTTGAGACCTTAGCTTTATTTTATCTATCGTCAGCAGTTGTTGACCTGAGGTCAGGTCAATTACCAAGGCCACCGGCGCGATTATAGTAGACCTATATGATTCTTGTAACATTTCAAACTATTCTTATTTTGATTATATTAATTCGCATAAGTTTTCAATATATTTTATTTAAAATATAACTTTCTTCGGGCTATTTCAATGAAGACAATTTGACAAAGTAGCAGACCGCAGCTATTCGCTGCTCATTATCATAAAACAGGGAGCGCGGCAGTTTCTCGTCAGAGAAATACTGGCATTTGTTTCTATGATTAGCGAGAGCAATTAATGTCCCAGAGGTGTGAGAGACTAATTGATGAGCCCAAATAAATACACCATAAAAATCATGCAAGCTCTAGCAAATGTACAAACTAGCAAAATAAAAAAAGGCAGAGATGCGAGCCCATGGCAATGTTATTTATTTAATCAAAGTATTCTTACCTTCCGTTTGTGAGCCGCACAGTTCGATAACAATGTGCAGTTTTCCAATCGGTTCCAAATCGATCTAAAGAACAGACACGGTAAACAATTAGGACCCGTTCGCTTCTTGTCAAGACATACACTTTATTAAGCATACTGGATAGAGGAAATATTGGTGGAACTACGGATAAATGGGTATTAATAAAGAAACCAAGTTATAATTTATAAGAAGAGTTGAAATCAGAAAATGTCCGGATGAGGTGTTCGAAATCTGAGGTAGAAAATGGCTACCGCTGCCAAGCTTTGCATGAGCATTAAGAAATTTAAAATCTGAAGCTATAATGAAAGTCCAACTTACCCAAAGATCTGATTTTTCTTTGACATCATCAAAGGGAATAGTACAATTTGCCACAAACTCGTCGGGTGGAATAGCAGCGTCGTGAAAAACTGTCAAATTTAAATTCTGTCCGTTGTGAACTTCAGAAGTGAAATCTTCATTCCAGATCCATTGTGGCTTCATACTTTTAGTCTTCGTGGTCGTCTTAGCCACATACACTTCATCTACACCTATATTAACGTATGGTTCAATCATCTGCGAGGCCTTCATGTGCAGACGTATGGAGAAGTTAGTCGGCTTCAGATCCACTGCCTCGCAGATCTTTATTTTCACGGAACCGTTGAAGAAGACCATTTTGACTCCCTCGTGCACTCAAGCCCGATAACTGGTCCTTGACCAGGGAATGAAATTTACCCAAATCCTGCCGTACGACGATGCATTTAGAAATCTTGAGATCAGAAATTAATCCAAATAAAACGAGACAATCACATCAAAAAAAAATATCGCGGAAGTTGTAATACAAATATTAGTCGTCGAAAATGCAGATAGGCTTGCGCATGCGCCATCAATCTTGGTTTGAATGCCTCGGCATACCCGCTCGGTCCACTCAGCCTCGCGACCAGGCTCTGGTGCTATTCCATCACAGTTGTTGCTTATCTCTTGACGCTATTGATTTACTCTGGTCTGATACAAGAAAACAATTCATCTCTTACATTTTACGAGTATGTATATTACTTAATTGCTAATATACATGTCTTAATACGTTGGGACACTCCCAATTTTATGTCCTGTTTGAGTACAGTAGTAGGGCTCACTGCACATATCTTTTTCAGTGCACCAGACCGTAGATGCGACTTTGTTAAGGACAGGGCCGTACATGCAAAAGGATACATACTCAGAAAGGGGTGATGTGCTTTAACTAAAAAGGGTAATTCGCCCATTTTCATTGCAAACTGGTTGAAATATGATTACCCACCTTTTCGCTAAGTTCCTAGTACTAAAAGTCATATTCGAATGTCCTAAGACTGTTGTCGAAGGGTTAAACCAGGGCCGTAGATATGAATACTTAAAGGAAGGGTTTTATTTTTTAAATTGTTATTAAATAGGTCATTCGTCCGTTTTCGTATGTAAATTTCACTGTTTGGCGAGAAATTTAAAGACATTTTTTGCGAAAAATCGCTAAGGATTGATTTTTATGGACCTTTTGGCTGTTCTTAGTTCAAAAAGTCATGTTTGATTTGTTAATAGGAGTGAGGTTCAAACCCCTCCCAGACCACTTATCCTCGGGTCTGGCTTTAATCCTCCCTTCCTCCTCCTCCTTATCTACAGGCTTGGTTGATGGGGAGATGTTCTAAAAGCTTTCCGCTTTGCTGTTTGTTTGGGATGGGATATTCGAGCTTGTTTTTTTAGAGGAATAATAAATAGGATACACGTATTTTTATTGTACCTAGTTCCAGTTCAACTGCAGATATTTTTAAACCAACGGCCTTAGATCGACACAGCCTAAAGAAATGGGTACGAGATATTCTGAGAAAGTAAAGGAACGGGCGTGATGTGAAACACATCATCCGTTGGTAACGGAAAAATACTGTTAAAACGTTACATTCCCTGATGCGCCTCAGTCGTGAATATGAGAAATTTAGTACTAAAAGTAATGTTCTATTTTCAGCGGGGGAAATGGGGGGAGGGTGTAAACTCTACTCAAACAACGTACATGCGAATTTACTGAAAAGTCACATATTTTTATTTCTGCAAAAGCGGATGGGAAGGGGGGGGTGGTAAAGTGGAAAGTTTGTAGAATAGATAACTGGCTGAAAAGAGTACGAGGAGCAGTTGGGTTATGTGGATCGCAAAGTAATAGTCAATTTTGAGAGGTAGTGTGAATTAATTGGCCAATACATGCAAGAAAGAACCTTCTGTAGAACTCAGCGTACAATCTCTACAACCATCATAGCTGGCAATCCCCTCCCCACATAACAACCGTTTTGTTTCATTGAAAGAAATATTGGTATGTCTGCATATATTATGCTAACTTAAATTCACAAGCCCTTAATCCTGGCAGAACACGCAGACTAATACAATCATGGACATACATACAGCATCAAGGGCTGGATAGGTCAAGATATTTTCACACTTATCTGCATCATTGAAGATAGAATTTGCTGGAATACTTTGTATGTTGTTTCGTCCAATGTGGTACCCCTGCGACCCTGACAGGTTATGGCTTATAGTATGGTATGATTGAGGAGGAAAACATGCGGTAAATGGGGGCTGTTGATGACATTTCGTGCGAAGACGGTACAACATCTTAAATTAATAACCGCCGAAGACGAATGTGTCGGACAATTGACGCGAATAAAACGGTAACAACGCTATTCCATTACTTTGTCAGGGGTTCTCTACGGGTCACGCCCATCCTCACTCCCAATTTGCGCATTCTTGATATTGACTCATGCTCATTCATCTCAAAATCCTCTGATCATGAGGATTCACGAGGAGCAATGAGAATGTCTGCTCAGTCCATAGGCAGACCGTCTGTTGTGGTGGCGAGATCAGCTAATTGGTCTGCTCGTTCGTTTCCCTCCACACCCGCGTGTCCGGGGACAGAAATAAGCATGAGCTTTCGTAGTGAAGCCCGCGTTTTTTGCTCTCTCTAATGACTCTACCCATTTCCTACGTACATTACCTGTTTTTACTTTCTAAATCATGTTCATTGTCTCATTTAGTATGCACGCATGGGAATAGGATTGCGATTCCATCCAGTTAAGTACGTACGTTACGGCAAATACTTCGATTGTGAGACTGCGTGTTATTGCGGTAACTGCACCACTGGCTTCGTGTACTGTGCTTCCTTTTGATCTGGCTGTAAAGGCCCATGCGCATCGGTGGTGACGGATGACAGACCAGTCCGTACAAATCACAACATCTGTGTCATCAGTATTCTCGCAGATTATTGCCTTGAACTCAGCACCCACGATCTCATGGCTGAGTTCCCTGCACTATTGAGTGCAATGACGGTCTTGACTGCCTCTTGAAAGACCGTGGGAATAGGTATACATTCTTCGCCAGGAGTTATGTCTTTTGGGGCACAAATATATATAACGATATCCTCGGCCCGACCCATCCACGATTTGCCTGTCTAGAGCCTGCTTCCCTTCACATGTGGGAGCTCGCTGTGTAGTGGGTGGACTATGTCAGAACTCACTTTGAAGTATGCGCGGGCAGGCCACCCATATATTCTATAAGATGTGCTGGGAAAATCAAGGAGAAATCTCATAGCAACACAGGGTGTGTCCCTTGTGCAACCAATGATGATTCGCATCGCTTCGTTTTGAATTATCTCCAGCCTCTCTATCTGTATGTGACTGGCGATGATAGTGGCGCCTGCATTACTAAGGAGGCTATATGGTGGAATTGGCTATCCCATATAGGGTCAAAATTATGCAGTGGCATTCTAAAGTCGGATGTGTCAGGTCAAAAGCAAAGATTTCGTATCAATGATGTGAACCATTACTAAACGCATTCCGGACTACATCCTGCTAATCTGCAGGAGTTTGAGAACGAACGTAGAAATTCAATTATCCAGAGTGAGAACTAAGAATGAATGCATCTATGAATATAAATAACCAAATGGTCGGAGGGTGCCCGACAAATTGGAGGGTGCCACAGTAGTCAAAGGAACAAATAGTAATGCAAAATAAGTAAACATGTTAAATATGGATAAATATAGATAAAAAGGTATAAAACATGCAATAAAACAAAACAGGACAATTTTCGACGTATCGGTCTAAATGGAAACTTTTTCAAGAAAAATAATAACGTCTCATTTGGACCGATACGTCGAAAATTGTCCTGTTTTGTTTTATTGCATGTTTTAAAGCATCTATGCCTTGTTGACCAGGTCTCAATTTCCTTTTTATCTTCTGTTACCAGGGTTGGTCACATGGTCCGTAATATCTCTCTCTTAATATCCAATTATGCTTCACTTATTTCTCCCACCCCCCCCCACTTTCACCATTCCCTGCCTCCCAGCGTCGTTATGTGTGTGTTTCTATTCATTGTTAGTCAGCTGTCGTTTGTCCTGATGGTGGCTTCAAAATGTCGTATGTCTTTGCGTCTATTCGATAGTATGTCGTGTTTATACATATTGACAACACATGTCTATTTCCGTTTTTCCTTATGTGTTGCCCCAGCCCTCGTATTTCCTGCCGATGGGTTGTTCCCAGCGCTAGAGATTAATTTCTATAGACCAGAAAAATGCTTATCATCTTTCCTCAAGGATTATTACTAGCGTATGTCTTATGGGTCACATATTTTTTTCTCCTTCTTCTTCCTCGTTTTCCAGCAGAAGTCATATGCTGATATGGATTCCATTAAAGAACGTAACTGTGGTCGGCAGCTCCATGACAGTACAGTAGAGCTTTCCGTCAGAGCTGTTTCAGATGGTCATCGTTTCCCTTTGTGCTGTGATATAGGGCAATTCTGTAAAATAATAGCATCAATAATGGTACCAAACTAAAGGATGGTGTCCCTTTGCGCTGAGTTACGACTCTTTCAACTACGGTGATGAGTCTAGTTTAATTACATCAGATGCTGATATCAATAAAAGAAAATCAAGGGGTTGTGTTTCAGATATCTCGTCACCAGGACTTCAATATTAACATTGTGATGACAAAAACGTATTAGATTATATACTCCAGCGGTTATGGTTCTGCGCTACGACCTTAAATACAGATTCGAATTCGTGGTGGCTGGATTATCAGAACGTGAACTCTATTATTATTTTATGGTTAAAAAACTATGATTTAACCAAATTGGCGCCCATGTGTTGCCAGAGAACAGAAAGAAAAAGGGGGGGGGGGAATTGTGACATTATTACCTGCCAATCATGTTGTAAGAGGCGACTAAGCAGGTCTTGGCCTCTCGTTGATTGATTCATCCCCAAAAGGGGCAAAGTGACGCAGAAGTTATGTTAAAGTAGGATGCATCAGACCGAAAGGCGCAGATATCCCAGCTAAGATATAAGCTATGATACAATGCACTTCGTTCTTCGAACTACATAATGCTAATCTTCAGGAGTCTGAAAAAGAAGAAGAAGAAGAGATAAATTGGACCTTATCCGCGTTTTAAAGAAGTGCGCCTCACCATAAGGATACCTTAAATAAAATTAATTATAATAATAACATAGTTTGTGGTACAAATAAGTGTTAGGTAATAATGAAACATGAGGATAACAAAACAGAGATTTATTATATAAACATAATGTGATCATTATGTTATTACTTGAAATACACAAATTTAAGCTTACATAAGGGGCTGCTTGACCATCATGTAATAATGAATACACACACACGCACACATACACACACAGATATATATTTATCTATGAAAAAAGTGGGTATACGGGGTTTACAGAAGTGGGTGATCAATATTTTAATATGAATTCCCCCCTCCCCCTCATTTGGCCGAATACTTTGCACATAGACAGTTTTGAAGAAAAAAAAACACAATCCTTACGTATGTAACCTTTTGAGTAATTAAATAGTTTTCTTAGTTCTACTATCATATTAAAAAACGCGCGGTGGTGTGCATTCTCCGTAGTGTTAATTATGAGGTTACTTATCTAAAGGGGGAGGGTTCAATTATTTCGTGTGTTGACAGTGTCAGAAGGAGGAGAAAAGAATATTAACACTATGATCTCCATGCATGTCATAAGAGACTACTAATAGTTTTGAGGGGAGTGTTGAGTATGAGAACGAGCAACAAAAAGTACCACGCAAACATTCACACAAATTATATATATATATATATAATTATTGCTGGTAACGATTAATTTAATTTTAATAGTTAACTTTGATAAAAATTAACGATTAATTAATAGTTAATTCCAGAGGTGTACCAAGGTTGGTGAGGAGGTGCGGTCGCACCGGGCATCAAGACTTGAGGGCTATCAAAATGCCCCTCAAAAAATGAAAAACTTTGAAATGGAATTTAAGTGTCTTTGCCGTGCCAAAGTTCATGCCCGTTGTTGAAAAGTTGATGAACAATTTTTTTTTCTTGTTAAGCACATTTGGCCATCGTGTGTCTGTTGAAGATTCTGTTATCGACTTTATTGACACAGAAAAAAATGCCGCCGGGATTGAATGATTTTGAAGAAGCTAGAGGCGGACGACCTCGACTTCATGGACTGCTGAGGTCTTCTTCGGCACGCTTGATCGTCTGCACACCTTCTTCTCCAATTCCACTCACCGTTGTGAAGTGCTGATGAAAACTACTCGAATGAGTCTCAAATGATTAGCCGAAATACGCTGGAGCGCGAGAAGCAGAAGTGGTCAAAATGGTTAAAAGCCACTTTCTGAAAATTTTAACTGAGAGAACAGAAAATTCAGAAACGAGATCCGCTGCTGACAGCTTGCTGGTGGTAATACAGTCATTCACGTTCCTGACGTATCTAGGGTTCTGTTCTTGGCACCGGTTTTATCGGAAATAAATGACGCGCAGACATATATGCAGAAGAAGGACATGAGCATTAAGGATTGTGCAGTAAAAATTAAAGTTTTGAGTGAATTCCTCACAATTTCGAGGGGAAAAAGTAGCCGATGCGAGTTTGAGCTATGCGCAGTCGGTGTGTTCTGAACTTGGAATCCCTACGGAGCCACAGCGGCGAATACGTCGTAAAAATAAAATACCTGGAGAAGAAGCCGCCGATGCCGGGTTAAGCTACAGAAATAAACTTTTGTTGGAAATATGCGCTTTCTTGGACAGAGTGAATCAGGAGATTTCAACAAGAATTGCACAACTGCTTGAGGTTGCTGACAAGTTTGGCTTTCTTTCTCCAAAGCAACTGTTAGACGATCGAGTCGACATTGATCTTCACAACGCTCCTGATGATGATATCAACAAGGATGAATTTTTACTCGAGAGATAGCGACTACTGAATTTTGTCGCAGCATCGTCGGCCTTGAACTTAAAGGACCAAGGGCCTATGGAATTACTTGCCTTCATTCAGAAACATCAGCTTTCCCATTCAGTACCCGACATTGTCATCTTACTGTGTATGTTCCTAACTCTAGGAGTTAGTATAGCTACATGTGAAAGAAGTTTCACCAAACTCAAATTAATCAAAAACTATCTCAGGTCAACTATGAGAAACTTGAGATTAAACAACTCGCAATTTAATCAATCGAACATGAGCTGGTCAATGATGTGAGCTTCGACACAGTCATTAATGACTTCGCTAGTCAAAAAGCTCGTAAAGTGAATTTGTAATTTTTAATTTACATTTTAAAATGTGTTTCTATCTTTGTTAAATGCGGATAAAATCGATAAAAATAATAAACGTGTAAATTTTTACTCGGAATTTTTTTTAACAATTTCGGGCGGGGGAGGGGGGATCAAAATATTCACCGCACCAGGCTGCATTTACCCTAGGTACGCCGCTGCCTTACTCAAGTAAATTTAAGTAGGAAGCCAGAGGACAATTTTTTTAAAATTCTTGAGACTAACGGGAATTGAACCAGTCCGTTCTACGGCACCAAATCGCCTAGCAACAATTGCACACGTCCTCTGGCTTCCTACTTAAATTTACTTGTATAAACAATTATTTGAAGCAAAATTGTATTGTCTATATATGTTATCCATGTTTACAAGAAGACCTATCGGCCTTTGTATAACTAATACGGATATTATGTTATGTGTTTGTTGTTACTGAGGATATTTCAATACCTGTACGGGATGTTTGTTGTTGTTGTAATAGTCCTTGTCTCGATTGGTCCGTTCGGGTGACTTTGTGTGCACGATTTGAATGCCTTACTCACCCGCATCGTTGAAGATAGAAATCATTGGAGGACTCTGTCTGCTGAGAAGTCCAATGTGGTACCCCTACGACCCTGAAGGGTTACGAGATTTTAGGCTGTGATTCTTCTCTCAATTACCACTGTAAATGTCCAACTCTCGTACCCATACAAATAGAAAATGTATGATTTTTAGATTTACAGGCCTATAATGGTACATATGACAATCAATACAAGGTAACTACGTGAAACATAACAACAATTGTACTTACGTAAAACACAGGTTTATACAATGCTTCAATCAGACACGACAGACTATAACTAAAACTAGTGGGTAATGATGTGCACATAAGAAAACATACAAATTACAATACACAAATCATATTCAACGTTTCAACCAAATGGTCTTTATCAAGATACACACAAAACATCAAAAGACGACGAATGGAAAAATTATCACAACAAACAAACGTATCCAACGGAAATATGGACTTGAGATGCCGGAAGGTCAGGAAGTACATAGAAAACGTAAATATGTGTGGAAACGAAACGAAAAAAAAGATGAGTAAATGACGGAACAAAAAGAATAAAGACAAAGACCACACTAGCATAGAATAAAGACAAATACTCTGGTCTTTTCTTCCCAGGAGGTTGATATTATCTTTAGGATTTATGATGGTCATATATTTATAGATTTCCCTCCCAATTTTTCCCATGGTCCATCTGTTCATCCAATTTTCTTTGTTCACAGATTTCAGCATCATTTCAACTGTGAGCATGGTTGTTTGTGTATATGGCTGTTCTTGTCGAGCTCCCATCTTTGCTAGTCTGTCTGCCTTGTCATTGCCAGGTGTGTGAGTGGACAGATATCTACTGCATAACAAGGCTGACTTAATCAGATGTAAATAGCTGGTTGGCATGGTGATATATTTTCACCAGCTCAGGCTTACAATGTCCATCACATTCTAGTGCTTGAAGAGCGGACATAGAGTCTGTGAAAATCACAATGTTGTGGACGTTTGATGGAAAGGCATCAAATATGGTCTTAAAGTGGCACAATGCAACCTCTAGTGCTGTTATTTCGGCTTCATAGTTAGAACATATCTCCCCACAGGCATCAAAAAACTTGCCAAATGTTTTGTCTGGATATTCTATATAGACACCATAACCTGCTTTGATGGTGGCCTTGAAAGCAGACCAATCAGTATAGACATGAATCCATTGTTCTGGGTAGGTGTCTATTGTTTTCTGTGTTGCTTTCATAAGACTTACTGGGTCAGAACTTTTCGTTGCATTATCTCTTAATTGTGTCTTGATTTCCGGCAATTTAAAACCTGCATGTGGTGGTAAACTTTTTTCCACTCTTTGCAGTTCTTGTCTCTT
The DNA here is from genome assembly GCA_034231615.1 of Meghimatium bilineatum. NCBI lineage: Eukaryota > Metazoa > Mollusca > Gastropoda > Stylommatophora > Philomycidae > Meghimatium > Meghimatium bilineatum. The sequence goes on along the minus strand of CM067322.1, from coordinate 62,191,075 downwards.
GTCTGGGAGGTGATAGCTGTCTTTTATTTCATTGACAAGGCTTAGAACTGACTTTTGTTTTATTCCGTTGTTTGGTTGCCAGTTTTCTACAAGTTGTTTGCAAGTTTTTTCTACAAATGTAGAACCCCGTGAGATGCGGAGAGATATAGCTGCAATGGAGGCTTATGAAAGAAGCAGAAAAATGAACAAAGACCACCCAAATAAACAAGCAAGTTTTATTAAGATACTGCTTTATGAATTTTTACTTGGAGGCTTTGAATAATAATTTAGAAGGGAAAAGCAATGCTAATATGCTTGGAAACAAGCAGACTACAGAAGATGGTTTAATATATCATTATCTGCCTTAGGGTCATCTCCCCTTGGGATTTCCTGTAGGGGTTTACTTCTCTAAATATATATATATTTTTTTAAATATCCAGTCTCTATTGGTTTTTCTCTGTTTTTGCTGTAAGACGTCGCAGGGTTGAATAACGACCGGGCCATTGCTTATTTGGTCGCTTGATTTGCAATAACATTATGACATATCAGAACGTCTGTAACACCTTCAATCTACCTTCTTCTTGGTCTTTCTCTGTATCTTGCTGTTTCTATTTTCATGTTGTATGCTGTTGCCGCTGGCCAATAAGAATTTATTCTCATAAGTGTTCTAACCATTTCAGTCTGTTTTTCAATATACTTCACCACAGATGTTGTTCCCCTGTCGAAGATGGATGTGTTTGGCCATTGGCGCAAATAAAACGGCGACACAATGCATTTCGATTCTCTAGACTACATCCTTCTTGGAAATCTAGATTGGATCGAGGTCCTGCTACAATAGAGATCCAGCAGGAATTTTGAGGATGAACGCTGAAGAAGAAGTTGTTGTTCCAACAGTTCTTGTAATTTCTTTTTGCTTGCTGCTTTTCTTAGACATCTCATTTCACACGAAGTAAGCTGTCTCTCTTGTTCTTTAGTTAGTGTCTATGTCTAACATTATAACACATCGTTGAATTTATTATTTGTCTTTTGGTTTCCATCGGGATTAATGTGTGTTTCAAAATTGGTGTAAGTTCACAATTCACGTAGTTTGCTTTTGAAATTTTAAAATGTATCCTCTTGCTTCCTACTTGAATTTACTTGCATAAGCAATTATTTGAAGCAAAATTGTACTGTCTATATATTATTTATGTTTACAAGAACCTGCCTGTTTATGTTTTTGACCCTTGTAGAATGAATATGGATGTTATATGTTTGTATTACTGAGGATACTTCAATACTTGTACGGGATGTTCGTTGTTGTTGCAATAGTCCTTGTCTCGATAGGTCAGTTTTCAGTGACTTGAGTACATAGTTTGAATGTCTTGACAAAATCGCATCTTTTATTGGAGATACAGTTAGTCCAATACTGAAAAACCTGTTTAGCTGCCAGGCGATTATGTGCAGTTAGAATGGGCTGGTTCAATTCCCGTTGGTCTCAAGAATTTAATTTATCCTCCTGCTTCCTACTTGAATTTACCCGACTTTAGCACTGTCTCTGGGTCACAAATCACGGCTAAACTTGATTTGGAAACACAATATCAGTGTTAAAATGAAAACTAAACTGTATAACTCACTAGTGCGTTCTTCTTCTTCTGCGTTCGTTCTCTTATAACCACAATGAATATATCGTGTGATTTTTTCCGGGGAGCGTGAAATACGTTGTGCTGCATGTTCCACAGTAAAATAATGTTATTTGCACCTCTGTTGGCCATTTGTAGTCTGGACGTCCGAGGCCCAGCACATCCGTTTTCGTCTTGCCTTTAATTCGGGTAGTAGGCTTCCCTAGTCCGTGATAGTTTAGTTCGTTGTTGTATTATATTGCTCTCTCTCTCTCACACACTCATTTGCCAAAGTGTGAACAAGGCGTCTGTGCAATTAACCCCTGTTTTCTGAAGCCAAATTGAGAAAAAATCCGAATCTTCTGAAGCTCGACTTGATATCTTTACTAATACTCAGGATACTTCATCCGCTTCTGATAGGATTAAACTTGTTCCTACTTTTCATCACCTATTGACCCTTTTAGTATGAATACGGATGTTATATGTTTGTGTTACCGAGGATACTTCAATACTTGTACGGGATGTTCGTTGTTGTTGTAATAGTCTTTGTCTCGATTGGTCCTTTCTCGGTGACTTGAGTACACAGTTTGAATCTCTTGACAAAATTGCATACTTTTTTTGGGAGAATGCGGTTAGTCAAGTACGGAAAACTCCGTTTACTCGAGTTGCAATGAGATTCGGTGCCGTCGGAAGTACCTTGTTAAATTCTCGTTACTCTAAATAATTCATAACTCTACTGTCCGTCGAATCTTGTTCAAACATTATTCCATTCTCCAATAAGATTCTGAAACTTATTCCGCTTTCCAGAACTTTCATTTGGTTGCCTATAGGCGTGACAAAAGTCTTAATGACATCGTGGTCCACAGTCACCTCAGGTCTTATGTTCCTGCTCACTTTGGCACTATTCGTTGCAAATTGGCCATTGCTACACATGCCCCTATGTAATTCAGATTCGCTCTGTTTCATTTCCTAAGAACATTTTCAAAATCGACGATGCCTTTGCATGTGAATCCCGTAATGTTAGTTTTGTTAGTTGGTCGGTTAGTAGGTTAGTTAGTTAGTCGTCGGATCATCATCACTGCAAATTGGACAAGTTCATAGTTGCTACGATCTCTCCCTTAGTGTATCCGTCATTACACTTCTACTGACAGTACCAGTCCTATGCTAGTTGACCATAATTCTTCTGCGTCCTCCAAAATGTTCACTTCTAGCAACATCGCATTTCAAACCCTGATCTGTAATCCTGGTCATTAAAACGGAATCATCATCCACACTAGTCTCCCTCTCGCGTGCTATATCTCTTAATGTGTTCAAAACGTCAACTCGATCCATTGCCCTGTGCTACAATGTCGCATGACACCAGTTGATATACTCTTTCATTGCCTCGAACACCCACATATCTCGGCACGAAATTAAATGTAACCACTTTCTGCCTCGCCTTCCTCGAGGCCTTAATCCACTGTTCGCGAATGAGACCCACTTGTACCTTCCGAATCATACTCATAGTCACTCAAGGTACAAACCTGCGTTACCTTCTGTGTGCATACCCATTCAAATGCCATGATCACCGCCATAGTCATGCCACTCGTAGTAATCGCACATGCCCCACTCTCCTCCCTGGTCGTTTTACTTGCGCACTGAGCTGTGAAGGTCCAAGCACTGCGAACGTGTCTAATCACAGATCCATCAGTGTATATAATCGCATCTCCCTCTTTGACATTCTCACTGACCAAAGTATGCACTTCTTTAACCACAGTTGCGGTACACCATGCTCTGCATTCCCTGCTAAGTGATATTACTACAGCCAAACAAGTTTCTTCTTATTCTCTTTCGTTCACTTGGAACATGTCTAAATCTGTAATTCTGTCTCCTGAATAAAACTCACTGTTTTTTGTAGTTCATACAATGGCCCATAGAGCTTTGATTCCATTGTTGTTTCCTATGGCCAATATGTCTGCCTCAGCATTTCATACTCAGAACACTCTTGAAGTATATGTTTGGCACTCTGTGCTGCCTGTCCACATGTACACATGGCTGTGTTGCCAATCTTGAACTTTGTATACATGTAACTGCGGAGTCGGTTGTGTCCTGTTCTGAGACGTAGAATTATAACTTGCTCTGGTCTGTTCATAATATGATAGTCATCTTGTGTTGGTGTTTGTGGCTTTCTTATTGACTTGATCATCTGTTTTTTCTGATGGTAGGTGATTGGTATATCTGGTTGGTCTTCGGCAGCACCTTCCTTAGCCAGTTGGTCTGCTTTTTCATTTCCTGTTATTCCACAGTAAGAGGGTATCCACTGCATGGTTACCCTATACTGGTAAGACAATTTGCTAAGTAGTTTTTTCAAGTCTGTTAGTTTTCCAGACTGGAGTGCTTGAAGCACTGACCTTGCATCTGTCAGAAATACCACAGGCTGTAGGTCAGAGTTGGAGTTCAGCAGTTTTTTAGCTGCCACACTAATTGCCTGGATTTCTGCATCATAATTATTGCAGAATTTTCCTGTCGGTGTTCTGATGGTATCTCTAGGCTTGTGTGGATATTCTATATATACACCTGCACCTCCATTCCTCACAGCATTCTGTGCTGACCCATCTGTGTATACTCTGACCCATATATCTTGTGGATATTCCTCATCCAGGAAACTGAGGGTGACTGTCCTTCGCTGCACACTGTTCTGTTCGTCCTCGCTTAGTATTCCTTTCACATGGGTCTGAATGTATATTGGCATTACATGCCTTTCACTCCACGGGGTTTGTTCTGGTACAGGCCTTAAGGGGCTGTCAACTTCAGGTAGGTCTGTAAGTTGTCTGCGGAGTCGTTTAGCATGATGGATAAAGCTGCTTCTTTTCAGTCGTCCCATTGCTAGATTTTGGAATCTTTCCTTCATTGGATGACTTGGCATACACTGAAACTTTTCTGCCTGAATTAGTACTTTTGTGTCTCTGCGTTCGCCAAGTGTTTGCATTCTTCCCATTTTCTGCATCTCTGCTATGGGTGTTGATTTCATTGCTCCCAACATTATTCTAAGTGCCTGGTTTTGCACTTTATCTAGATCTTGTAATGTGGTGTTTGATGCAGGACACCACGCAGCTGAACCATATTCCAGGTGTGGTCTTATGCCTTGCTGGTAAACTTTACTGAGTATATTCCCACTGGCTCCCCATGTGGTTCCACTTAGTTTTCTCAGGATAGCTAACTTCCTCCTGGCTTTTGTTGTTGCTTTGTTTATGTGCTGCTTCCATATCAGTTTATCATCAAAAGTAACTCCGAGATATGTGGGTTGTTTGTCTTCTTTCAAGAGCTCTCCATCTATATTGATATGACCGGCTTTTTGTTTTGGTGAGAGGGTAAAAAGTGTAGTGCTGCACTTATCTGTGTTAATGCTGACGCACCATCTATTAGCCCATAAGGTTAGGGCATCGATAGCTCTTTGTATTTGTTTAGTGGCCACTGTCGCATGTTCTTCTGTGCACCAGATCACCAGGTCGTCAGCATACACTGCCACTTTGATCCCGTGTGGTAGTTCAGCAACTAGGTCATTGATGTAAACCAAGAAAAGTGTGGGCGACAGGACTCCTCCCTGGGGGACTCCATGACGCAGTAGAACTTTCTTGCTCTTGCGACCATCTAATTGTACACTGGCTCTTCTATTATGCAGGTATGCTTTTACCCATTTGTACATTCTTGAGCTAACCCTGCAATTTCGCAATTTCTTTAGGAGCCCTTCTTTCCAGACCTTATTAAATGCTTTTCTGGGGTCTATCCATGCTTCTAGTACCAGTTTCTTTTCTTGGAAGGCATCCTCAATCTCTTGGGAGAGGTAGGTTGCCTGATATTCAGTAGAGTAGCACTGTCTGAAACCTGCTTGCTGTGATACCAGAAGGTTTTCACTTTCAAGGTACCACTGCATCCTAAGATTAACAATGCGTTCCATTGTTTTGCATAGACAGCTTGTGAGGCTGATGGGCATGTAGTTGGAGACTGTGTTGCCATCTTTTCTTGATTTGAGGAGTGGTATCATTATTGCTTCTCTCCACGCCTGTGGTACATTACCCGTGGACCAGCTTGTGTTAAAGATCTGCAGTAGCTTTGCTCTTGCTGCAATTCCCAGGTTTCTAATCATTTTATTGGACACTCCATCAGCTCCAGGGGACTTTTTCATTTTCAATTTGGATATTGCATGCTCCAGTTCTCTCATTGTGATTGGTGCCTCCATGACTTCAGGTATAGGTTCGCCTTGTCCAATTTTTTGCTGGTTCTCTCGAACCTCCTGTTGTTTGTCTGGGATGACTTTGATGTTATTGTCTTCTGCAAAGGAATCTGCAAAGTAATCAGCCGCATGTTTACTTGTTAAAATGTTTCTATCTTTATAAAGTGTGATCCTGGTATTTCTCCCTGTACCTTCATCATTTAGTTGTTTTACAAGTTTCCATAATTTCCTAGTATCTCTTTCTAGGTTCAGCGACTCTGTTTTTATCTTTCCAGCTACTCCGTCTGGCTTGTAACTTGGCTCTTTGAAATTTAGCCTTTGTTTGCTGATATTTGTTGTGATGTTCTTGGCTAGGTCTGTTCTCAGACTGCTGTCTAGATGTTTCCATCTCATTTTGCAGCTTTTCCAGTTCATCATTCCAGTAGGGTTTGTAGTTTTTGCGTGCCCCCCTGCGTATGGTTTTACTAGCAGCATGTAGTATACATCTATTAAATTCACTCACTGCTCTATTGATGTCTTTGTCCAAGTTCATGTCCTTAGCTAGAACACTGGTTAAATGCTGGTACATTTTCCAGTCTGCCCTCTTATAGTTCCACCTAGTGAGCGTGCTGCTGTCCTTGGTAAATTCATTGTGGATTTCCAGAAATACTGGTCTGTGGTCACTACCCCCAAGCTGCTTTCCAACGAGACGTGTGATGTTCCATTCCATGCCTGGTGAGTGGAATGCCAGATCTGGTGTAGAGGTGGTGTGCCATGCTCTCGAGTAGAAGGTTGGTGAGTCAGCTGGCTGGTTAATAAGGATGAGATTATTTTCATCCTGCCAGCTCTCAAGTTCCTCACCTCTCTTGTCGATATGATCGTAGCCCCAGCTCTTAGAGTGGCTGTTGAAGTTACCACACACCACAAGCCTCTCTTTATCTGGAATTGTGTCTAGTGCCAATGGTTTATCATTTGGGCAGTAGTAGTTCAGGAGATGGAATTCTGCAGTCTATTTTTAGGTGGAGCATCTGGTATTCTGCCCCTTCCATATATACTTCCAGCTGACATGCGCTGATATTGTTTTTAACAAGTGTCAGAATTCCACCCTTTCGCCTGTCCTTTCGGTCAGATCGGTAGCACTGGTAGCCTCTGATTTTGAAGGCTATGTCGCTGCTGAGGTGTGTTTCTTGGATACAGCATATATTAACTTGTTCTTCACTGGACATTTTCAAGTTCCAATTTTTTGATGTATCCATCACTTTTACTGTTGATACCCTCAGCATTCCAGTGCATTATTTTTATTTGGTTGTTTAAAGTTTGTTTGGCCAGTAGCTCTATTCCCTTGCCTCCTGGCTCCTCGGGGCAATTGAGAAGGACTTTCAGTAACTGAGGTTGGGCCCTTTCGAGGTATAGGGCCCGGCACCGTCCCTGCCTGAACTTCCGCCACAGGGCAGGCACCATAACTTTTTATAGATACAGACATGTTTCCATTGTGTTTTGTGCGTGGCATCCTGATTAACTAAGCCCCATCACCACTGCACGGTGCTGGCCTTGATGGGGAGTATGCAGACCTGAGAAACAAGACATGGCCCACCCCAATCAGTGTTGAAGAGAAACTGTATGGCACAGTGGACACTCTAAAAACAGACATCAGCCTATATAATAGAATCCGAAGTCCCAACCTGACTGAGTAATGATCGCCGAAGAAGAAGAAGAATTACAACGTGTTCTGGTCTATTCATAATGTGATAGTCATCTTGTGTTGATGTTTGTGACTTTCTTATTGACTTGATCATCTGTTTTTTCTAATGGTAGGTGATTAGTACATCTGGTTGGTCTTCGGCAGCACCTTCCTTAGCCAGTTGGTCTGCTTTTTCATTTCCTGGTATTCCCACAGTGAGAAGGTATCCACTGCATGGTTACCCTGTACTGGTAAGACAGTTCATTAAGTAGTTTTTGCAGGTCTGTTAGTTTTCCAGACTGGAGAGCTTGAAGCACTGACCTTGCATATGTCAGGAATACCTCGGGCTGTGGGCCAGGAATAGAGTTCAGCAGTTTTTCAGTTGCTACCCTAATTTCCTGAATTTCTGCATCATAATTATTGCAGAATTTCCCTGTTGGTTTTCTGATCGTATCTCTAGACTTGTGTGGATATTCTATATAGGGCCTATACACCTGCACCTCCATTCCTCACTGCACATATTCGAAATCTGCAGGTAGAGGTATCTATTCCACAATTGCTGCCACATCTTGCAATCTGCAGACGCTTTATATGACATCCTCAGCACGTCCCATCCACGACTTCCCTCTCTTAAGTCTGCTGCCTTTAACTTTCTTTGGGTTTTTTTAATACAACGGTTGTTCCTTATCTGCATGTATTTGAAGTTACGCCATTGCACGGCAATACTGTAATCTGTGCTCTGCTGCTGAACAGTAATCCCGTAATGTCATTTACGTTATCGTATGTAAACGTTGTGACAAGAAGTATATCGGTGAAACGGACTTACAATTGAGTGACCGCTTCTGTATGCATCTTCATGCTATAAAACACAGAGAACCTAGCCCTATAGCTATTCATTTCAATGGTGATTGTCATGGAGCCTTCAATATCCAGGTCGCTGTCCGCAGATTCTGCACCGCGGATAACAAATCTAGGTAAGCTCTTGAAAATCAATGTAGGCCTATTTTTGAGTTTGGTACTTTCAAGTCGTTTGGACTTAGTTCAGAACATTCACTTGTTTAAATTTTGTTGGTGTAGTCCTTATTGTACTGCTATCCATTTTTTGTTGGGTAATCATTTTTTATACAGGCCTATATTATCATATCCCGTCCAATTTTCAGCAAAACCCGCTTCCGTGACTACATGTTTCCAGATATATCATTGTCACCTTGAAATTTGTATTGTTTTAAATGCCAATAGTGCATCTAGTATCTTTGTGGTGGTAACATTGTTTTTACTGTTTTCATTGTTTGTTTTATATATTCTTGAGAACGACCTAACGGTTCGAAATGTTGAAAATGTCTTATGTATTGTAATGTGTGTGTTTTCGTGTTTACACCTCATAACCCCTTAGTCTGAGATAGTCCGTCTGTTGTCCAAGTGAAACATAAAAAACCAGTGTTCTACGTAAGTACTATTGTTGTCCCCTTTCATTGCAGTAGGCTTATTACCTAATATTGTTGGAAATGTTCATCATATTTGTCTTGCTGAGCTTGTTGTGAGAGTATAATTTTGTTGTCTTTGTTTTTCTCCGGAATATTTGTAGTTGGAGGTTAGTTAGTAAGTTCTTGTACAATATGGAATAGCGTTTTGCTGTTTCCCGTGTTAGCTGCTAATTCTGTTTCTGAGGAAAACATTTGTATGAGATCGTGTTTGTGAGGTCGGTAGGACACGATGGAAAAAACTTGCTACCACAGAAATGACTTGTCTACGTATAATAATTATCGGAGTAACAATATGAGACGAAATCAGAAACGAAAACATCAGAAAACTAACCAACATAAAAGACAACAAATTTACTGGTTTTCACATGTTTCCAGACTACTATCAGACAGTGCTCATGTAAAAACATTTGCTATACAGACACGGTGTATACAAAGTCAAGGGAAACCATGCAAAAGATGGATCACAGAAATAAGGAATCAACGAAAACAAACATATATGAAGTATACACACACAAAAAGTCATCTCCAGAGAACTCGTCTACCCCTGACTCTACAAACAGGTAAACAAGAAAGGACAAAAATTATAATGATCAGTTGACGAGATTTTCCGAAGTAAGGCTTTCTCCAAAATCTGGCTACTATCATAAAAGAACCGGAAACACCATACAGTTGAAGAAAACAACAACAATGTTGAGAGTCGTCAGTGAAATTGCAAAACTCGCGCAAGTGAGAAGGTAATATTAATAATTATTATCTTTAAAAAAAAATATAGCCTACAAACATGTGCTTTCCATACTTATATGTCTGCTATCATTATTAATTGCCGTCTCCGCAACGATAGTTGGCTGCAACGGATCTCTCTGTCTGTCTCATGCTAGCACTGTGACTGTGGTGGTGTCACAGTAGGTAGTGAGTAGGTAGTCTTGTGTAGTAACCTTCCATCGTGTGATGTTACTCTCCCACTTGTATCTTTGCCTACCTCTTGCTCGCTTCCCTTTGACTTTACCCTCAAGTAAGGTCTTCAATAAGGTGGCATGTCTTTTAATTGTGTCCAAAATATTTTATTTGCCTGATCTTTAGTAGGCGTAGGTACTTGGACACAATTTTCTAAATAATGCTACATAATTACAAATAATATAGTTAGATAGCCCTTAAAAATTGCAATTCAACGATACCTCAACCAAGTCTGTACGTCAACCCTGAAAAAATTTACGAATTTTTTTTCTAATTAATTTGACATCAAATAGTTTACATGAAACATATAGGAAAATATAAATAAAACTTGTCCCCACAAAATGTAGTCAAGCTGATAATTTTTAAATTATATTTGTTATTTTCAATAATACAACATACAAACTATACATATTTTGTTCGCGAAGACAAGACGAACTTATTGAATTGCTTATTGATCCCACTTCTGGCGGTGGGCGTCAATGCACGCGCCGAAGTTGATTGGTTTTCTCGTGGAACTCAGTGACATCGTCTACTTAAAAATTAAAACAGTGTGCTATTTATAGTACAGTGTACGTAGGAAAGAAAGATGTACCATTTATACCATGATATGATGATGGACAGCAAGTCTGAAAAACAAACCAGGAAGTATTTATGAAATTAACTTCCAAGAAAGCTAGTTTCTGAACACCATATTAAAGAAAAAGCTATTTTTTTTCAGTCACATTAAGAGACATGATGGCATGGAGAGGGTGTTACTGGAGTGGATGATAGAAGGCAACAGGGGCAAAGTAAATTACCCAGTAAATTTTCCGGTGATGATTTTCTGATGAGAGAAATCATTCTCCCAGGCATTTTGGTTATATTCCTTATGATTTTGTTTTCTTAACTGTTTTTGTTGTCTTGATAAAGGTCCCAATTGGACAGACACGTTGACAATTGTATTTGTTCTTTGTTTTATTGTTATTTTCTATATTTAATTATTTTATATTGACAGTTATCTTCAGTAACCTGTCTACTTTATTTAGTATTTACCTCTTGTTATTCAAGAAGAATATGGTATGATTTGTATTAGATAATCATAAAATAATTGAAGAATATTCTATAATGCACATTACTTTTCAACTGTTGAATTTTTTTAGACATTACTCATAATTTCAGTAACATTGTCATCCTTTTCACTCAAACCATGGCCTAGTTTGCAATAATTGTGATTTCTACAATCTTATATTAGCTCCTTTATCACAGAGGTCAGCTCAATATTAGATGGTTGGAAGTAATAAATACAGACTTGTGGAAAAGGTCAAAATAGTAATGGTTAATGGTAAAAGTGAAGATTAAAGAGGAATAATGCAGTGAAAAATAAAAATAATATAACAATGAGGCCAGGTATGCTCTGGACTGGAAACCACTGGAAAGAGTAAAGAAGTGATGACATGGGTCAGAAGAAGTCAGAGTAATCTAAGTCTTGTGGACAATAGTAAATACAGCATTAAATAGAATGTATTGGTGAGTTACAGCTCAGTGTTCCAAGGATAGGAAGAAGTTAGTATATACGGTTGGATATAGATATGTGTAAGAAATAAACTTTTTAAAAATATATGAGTCTTAAATTGCTTATTCATGATCTTCCTGCAGGTATTCTACGTGGTTAACTGTTAATAACATTACCAACAAAGATGAGATTTGCAATTCTGCTAGTACCTTAATGGGACACCAATTCTTTGCAGCATTTGCTTCAACATCTCCAGTTGTAAACCAAACAGTTCTGGAGGATCTGAGACTTAGCGATTCATGTGTGAAAGTAAGGCAGGGGTAAAAATAGCAGTTAGTCAAGATTATATTATACATACCCAGTAGTTTATCATCTGTGTGTTATCAGTCCCTGAAAGGAAAACATAGGGTAACAACAGTATGATGCAAAGGGTTTGCTTTGGTCTTGTGTGATTCTCAGGTCTAGCAGATAGTCATAACCCAAAAGGCACTTCTCTGTTTGCATCCTGATAACACATTGCTTCAAAGCATGTGTGAAAGCCCTGGCTAGTGCTCAGGGATTGATGCTGGAAAATGTAGACTAAGATGCAATGAGAATTGTTTGCACAGAAGACAATGTCCCTGATCAACATCTTTTGATCTCCACAGCCAAAACACTGACTGTACTGTGCATGACAAAAACAGTAATGAGCCTGGATTGCCAGTTCTAGCAACCCAAGTTTGTATGTTTAGGTGAGATTGACCCAATGAATCATGACACATTATCTAATAGAATTTCTATGGTGGAGGCAAAACTAGCTAGATAGAAGCACATAATGCAAGTGAGAATACTTTTTGGACAATGAAATAAGAAAGAAGTGGTCAAGGCAGTGTTCATTATTATTGAGACTTAGCGATTCATTTCCAGAAAGCCATCTTCTAGAAGCACCTTATAAGTCAAATCAGCACAGTCTGTATACCTAATTGAAGAATTTTTACTTGCTGGGAAAACTATCACAATGAGCATATCAGATAGAACAATTGAAGTCACATAATTAATTATTTTGTCATAGGAACTAGTTCTTGTTTCCTTGTATGTTTCCTGCTCAAGAGCTTATGACAATGGAGTTCTATGGGCTAGGTGGTAGTCAGGGCTCAAAGGATTAACATGTAGAAAAGAATGCGCAGAGATCTTCCTATGTAAGAAAGATTTAATTACAAATTACTATCAGCAGAAAGTGCAATGATTATAGTCTTAACACCAAAATGCCAAGCATAATAAAAGAAGCTGAGGTTAATGAAGGCTAGAAAGAATTTCTGAGGAAAAGACTTGAGTCAGAAGAAAAATATTGCTATTAAAATCAGATAATGATTTGACATAGACATATAAAGAGAGAATTTTGTTTTCCTCAGAGGTTGAAGGAAATCAGATCTGATGATGGCTCACACTTACGTTTGTTTGTTGAAGGAGGAGGCTGTTCAGGGTTTCAATACAAGTTTGAACTTGATTCAATAATAAATGAAGATGACAAGTTAGTGAGTTTGTTACTGTTTACAGTTTTTGTAATTTTAAGTTGCTTTTCCTAAAAACTGCTAATGGTAATATTTGTGATGAGAAGTAATTCATTTAGATTTGAACAGTTTGCTCTTAATAGCCTTTCCAGGCAAAAGCATAGGTCTTCCTCAGTTGACTAACAGAAGTTAAAATGCATAATGTTTGTTTTCTTAAAGGCAAGGTTGTGTAAGGAGGGTTTATGGATGCATGTTTAATCCCAAAAGTGTGTCTAATGGGAGTGTCTAGAGGTGAGGGAAGGAAATGTATATTTTTTTGGGAGACCGTAAGATCGCATAATCAACACCTGACTGGGACTGAGTCTACATACACTGGGATGGCTGCTGGAATGGAGCACTTATGGAAGTGTCCCACTTACTGTGATGCTAGTTTCTAATCAAGAATCAAGGGTGTCTAATACAACAGTATATTAGGATTATCACATCCTGCCAGGAGTGAATAATATATGTCTGGGCCAACTAGTTCATCACCCATATCCAATTATAGTAAATCTGACATTCTTCACCACCTAGAAGTCTGCCACAAAAGAACAAAGGTGCAATGTTCACTGGTTTACATCTCTCCATCATCCATGGGGACCATTTGACAGAAGACAAAAGTAAGAAATTGAGGCAAGACAAGCAGTGAGAATGATATTTTCATAGGTGATGGTTTGTCAGCATATCCCTCAAATTTCCTTAGTTGCCTCCCATGACATGCATGGAAAGAAGACTGTGATGAGCTAGTAATTCAGTAGCCACAGAACAAATAATACTTGTGATAGGATGGTGTTGCTCAGTTCACCAAGTCATAATTGCCTCAAGCAGGGAGACAAATCCGTCACTTGGAGGAACTTGAATTAAATCTCAGGTATCTGTTACCGGTACTTATTTTTCTTTTTTCTTGTATATGTTTCCTGTGTTTTTAATACCTTTTTTTAGAAGCAGCAGTAATGTGGGTTAAGTCATTCACCTGCTGACCTTGGTTCTGAGTGCCCTCACTTTTTGTAATTTGAAATAAAAATTACTCATATAATTCACCCAGCCACTAGGTAGGGTGCCAGATTTCATTCTCAGGGAAGATTGAGGAGTGGTGCTATAGATACTGCATAAGTGCAGTAGATGTTGCTATACATGCAGAGTCTGGTCAACCACTGACTGGGCAGTGAGCACTTATGGGAAATCGTGTGCTATGACACTGGTTCATAACTAAACTTACCTTTTACCTTTTTCTCTAATGCATTTAATTTTAGTTTTGCTACTATGTATTATCATCTCCCTAGCATTGGAATGTATCTTGTAATTCTTGTGTACATGTCTTCATTGGGATATCACAGTTTCTTTTTTCATCTATCACTAACATTCCACATATGGATGGTTTTAAAATCTCACCATTGGCCTATTTGGCCAATTGTAATGCAACAGGAAACTCAGTAGATGACATGCCAATATAGTGAGGCTATGCTCTTGTGGAAACACTGCAGAATTTCAGCAGTAAAATTATGTTTCCCTTTACCCTGTATGGTGCAACATTCAGAGAAACAAGAATTGCACATCATGCTGTGATAACCAAATGAGCTCTGGCCCTGACCATGATCCTAGCTACCAATGTATACTGAGTGACTGGTTATGAACAAATAGCACATGGGATGTAGTCCTATGTATCTGGTCAAACTAGATATGCATCAGGATATAGCCCAGCGAACTGCAGAATCAAGATGTGACCAGTATGCATAGTGGCATAAAGGAACTAAAAGTGGTAGCCATTTAAAAAATAATGAATGGAAAAGAAATTGGAAGTGTTCACATGGTAAATAAATGGAAGTATAACAACTACACCAACATCTCTTTCTATAATTAATACAGCCTAATACAGTCATATTCCATTATAACAACATGGTCTAGACTAACAAAATATATATGTAATAACAGAAGTATTATATACATTACAAGCAAACAAAGAATAAATGTAATTGGGAATTTTGAAAAATTTTGTTAAATTGGGAAATTTTTTATAAAAGGATGTGCTATACAGAGATTCCACTGTATCATTCAACACCTAATACTGCCTAACCCCAATAAATCTATCCATAAAATCCCCAAAAACAACCTCACCCTTAAAGAGAGCCAACACCAACAAACATGCACACTTAAAAACTAGTCACGTCAATGCACCAAATAACACACCTATTGACACGTCTGTAAAATATAGAAACCCCCTTATCTCACATAAGTCCTACATTATAGGACTCCCAAAAATGATCTCACATTGGGAAATTGATGGTTATCAGAGTAGGACAGAAAATCTCTACTATTTTCTCCATCTTGTGTCATTTTGCTTCTCAAATTGGAGATACTGTAAACTTTCCTTTTTAGCATGAATGCTAGAAATCAGGCGCTTGGTAATAATCTTAATCCATTTGATACTGCATTGATAGTTTTTACTGATTTCTCTGTCAAAACTGCCATCTTCTGTAAAAAAATATTTTCTGTGTATTTGAAACCTGAGATGTTTAATATTTATGCTATTTATGTTTATGCAAGTATTAATTCATTTGTTTCCTTATTCTGCAGAGTATTTGAAAGAGATGGAGCAAAGGTGGTCATAGATACAGACTCTCTAGAGTTAGTTAAGGGATCAACCGTTGATTTCTATCAGGAAATGATCAGATCCTCATTTAGAATTATAAACAACCCTCAGGCAGAACAAGGGTGTTCATGTGGGGCTTCTTTTGCCATAAAACTATGACATATTCTTTCAGATTTCACTCTGGTTTTATAGATAGTTGTGATCATACATAAAAAAAAATTACATTTTAAATAATGGTATTTCTCCAGGGCAGAACATGATTCAGTAAATATCTGTAAATACTTACCTAGTGACATTATCTGCTAAACATTAATCAGTCCCTTGGGCTCATCAGATGTTTACACATTCTCAGGTGCATAAACTACGAACAAGGTTTTTCCATTTGTCTATATTTTTATATGTTCTCAGCACATTTTATGTGATTCTCTGTCAAGTACTTCATGGTCTATCTTATCATTATTTTCTTAGGTCTTCCTCTTCTTTTTCCCTGCAGATTTCATATCATTGTTGGACAACCCATCCACAAACATAACCGTGCAGAAGTCGGATATGTCGACCAAAAGGTGCAGCATTGCAACAAAGCTGTAAAGAGACATAATGCACAAACGTCCTTTTCAGGACGAACGACAAAGAAGAAGATATTGTCTAACTATATCTTTTACTGGTTTTCTGAGTGTGTGTGTCCAATCCATCTTCATTGTCTCTCCTTAATCTGGGTATCGACCAGATCTTGGTCTGTTTGTCTTTCGAGATCTCTTCTTTTTTTTTATCCTGTCTTGTCACCTAATGTTTAGTATAAACAATAATAAACAATTGAAGCATATTCAACTATTGTTGAATTTTTAGGCACCACTGTACAGTACAATGTGGAAGATCAGTTTTTGAACCACAAACTTCTTCTGCGTTCAGCATCTATGGTCATATTATATTGTCAGGGCAAAGTCCACTGTCTTCTCCAAGTCAGAGCGGCTGCCCCATAGCTTTTGCCTCAAGTCTGTATCCTCTGGCCAGGTCTGCTGTCTCTGCTCTTTGTATGTTGGGCAGTCCTGAAAACCACAAACTAATTCATCCAAGTTGGTTTGTGAGGTTATCCACTCTACCACAATGTTTAGTTATCTATTTATACACCTTTTAACTCCCTGCAGAGAATAGGTATTTAATGAACCTCCATCTTTTCCTATTTTTAGCCATTGCTTCCAGCTCTCTCTTAGTTCTACCATGCGCTTGTTTCTCTGCATAGGGTGAAACTTGGAACAGGGTAGGGAAATTTTGTTAATCAATGGAAGCACACATAACGTCACACAAATCAACATTGTGAACAAAAGACCTTGTTAAAGAATACACTCACAACAGAAAATGACAAGTAAGCATGGTACTATTGACATTCACATGGCAAAGCTAAATATAGATATAACCCGGAAGAGTTAAAACTAGGTCAGAGGTCAAACAACACAAGCAGAAAATATATGAAACGTATCCAAATATCCGTGAAAGAAGACAGAGAAATAACGGAACAACAGGATATCATCCATACGACTAATGGGCATTGATCCCAAAGAGTTAAATTATGCCACACTGATATATATATATATATATATATATATATATATATATATATATATATATATATATATATATATATAGAGAGAGAGAGAGAGAGAGCAGTTCTCAAGCTTGTGATGGGCCGGGTAATCTGAGAAGCGCGACTTAATGGCAGTCACCTGCCATTAAATTATTAGTAACATCAGGCTTGAGATGACTCTGGGCCAATATATCCTTCAGGTTATTTTCACATCTGTAAGCAACCAAAGGGAGATTACAGAACACATCACCCATTCTGGGATCCGACTGAAGAAAAGAAAGATGTTGGAATAGGGCATGATGGACAGCAGAGCTATGGGAATGGAAGGTGAAAATTAGATGTCTCTGCATCTAATTCTTTCCTCCGGGTATTTGTTCGTCTTCTTCTTTCCCTGTGGGTTCCAGGGCAATTCCTGTCTTAATCTTACAATGTTTTAAAGTTGGTCTTCTTAATAAATGTCCTATCTATCTCAAGCACCATTTCCTTTTCTTCCTCCACTGGAGTTTGTTTAGTTCTTTGCTTGAACTCCTCATTGATAACTAATTGGTATCTTATACCATTTCAAACTCTTTTTTTTTACATACAGATCATAGATTAGATTTCTTATGAAGCAAAAATAATACTATTATCTGGAAAGACAGAATGATGCCTACTACAATTCTACACAGGCATCTATTGATGAAGGTTTTGTAGTTTTCTGGTTTTCCCGCCATATAACAGCACCTATCTGAGTTATATATTCTTAGTTTTGTACGTGATGTAATTTCTGTTGATTCAATAACAGAAATGTAGTAAAGTTGTTGCTCATCATCAGTTCAAAGCTTAATCTGATACTAGTTTTTTATGAGTCATAATATTGTATGCATAATTTCTGGAAAGGTTAAAGGAGGTGGTGATGTTGCAGAAATATATATTGTTCTCATCATATTCTATTGAAATGGAGGTTGTGTGTAGACATAAAGTGTATGATGTAAAGTGAGAATGAAAAATTGTTGTGAAGATATGCTATGTTGTGTAAGTGCACATTTTTGTGAATATGTGCTTTGCTGTGTGATATGTACAGATTGTTGTGAAGATGTGCAGATTATTGTGAAGATATGCTTTGTTGTATAAGTACAAATTGTTGTGAAGATATGCTTTGTTGTATAAGTACAGATTGTACTTAAAAGATTTAGCTTTCGAACAAGTGTTAATTCGACTGAGTTGGGTTTGTGCAGTGGGCCCATTATCAGCTCTACAACCAAGCTGGTATTCCTATCATTAGCTTGTTTAAAAATTGCTATCTCAGTATTTGTACGACTAGGTTCTGGAATCTGGACTTAATCTTCGTCTGTGTTTGCTTTCTGATAATCAACGAAAGTGTGTGTGGGTTTATGCCAGAGAGTGTGAAGCACTTCATGTTGTGCTACTGGTTTCACAACAGAGCTTAATTATTTTGCACCTTCTGGCCCAATACATCTTTTTTTTGGCATACTTTTATTTCAGGTGACTTCCCTAGCATGTGACAGCCTTCCTGTCACCAGGCAGATGAGTGAATATATGCTTTATGCCATGATGGTTTATCATCCACTGTGCCCTTCGGCTTTGTATGCCAAGATGTGTCCTTGGGTGACAGTTTCTGAGGAGATGATAAACAGTGATTTTAACTTGGGGCAACTTGGTCAATTTCGTTGAAGTAGTCCCGCTACCTGCGAACTTGTCTCGTGTAATTAGATGCTATTGCCTCTTGATACTGGTCCTTATTTAAACTGTGAGCCTCTTCAAGTATAAATAATTTCTGAAATAGTGAAGTTGAACTAAGGTTGGAATGTCCTCTTAGCTGAGGTTTTATTCACTGATATTGTGCAAACCTGTTAAAATATTCTACCCACTTTTTCTTCATATTGGGACAGTATGGGTTCTTACAGTTACCTTTCCGCCATGCAACCTGCTGCTGGAAGACAGCTGAAAGCTTGTTCTCGAGCATGAACATTGTTTTCATTATGGCTATGATATTCTCATTCTTGCACATTGGTGCTGCCTTCTAGCACTGCACTGCCTTCGCATGTACTTACAGACGAATTGTATTTTTCCTGAGACTTTTTCACTATTCTTGGATTAGTGAGCTTTCGGACATGACAACCCATACTTCCAGCACAGCTGTTGTCTTTAACTGTGCTACAACAGTTTTTTTGGCCGTGGGGACCAAGAGGTTCTATACAGAGATATTGTTTGTCTTGTACCCACAATTCTTATTCCATTTCTCTACACTGCCCGAACATGATCCACAAAGTGTTAGCCAAGTTGCTTTGCAAGAGCTTCAAAGCAATTTGTTTCCAGGGTGCACCACAACAGGTGCTATTAGGATCTTGGTTATCTGGGATTGTGCAAGAGTATATGCATATCCCTTTACACTTTTCTGGACATATAATTTTTTTTTATTAAACTTGTAACATGCATCATTGGTCTTTTGTGCCACAGTAACAAATAAGTGAAAATATAATGTTATGAAGAAAGATTGTTTTTGTGAAGGTATATATTGTGCTTTAAGATGAGAGGCAGATTGTTGTGATGTAATATAAGAAAGAAGAATTACAATGTATGGTGAAAATCATTAAAGTAATACTTTATGGCTGAAAATATTCAAGTGTATAATATTAAATAATTATTGTGAAAATGTATGTGCTGTGTGATAATCTACTCATTCGGTGTTTTTAATGCTCAAAATTTGTATTTAAATTTTCAAGAAGAATATTTTTTGGAAATCATGAGTTCTATCTATTCGCTAAACCTTTTGTTGCTTTTAAGAGTCAGGGGTAGAAGAGCTTTCTGGAGATTGCCCTTGTGTGTGCTGAGTATATTGTGGAATTTGTCACCTATTTATTTTTGTGGTCCATTGTTTTTGTAGTCAGCCTCTAGGTCTGCCTTCACTGTATCTGTGTAGCATAACTTGCTGTGGTGTGCTGTCTGATGGTAGTCTGCTGATGTGTGCAAACCATTTGATATATTTAATATCTCTTAATATATTCCAAGATTAGGATGGTGCTGGTTCTTTGTCTGTCCTCATTCTTCGGCTGTCTCTTAGCGATATTCTTAGGATTTGCATAAGCATACCATTTCAGCTATCACAAGTTTACGTTTGCCTTGTGCTGTCCTAGTCCATGTTTGGCTTTGGTAGCACATCGTTGTCATAATAATCATTTTGAATAGTGTTATTTTGGTATTTAAATATACATTTTTGTTTCTGAATATTGGTGTCATTTGCCCTAGGGCTTGGTATGCTTTACTACATCTATTGTGTGCTTTTTTGCTGCTCTTGCCGTCTGTTGTCATATTACTTCCTAGGTATATGAATTCTGTAACTTGCTTAAGTCTGTTGTTTCCAATATATGTATATATTAGTGTTTCTTTCTGTTCTTCCTATTTTCATTACTTCTGTCTTTTCCATATTTATCTTCATGTTAAAGGTTTCACATGTTTGATGTAATCTGTCTATTTGTCTTTGTAGTTGCTCATTTATAAGTTACCAGTATGTTATTTTTGCCTCTTTATTTCTATTAATAAATCCAAGCTAGACTTCCTATTAATTAATTAAAAGTTGTGTTTTTCTTTTACATTGTTCCATTTTCATGAAAGAAATCATTTGGGAATATCAGGGGCAACCTGGCATAGTATTACATCACCATAATTAGCCAAGTTACTATTATGATTCAGCTAATGTTCTATCTGAATCAATATAGTACTTATTTAGAAAACAGGTGATGAAGTTTTACTGTACGACAACTAACACACTATCACTATCGGAAGCTCACATGAAATAATACACACAATGGAAAACTGTACGACAACTAACACACTATCACTATTGGAAGCTCACATGAAATAATACATACAATGGAAAACAAGCAAAATCATACAAATAACAATACACATGACATATTCAATGTTTCTACCAAAAGGCCTTTATCGAGATACGCACAAAACATCAAAATACGAAATATGGAAGTTCACTTCCTGGACTTCCATATTTCGGTTGGACATGATTGTGATCATTTCTATTCATTGTCTTTTGATGTTTTGTGTGTAACTCAACTGTGCTATTTTTGTGGTCTTCACTTGTAGCACTGTTGTACGTTTAATGCAGTATTTACACATTGTAATGGCGTCTTTCCCCTCTTTTCTCCCACACCCCCCCCCCCTTATAATACACACAAAAACAATTCATTACTTTGAAAATATTTTTTTTAATTGTTGATATATGAAACATACCTATAGTATAGCATAGTGCACAACCAAGGCAAATGACAGGGGATGTTGAAAGTCCACTGCAGCCATCCCTCATTACAGAGACTGCACATAATCATGATATGTACCTTTAAAAAGTTTGATATTTGGCTAGAAAGCATTCTTTCTTTTTTCCCTTAACTCCTTTAGCTCATTTGTGTGGAGACAAAGTTCTGAATTGTATTATCTGGAATCTAGACTCAACAAAAGGGTTTTATCCAAGTCTTGGTAATGAAAATACTTTCTACTTTACATTCACAATACATACATGCTCTGGAGATGGAAAGCCCTTATCCCAATAAATCATGTGCGCTAATCCACATCATTACTTACCTGGCTGATGCCTCTGATCATTGACCATTTTGCATATACTTTGATTCGCCATCCAATGAAAAACACAGGACAGTTGAATGAGCAAAATTAAAGGACATTTGGGATCCACACAAAGAATTATTCTGGAAAAATACTTCTATAAATAGCCACTACATACTTATTTTGTGTGAAAATCATGTTAAGGCTACAGTCAGCCTGAGATCATTATGCTACCAGGGGGAAAGTGGGTGATGTCAGCTATAATTCCATAACATGATACTTTTTCTAGACATACCATATACAGTGAGTCAATGTCCTTGATCGTTCAGAAAAAAATAGATATGACCTTTCGAGTTTCATGATAGAATTTTTGTTTTCATGGATAGGAAAACTACAAAATTTTAGGTTCATTCTCATAACCAAAGGAAAAAAAGGTGAAGGTATGGCGTATTCCCAGAAAATAGCAGTGCATGTAAATATATATATATACCGCTCTCTTTTACAGATCTGGTATTCCTAACACTTTTCTGATGCAGACACAGATTAGTTGGGCAGGTCACGTGGTAAGTATGCGAGATGATCACCTCCCAAAGATACTTCTCTATGGTGAGTTGCAGAAGGGCATACGATCTCAAGAGGGCCAAAGAAAAGTACTACAGGGATTCGTTAAAGACCTTCTTCTTCATCGTTCTTCAGTCAGATATCAGGTTACAGCACCAATAGCTTCAATGAATTGTGTGATTCGCTTCAGGTCATCCATGGAACCCCTCAAGTCTGGAAGCAGTGCCGTCTCAGTAGGCCATATTTTCTCCCTCTCTTCTTAGTAGAGTTGACATGCATGAAGAATGTGTTCTGCAGTCTCTGGGCTCAGTCCACAGTTGCACAGGTCTGTCTCACCAATCTTCAGCTTTCGGAACATGTGACTTCTCAGTCTGTTGTGACCAGTTCGTAGTCTGAAAATGATGGTTTGTTCCTTGCGTGACATTTGGTGGTAGGGGTCATTTGGTTCTGCAGTTGGGTTCATTTGCTTCCACTTTTTCTTATATTCTGCTTTTAACATGGTCTTACTTTCATAGTACGTATTATCATTTTCTATTTGTTCCAGTGATCCCCGTTTCCTTGCCAGGAGATCAGCTTTTTCATTTCCAGGTATGCCACAGTGACCTGGGATCCACTGCAGTACTGTTTCTTTGGTGGTACTGCTGAGGTGTAGTAAGCAGGCCGTAAGTTCATTCATGCTCGTGTTCTTTGGATCTTTCAATGCCTGCAATACTGATTTTGCATCCGTTAGAAATACTACATGTCTGTTGTGACTCGGCAAGCAATTCATGAGCATTTTGGCTGCCTCTATTATGGCTTCCATTTCTGCTTTGAAATTTGTGGAATGTTTGCCTGTGGGTATGGATTTCTCTATTTCTTTTCCATCTGGTGTTACTATATATATTCCTGATCCTCCATCTAGTACTGCCTCTTTCGCTGATCCATCTGTATATACATGTGTCCATATATCCTTTGGGTATGCTTTCTGTATGTGATTCTTAGTTGTCTCCTTTAGTACTTGTATAGTAGTTTCTGTTTTCGAAATAATGCTTGGTATATTGTCCATAATTCTTGGGAAGTTTTTCCTGTCCCATGTTGGGTATATGTTAAAGGTGTTTAGTGGTTTTAGGTTTTGTAGGTCTGTATCTGTGAGTGATTTTTGTAGCTGTTTAGTGGAGTGTAGAAAGCTACCTTTTTTGAGTCGCTCTTTTGTAGGTCTGCTTAGTCTGTGGTTCATTTGATGACTCTCCAAACATTTGAACTTTGCATACTGTGTGAGGATTTTTTCATTTCTTCTTTCTTCCACTGATGGCAAACCTGTACATGTTTCCATTTCTGTGATTGGGGTAGTATTCATACCTCCTGTTATAATTCTGAGATTGCGGTTTTGTATCTTTGAGATCTTTTGAGTGTTACTCTTGGCTGCAGTCACCCATGCTGACATTCCATATTCCAAGGCTGGTCTTACATAACCTATATATGCTCTACTTAGAATTTTTCCATTTGCACCCCAATCTGTTCCAGCCAATTTTTTAAGGAGTGCTGTCCTCATTGTACCTTTTGTTTGGCACTTGTCTATGTGCTGTTTCCATGTAAGTCTTGGATCAAAAGTGACTCCAAAGTATGTAGGTGTCTCATCTTTTGGCAATGTTTGACCATTTATGCTATAGATGTAAAACTGGTTACCAAATAATGTAGTAAATGTTTGTAGTGCTTAGATGGCAGGAGTAAGTTCAGCCTACAACTTACAGCTGTATATTTCCATGTGACAAGACTAAAAAACCTCGGTGGAGATACCCACAGAACTGTAAGTCAACAAATCTTCCATTCTTACAGTGAGTTCTAAATATGACAGGTCTGAAAAAATCTTGGCGGAGACACAGAACTGTTAAGTCAATAAATCTAAATTAACATTTTCATTTTCTTGTTTGTGTCTTACTAACTCTAACCTTGTGAAGTAATCATATATGATCAATGTACTTATATATTAATATTCTGTATCCATTCCTCTTTCCAATGATATATTACACATACACTATTTATCAATATTAGTATGTCAAGTGATACAATGAAAAACACACATACGGAAATTTTTCTACTCCTGAAAATTAATTTGGTTTAAACCTAAACATAATCAAGGCCTGAAAGAGTTAATGGGGTATGTTATCACGCTACTATAAGTATCTATCTCAATTAGGCTTTTAGTATCTCTTCTGTATGTTGTGACTGAATTCTTAAGAATGACGGGAATTAAACCAGATCCATTATATCGGCACCAAATCGCCTTACAACTCAAGTGAACAGGTTTTCCGTACTTGACCAACCACATCCCCCAAAAAAGATGTGAACTTGTCAAGACATTCAGCCCTTGTACTCAAGTCACTGAGAACGGACTAATCGAGACAAGGACTATTATAACACTAACAAGTATTGAAGTATCCTAAGGACCACAAACATAGAACATCATAACTCGTACTATAAGGACCAAAAGGCCTACTTGTAATAGAAATATAATATAATACAATACAATATAATATAATAACATAGAAGCATGGCAATGTTGCTACAAATAATAGCGTATAATTAAAAATAGGAAAAATGAGGACAAATTAAACCATTCTTAAGGCTGACGGGAATTGGACCAGGTCCGTTGTAGCGCACCAAATCGACTAACTACTTCTTCTTCTTCAGCGTTCATTCTCAAACTCCCGTTGGATCTCTCTTGTAGCAGGACCATGGTCCTATTAGATTTCCAGCAGGATGTAGTCCAGAGAATGCGTTGTGTCGCCGTTTTATTTGCGCCAATGGCCCGACACATCCGTCTTCGGTGGAGACTAACTACTCATTTTAATAAGTTTTCCTACCTGACGTCAGCCTATAGTTAAGTACGGAAGTTCTCTTTACTTGAGTTGCAAGGCGATTCGATGCCGCTAGAACGAACCTGATTCAATTCTCGTCAACCTTAAAATGGTTTCCTTTATCCTTATGTTATGACTGCAACTCTGTAATCCTTTACATTTCCAGTATTGACATTGTCTGCATAGCTCCTGTGATAAGTCTGAACGCTTAATTTTGCACTCTATCCACATTCTGGAGATGGGTATTTGCAGTCGCTGATCAAGTTATTGAGCAAAATTCTAAGTAAGATCTTACTACACCTTTGTATATATTTGTTAGAGTATGTTTATTTACACTCTAACGTGTGTCTTGCTAGTTTTCTGAGAATGTCTAATAGTCTCCGTTCTTACCTTCTGTCTATTCAATATGCTTGTTCCAGGTAAGCCTTTTATCGAATATGACACAAAGGTATGTGGGACAGTCTTCTTCCTTGATAATGGTAGTACCTAAATGTATTCTGGCATTCTTTTCCTTTGGGGAAATGGAGAATATAGTTGTAGAAGTATTTTCTATGTTTATTATGATCTTCCATTTCTCAGACCAGACATTGCGTTTTTCGGCTGCCTGCTGCATTATTTTGTATGCTATTTTGCTGTGTTCGTTAGTGTCACTACCAGGTCATCAGCATAGTGCCGCTTTCATCCCAGTAGGAAATTCTTTAATAAAGTCCTTTTCGCAAGGACTAAATAAGGAAGGGTGTTGCCGATTTTACTCTCGCCTGAGGAGCTCCCCGATGTAGCAACGTTTTACTCTGCAGACAATCCATGGTGACTCCAGTTCGTTTGTTATGTAGGTATGATTGAACTCATCTTACCATATTGGCTTGTATGCACCTGAAGGGCATCATGGGAGAGGTAGGTGACTTGCTCTTCTCTGCTGTAGGATTCCCTGCCTAAAGCCATATTGCTCCCTTACCAATGTTATAGGGCCTATCATGAACCATGAGAAAGACAGGACGATGGTAATTTTCTCCCATGCTCCTCTACAAGTAGGCCTATGCTCCACCAGGCTTGTGAAACGTGCATCAGCATTTATTCAAACACTGTTCAATGTTCTCATAAAAAAGAACTAGAGAAAAAAGCCAAAATTCTTGGAAAATAATTGAAGATCCCCAGATCTGATCGAAAAAAAGCCAAAATCTGTGGGAGAAAAACGCAGGAGTAGTTGCACCGTTCGGAATAACAAGAAAGTGATTGTTTCTCAAATATTTTTTAATGTCAAGGACGTCACTATGTTGCCAGAAAATACGACCAACATATTGTTTAATATATTTGTTGTATGTATCCCTCAAATTCATCTTCATAAAGTGTGTAGTATTTATAGACGATCTATTTTATATACGTTTGGAGTTTTCTGAGTGCTACTTATAAACGATTGTCTACCAAATTTTCGTACATATGAGAATGTTGACCAAATAAAAATCATAACAACTGTTAGTCATGACTTCACAAAGTTACTTCCGCCTTTCTGATCCTATTGTTATTATTGCGTTATCTTTAAACAACATTTCAAAATAATAATAACAGTGGTGTTGTCTATTCGTTAGACAACATATGCTTATGTTGTTTATAGATAGAGCTGAATATGCAACATCTTCCAGACTTTCCACCGCTACCAGACTGCTTCAGCCACCTTGTCATAAATACAGATGGGGAACCTCGAAGCTTTCGCAGTCAATTTACTGTCAGTGAACCCCCTTCATTTTCGAGATTTTCGAACAGACCGAAAGGATTAGAAAGGATGGACGCTTTTGATGAATTTGATCATTATATAATGAATGGGACACGTAGTCATTTATCATGTATTAGTATGCAAGAAAACTCTGACGACAATGAGGAACCCATTAGTCTTTCAGGTCAAAATGTTAGTTTGAGTACCTCAAATATTCATCCTCAAAGTGCCTTCTTACAGCAGTCAGTTCCTGACATCGCTGGTGCTAATGCTGATAACAAGAATCCATTTTTGAAATTACAAGAATCAATCCTAAAATTACAGAGGGAAATGGTAAGTTTGAAACCTTTTATAATAATATTTTTTTTTAAATTAACCTATTATCAAGGTGTGGAGGTGGCCATTCTATCCCATAGAGGATCAAAGTAACCCAGAAGCCAAACTGATGTTGTTCCCAGATGGCCACGCATTTAAAATCTGCTATATATATATATATATATCAATTTGGCACAATTTTAACCTTTTGGGATCAATGCCCACCAGTCATATGGATGATATGTTGTTTCATCATTTCTCTGCTTGTCTTTTCACATGTATTGGGGTGTTTTGTATATTTTTTGTTTTGTTTTTTCACCTCTAATTCTAGTTTCAACCCTTTCAGGTAATTTCTACATTTATCTCTGCCATGTAAACGTCAATAT
Source organism: Meghimatium bilineatum (assembly GCA_034231615.1). Classification (NCBI taxonomy): domain Eukaryota; kingdom Metazoa; phylum Mollusca; class Gastropoda; order Stylommatophora; family Philomycidae; genus Meghimatium; species Meghimatium bilineatum. The sequence continues at coordinate 62,163,609 of CM067322.1, read as the reverse complement.
TGCCATTCTTGTTCGTCATGTTTGTTGTGTATGTAGTCTTGATAGAGACCCTTTTGTCAAATCATCTATTTGTGAGTGTTATTATGTGTGTTTCTAGTGGTTAGCACAACTTCATTGCCCTGTTCCAAGCTCTTTCTGACATTATTAATTCCTGTCTCGCCTTTGATTTTTTCTGGCATCTGGACCATTCAGAAAGCAATGAGAGTTTCATCTTAATGTCTAATAGTCTGATGCTTACCTTCTGTCTATTCAATATGCTTGTTCCAGGTGAACTGATAGACTTTAGGTGAAAGTCTAAATTTGGTATTCAGCATAGTTGTTTGTCAGTGCCAAGCTTGATTAGAAACCAGCACGTGATTAGAAACCAGCATCATGGCACATGATATACCCCCATAAGTGCACTGTTTTCTGTTACAGCAGCCATCTAAGAGTATGCTTCAGTCTTAATACTCAATCCCAGTCAGATGTTAATTATGTGATCACCTAATCCTTTCCCTAGAGGTCACACTTTTTCCCCTCACCCCTATTTCTGTCATTATTTGTATGTGTCCATTTTCTCCTCCAGCATCACTCCATAACACTGTGCAACACATAAAAAATTACAGACATGAAAATAATCATTTCCTACTGAAAATGTGGTGAGAAAAATGAATATCACATTAAAAATTCTCAGTTTGCTCTTATTGTTGTGATATTCCTTGTTTATTGTGTCGAAAAAAGTGGAAAAGGAAAAATTTATTCAGCGACAAATGCATGTTGACACCGTGCGACTTCTCTCAATGGCCACTATATTGTTTAAATCGTGTGTTGATGTAAAAAACAAACCACATATTTCAACATGTGTATATAATTAATATTTTCAAGTAGTATATATATATTTTATTTTCCAGTGCTATAAATGTCTGAATTTGTATAAAGATTGGATTCCATAATGTCACGAAAGTGCGTTAATAGTGCTAACAATTTATGCTATGTTTGTGGCGAGGGGACGTTGTCTCAAAAACGGAAAATTACACCTTTAATTAAAACTGCATATCATCTTTACTTCGGCTGTAAGATAGGTGATCAAGACAAACCCTGGGCACCTCACATTTGCTGTATTACATGTACTGTGAAACTCTGTGGTTGGCTGAATGGCAAAGTGCGCTCAATGCCTTTCGCGATTCCTATGATATGGAGAGAGCCGAGAGATCATGTAAGTGACTGCTATTTTTGTATGGTGCCTCCTCTCCAACACGGAATATCTAAAAAGAAGAAGTGGACTTTGAATTACCCCAATATTCCATCAGCTATACGGCCAGTACCACATGGAAAAGATCTGTCTGTTCCTACCTCACCCAACCAGAAAGTTATAGAGCTTGATGCAGATTGTGGTCAAGAAATACAACCTGAGTTTGAACAGGAAGATACTCAATTCACACCAATAGGTTCTGTTGATATTCTACATAGAATTTCTCAAAATGAACTAAGTGACTTAATTCGAGATCTTGACTTATCTAAAACAAAAGCTGAACTTCTTGCATCAAGACTTCAGCAGTGGAATCTCCTGGATAAAAATGTTAAGGTGTCTATGTACAGAGAACGTCAGAAATCTCTAACTCCATTTTTCACAATGAATAATAGCATTGTTGCTTGCCATGATGTTAATGGGCTTATGGAAGCTTTGAAAATAGAGCACATACAACAAGAGTGGAGGTTATTCATTGACTCATCAAAGTTAAGTTTGAAAGCAGTTTTGCTACACAATGGCAATTCATTACCTTCTATCCCTATAGGCCATGCTGTCAACATGAAGGAGACTTATGAAAATATTAAATTACTTCTTAAAGCAATAAAATATGATGATCATCAGTGGCAGGTTTGTGCAGACTTGAAAGTTATTGCAATTTTACTTGGCATGCAATTAGGTTACACAAAATATTGTTGCTTTCTGTGTGAATGGGACAGTCGACAGAGAACTTCTCATTACATTAGGAAAACTTGGCCTGATAGGAAGGTTATGGAGCCTGGTGAAAATAATGTACAGCAAATTTCTTTGGTTGATAGAAATAAAATAATTCTACCTCCTCTTCATATTAAATTGGGGCTAATGAAGAACTTTATCAAGGGCATGAATAGGGAGGGAGGGGCATTTAAGTACTTGAGGAAAAAATTTCATTACCTTAGTGATGGTAAAATAAAGGAAGGATTATTTTTAGGCCCACAGATAAGGGAACTGTTGAAAGATGAGCATTTTGATGCCATTATTCATGGGAATGAGAAAGGTGCATGGCAATCTTTCAAATGTGTTGTACAAAATTTCCTGGGCAATCATAGAAGTGATAACTATCCTGTTGCTATTAATGAACTTCTGACAGCATATCAACAATTAGGTTGCAACATGTCACTTAAGATCCACTTCCTGGATTCTCATCTTGATTTCTTCCCTCCAAATTGTGGTGCAGTAAGTGATGAACATGGGGAGCGTTTCCACCAAGACATTGCATTGATGGAAAAAAGGTACCAGGGTAAGTGGAATACATCCATGCTTGCTGACTACTGCTGGAATGTCACAAGAGAAGCTCCAGAAGTGGTATACAAGAGGAAAAGGAAACAATAAGAAATTGGATTTTTAATACAAATATTGAAATTACAATAACTCAAAAACTAGAGCTAATAAACATTTTATGATGTCATATTCGTTTTTCTCAACCCATTTTCAGTAGGAATTGACTAATTTTATACTTGTAAAAAAACAAAACTTTTTTTTGTTGCGCAGTGTTAGTAAGTCAGTGACCACTCTTATTAGGTCAGCCCTATCTCTTCTAAGCACTGAGTCATTAATCACAGAATTGCTCTCTAATGAGTCTGTTCTTTCATTGCCTCTTACCCCTACTTGCTCAAGGCAGTATATCCATGTGATGCTGCTGACAACTGAGTTGTCTACTAGTGTGACCCATTCCTTTCTTAACATGCACTTTCTAAAAGGAAGGTCATATTTAAAAATCAAACCTTCTGAATGTCAGCATTACAAAAATAAAAATTAAGTTGTGAAATTTATGAATGAAAATCTATTTACTAACTCATCCTGAAATATTCCTTAGTGGTCCAATACCCATTAGAATAATGGCAATCCGTTAATGAACATTAGAAACAAGTATCAGCATCTTATCTTATTTTATTTTTAACCCAACCATTGAAACATTATAATTGTTAAAAATATTTTTTTACACCCTCATCTTCAGAACTAGATTCTTCTTCATTTGTTTGCCTGAAATTTGTTTATATCTGAAGTTTTGTCTCTTCTATAAACTTGACTGGGTTTTGTAACTTGTACAGAGATCCATAGAGTTTTTCTTATAGTGTTGTTTCTTTTGGCCAGTATGTTTGCTTCATAATTTAATATTCAGAACATTCTTGAAGTATATGGTCTGCTGTCTGTCTATATGTACACATATCTGTGTTGCCAATTTTGAACTTTGAATACATGTGGCTGCGGAGTCAGTTGTGTCCAGTTCAGCGTAGAATGACAGCTTATTCTAGTCTATTCATAACTTGGTAATCATCTTGTGTTGATGTTGGCTTTCAAATTGCATTGATCATCTGTTTATTTTGATGGCAAGTTATTGGCACATCTGGTTGATCATCAGCATCTTCCCTTGCCAGCTGATCTGCTTTCGCATAACAGGTACTCCACAGTTTGTGTATTCACTGCATGGCAACTTTGCACAGACTGTTTAGTTCTGTTAGTAATATTTGCAGGTCTAGTAGTTTTCTAGAGCATGGAGTGTAGTGCATTACATTAAAATATTCCTAGTGATGCAATAACACTATTAGTTTTATTATTATCTTCTTCCATTTACACAAGAAGTTCTTTATCTCCTTTGTTTCCCCTTATTTGTTTTGTAATGTGTACCAGCTTAGTATTTCTTCTTCTTCTTTAGAGTTCATTCTCAAACTTCCACTGGATCTCTCTTGTAGGACAATAGCCCTACTAGATTTCCTGCAAGATGTAGTCCAGAGAATGGAAATGTGTTGTATCACCATTTTATTTGCACCAATAGCCTGACACATCCGTCTTCGGTGGAAGCTCATTATTTGCGTTGAAACTTCATGTTTTTCTTATTCTGCTTCTTCTTGTTTGCAGTTTAACATGTCTATGCAGCAAGTCTGGTTTTCTTTATAAATGTTGCTGTATTTTAAAGCTCCTCAAGACTTCCATACACCTTTTTGTGAATGTCTGTCTCAAGACCATTGCTCCTCCTTCAACTGGTTTAATGTAATGCAGTCTTGCAGGATATGTTTCACAGTCTGTGCTGCCTGCTCATGCATGATGGAGTCAATCTTAATCTATGTAAGTGGCTGTTTAGTCTGTTGTATCCTGTCCTTGTGCTTTCTTGACATTTTTGTTGCTCCTTCTTTTTCTTGCATATCTGCCTTTTTATTTCTGGTATGGCACAGTAGGATAGTATCCACTGTGGTACTACCATTCTTTGGATGCTCACTTCTTGTATGGCTTCCTTCAGGTCTGACAGATTGCCACTGTCAAGGGCTTGTAGGGACAGACATTACATCTGTACATGTAAGAAACACCATCTACTGACATTGGCTTGTGCTTTTAATTATTCCGAAACAATGGTTATGGCCTATACTTCTGCAGAGTAGTTGCAGCAGAATATTCCAGTTGGTAAACATGTGGAATTTTCTTTCTCTTGATATTTTCTGTACACTCCAGCACCACTTTTCTTCACTTCTTTGGTTTCTGATCCTTCATTATATACTTGTATCCATGCTTCTCTAGGGTACATATCTTCAATCAAGTTGCTGAATGGTGAGCATGTTTTTTTAAGAGTATTCAACTCTTTCATAGTGTAGGTTGTCTATGGTGGTTCTGATACTTAGATTTTGATATTTCTCCCAAGGAATGGGAAAAGTGTTGGTTATTTATTTTATGTCTGGTTGTTCGTCCTTGTATTCTCTAGGTTTTTTTATCGGTGAAGAAAACTGCTTCTCTTCAACCTTCCACTCGCTAGGTCACCGAATCTGGTCTTGGTTGTGTTGGATGTGTTGAAAAGCTCTTGTACTTTTCTGCGTAGATCATTGTCTTAGTGTCCCACCTATATGGTAAGTACTCGTCTAATTGCACCTGTAATACCTTCTTTAGAGGCTTGTTCCTGCCAATTTCTTAAGGATAGCAAGTTTCTTTTATGATGTTGCCTCTATTTTCTCAATGTGAGGCCTCCATATCAATCTCTTATCTAGTGGGGTGATCAGGTACACTAACTCCTCTTCTGTTTAGATACATATATTTCTGAGTTTTATATCTTGCTTTGTCCTTATTTAAGAGCATGAAGAGATTTTTAAGCATTGATCTTTATTGTCAATTTCTCTGCTCATGCTGATATGTTGTCTGCTGCTTTTTGTATTTTCCTGTTGCCGATCTTTAGATGTTCTTCTACACACGACACCACCAAGTCATCAGCATACATTGCGACTCTTAAATTTTGTGGCAGTTAGCAGATTAGATCATTTAGGAACACAAGAAACTGAGATGGAGACAGTACTGAGCCTCGACTTCAAATTATTTAAATTAAAGAAGAAATGTGTTTTAAATATTAGATCACTTGATCCATTCAATTTTGGAAATGGAGATGAGCAACAAAAATATTACAAATGTTTTATTTTAAATTTTTTAAATTAATTTCATGTTACGATTTATGATCCCCAGAAAGACCTGAGGTATCTTGATATTTCTTTATTTTGTCAACTCTTGTCACTACACGAGGCTGTCCAGGAATACAAATCGACTATTGCAGAACGATATTCTGAAACAGGTTCAGAATATTCCTTAGGAACCGCCAGTTACATGGGTTCAATGTCAAGCTTGAATGATGATAGTGACTGGGGAGAGGATGGGGTGCTATTGTCATCTCATGATCAATTGGATACATCAGAACTTGGAGAAAACAGTCAAAGTGCTTCTAGTCTTCTAAAGCAGATAACAGAGCTTGTCTTGCGAGCCGACAATGATTTCTAAAGTGCTAAAACTGTAACATAATCTTATATTATTTGGTTGAATATAAAAAAAGTTAAAATATCAGGATGTTTTATACATGAAATGGCATTGGTTATTTGACATGCTGTATTTGAATAATATAAGGAAACAATAAGAAATTGTTGAAAAAATCAAATGATTGTTTTCTAGATTTGAACTACCGGTAGGTATTTTCAGATGACACAGATTTTCTTTGAAACTTGAATTATAATACTTTCCAAGTTTGACCAATCATCTGTAAAAAAAATATGTGATTGTAGTCAAGACATCATATTTGTACATGTGTATTCTAAAGTTACTATGATAGATCAAGACACAGGGTAGGTATGGGATTTGGTCGAATTCTTAAAATGTGTTGACTTTAGTTGCGAAGTGAATCAATGTCAGGTGAGCGAACCTTGTTCAAATATCATCTGCTGCCTTCTGATTTTTAAAATAATTCTTAGTTTTATCTAATTTAGCCATTATTGTGTGAATGTGGGTAGTGTCATTTCTTACTCATCATGTGTTATGTTGTGTTCTTGATAAAGGTTTTTTGGTCAAAACATTGATTTGTGTGTGTGTTAGCAGTGATTAGCAAAACTTCATTATCCTGTTTCAAGTTTCACCTGAATTCCTTGATACTTTATAATTATATTGTTCATTTGTCCATGTTATACCTGAAACAACTGTGTTTTTATTTAAGTGTTATTAACATTTATCACTTCACAGCAAGAAGACCTAAATGGTCCTTGTAGTACGACTGCATAATGTATGTACTTATTGAAATATTTGTAGCTCTCTGGGAATTTACTCTGGGTTTGTTTGTTTTTGTTGTCTTTGTCTTGGTCAATCGGTTCATATTCATGGTAACTTAAGAATATACATACTTGATGTATATTGATCATATTCCCAACATTTTTTTTCTATGAACTGTACTGTGGCCCATGACATGACTGTAGAGCTTATCCATCAGAGCTATTTCTGATAACTATAGTTTTCTTCTTGTGGTATGGTTCAGTGAGCAGTTATGTAAACTTTCTTCCTGTTTTCTGCAGATTGTCCACTGTAGCACAGGATTTCTTGGCTAAAATTATATCTTTCAAATCTTATCTGCTATCTTCTAATGACATGCTATTATGAATATGAAATTAGGTGACCTATCAACTAATACAAATTGTCTGTATTTGTACAGAAAATACTCAGGTTTCATTGAATGTACCCATATTGAATTTAAGGAATATTTTGGACAGAAATAGAGGATGATCCTTCTGGAAATTGACACATGTGAAATTAGCTGTATACTGTGTTATTACTCATAAAATGAAATTGTAGTGGCTTTATTCACTTAAGATTTTAATTGAATATAACTTTCATCCATTTAAAATTCCATAGTTCAAAGTAATCATTTATTTTATTTTTGGAAAACATTTGATATTGTTTGCAGTCTCATATGTCCATTAATTATGGCTGCTCTTTCGTGTTCTGTTCAAACGTTCATATATAGTTTTAGTTTCTATGTGCTGTCCTTCAGTTTTTGTGTGCGAATATCTCATTGTTTTGTACATTTCAATGCTAAAGACATATTTGTTGTATCTTTCATCCATTTATTTCTCACATTCTGTCACTACCTTTCTATTTTCATATTTAGTGAGATAATGATGCATTTTTTTGGCTTGATCTTCAGACCTCTGCTTATCTTCTTCTACATTCATTCTCAAGCTCCGAGTGGATCTCTCTTGTAGCAGGACAATGATCCTACTAGATTTACAGCAGGATGTAGTCCAGAGAATTAAAATATGTTGTGTTGCCATTTTATTTGCACCAAGACCCACAACATCCATCATCAGCGGTACCTCTGCTTATGATTTCAATAGAAAATCTACTTTTTGTAACATTTCACTGTCTGACTGCAAGCAGTAGTCATCTCCCTTGGTCTTGCCTTTACCTTTTATCCTCAGGCGTATAGGACCATCATAGCAGATTAGTTAATGCCAGCATATGTTCAAGATGACATCCACACTTTTCTACCGCAAAAAAGTGGAGATAAGGAGATTTTGTCAAGATGTTATCCTGTTTATTGGTTATGTGAAACTATCAGGTCAGGTCATAATGAAAATAGGTGTAAAGTGACATTTATGCCCCTCTATTCCAGGGGAATTGGGAGCAAATAAATTATTGTATGTCCCTACACATTGTAAGGTTAAAGTAGTCCCATATAATATCATGTTATAAGATGTAAGGTGTATTCTATCACATAGCTCTAAGCCCTAAGTTCTATTTTATGGTAAGTGGGTCAGTGTTATTTCTATTTTTTCCTCCCCAACTGTATGAGTTTAGTACTAAATTGTTCAAATGAGTCAACAGAAATAGTCATCTATAGAGTTTAATTGAATTTAATTAGATCACTTTCATTTCTAGTCAAACATTGTGTGTTTATTATATTCTGCAAAGAATAACTCAATATTTTTCTGTAAGGTCTAAACTATTTTGTGCCAGTTTTTAAAAGAAAAAAGTGAATATTTTTCCGTTACATCTAAAATAATTTGTGCAGATTGTCATGATGGCAAAGTGTGAGATAAAATTGAGATGCTTATAATTTGTGCCAATGGCAGAATGGGATATATAATTGGTAAATACTAAATTAAGTATAAAGGTTACTGTAGATAAATAACTATCAATATAAAATAATAAGAAATAACAATAAAACAAAGACAATTATCAATGTATTGGTCCTATTGGAACCTTTATCAAGAAGCAAAAACTAATTAAGACAACACAACTATAAAAACACAGCCAAGAAGACTGGAACAGTGGTTTCCTTACAAAAAAACCATTGCCCAAGTGGCGGTTCTATCGCGTCTTTTAAATTTTGGTTATTTAGATATATAATTGGAATGCTTATAATTTGTGATGATTCTCATGATGGCAAAGTGTGAGATATAATTACCAGTACGATGCTTTATTGGGACATGGATATAATTTGTATACAACATTTAACAATGTAAAACTTGTACATAGATTGAAATTATTTCAAGGACCAATTTATGTTAAACTATGTCCACAATAGGCATACATGCCTAATAACAAAGGTGAAGAAAAAACAACAGGCATTCATTCAGTTTGTTGTGTCAATGTGAAGAATTCAGTATCAGGCCAGTATATGTTCAAGATGACATCCACACTTTTCTACTGCAAAAAAAGTGGAGATAACGAGATTTTGTCAAGATGTTATCCTGTTTATTGGTAACTTAATGTTGGTAAATGTTTAAAATTCTACCAACTGAACATTCCTTTATGTATAAAAATATAGCCTGATTTTAGTGCAATTCTGTGCCAGTATATTTAGACGTGTTTTAATAATCTGTAATGTAAATTTTTTTAATGTAAACATTAACGGATTTATATATATATATATATTTATATATCCATTAATGTTTACATTTTTTGTGAACATGGCCAATGATATCAACAAATAATGGGTTTGAACTGAATTTGTAATTCAAGTATTATATAATAACAACACATCATTGCAGATGTTAATATTATTAAATACAATTATCATTACAAGCACTATGTTTGATAATTTTGTAAAATTGACGTATTCAAATTTATTTTTAAAGTTACATTATTTAATAATAAGTAAGAAGCGCACAAATAAATTGTACACTTTCTATGTCAGGAATAGAAACACAGAAATTTGTGAACCAACACATGCACATCATCACAACAATGTGAGCAGTTACAATCCACCACAATCATGATTAGCTGATGAACAGGAGGATAAGCAGTTGCAGCTAAATGTATGCTGTCATAATTCTCTGTAATTAGTACATAGTGTTATGAGATTGATGATTTCAGACATATTTATTGATATACAGATGTTCTTATGCAATATAATTTGCAGTAAGATATGTGAAGCAAAGTGTTTAGTGACCTCACATCCAACATGTGAATTTTTTTTTGTCTCAGGAACAACGTGTTCATAAACTACAGAATTATATTTGTATATTACATTAAATTATTATAGATAAGTAAGAAACATCACAATAAAACAAAATGATTTAAAAAAAATTGTGATGTGAGAAACGTCACAATTTAAAAAAATGATATTGCTTACTAATGTATTACTAATGTTTGCTGCTGATATTCTATACAGTTAATACTAAATACATTAATCTGCTTCTGTTATATATGTATATAAAGTTCATTGGGATATTGTTTTGAGAGGGGGAGATTTTTATTTGAAATAAAAAATGTTCTTATGTAGACTATAACCATAATTTCATTTGCTTAGTTTGGTTTAAAAATGTGTGGGATATATTGGTATGTTTAGCTATTGCCTGAGCATGGAGACCATTACTAATTAATTATTTCTTCTTCTGCAGTTATATCTGTATTCATGCTATATTCTTAATCCTGTCACAAGAGTGAAGTTCATTGTCTTTTTTCAGGTTTTAAGCAGCTTCTCCTTAGACCTTCAGGTAAAATTAATTACATTGGTTTGTTTTTTTGGTCCTGACATCTGCTTTGTAGAGGCATTAGTTATTTGGATGGACTTTTACAATGCAGGGACCTACCAACTCTCTTTTTTGGTTGTAGATAGATAATAGGAGCAAATGCCGTGATGATATATTTGACCGTCATATTTTCTGATATTTTACATTACCTGACACACTCCATTTTCAGCATCAGGGGATGTGTCTTTAGTCTGGGTTGTCTCCCATGTCCTTTCATTTTCCTGCACAAACTGCAATGCAGGAAATATTTTTTTGTTAAAACCAAGTTTTTTCCCATGGCTAATGTGTATGATAACTACCCTGGTATCTTTCTTGATGTTCTCATCATTAGATATATTATTTTGGATCACTAGTGCAAACTGATGTCTTGTTTCATTTTTTTTAGATACACTACCCTTTATCTAATACTGTTTATTCATTATGTTTTATGTTCATCCATCACAGGTAATGATAACCATATATTACATACACAATATGAAATTCAGTTAGAAATATGACCTTGTCTATAAGTCTGTAGGTGGCTGATAAGCCTATGCAAGTCCCAAATGTCCTTGAACAGTTTGGGCAAGGGATGATCACTTTTGATGGTATTTAATCTGCCTTTAACTTTCTAGCTAGTCTTCACATTTCTCCTTTTTTCACATATTGTTGCACATTTTTTTAAATTTAAGAGTACCATGTAGCTCCATTTCATGCAGTATCTTTCCATGTGTTATAGTTTATGTCAAAGGCTTTCAGTGAGATCTTTAATGAGACCTTGTAAGCTTCTTTTATCCACCTTTATACCTCATGCTGTTCTTCATTTCACCATAGAGTATTTTTGGTAGACTATGGTCAGCCATTAGTACTATTTGAACTTGTCAGTGAATTTGTGTTTATATCAGAAAAGTTTCAATGCTAGGGATGCCAACTCTTTCAAGCACAGTGGTATCCGGAATCTTATCTTGCCATTTGGTGTTCATAACCTTTCTAAGACAAACTGTGTGGAAATCATTCAGTATAAAATTGGTTTCTTCTTCTGCATTCGTTCTCAAACTCTAGCAGGATGTAGTTCAGAGAACGGAATGAGTTGTGTCATGGTTGCAATATCTGTGCCTTTTTTACTGACACATGAGACTTCAGCATGGCTTTGGGTCACTTCGGCCCTATATGGAATGGGACGGCCAACTCTACCCCATAACCTCCTTAGTAGCCTCTTGTGACATGCATGGAAGGTAAACAGTGTTGCTATTCTTTGCTCCCCTCTCAGGCCACAGCAACACACGGGCATAAAATTGGTTTAAATCACAGCAGACACTATTTCTGAAGTTCCTATTTTGTTTCTAACTTTTGGCTCGCCAGTTTGGGTTTGTCATCCCTTCTACCACAAATGGGCAAGTGTCTCAGTATACCTGATTCACTCTTCTTTGATTCACTGTTGTGTTTATGACATCCTGATTGCTGATACAGTTCTGACTGCAGGGAGCGAACACGAACTTCAAGCTCTGCTTGACAGTGTAGTACAATTCATGCACAAGTTTGAGTGTTAGGATGTTATATTGAGCCAATCCTGAAGCATGGACAGTAAATAAAAGTGCCCAAGATAAGCTGGAGGCAACTAAGATGTGGTTTTTAAGAAGAATGATGAAAATTACATGGACAGCCAAGAATATTTCTATGTTCTCAGAGATGCTGAAGTAAAATGACAAATTATAGCGAAAATTTGAAACAGACAAGATTTTTAGGGCATGTGATGAGAAAAGTAAAACTTCAACATTTAGTAACCACCGAAAAGATCATGGGGAGAAGAAATATAGGAAGACAAAGAGAGAAATTTCTGTATGAGTTGTCACAGTGGCACAAAAAGAAGTCACCAACTGAACTTATTAACAAAACAAGAGATAGAGAGTTGTGAAGAAGCATGATTGTCTATACCACTTAGCGTGGTGATTGATTGATTTCTGTGGTGAGCCTTTTGGCTTGTTACCTCCATCTTAAACACCTGCACTTGCTAGAGTAGACTGGTCTTGCTCGATTATAGGAGAGCCTGACCAGTCTTCGTTTTTAGCTTCTGTGACTGATTTAAGTCCCATCTCTGAGGAAAGGATCTGACATCAATGGTGATTCACTCAATAACAGGAATGTGCCTATTCATACATCAAGGTTATAATACAGTTGTTACATGTGGTTCATGAACACATTCGCTCAATAAAAAGCATGTGTTCAATTGATTTTACTTTAGTGAATTAACTTGTAAAATTTATTCTGGCAGTGTATATTTTAAAAATTTAGTTGTGATTTCTTTGGAATATCAAAGTTCCTGCCAAGATCACACTAATTGATTTCCAACTTTAATATTTCAAGATTTACTGTTACATATTCTGATGTGATTTGTTTAAGAATTCATTTCAGTAGCAAATGAAATAAGAAGAAAAATATACAATGTCTGTGGTGTTTGATAAACAGTATTTTTAAGCTTGTGTATTTTAAATAGGGCCATGTTTTTTCTTTCAATGATAAAATACAAAACTTTCAATTTTCTTTATTTCTCAACCTAAAAATACCCCTAGTAACACTATTATAAGAAATATGGGTATTGTACAAGGATCAGTGGCCAGGTTTCTACAAAACAAATAGCTAACATAATTAAACGGAAAGAAATTCCAATAAAGACACATTAACCGACACATCCAACATTCTACATGTTATGCGATGAGAGCTCCAATCACTCAATATACGCGCTACACACTGAGTGGGAGGTGGATGGCCAGTTCATTGCACACATATCGCTTGATCAGTATCCGAATTACAACTTTTTTAAAGTTTCCAAGAAACGGAAGCTCTGTGCAATAGCATATGAAATTTAAAAATCGGTATATTGTCACATGTTTTGGCCACTGATCCCTGTATTGAACCAAAATATGCTATGATAAAAGACAGTAAATTACTATATAGTTTTTCTTTTTGTTCCTACTTTTGTGTATAAATAAATACATGTTTAAAATGCTACATATAGTATATAACCATTTAAACTCAGTTGCATAATAGGGAAATGGTGTCATAAAATATATATGCATGTGTGTTTACCATCATGTGTGTGTGTGTGTTTATATACATATACATACATACATACATATAAATTTATATAATGTCTCTATTAATTGAAATATATAATCACAATATAGTCTTTCTCTTTAAGCTGAAATGTTTCTTTAGAATCTCCTGTTAGTTATTAATGAATAGACATACAATACTAGTATAGATATAATGTAATTACACATTATTATGCATAAGTCAGTACAAGATTTTAGATGTAAATAAGGTATTATTTCTAATACATTTTCTAAAATCATATAGAATATTCAATACTTTGCATTCACAAGGCCTGTAAGTTAGTTGTCAGATCATCATCATAGCACTCTGCACACAGTCATAGATGCTCCGATCTCATATTAAGTATGTCCTTTATCCTGTGGTTAACTGGATATTGTATTAGTTAACTGGATTTTGTATTGGTTAACTCTTCTTTTGATTCCTATATGCCATTCGTTTCTTGCAGCACCACACTTCACTCCCATATTCTGAACTCTAGCCATAGATATGAAAGAAGAAATACACCCAATATCTTTCAACTGATTACATTCAAAATATTAGCGTAGTCAATTTAAATACCCCCAGTCACTGTGACCACACTGACGAGTTTATCAGCTCTATCATTTCCCCAAACATTGTTCATATACAAAAATAATGGTAGCCTTCAACACAGACTTGTCATCGGCTCCAGTCACTGATGGAAGTAGATAGCCCGACTGAATCTTTTGAAGCATACTCATAGAATTAGTCAGAAACAGATACATGTAGCATTCTGAGTCTACAGCCATTTCATTGTCCTTGTCACTGCCAACACCTCCATCATCATACTATTAGTGGTTGTATAGAAAGTACTATTTGATTCCCTAATACACTCATCTCTGCACTTAAGCTGTAAATTTCCAAGAACTGTACATGTGCTGAATCAACAGATGCATCAATGTAGACAGTATCTCCATCTGAGGAGTTCTAACTGATTAGATCTTCTGAATCCATCGGTATATGCACTGGAATGTCATGTTTCCTGGAAAGTGTGATTATCACTTGAATGGAAGTTGTAAATTAGCTTACTTTCCCACTCTTCTCTATGCTCTATATCACCTAGCATGCGTACTGTTAATAACCTCCCCTGCCAAGCCATGGTTGCCCCCTTTTTCATGTTTCCTTTGATCCTTCCAATGGCATCATGTAATAGATAGTTCTTGTCTACACAGGTAAGAATGAGCATGACATATCTCTGCTCTTTATACTATAGTAATCAGACAAAATAATTCAACAAGAAGCACATCGTCAATATTTCTATATCTCTGGGGAATCTAATAATGATGCACATAGAATTTTGTCAAGTAAGTATTATTTTCATACAGTTTTACTGGCAGTATTACCTTTTATTGAGTAAAAGTTAAAATGGGGTTGATTGAAACTAGGTAAGAAGAAGTTGTGTGTGGGTTTATGTACAGTACATTAAAATGCTCCACAACCAGTATACTGTATACACTTGGTACTTGTTCTAAAAAAACAAATATTTTTGATAATGATTTAACTTCAATCTTCTTCTTCTATGTTCATTCTCAAACTTCTGCAGATTAGCAGGATGTAGTCTGGAAAACAGAATGCATTGTGTCATTGATTACAGCTTTGCTGTAATATCTGTTCCTTTTGGCCTGACACATCAACCTCATCATGGTTTTTGAGTCACTTTGACACTATATGGGATAGTACAGCCAACACTACCCCATAACTTCCTTAGTTACCCTTTGCGACATGCATGGAAGTTAAACTGTGTTGCCATTCTTTGCTCCCTTTTCAGACCCTGGCATCACACGGACGTGAGCGCATATTAATGTAAATATTAAAAATAGTGGTATATCTTATTCAAGATGTAGGATCACGTCAGCAAGTTTTTGTCTGTGTTGAATATCTAGGCAATATATTGTGTTCAATATATTATGTTGCCATTACACTCTGAACTGTCCAAACACACAGCAGGCTGCGGCTGAATTTGAATTTGGTATATTGTTAATCCTATTCTTAGACCTGCATATAGTATATATAAATATACACTCCAGATAGAATACAATTTGTAATGACTTCATTCTAGAATTGTTATATACTTGCGTTCCTCTGAAGACAGATGTGTCGGGCCATTGGCGCAAATAAAACGGCGACACAGCGCATTTCCATTCTCTGGACTACATCCTGCTGGAAATCTAATAGGACCATGGTCCTGCTACAAGAGAGATCCAATGGGAGTTTGAGAATGAACGCTGAAGAAGAAGATATACTTGTGTGTTTGTCATTATCTCTATTTCATTATTAAACTTCAACCAGTTCATTCCCAGTATTTCTCTCTCTCTCTTCTATAGGTGTGGCCTGTGTGCATATATTTATTTCTTTGCATTCTCAATCACTCTGTATAGTTCTAACAATTGAAATTACTTTAAGCATTGCCTCTGCTGTTTTTCTGCAAAATTCAAAATATTTCGATCATGCCTGCAGTGTACACAGTGAGTTTTATAAATACACCCTTAAGTTTCCCATAAAGCTCTATTTCAAAATCACTTGTGTCCTTAGTTATGTTATGTTACATAAAAATCAGGGAAAGATAACTATAATATATACCTGGTACTGTTGAACTGCTAGGTGCTATTATTTCCTCCCTTTCCAGGCCAGCTCCACATGGGAAGGTAATTTATTAAAGAGAGATAATATGAAAATTGATGGTTTCTCTTCATATTTAGGTAGTTTTATTTAATTATTGTCTCCTTTTTTTAAACTAAATCAATTAAAATCACATAAATTACCATTCCAGCAATTACAAGGAATCTCAGAATTTAATCTTTTTAAGATTCTTTCTAAATACTCGGAATTTCATGCAGAAATACATTTCTATCATTTAGATAATAGCAGATGTAGGCCAAATTTGCATATTTGGCCATTAAGTGAGCACAAACTGTTGAGGTCTTTTTTACCTATAATATTTTATGGTAGTATGTCCTGGTATAACCTAATTGGACTTTGTCCACTGGTTGAAAGGAGCACTCCTCTCCAAAAGAGAAGCAAACTCATTAACTACCTATCCAGGTGAGCAAAAAACTGTCAAGCTTGTTGCCATTTTATTTATGATCATGTTCATATACATTCCAAGCTAGTGGGCACAGATTAATGTTTCTTCATTGGCAGTGCTCATTAATGTTTGTTGTTATGTTGTTTTTGAATCAATAATACCATTAATTTAACTGCTGTTGAGATGTAGAAATACAATTGAGATAGTTTTCAAATGTGGCAAGTTGAGTGTGGGTGTATTGTAAGAGATATCACAGTTTATTATGTTAGTTTAAAAGTTACTGATGTGTATCTTATCTTAAAATTACTGATGTTTGTTGTGAAATATATAACAGTTCCTGGTGTGTCCTGTGACAGTTGCTTGTGTGTGTATTGTGAAATATATGACAGTTGCTGGTGTGTGTGATGAGAGATGTGATATTTGCTTGTATGTGTGTAGTGAGAAATGTTTATATGTGTGGTGAGAGATTGATAGCTACTGGTGTGTATGTAAATGTTATAGTTGCTAATCTGTATGTTGTGGGATACCACAGTTGATGACATGTTTATGTTATAAGAGATGTGGCAGGTATTGGTGTGTGTGTTGTGAGAGATGTGATAATTGCTGGCATATGTGTGGTGAGAGATGTGATAGTTGCTTAGGGGGGGGGGGGGGGTGTGCGTATGTGATTGGGGGGGGGGGGGGTGAGAGATGTGATAGTTGCTGGTGTGTATGTAAATGTTATTGTTGCTGCTGTGTATGTAGATGTTATTGTTGCTAATCTGTATGTTGTGTGAGATACCACAGTTGATGCTTTGTGTATGTTACAAAAGATAGGGCAGATGCTGGTGTGTGTATTGTTAAAGAGTAAAAAATGATGAAAAAACATGTGCAATCAAATATATGTATGCAGTTTTAGGAAGTAAAAGAAAAGAGAATCAAAGACTCAAAAGACATAGAGGATTGACTTCAGTATACTTATCTTTCCCCATATGTACTCTGCCCTCTCAACGGACAAACCTGCTGATAATACCACTCATATCATGTAACTACAAAGCTTTAAGCAATAATCCAAAGAGATCTAAAAAAAAACACTTGTAAACAAGACATTATGGCTTTGTCCCATTGAAGACAGATGTGTTGAGCCAAATAAAACGGCAACACAATGCAAATCCATTCTCTGGACTCCATCCTACTGGAAATCTAGTAGGACCATGGTCCTGCTACAAGGGAGATCCGGCGGGAGTTTGAGAATGAACGCTGAAAAAGAAATATTGAACCCGAAACCCCATAAACACGATGTAACTGGCTAATCAACTATACTATGGACATCCTGTAATAGAGATGAGAAATACACATGGAAATTTGATTTAATTAGAATATATAAAGCTTACTATTAATGAAAGAAAAAATTTCTAGTGAGTTTAATGTTCATGAATAAAGGATTCAAAATTTTTAGGGAGTTTACTATTTTATCAATGTTGATAAAAGAATTAAACAATTTGTATAGTGTATTTGTATTTGATGGTTGCTGGAAATGATTATTAGATTGAGTGAAGCACATTAGGAAGTATAATAGAGTATAATGCATGTACATGTATCATTAAAACCATGCTACCTATTTATCTGGTTCCAAAGATATTTAATTACTGTTTATTTTGTGGTGAGTTCTTGATATACATTTTTTTATTCAAATGTTGTATTGTTGCCGCTTTATGAAATTTTTTTGTATCATGTTGTGTTCATCTTTCATGAAGGATAAACAAGTCTTGAATGAAATTTATTTAAGTAGTAGAGAAATAACTGAGAATAAGAGCTAACAATAAATTACAGCAAATAAATGTCACAAGAATGACCATGATGTGAAGCCTAGAGAGAAGGTCATAGACAGACTCATGATAGTCTGGAAAAATGTAGGTGAAGTATAAGTATAAGAACCATTCCTGGAATAGTCTGTGAAGGATGACCATAGACAAAGTAAAGTGCAGAAAGTTTGCTGCACCCCTCCAGGACATCACAATGTGTGATCACCATTGACTTCTTGGATGTAAAGTAACATTTTATATTTCTATACCATTGAGGAATATTATGAAGAATATGGTGTTATGCATTGTCTAGCTGTAACAGAAATCTATGAAAGTTTGAAAACGGATGCAAGATATCAAAAATTGTTTAATAAGGTACCAGTACATAGAAAATTAAAGAATAATTATATTTAAATAACTGAAACGTAATCTTTCTTTCATTCTTTTCACATTATACCTTTTTATGCCTTGCCAACATCAGGAGTAGAAGAGTTCTCTGGAGATGGCTTTTTGTGTGCTTCATATTTGTTTGTTTTCGTTTATTTCTTTATTTCTGTGATCCATCTTTTGCATGGTCTGCCCCTGGCCTTGCATCCATTGTATCTGTATAGCAATGCTTTTTTGAGGGGCACCATCTGATGGTAGTCTGGAAGCATGTGAGAACCACTTAATCTGTTGTCTTCTGATGTAATCCAGGATTGGCATTGTGTTTGTTGATCTTCTGATGTTCTCATTTCTGATTCTGCTGCTTATCTTTACTCTGAGAATTCTGCATAGACAAGTCATTTCTGTTGCAACAAGAAATATAAAACATAATCAAATGATATATAATGATGCAGTGTTAGAGGGCTAACAGTTCTAGGCCTTAGCATATGAAAGTGAAGTGATCAGTTCTCTTTTATTTTTACTATCTAACTCATTGAGACAAGTGCCAATTTTTTTTAAGTGAAACGTTTCTCTGTCTATTGCTAGGCCAGCTCTCTAACAACTTGACTGTGCCAGCTTTCACATATCTAATAAGGAAAGTCTCTTCATAGAATGAGACCTATAGAGAATACACTACTAAGCTAATAATACAGTGGAATGCCGTTATAACAACTTGGTCTGTACCAACAAAATATATATAATTGGGGATTTGTTATTATAACAGAATGCGCTATAGAGATATTCCACTGTATTTGTCAACCAATAGTATGACAAATTGATGTATATCAATCAATCAATATAAGGTTATGTTAAATCAATACATTGTTGACAAGACTAATGTAGGCATCATCATGTTTGTCACCTTTCCTTTGACTGAACTGAACTACGTATCATTTGTGGTCTAAAAATATATCCCCTCAACTTGAAACTAAACCATAGACAAGCAAACTAGGCAGTCAGTGCACTAACCACTTCCACAGCTTGCCATACAGATAGTGCTTCTTTATTCAGTTTTGGCTTCATCATTTGTAAAATATGTGATAATAAATAATCTTCAAAAGAAAATGAAGAAAGTTCAGCAATGACCAATTGACTGTAATAACTGAGTAAATGATGCCATTAAGTGGTCTAAATAAGACAGGTGATATCAAATAATGAAATGTATGTACAGGTATTTATAATAATAATAATTGTAGCATATCCTGTTGTATCTGACATAGATTTGCATTTTTAGGTAAATGCAAATAAAGTAAATAGGTTACTATATCAATATAAAATAATAAAATATAGAAAATAACAATAAATAAAAGGAACAAATACAATAGTCAACGTGTCGGTCCAATTGGGACCTTTAAAGACAACAAAAACAGTTAAGAACAAAAAACCATAACGAATAAATTGAGCCAAAAAAATTATTGGCTTTTTGTTGATTTCCTGGTGGGAGAAATCCATTTTGTTTATATTCGTTATGGTTTTTTGTTCTTAACTGTTTTTGTTGTCTTTAAAGGTCCCAATTGGACCGACACGTTGACTATTGTATTTGTTCCTTTTATTTATTGTTATTTTCTATATTTTATATTGATATAGTAACCTATTTACTTTATTTGCATTTACCTCTATTTGTATGGTTACTGCGGCACTTCCTTTTTGTCGGTCATCCTCCGATATTTGTGTTATTTATATTTGCATTTTTAGGCACCCATACAATCAATCACAGCACCCTTCATTGTGGACAATTGACTTTCAAACTACATACACATTTGATTGATTTGTGTTTTTTTAGGAGGGCCAACTAATCACTTTACTACAGAGCTGACAATGTATAGGCATATATATATATATAAAAGTGACATAGTCTTTCCAGAACATTGTCTTCATTGTGGATACTCTGCATTGGCCAGAGATGTGCATACATTCTTTGATGTCATCATTTTTGTATGTACTCTGGTTCATCATTTTCTTGGTCTTTCTCTTCTTCTCTCACCTGGCACTCTGTCCTCCAGAATCAACCTTTTGTTACCATCATGTCGCTTTAAGTTTCCAGAAGCTTCCTTCTTATAATGGTATTTAGAAACCACCCTTCATTTAGTTTCAGTAATTTCAAAACATAATGCAAAGAATCAAACAGAAATTAGAGATGGAGATAAATGAAACAGGTCAGTTTCAGATCGGGCAGAGGAACAAGAGATCACATCCTTAACATGAGATTGATCATAGAAAAGTGTAGGGATTTTTCAACTGACCTGGCACATGTGTTTCATAGATTACTTAAAAGCATTCGACTGTGCCCAACACCAGCAACTATGAGAGATAATGAACTGCATGGGTTTCCCAAGACATCTGAT
Organism: Meghimatium bilineatum; assembly: GCA_034231615.1. Classification (NCBI taxonomy): domain Eukaryota; kingdom Metazoa; phylum Mollusca; class Gastropoda; order Stylommatophora; family Philomycidae; genus Meghimatium; species Meghimatium bilineatum. Next base: position 62,142,385 of record CM067322.1, on the reverse strand, counting down.
TCATCTAATAGAAGAACTTTACCAAGATCAAAAGACTACAGTGAAGTTAGAGGGTGATCTCTCAGAGTGGTTTGAGGTACAGAGTGGAGTAAGGCAGGGATGCACACTCTCCCCATACCTGTTCAACATCTACGCAGAAAGTATAATGAGGAATGTGAGAGAAGATATACACAACGCTGACTACCACACTTTAAACATAGGTGGATTCCTAATCCCGGAACTACGCTATGCAGAAAACACTGCTTCTTTCAAATGATATAAAGGGATTGGAACAACTAATCAAGAACACAAAGAAATATAGTGACGCACAAAACTTGTATTTAAACATGCAAAAAACAAAAATCATGTCAACAGATATAACAACACAACAACCAAAAATCAGAATAGACAATACCGAGATAGAATGTGTGGATAAATTTGAATACTTAGGAGCAAACATCAATGGTGCAGGAGACTGCATGGCTGAAATAAGGAAGAGATTGGCAATGGCATATTGCAAAATAACACAGTTGAAAAACATATGGAAAAACAACAAAATAGAAACGAAAGTGCTAATGTTACGAACTTTTATTTTTCCAGTTGCAACATACGGCTGTGAAACATGGACCCTAAGTAAAACAGTGGCAAAGAAGATCAACGCCTTCGAGCTGAAATGCTACAGAAAGATACTTAGAATATCATGGAAGGAAAAAATCAAAAACTCAGTATTATAAACACATTGAAGATTCTTGAACACAATACTAAACACAATAACAAAAAGAAAACTATGCCAGTTTGGTCATATCTTCTTCTTCTGCGATCAGTTTCCTATGCTCATAAGTCTATACAGGAAGGTGGGCCGCCTCCATGAATTCAGTCGTCAGCAGGAGGTCCTTACGATTGCCCCACAGCTTCACCTTCAGATCTGTCTCTTGCGGCCATATTTTGGTTCTCACATCATCAAAGAGTAGGCATGTCTGCAGAATATGTTCTGGAGTCTGGTGACCCTTTTGACATGGGCATTGGTCAGTTTGGGCAGCCTTAATTTTGTGGAGATGTGCTTGTAGTCTGCAGTGTCCTGTGTGAAGTCTAAAAATTGTGGTTTGTTGTGATATGTTTAGCTTTAGAGTAGGGTCCTGTGGAAAGTTACTGCCTGTTCTCTGATTCCATGTATGTTTGTATTTTCCTTTGATGAGGGTTTTTGCTTCAGTCAGTGATATTCTGTGCTGGAATATTCTGTTTGGTCATATAAAGAGACACAAATGTTTAGAAAGACAAATAATGGAGGGAAGAGTACCGGGAGAGAGGAGAAAGGGCAGACCAAGAAGATGATGGACTGACTACATTAAAGATAACATGAATACATCGCTAGAAAATGCAAGTCACATCGCCCAAGACAGAGAGAGGTTCAGAGAGTTCATCGGGAAGACAACGTTCTGGAAGGAATACATCACATGACCTATATAAATAAATGTCTGACAAAATGCAAAGTGCAACAGTAACCAAACGAACAAATGGCAAATTCTGAATAAAGTAAAAAGGTTTCTGTGAATATCTAACTATTGATATAAAACATAAATAAATAACAATAAAACAAAGAACAAAAATAATTATGGACAGATATGTGGATAATTGTCCTTGTTCTTTTCTTTATTTATTCTTTATATCGATAGTTAGGTATTCATAGTAACCTTTTTACTTTATTCTGAATTTGCCATTTCTTACATCCATATGTTGCCACTGGGAATACACATATCTTAAAAGGGTTAGTGTCATTATTACTGCTTTGTCATTGCTTTCTCATTTGTATTGAGTGTTGCAATTGTGAGTCTTCTTCTAATCCCAACTGAACAATCTCTGGAACTGTTTATATTTTCTCCCAGAATTTGCTTACACATGCTAGTTCTATATTGATTATTATTATCTTGATTATATGCTAATATATATATATATTGGTAGCATATCTTATTCTGGACACAGCCATCAACCCAGAATTATCTGCCCGTAATTTTCTAGGCAATATAAATACCTTCAGTAATTTAGCATTGCTTTCTTAACGGTCTGGATACACAATTGCATTTTTTGGGTGGGGGGATTTCTTTACTTTTCATAACTTTCTTTAATACCCAGAAGATTTCCTCTCATTTGATGTGTGTATTTAGAAGACATGTTCCACTGTTGTATATGCAAACATCAAATCACATGAAAGCTTGCAACCATTTGGTTGTTTTAATGTTTGCCACTTTTGACCAAGTCTATAAGGGAGGGAGGTAATGGTCAAACCCACACCACCTTACCCTTGCGAAAATGAAGCATGCCATTTAACACTAAGACACTCCTTAATTGTCCCCAACCACCAAAATGATCACAATTAATCAAAACTTATGTGATTTTATATTTTTGGGGTAATTTAATTTAACCAGGTTAGACACCACTTCTACCCTCCACACATATGACTGTATGGCTTCAATATGGCCACATATCAGGTTTAAAAAAATGAACTTCATGTAAGATCACATGTACATAAATCAATTATTATGAACTTATTTGATAATCTATAACCAGAAAAACAGAAGCAGAACTCATTGATGCTAAGGGATACACCGGTTATTTTATGTGTTTTACATTTGCTCACAAATTTACACATGATTATTTTTGACAATATTTACATCATGTGTACATAGTATATATGTATGTATATCAATCAATCTTTAAAGTCAGTTCTCGTTTTAATAATGGTATTTCAGGACATCTCCGAACTGACTGGATGTTTAGTAAAGTTAACCTTTTGCATTTATTAATGACATACGGATGTGAGATGTTAGTGATCTCACATTTCAGTGGCTCTGCTATATGAGGGCAGTAGCCTTCTCCTCTCTCTCACAGTCTTTACTTCCCAGATTAATCCTGTACCCAATTATGGCTGGGTTGACCCAAGAGCCATTGTGATTGAATTGTGAAAAACATTTAGAAATAAAGTAAAATAAGAACATATGGAAAAGTAAAAGCAGTTGTGTGATTCTGACCACATCTCCCTAGCATGTCAAGTGCACTGAAAAATATATAACAATTAACACTGTATTTCCCATATGAAGATAAATCGACAGTATCAGGTGTAACCCAACAAGCTGATTCCTCTGCTTCAACAATGTGAAACGAGATGTATAAAATTATTATTACTCAATGTATTATGAATTTATATCAGTATTTAAATGTGCCATTATAATTTAAATAAAATTTGTGGGCGTCACTGGCTTCTTTGTTAATCAGTCGCTTAAAATATTATGCGCTAGTTGTTATCAAAACTGTGTCATCTGTGTATCTGATTTCTGGAATCTTGTTCTCCGCTGTTAAGAGGATCAAACTCAGTGCCATCTTACATTTTTCATCTCATGTTTTCAGCATAGATGTAAACAATTATGGGGGAGAAAGAGCATCCTTGGTTTACTCCTTTCTGTACCTTGAACAAATCTGATTTTTCACCATCCGCTTATACTGCTGATTCTTGTTCATGGTACAGTATTTCTATTAAGTATATACGGTTTTTTGAAAATCTATGCTTTCCATAGTCAACCACAGTTTGTGATGTAGTACACAGTTGAAAGTGTTGGTATAGTCAGTGGAGCAGACATGAAAAAATGTTGCTTTCCCTACACGTTTCTGTAATAGTTCTAATATTTAACATGTGATCTTTTGTACCTCTTCCTGATCTAAAACCAGCATGCTCTTCATGGATTTCTACTTCAATTTAATCTGTAATTTCCCCATTATTATATATATATTTTACTAGCATGGTTATCAAGGTGATAGTTCTATAGTTGGTACACAATTGTGGACTGCATTAAAGCACCAATGACTGATAAAAAATAACCAAACAAGAAGTACTAAGAATATTAAATGTGGAAGAGGGTTGGCTATTATTGGGAAGTATTGTAAGTTGTTCCAAGCGTACATAAAGAAAGACTGTTCTAGAAAGAATATGTTACCTGAAGACTTACATTTTAATAATGATAATTTTTAAATATAGTGAACAAAAGCCACAGATAAGAGACTAGACTCCTTTGAAAACGAATGCCTATGTACCATTCTGAATATTACGTGGAGTGACTTTAAATCTAACACTACTATAAGAGAGGAAAGCAAACAAACCTATATATCTTCCTTCATTAGTCAAAGGCGTTGGACTTACATCAGCCATGTTCTCAGAATGAACAGCCTAAGAATTCCCCAGCAGTCACTATATTGGGTGCCACATGAAGTAAGAAGAAGAGGGAGACCTAGAGAAACTCTACGAAGAACCATTAATAGAGAAAGCATGTCAATGAACCTAAACAACAGCCAAGAGCTGAAAGACCTGGCAACACAAAGACAGAAATGGAAAGCTATGGTTTCTGCCCTATGCGCTGCCTATGGCCCTGGAGTAACATAACATAACAGTGAACAGCAAAAAAAAAAAAAGGGTATTGTGACCTGATTACTAGAACACTGACTTAAAATATGCTTTTAATGGTCATATGTCATGGTATAACTAAGGTGAACATTTAGTCAATGGTTTAAAAGGTGTGCTTCTCCAAAAGCAACTAATCCAGCACCACCAAGTAACAAGTTTCTTATGTTTTGACACAAAAGCAACTGTAATTCACATAAATCAACAAGTTTCTTATGTCTTGGACACAGAAGTGACTGTATTCCACACCCACTATCACCAAGTAACAAGTTTCTTATGTCTTGACACAAAAGCAACTGTAATTCACACAAATCAACAAGTAACAAGTTTCTAATGTCTTGGACACAAAAGTGACTATAATTCACACCCACCACCACCAAGTAACAAGTTTCTTATGTCTTGGAGACAAAAGTGACTGAAATCCACCACCACTAAAAAATAGGTTTCTTATGTCTTGGACACAAAAGCAACTAATCCACAACCACCACCACCAAGGTGTGTTTACACACATCAGTAGACTACCATCAGACAGCATACCACAGCAAGCTATGCTACACAGACACAGTGAAGGCAGACTTAGAGACCGACCATGAAAACGATGGACCACAGAAATAATAGAGGCCACAAATTCCACAATATACTCAGCACTCAAGAGGGCTGTCTCCAGAAAATTCTTCTACCTCTGATGCTGAAAGGCAACAAATGGTTTATCTAATAGATAGATAGAAAATAGACCACCACCAAGTAACAAGTTTCTTATGTCTTGAACACGAAAGCGATTGTAATCTGCACCCACCACCACCAAGTAACAAGTTTCTTATGTCTTGGAAGCAAAAGGACTAAAAAATCATAAAGGATTAAATTAATTGTACTCTTGTGTTTCAAAGGGACCAAAGAGTAGAAACACTATTTACCTTCCATGCATGTCATAAAGGGCAACTAAGGTGGTTATGGGATGGAGTTTCATAGTGACCGAGAAGCCATGCTGAATAAATGTGTTAATCCAAGTAGTGCAGATATCACAGCAAATTTATTAACTATGACAATGCATTTCATTTTCCATACTACATCCTGAAAAATTTTCAGAAGTTTGAGAATGAACGCAGAAGAATTGTTCTTGGGTCTCCCAGTATGTACTAGTAAAGGACAGCACTGCAATGATCACATCACACATTTAATGGGAATACAAATGCCAAAAAGGGATATGGAAATGTAATTTTAAAACTGGAAGAACAGTGATGTAACACAAGGAATTAAAAATTGACAGAACACAAAATGATATCTAAACATAGGAAAGACTGATACGACCAAAAGGCTGCAATGTACCAAATTAGTGGATAAATGGTTCAGTTAAATTGCAGATGTATTCCCAACTTCCAAAGTACATGCCTACCTGCATATGATGGATAAAATGAAGGGTGCAGTCTTGCTTCCATATTATATTGCACACAAGGTCAGAGTAACCTGGGAAAACATCAAGAAATTAAGAAAAACATTATAGACATGTGCAAGAGCCAGAACATGGAAAAAGAAATTAAAATTACATTTAAAGAAATAAAATCCTCACTGAAAAGATATATTTTTTAAAAAAACAGCACCAGACCATGTGCCGTTAAGTATGAGGACGGATGAGGAATTAGAGAATCTGGCAATAATGTTTAACAAAAACATATTAAATGGCATGATTAAAGAAGACTGGTTGCATGGTAACTTGATTCCATTACCACAAACCTGATAAAGATCATACACAAGAGTAGGGATACAGGCTAACTACCATACAAAACACACTTAGTAAATTAATGGAAATCATAGTTGTTTGGAAATTCTCATCACCTAGAAGTGGTGCTAAACATCTTTCTTAACAGAATACAAGCAAGATCAGAGAAATTGTTAGCAGAAGAAAAGAATAGTTTCCATAAAAACAGAAGTCTACAGAACATATTTTTAACCTCAAAATATGATAGAATAGCATTTAAAATATCAATGTTCCTTGCATCATAATCTCAATTATTTCATAAAGGCATATGATTGTGTGTGGCATCAAGGTCTGTGGCAGATACTGAGACAATATAACATAGACACAAACGTCATAGAAGCTATTGAAGTGATGTATGCTGTAGGGCATATCTTGAATATATAGGCCTAATACTGGAGGCATCACAAGATCTTCAGATATCAATAACTATTGGCAGTAGACCACTTTGTAACTTGCGTTATGCCGATGATATGATCTCTTTGCTGGTTTGAAATCTGAATTCAAGGAACTCACCTGAAAGTTGGAAGTATGACATGTAAATTAGCATTGATAAAAGCAAGATATTGATGGCTAGAAATACTGAGCAAAGTCCCATAAATATCAGGTTAAATGGTCACAAGCTTGTTTTAAGTTACCACCTTTAAATATCTCGGGTCACAAATACTGGTATGTGATAATGGAAATTTAGGAAATGGTTGGTTGTTGATCCAGCGGTCCATGGGCTCATGCCCTTTGACCTAATGCCATTAGATGGCATTATAGGCCTTTTGCTGGGAAGTATGTGGATTTTTGGCACACCCCGGGACAGAGCCAGAGAATAACTATCATACCTCCAGGAAGGTAGGTTTCAACCTATGCACTGCGCCTAGCCACTGTAGCCAAGATAGGGTTCACTGTGCTCATTCCCTGCCACCAATTGACTACTGGTTATGCAGAACTTCTCTGTTGCTCCAGGCATGCAACCAAATGTTCAAGTCAAAAGGATTGTCACGTCCTGAGTCACTGTGCCTCTATGATGGGCCTCAGCCATAGGAAAAACAGTGATGTCAGTTTCTTCCTCCTCAGTGCTGCACAGTACATCTCTGGCTCCCTCCCAACCACAGAGGGTGCATACATATATATTCAGGCAAACATGAAAAACATTTAAACAACAAAACAAAATCATAACTGTATAGATGACATGCCATGAAGCTTCTATAAGAAGATAACCTCAATATAACGGCATGTCATCCACTAAGGTTTTCTGTTGCATGGATAGTATGTCTAGTGGGCCATTGGTGAGACCAACAGACGCAACCACGTGCGTAAATTTAGGAAATAATATTAAGCTATGACTAGAGACATGTGCAGTACAGCGAAAGCAAAATGGCTACAAACAAAATGCAGAGAAATAGAGACGTCACTACAACAGAAGACTAAAGAAATGTACAATGAAATAAGACTTCACAAATTTGTAAAATCCTGTAAATGTGGGTGTTGCATTAAAGATATGAGTAGAAAAAATATATTTTATAGGACAGAAGTACTGAGAAGATGGGCAGATTATGTGACAAATCTGCTTGATGACCAATGGAACAAAATACCTACAATACAAAACAGTCATGGACCACCAATACTGAAATATATCTATTCGCTGAAACCCTTTGTTGCCTTTCGGCGTCAGGGGTAGACGATTTTTCTTGAGACTGCCCTCTTTGTGCTGAGTATATTGTAGAATTTTCCGCCTCTTTTATTTCAGTGGGCCATCGTTTTCGTGGTCGGCCTCTAGGTCTGCCTTCGCTGTATTTGTGTAGCATAGCTTGCTGTGGTATGCTGTCTGATGGTAGTCTGCTAACCATTTGATCTGTTGTCTCTTGATGTATTCTAAGATTGGGGTGGTGCCGGTTTTTTTGTCGGATGTCTTCATTCCTCACCCTGTCTCATAACGATATTCATAGGATTCTGCGTAAGCATGCCATTTGACAGTCACAAGTGTACGTTGTTTGTTCTGTCGTTGTCCATGTTTGGCGTTGGAAGCAATTTGTTGGCATAATAATCGTTTTGTATAGTGTTATTTTGGTGTTCAAATCTACATTTGTGTTTCTGAAGATTGATGTCATTTGCCCTAGGGCTTGGTATGCTTTACTACATCTAGTGTGTATTTCTTTACTGCTCTTGCCGTCTGTTGTTATATTGAGGAGAATGGTAGATAGAGAGAATCCTGGATGTGGTCTGGACTTGATTTTTCTACAACCTTTCGAGTGGCTGAGGATATATAGGCCTATGTCTGGGTAACTTTTTGTGTGCAGATGTCTCCAGGTGATACCCCTTCGACTCTGGCGGGTTATGGTTTTATTTATTATGATCGGTGTAGACGGGTTGCCCATCTTTTGGCTAAATTCCTACCACTAAAAGTAATGTTCTGATTTCCTATTAAAATCAAGATTACGGCAATATGACAAAATAAACCCCAGCACCACAGACGGCCGAAATCTTCAGAACTAGTATTCCAACTGCCGCATCGCTGACCAGAGATCCGCTGTGGAAAGCACCAAAATGGCAACTATGCATGCGCTTGATAGAAAATAGTTTGTACATAAAGATTCTTAAATACCTGGCAAATAACTAGTACATAATGGCGAACGTCAATGGTACGTCGAACTCCAATGAGACCCAGGATAGTAATCACGAAATTTTGAATCGAGGTATTTTCAGATTGAATGAAGCGTCGCAATTAATAATTTAGCACTGAATTACGATTTAATATTTATCGGGATTATGTACATTTTGTGCGTTTCGTGCATGATTAGTAGCAGCGCTGCTTCTAACCAAATGATTCTTAATTCTAAATGAAAATTCAAATAAAATTATAAATGTTATAATTATATAATTAGTCCTAGGAGTGAGACATCACAATCATGTATATATACTATAGTATTATGATATTATAGAGTAGGCCTATTATAGTAGTATCGGAGTAATAGACATATATATAGTGTATCAACTTAACTATCATCATGTCATAGTCATATATGACAGTTTATACACTGGGAAGAAAATTCTAAACTTAAAAACAGCTTCTTACCAACATTATCAGTTTTCTGCATCAATAATCTGCAAAAATAATATGATGCCATCATATTTCATAATCTAGAAAGAACCAGCACAATGATCCATGCCGATGAGATAAAATAATATAAAATATCTAGGTGTTTTTTGACAGAAGTCTTGAGTTTCAGGGAACATGTTGACCACGTTAACTTAAGAGCAGGCAAAGGCTTAGCGGTAATGAAGGTTATGACTGCTGCACAGTGTGAGCAGAGGTTATTTCATTTGTACCAGGATTTGGTGGCTGTGGGTGGTGGAATAATCTGGCAATTCTGACTTAGCCAAACTCAGATTAACCTTTAGAACACGTGTTGCAACTTCATTCACCAACATTTCCCCTTCTCTGGTTAGCGAGTATATTTGCCGCCGTAGACCGCAGTTGCTAGGTACACCAATCAATTAAAAATCTCCAATATTTAATATTTTGGTGAAAGTAAAGAATAGTTCTCTGCTGTGCTATAAATAGCACAATGTTGACAATTTTAACTATCCAACGTCATGGATCCCCGTGTAACACCAATCAAAATAATGGCTGCCGTGACGTCACACCCGACAATCACTTGAGTTCAAATCTAGACACAGACGAACTTATGCATAATCTGTTTGTTTTCCAATTTACACATTTTTTACAACTTCCTATTATTTGTGGTGAGCAATCAGTATTTCTGCCCGCTATACACGGAGCAAGGTGCGCGCACACATTAGAAATATTATTTCTAATCCTAACCTTACTCCATGTACTTACCCGTAAGCTTGCCAAATCACACAACAAAGGTCAGGTAACACCTCGACACTAGAGCAAAGGTCACAGCGGAGAACTATAATTTACTTCAGCCAATAGTTTTTCACCATATTTGTTAAATCTGGCATTTTATTTTACTACCTTTTCCAGCAGTTTTAGTGGCAACCATATGCCTAATGTCATGTAAATATTGATATTTTCGCAACATATTGATAATTTCAAACAAAAGCATCGCCATGATGGTAAATTATGTTTTATAGATGTATATTTTATCGAATTTTCATTAAAATTATTATGGATTGTGATTCAAATGATTATTTATGGAGAGATAAGTCATTTCCACACTCGAAAATCAGTTACACCATGCTGTTTTATCTAATTTGATATTAAAACATCAACCAAGTTCGAACGATACATTTCTGAATGAGATCTAGGTTTATAGAAAGATTTTAAGACATACCTGAAGGTGTAATCCTTGTCTATTGTCTATCCCCAAGTGAATGATTGTTGATCACATTCACACATACCGCTAAGCGTAGGTGTGGTATCTTAAGCTGTCGTTTCAAGGCCAGATGTGTCTCAGAGGTTGCATTTAGTCCATGTTTGTTCAAGGTTATCTTAATGTTTTCTATCCACCGTTTTCTTGGTCTACCTCTGGCTTTACACCCGAATATTCTTGTATTATATGCTCTTATTGGTATTTGGTTTGGCTTCATTCTCATAAGGTGACCAAACCATTTTACTTGCTGTCTCTCAATATGTTCGATACATGATATTATACCAACTCTTTTCCTAATTTCTTCATTTCTTATTGTTGCAGCTTTCCTCAGACACTTCATTTCACATGTGACGATTTTTCTTTGCTGCGAAGCTGTTATTAAAGACCATGTTTGACATTGGTAGCAGAGTGTTGGTATAAAAATTGTAGATATTATTTGTTTTTTAATTTCCATCTTGATGATCTTTGGATGAAGAAGTAATGGTATATTTTGAAAGTTGGTAAGTCACTCTGTTTGCTTTCTGGCACCTTGTTTCTATTTCTCTGTCTTGTCTTCCATCTTCGGAAAAAATGCTGCCTAGATATTTAAATTCTTTGGCTTGTTTCACTTTGGTGTTATCTATTGTTATATTCATTGGTGTTGAAGACTTGCTCATTTTCATAACTTCTGTTTTTTGTACATTCATTTTCATATTGTACTTCAGACATGCTAACAACAATGCATTGATGTGCTTTTGCAAAGTTTCCTCATCTTTGTATATTAAACTTTGATCATCAGCAAATAATAGTTCATTGATTTCATTATTACATTCTTCATCAGGTTTATTTGCAATGTTTTCCTCTTTGTTGGTATGAGCTTCTTTTATTATTCTGTCCATGTATATGTTTAAAAGTAGTGGTGAAAGTACGCATCCTTGTCTTACTCCAGATATTGTTTCAAAAGGTTCAGTCATTCCATCTGTTGTTCTTACTGATCTTTGGCATTTTTGATATATCGCTTTTATGTTATCTAACAGTTGTCCTCTGATGTTATAAATTTCTTTGTATGTGGCTTTGTCTGTGTTGGTAAAAATAATTTGTTATTATAAGTCCATGTTCTAGGCATATATTGACTAGTTCGTCTCCGTTATTATTTCGTTCTGTTGTTATGTCCCCAAAATTGCCTAAACAATGTTCACGCCAATCTCTTTTCTTCCCTATTCTCCCATTGAAATCACTCATCTTTATTGTTAATCTTGTTTAGGACATCTGATAGGCTTTCGAAAAATTCATCATTTTCTTCTGTTTGTCGTTGCATGGTGCGTATACTTGGATCAGTGTAGTTGTTCTTTCCTCTTCTATTAGTTGTATCCGTATTATCCTTTCTGAAATATACTCTATGTCTGTGATGTATTTTGCTTTGCTTGGGTTGACTAGGAAACCTACACCATATTTTGCCTTCAGTGTATTGTCTACCCCGCTCCACATTAATATGTAGTTTTGTATCTTTTGTATATTACCTCCTTTCTTTCTCGTATCTGCAATGCCTAAGATGTCTATATGTTTGTTGGTCATAAATTCTATAAGCTCTGATGTTTTGTCGCCGAGACTGCTTACATTTAATGTCACTATTCTGGTTGTCTTCATTTCTTATTAGGTTAAGTACGGTAACAGTAGTGTTGGTACTATGAAAATTGTAGACTCGTCCTCGAATGATTTATTTACACACAAAATAACCCTCCTAGTAGCACTCCTCCTTGAATTTATGCAAAGAATATCACAAAACTTAGCTTATTGTGTAATCCGTGAAATTATAATGATTAATCCATGAATGGCATGCTAATTCAGTCTATCTTATACTGTTTCCACTCTGGAATATTTAATAAACTTCATGCAATTGTATTTTCGTTCTAAAGGTAAAAAATCGCTGGGTTTTTGTGGAAATTGTCTTTGAGACTGTCTTACATGTCTTGTATCACACACAAACAAAACCTACAACAATATATGCAGAATTCAATTCTTTTTTATAAATAAAAAATTATTTAAATATCTTTAACAACAAAAATGTTATCATGATTTCAAAACGGTCACTATTATGTAACATTTTTAAAAATTAATTCAGCGGCAGGACAGAAATTACGTAAATGTGAGAGTGTTTGACGAGAAAGGTGGTTATGTAGTCTGTCCATGTTATTATGAACGTCAATAGTGCTGTTCGTGTTCGTTTTTTGTTGTGTATGTAGTCTTGATAAAGGCCTTTTGGTCAAAATATTGATTTGTGTGTTATTATGTGTGTTTCCAGTGATTAGCAAAACTTCAGTACTCTGTTCCAAGCCTGTTGAATTTCAGTTTTGCTGCAGTGAATACATATTATAAATTTTGTATAACAGCCCTTGTTTCATTCCTATGTTAACATAGTATTAATATGTTGTTTAATTCTCATCCATATATATTTATAGTATATATATTGTAAATATTAATAATTTTTGGACAAGAAGCATACAATGTGGTAAGTGGGAATGAAATACCAGTTAATGGAAATCAACACAATCAATGAGAGCTAACAGATATGCATATAAAGCGTCTCATCTGCAGATGAAAAATAACAATGGGTAAGGGGGCCATTCTGAAACTGCTTCACAAGTTCTTACTAAATGCATACACTGCGATTAAGGACACTTCAAGCTGTAATTGGGGAAATTTGGTATTAATTGTGGTACTTGTAGAACTGTGTGGCAGATTGAGAGCTTGTTAAGTCAGCAAGCCACAGAAACTATCAGCATGCATACCCTTTGATGACAGAGAATGAACATGTACGGTTCTGCCTGGAGTGTGATAATGTCAGTTCATAATTCTAGAGAATATTTTATATAAATTTACTTGAATTTGTCACTGCTGTTTTGCAAAGATGAGATTTTCTTATTATATGAGCAGTAAGTTTAAAACCTTTTTTTTTCCTTTATTAACTGTTGTAATATTGCAGATAATGACCTGGCTGAGGTCACACACAGTAAAGAACAGAATGATGTAGAAGCAGTACCTGCAGAAGAAGTAGATTCAAATAAATCCAACAGTCAGAACCAAGAGATAAATCAAAGTGAGAAATCTAACAATGAAAATCAAGAGTTAAATCAAAGTGATAAGGAAGATCAAGAAAGGGAGGCAGAAAAGAAACGGCTGAAAGAAGATGAGTTGCTAAAGTACTGGGCAGCTGTAGAAGAAAATCCAATGGATTTCACTGGTTGGACCTATTTACTACAATATGTCGAGCAAGAGGTAACTTTATGTGTCATAATAATGTATTGTAGAGTTTGATTCAAATTGACTTTTATGTTTTTAAGCATAATAAAAGAATAATTTAAAGTCGACTTAAATGTTGAATCTGAATCAGCATTTCAACCTCTGCAAGAATGCAAAGTTAAGAAGAGCTAGAGAAACTGAAAGATGATTTGCTACTTTTTTGTTCCATTCTGTCCATATCTTTATAAATATATATTTGATCAAAACGTTCATTCTGTATATTTGTTCCACATAAATTTGCTATTCAACCCTTTTTGTTATATTTATTTACCACATGGTGCCCAGGTTTGACTGCAGTCTCCATTCATTCAATTAGCAAGGAACCATGCTAGAAGAAAAACAGCTGGTATAATTGTGTGACTGCTGAACCTTTACAGCATTTGCCTGTGTTTTTGAGGTGGCATGTTGAATACCAAGCTATATCATTTTGTTTACAAGTGCAATTTTTTTTAGATATATGGGTATCATGACTTACGCTGCAAAAACCAGAACCCATACATCACATTCATAGGCAACAACAGACCATCATTTTTCGACTTAAAACTGGCCACTGCAGACTATAGAGTCACCTGTACCAGATCAGGGTGGCCCATACAGATGAAGGTCCATGCAAAACAGGTATACAAACCCCTGAACACATACTCCAAGACTGTCCAGAATACAAAGATCTGTGAGGCAAGACGGCCACAATGCACCGAACTGAGGCAAAAAGTTTGAAAGAGCTACTCTGACCTGGAAAAGACTGGGAGCTTTGTCCTTGCGACTGGCCTGATGATCTAGCAAGACCAAAAGATTCTTGAAGAATCTGCAAAATTAATACTATAAGTGATGTTTTTTGCAGGTGGCATTCTATATTCAGTTGAAAGGATCGAGTACATATGAGGAAACCTAAAGCTCAATAAAGTCTATCCTTAATATCTTGCCCAACGACATCTTGGGTTCCACCTTCTGTGGAGATTTCTTATGGCTGACTTTCTATGTGATGGGTAGTCACAATTCCAGCAAATTAGTTTGCAGCAATCATTGGGCAAATAATAAGGATAATAATCCCTCAGAGGATTTGAGTTTTTCAAAACACTACTATGTTCAGAAGAGTGAAAGACCTGTCTGTTTTTAATATAATTTTAAATTCTCAATTGCAGAATGATCCAGAAAACTGCCGCAAAGCTTATGAAGCATTTTTTTCACATTACCCCTACTGTTATGGCTACTGGAAAAAGTATAGTGATGTAGAAAAGAAGAATGGCAACAAAGATCGAGCAAAAGAGGTATTGTGTGAAAGCTGAGGAAATTTGTTGGTGGGTGGTATTTGAGCGTAACCTGTAGCAACCTGAGGAAAATTATGCAGCTTCCTCTGGAACCTGGCCATTTTTTAATGATTTCTTGTTTTTTCTGGATGTGTTTGCTTTTTTTGGCATAACTTGTTTATTTATTGAGTATATAATTTATTAATTTGGAAACAGTAGAGATAAGTGGATATCTATAACTGGATATGGTTTGGAAGATGTTGTTTGTCTGTGTGTGTGTCATTGTTATGTTGTGGACATCCAAAATTGACAATGGGACAATCACAAAAACAAGCGCACATAGAGAGCTTACGTTTCAAGGTCATCTGTTGAAAACCCGGCTTCTCAATTCCCTCGTCATAACTGACAGCATTTACATCACTATTAAATATTGTCAACATCTCCCTCAACCCCCATACCTTGATCTACATTACCTACAACACTGAAGCCTTCAAAATCTTCATCCAAATCAGCATCTCCATGAAGAATTCTGAACAATGGCGTCACTGAATTTAGGTCCACACAGTGTCGCTTACAAACTTGAAGAGACCTATTAAAATACACTACATGGTTTTCAGATACCGCTGCAAAATCAGGGATGACCAATCTAGCTAACAGTTATTATAAAAGCATGATGGAAAATTAACATGGGAGATTGTTGTCATTGATTGTGACAACAAATGGCGAACTCAATGGTGTCGTAAGTAGCCATCTGGAGTCTATGGAGACAGTAATTAGGCAGCATATGTCACCATGGGGTTGCTACAGGTTAATGCTTTCAGAGCAGTTGACTTTGTAATCATCAGTGCATGAAATTTATTATCCTTATTAATTTGACAAATATCAGTATAACAGCATTATCTTCAGACTCCAAACAGACCACAATAGACTGAGAAGCCATATGTACAGAAAGAAAGCTTTAAAAGTGATAAGACAGACTTGTGGACTGAGCCCAGAAGCTGCAATACACAGAAGTTATGACCTTCAGATAATTCTAGCTTCATATTCTAAGGAGATCAATATATGACATAAAGCAAATCACAGTGCAAAATCTGAGAATTTTGATACCCTGGGCAAGCTCCACGCACCACACACTCCTTTTCTTTTACATAAACTAACTCATTTCAGTTGTGACACTCCTGTGTATTGCTTTTGGCCCTCCGCCTTGTACTGCAGATCCGTTTGTTGCTTAACCTGCTCAGTTTTGGTTATGTTTTCTACAAGGCGAATAAATCAAAGTTTCTGTCACACCTTTCAGGAATTTATGGAATACAGGACTATGGCCCATACCTGGTTGTTGAATCTTCTGAGTTTTTGGTAATTATACATCTGGGGAATACAATGTTAGGTCCATATTTTTCTTTGCCCAATGTTACTCTAGTGGTGATGGGGTCAATACCATATCACCTTCTTTACTTTTTCAGATTTATTCTAGAACTTTTTTAAAAGTCTGGTCATTCATGTGGTCAATTGTTCTTCTTCAGCGTTCAAACTCCTGCTGGATCTCTCTTGTAGAGGACAATGATCCTACAAGATTTCCAGCAGGATGTAGTCCAGAGAATGGAAATGTGTTGCGCCAATGGTCTGACACATCCATTTTCAGCAGGTGACCAATTGTGATGGACATAATTTCTGTCTCATCCAGGAGTCAAAGGATGACAAGACTGGGAAAAGAGTACACTAAACAGTGTGTTACGGTTTCCTCCCACAAGATGCTAAGGTTTCTGTTGCTCGTTGAGATTTACATATTATTGTCTTTAAAGGACTGAATAAACAAATATTAGTTTTGTTAATGTAAAAAACATATACAATTGTCGCATACTTTCAACATGTATTCCTTTCCTGTTTTGATTGATTACTTGTTGCATTCGAATTCTAGTGGACTCTTTGAAGTTAATTGATTCTTATTATAAACTATAATTTTCCTTTTTTTAATGGGTTCCTCTGTAGAAATTCGAGTATAAACCCATGCGATAAAAAGCAGAGGAGGTGATTTTGGCATCCTGAAAGTGTGTAAAAATCTGGTGCACTTCTAGACCAACATAGAAATAGCGTAATAATACAGTGGAATCACATTATTATAAGAATGAATGAACATGCTAAATGGATATTAACACAAACTTTAACAACTGTAAAATGGGAGGGCATTCCTTTCGTTTGCCCCACTCACATTACCTGACAATCAATAAAAGGTAATACTGTATGAAAATAGTACTTACATAGAAAACGGGTGATGAAGTTTCACTTCGCGATGACTAACACACTATTGGAAGCTCTCGCGAAATAATACACACAACGGAAAACACGCTAAAACCTTACAAATAACAATACATATAATATAATCAACATTTCGACCAAAAGGCCTTAATCAAGATATGCACAAAACATCAGAAGACGACGAATAGAAATGATCCACCACATAAATGTGTCCAACCGAAATATAAAAGTGAGATGCCGGAAAGATAGGAACAGGAAGTACATTAAAAACGTAAATATAGGTGGAAAGGAAACAAATACAAAGATGATGAAACAAAATGAATGAAGACAAAGACCACATTGACCAAAAACTAGACAAAAGAGTGGTCTGAAAAATTGAGTCCAAAAGGCTTGAGGGTATTGAACTCAAAAAGTTTGAGTGTAGCAGGATATAATTAAAGAGGATAGGTCGCAGGATTGAATGACGATTGGTTTTCTGCTATGGCATGTTTGGTCACATGATATGCAATAATATTGTGACATCTCAGAACATTGGTAACTCCTTCAATCCACATTCTTCTCGATCTTCCTCTGTATACTTTGCCGTTTCCTTTTCCTGTTGCATGCTCTTGCCGCTGGCCAATAAGGGTTCATTATCATTAGGTAACCAAACCATTTCAGTCTCTGTTTTTTAATATATTTGACCATTGATGCTGTTCCAAAAATTCTTTTAATCTCTTTATTCCTCACATGATCTCTTCTTGTTCTGTTTGCTGCTTTTCTTATACATCTAATTTTACACATTGTAAGCTTTCTCTATTGTTCTTTAGTTAGTGTACATGCCTGAGATTGATAACACAATGTTGATACTAAGATTGAACTTATGATTTGCCTTTCGGTTTCCATCGGGATAGATGTGTGTTTCAAGATTGGTGTAAGTTCATAATTTACGTAGACATTTAATATAATTTCTTCTTCTTCTTTTGTTCACTTGAAACATATCTACATATGTAATTCTGTCTCCTGAATAAAACTAACTGTCTTTTGTACTTAACACAGTGGCCCATAGAGCTTTGATTCCAGTGTTGTTTCCTCTGGCCAATATGTCTACCTCAGAATTTCATACTCAGAACACTCTTGAAGCATATGTTTGACACTCTGTGTTTCCTGTCCACATGTACACATGGCCTTTAATATAATTAATATTAAAATATTAATTGTATAATATTAAGTATTCTGAAAATTAGAGCAATCAGTAGAAGTATTCTGCATAGGATGTAGTCATTTTATCTGGAAATTGTTTTCTTTGATGGAGTTTAGAGATGCAACATTTTTCTATAGGCCCTAAGTATATATTTAAATAAAGATTATTTTTTAATTTTCTAAAGGCATTTGATCGAGTGTGACAAGAAGGTTTATTGAAAATCATGAGAAATTTGGACAGAAATTTAATAGGCTTATGGAAGCACCATATGAAATAAGAACTTCTGTCCATATTAATGGTGTAATTGGATAATTTTTTTCAAAATTGCAAGGTTTTGACAAGGATGCATATTATCACCAGTGTTATTCAATACATTATTGGAGCATATCATGCAAGAGACACTAAACCATCAAACAGCAATTTCAGTCGTTGGACGCCCTCTGTACAACTTGTGTTTGCAGATGCCATTGATCTTATGGCTGGAAGTGAGAACTTACTTCTAAAAAACTTGCAAAAGTAATAGAATGGAAGTTAATATTGAAAAAAGCAAGATAATGGCAAAGAGAGATGATAAACAGATTCCAGTTAATGTATTGGTGAATAGGCAAATACTATAAGTTAATAATTTTAAATATTTAGGTCTTATATGTGCAAGCGATGGAAGCACTAACAAATCAAGACGACTTGAAATTACCTCAGCTGCAATATACCAATTGAACACCATATGGAAAACCAGAATAAGTATAGTAGTGAAGATCAACTTCATATACAAAATTTTAATAATTCCAATTTTTAAAAAAAATGTGAGACTCCTAGGGAGATAGGATGAGCGACCAATGACAAAATGCTAATAAATCTGCAGACTAAGGAATACCATGTCAAGAGGGGTGTGTTAAACAAGTATTATGCAGGAGGAAACTTGTGAACCAACACAGGACACATGTGGTCAGTCACTATATCTTGAGGAGATCCAAACACTTATGGACCAGTTGTTCGATGTGCAGTGATGATGATCTTGTGACTAAATAATAAATGTTGGACAATTACAGCAGAAAGGAATAAGAGGCTTTGGATTACAAATTTTACAAACGAATATAGCAAAATAAAGCCAATGTCTATGTAAGAAGCAAAATAAATGCTCGTGCAGGTCATCATCATTCGACAATGATGAAATATTGCAAACTTGCGTAGTTTAGGCTTGTGCTGACATGTCTCTTTTCAGGACTTCTGCAGGGTGCAGTTACTCTCAAACAAGGCACTGAAAACAGAGATGAAGTTCAGGATTTTTGTGATGTTGCTATAGTACAACTCTGATGGGTTATCAGTTTCATGATGATAAAGATTCCTTTTTGGACATCATATATCAATATCTTTATTTAAGCAGAAGACACACTATAAAGACAGTGATCATTTCCTTTTTGAAGCAGATCTGTGAGCAGACAACATAATATTTGAGATAAAGTTCTGTTATGGTCAGTGATCATTTCCTGTTTGACATGTTAACATTTCCCTTTGCTGCTCAGGTTGTTCCTGTGGGTGAGATGTTATGAGTCAAAACATGGACTTGTTCGTGTCTCTTGCATCTGAAGCACAATAAGTAAACGAGGTGATCATGGGCTGGTATCATCTGACATCCTCTAAATGGTAATACAAATGTAAATTACACTGTATCGAATCTCGAAACGTCATGCACTCATTTCGGCCTGCCTCGATCTTGAGTCTTCTGTTGAATACTCATTGTTGGTTTAATTATCTAATATAGATGAAATATTTTCTTCTGCAGGTCTTTGAAAAGGGTCTTCGAGCTATCCCTCTGAGCGTTGAATTGTGGCTTCATTACATAAATTTTTACACAGCAGAATTTGGATCCGAACCAAATGGAAAAGATAAAACCACTAAGTAATCATTTGTTCATTTTAGTAGCACTTCTCTTTGAAATAAAATGTGTATGGTTAATGAGATGGTCCACGACCTTAATGTGTTTCTCGTGTACCAAACCCTTTGTCTCTGGGATGGGAGAGTGGGAAAATTCTCCTCAGTAAATCAACACGAATCTCTTCCAGTTTATCAGAGAGCCCTGAATGACTATTAATCTTGCCCATTGCTGTGCCCAGTTCTTACAAATCTAGATGTGTGGTGTCTTTTTTTTTCTTCAGAATGCATATTGTATATATACTTTTAAAACAAGCAGATGGCTGTTCAAAGAAGAAGCTGTCCTTGTTACTCATAGACTAGACTCAATCCTTTTTGCTTGAGTTCTTAAACTTTTTGATAGAATGAAGGGACATCTTGACGTAAAGGTTTGAGAGTTTCTAGAGATTAAGTGAATTGTACGAGTAAAAGTCTATCCTTCATTAAATTTCATCCAGAGCTGCCCTGAAACAGTCTCCTGTTTCAGTCATGTATTATATATAATTTTGCCATAAAAGTGAAAATTACTTCTTTGCATTTGTGGCTGGTAAAGACATATCTGTCCAAGACTAAAGAGTTAAATTCTGACATAGAATCCAGAAACATTTGGGACATATAGTCAGAGTTGGACATCTGTGTGCTTGTTTCCTTTTTCTTCCAGGCAGTATTTTTTTTATCTTGTCTCATCAATTTGATGATTCTCAGCGATACAAGTACCTTTTCTGGGGGTTGATATGTCACATTGGGCATCTCTGAATAGTGGTTTCTCATGGGATGACAATAATGTTGGAAAGATATATAATGCACTTATATTCTATTCCTTTGGAGTGAGAGCCATGTCAGAAATATTTTGTGACTATGCTGTAACAAAAATTAAAGGTGAATGGTTTAAGACTTTGTAGACTCCAAAATAATTATATTTCATAAGTTTTTTTTACATCAACTATTGTGATTGTTTTTTAAAACTATTAACTGCTGAATTTGTTTCTATGCTCAGAAATCTAAACAGGAAAGTGGGCAGCCCCCATGAATTCAGTCGTCAGGAGGTCCTCACAATTTCCCCCACAGCTTTACCTTCAGATCTATCTCTTAGGGTCATATTTTAGTTCTCACATCAATATCATCAAGTGGGCATGTCTGCAGTATGTGTTCTGAAGTCTGGGGACCCTTTTAACATGGGCAGTGACCAGTTTGGACAGCCTTCATTTTGTGGAGATGTGCTTGTAGTCTGCAGTGTCCTGTGAGGAGCCTAAATATTTTGATTTGCTGTGATCTGCTTAGTTTTAGGATGGAGTCCTGTGGAAAGTTGCTGCCTGTTCTCTGACTCCATGTATGTTTGTATTTTCTTTTGATGAAAGTTTTTTTCTTCAGTAGTGATATTCTGTGCTGGAATTGTTCGTTTTGTTTTTTTTTGCACCTGATTTTGCCAGTCTGTCAGCTGCATCATTTCCTACAATTCCATAGTGTGCAGGGATCCACTGCAGCACAACTTTATTGTTAGCAGGCAGTTCATTCAAAAGTTCTACGGTTGTTTTTGTTAGATCTTAGGTTCATTTTGAATGGTCTGGAGTACTGACATGCAGTCGCACAAGAAGACTATATTAGCTCCTTTGAGTCTCTGTTTCTCTAGAGCCTTTGATGCTTCTAAGATTGCTTGTAGTTCTGCCCTGTAGTTTGTTGATGATTTGCCAGTAACAATTGAGAGTTATAGTTTTGGGATGTTTCGTATGAGTATTAGTATCCCAGCCCCTCCCTTCTTTGCTGCATCTGATGATTCATCTGTGAAGACATAAATCCACTGTGAGTTGGAGCATTGGGTATCTAGGTGATCAAGTGTTTTTACCTTGATGGCAGTAGGGGGTTTCCATAGTTTTTCTCTCAATGCCAGGTTGTAAGTTTTGCAGTATACATGTGTGAGGTGTTTGCGATGTTGTAATATGCTTCTAGCTGTTCCCACTCTCCAATTGAGAGTTATAGTTTTGGGATGTTTCGTATGAGTATTAGTATCCCAGCCCCTCCCTTCTTTGCTGCATCTGATGATTCATCTGTGAAGACATAAATCCACTGTGAGTTGGAGCATTGGGTATCTAGGTGATCAAGTGTTTTTACCTTGATGGCAGTAGGGGGTTTCCATAGTTTTTCTCTCAATGCCAGGTTGTAAGTTTTGCAGTATACATGTGTGAGGTGTTTGCGATGTTGTAATATGCTTCTAGCTGTTCCCACTCTCCAATTGAGAGTTATAGTTTTGGGATGTTTCGTATGAGTATTAGTATCCCAGCCCCTCCCTTCTTTGCTGCATCTGATGATTCATCTGTGAAGACATAAATCCACTGTGAGTTGGAGCATTGGGTATCTAGGTGATCAAGTGTTTTTACCTTGATGGCAGTAGGGGGTTTCCATAGTTTTTCTCTCAATGCCAGGTTGTAAGTTTTGCAGTATACATGTGTGAGGTGTTTGCGATGTTGTAATATGCTTCTAGCTGTTCCCACTCTCCGGATTGTTGCTGGTTACTACTACTTCATTGGCTTTCATAAGTTGTTTTTTTATAGGTGATTGAAGCTTGGTATTTTCATTAAGTTTTTTGTTTCATTTGTTTTCTCATGCATAGGGTGATGTTTCTTTCATACGCCTAAATTTTTCAGTCATTGTTGTGATTTTTCTCATCTTCTATGGTGATAATGCTGTGGGGATTGTTCTATTCATTGAGACACTTAATAAGATGCCACATTTTTGTTGTCTTTTTCCATGTTGATTGTTGCTGTTTTTTCTTTCCAGCTGGATCTAATGCTGTTTAGCTTTTCTCTCCTGAAAATTATTTGCAGTCTATTGTGTTCAATGATGTTGGTCTAGTTTCTATCTTGGATCTTGCAGTCACCCGTGTTTTGCCGGGGCTCTGGAGGGGAGCAAAGAATAGCAACACTGTTTACCTTCCATCAAAGTCGTTAGAGACAACTATATGGTCAGTGACCCAAAGCCATGCTGAAGTTGGATATGTCAGACCAAAAGTTGCAGCATTGCTGTAAACCATGACACAATGCATCCCGTTTTCTGGACTACATCCTGCTAATCTGCAGAAGTTTTAGAACGAATGCAGAAGAAAAGAAGAAGGATCTTGCAGCAGAAACCTCACAGCATTTTCCTGGAGGTTTCTGTTCCAGAATGGTTTGTAGTTTTGTCTTCTGCCTGTTGGTATACTCTTGTTGGCGGCTTCCATGATTATGTCTGTTAATTAATTTTGCATCTTTTTGTATATTTCTTGTAAGGTGTGTAAGTAGTTTTTCCTCTGTAAGGCGTAGGTAAGTATCCCAGTTTGCCCTTTTGTAGTTCCAGCTAGCGATTTTGTGTTGTTGTTTTTCTGTCTTTTAGTTCCCTTTAATTGTTATTATAACAGGTTTGTGATCACTCCCACCAAGTTGTTGTGCCACTACTCTTTATGTCACACGTTGGATGTTCTCTGTTGCAATGATAAAATCTGGAGTGCTCTGACTCTGATGTTCATTTATAAGAATTAGCCTATTTTCTATCTTCCAGTATTTTATTTCTTCTCCTCTCAAGTCCATAGTTGGGCATCCCCTGCTAGGGGAGTGACTGTTGAAACCTCCCACTATAATATCGTTTGATATTAAGAAGGGTATTGCCCTGAGGTGTAATTTCTTGTTGTTTGGACGGTAGACATTTGTGACAATCAGTGGTTCTGGAGTTGTGTGCAATTAATTTGATTGTGAGATGTTCTGGGTTCCGTGCGATTTCTGTAGCATGTTGTTTTGTACCATAGTGATTTGTATCCTTTGTGACCAAGTCTGTCTTGTCAGAAGCATTCAACGCCTTTGATGGAGAATCTGTTGCTGTCATTAAGATGTGTCTTCTGAATGCTCAAGACATCGGTCTTTTATCTTTGGAGGAAATTCTGTAGTTCTAACTTTTTTATTAGCTACTCTTCCATTGCATGATTTTTATTGTGTTTTTGTTTGCGTGATTGGTTTGGCCAATTGCTCTACTCTGTTTAATCCCGGGTCCTTGATACACAGAGTCATCATCAGTAGCATTTGATGGACCCATTCAAGGCTGGGGGTCTGGAGCTCCTCCTGTCTGGTGATGATCCACAGGGGCAGCCCCATTTCGTGCAATTAATCTTGAGCATAGTCATTAACTGTTTGATGTGTACATGTCCCATTTCCATTGCTGTTCAGGCTCACATGTTCTGTCTTTATTGACGAAAGTTATAGTCTTCCTATCCATGTTCTTGAGTATCCTAGCACTGCCTGCAAGACATCGGAGGTTTGTGGAGTGGCCTTCTCCTGTTTTTCTGTCAGGGTTGTTTCCCATAGCCTTTCCATCTCCTGATGGTGACTGCTAGGCAAAACCTTCCCTGACACTCTCCTGACATGGAGTTAATAATCCCATGCCAGCAGCATGAGCTTATAGTGGCTCATACTTGCTTGATGCTGCCCGTCACTGGACATAGGATATTTCAGTGGAGAGAGATATCAGGGCCGCCTGATATCATGCCCCGTCCTTGTAGGCTACAACACCAGTTTGGTCTGGGGATGCTTATTTGCAGCAAACACTCCATATATGAAGGCTGTCCCACTATCCACCACCATGGACGTGCCTGGTAGGGGTTGGTAGTGCGCCCCCCCCCCTCTTTTTTGTGTGTGCACTGCAACATGCTTCATAATTTATTATGTTATTTTTGTGTGTGTGTTTTTATGTGCCATCTCTTTACACATGATACTTCCTGCATATCTCTTTGTCCATCACAGATTAAAAAAATCAGAATTTTATCCAGCCCACTTTAATTGTCATATTTGCTTTTCACACAGATTGTATGAGAGAGCCCTGGCAGCAGCAGGTTTAGAGTTTCGATCTGACAAATTATGGGATTCCTTTATCTCATGGGAAAATGCAAACAGTAACTTTAGAGGAGTAACTGCAATTTATGAAAAGCTGATTAAGACACCAACACAACTTTACAGCCATCATTGGGATAAGTATGTCATTAAGTTCCTTAGATGTTTTGGCAATCAGCAATTTTTATCATAATCGTACTTATGTTTGCTTAATACTGAGAGCTGGTGGAGTTACTTAAGCTTGGAGACTCTTTCTTAGTTGGAAGATCTGTATATAAAGATTTATCTACCATATATTTCCAAATCTTCAAATAACTAGCATCAGAACACATCAAGAGACAACAGATCAAGTGGTTTTCACGCACTTCCAGACTACCAACAGACAGCATGCCACATATGGTCATGGCGCATAAACATCACGGCTATATAGCCAGAGGCAGACCATGTAAAAGATGGATCACAGAAATCAAAGAGGCCACGGGAACAAGCTTACAAACCGCACACAAGAAGGTCACCTCCAGAGAACTCTTCTTCCCCTGACAGAGTAAGGCAAACAAAGACCGCAGTGTATAGATAGATATTTCCAAATATAAGAAGAAATATTTGTATTATTTTCTGCTGTTGATGTAGAGGTTTTGGCTTATATACAATACAATAAAATAAAAAGATTAGCAGTAGAAACACACAAACGATACACAGAATACCATCAAATAACGGTAACTTGAAATGAACTTGCTGATACAGAAAGTCATTCAAATCCGCCAAAGTCCTAATCACAGTCTTCTTCTTCAGCGTTCATTCTCAAACTCCCACTGGATTTCTCTTGTAACAGGACAATGATCCTACAAGATTTCCAGTTGAATGTAGTCCAGAGAATGAAATCACAGTCTGAATTCTGAAACAGTTAACAAATTTTATCCTCTCTCATGGGAACATCAGGGTGGATATCACATCTCAATTTCACTATCTACCGGCATATTGTCTTCATTGGTATCGTCCTCAAAGATAAAGAATTTCCCTCACTTCCATCCGTTGCATTACTGATGGAGCACTTTGAAAGATAAAACAATCATTTTGAAAGGAACCTCTAACCATTTTTTGACCCACTTAGCGATTGTGATAATGTCAGCTTTTCTGACATTGCCACCCTCATTATAGCTTCATCTAGTGACACCATTAATTCCATTTTGCTCAAAGTCTGTCTTTAAATTGTTTGTTAAGAGAGACATCTAGTGGCTACTTAGATACAGACAGCCCCATCTCATGACATTGTTTTTCCACTTTTTTCTCAGTGAGACGCGCCAGAAACGAGTTCCATACTAACATGGATAATTTTTTTTTTAAATAGCTTATGGTGATCCCCTTTCTCTTCTCTCCCTCACCGTATTCAGCCATTCAAGAGTGTGACTACATCCATCAAGCGTTTCATGTGCACACGCATACATACACTTCGTGGAAATTGCGCCTCTTTGGGCAGTCGCGTTTAACCTTTAGGACCCTGAATTAAAATTAAGAAATATCCCCCTGGGCCTGAATTCTTTTTTGGAAAATTTGCGTTACTGATGGTGGGTGTTTTGAAAACGCGACAACTTTTTTGTTTTAAAAGATATCAAAATAATGTTTGCACATCTAAATAAAGGAGTGAATATAATAATGTTTTTGTTGTTGTTGTATGTGTGATATAACAGTTGTGAGCGAGTTGTGAAGTTGAAAATTCAGGGAAAAAAATCGCAAATATATCTTTTTGACGACCCTAATACATGAGCAATGTGTGGCAAAATTGATAAAATACTCATAAATACCTATACTTATTGTATATGTATTGTTTTATATCCAAACTAATATAATATGAACTAAAAAAACGAATAAAACGTGAAGAAATCGCATATAATGACCGTCCGGTCAACAATAGGTCTATGCCGACACGCAACGTAATTATTGTCCATGCACACATGTGGCACCCCTGATACATATTATTTTTGTGTTTTTGAATGAATAAACACACATACTTATTAAACAACAACATATTAAACACAAAGAACAACAATTAGAACATGTAGTCACGATCATTTACCCATGCCGCGCGGTACTCAATTTGATAGTAAAATACGGCCGAAAATGGCAAAAGTCGCTCCCGAAAAGCGTTGATAACATTTGCCGGCTTTCTCCTTCTATACAACGCTAATGTGTAAAAGAATTTGACCTTTACACTGTGACGTATTCCTAGTTTCGTTTGGCGGGCTTTATACGTCACTGGTTCATTACTTCGTGAAGTTCCGAGCTCTGGAATCGGGCGATATCGTATGGTGCGTGGCCTTGCCCACCGACACACGGGAGTGTGTACTCCAGGTGCGTGACCTCACCCATAGGGGCCTAAAGGTTAAAAATAATCACAAGGGGGTGGGATGGTCTCATCTGCTATGCAATCTAAAACAGCAAACATTTCTTCAGGGTCTCATCCATTGTATTCAGAGAGATGCTATTTTGGGCACCAGATTCATTTGTAACTAAAGCTGGTAAGACTATAAATTCCTTATAATGGCTATTCACCAGTCTGTTTGTGAATGTTATCTTTGCAACCAGCCTTTGTTGCGGAAACGGCATTGAATGAATTAATCAGATATCTCGGAACACTGTTACCTGGTGGGAGCTTGTTTTATGAGGCTAGCAACACTCCCCAGCAAAGGCCGCACTGTATTATTCTTGAAGTTGTATTTTATGTGAGTACCAGTAGGTTGGAAGAAATGATCTTGCCGTTGCTAAAGTTTGTGTTATTTTTCTTTTAGCAATATTTCGCTTCTCTCTTCATTCTTATAATGGAATTCCACTGTATTATTTTCTATACTTCTGTTTATACACAGGTTTCCAATTGTGGACATTAAGATCATCCTCTACTTATATACAGATTAGCTTACATTCAAGATTGTCGAGGTCTTCACTTCGTGCTTGATGCAATGTATGACGTACTTCACCCGCCTTTGGATTCTTTGATTTAAAGGAGAATTGCATAAATTTGCTGTTCTGTGTCTTGATGTCGTACAATGTAGATTATCTGATGTTATATGAGAAAGCTGTGGCAAAGTAGTAATAATGAGACTAAAATAGCCTTTTTAAGATCATGTTTTTCCAGTGGCAACGTATGGATGCGAGGAGACTTGGACTTTAAACAAGACAATATCCAAAATAATAAACTCATTTGAAATAAAGTGCTACAGGAAGATCCTACAAATATCATGAACAGAGAAAAAAATTGAAATTACTGAAGCTAAATGAAAGGGGCTTCTAAATACTATCATAAGAAGGAAGCTACAGTATTTTGGACACTTAAAGAGACATGATGGTATCTCAAAAGACTGTATCTGAATGGCAGAGTGCAAGGAAAGAGAGGATGAGTAAAACCAAGAAGATGATGGACCAGTGACATCTAAGAATGTATGAATATGTTTCTGGTCAATGCAGACATGCTTGTTCAGGACAGAGAGGCGTTCAGAGTATCCACAGTATGAAGACAGTGTTCTGGAAAGAATATGTCACTTGATATATATATATATATCATTAGTTATGTTAATATCATTGTCCTATTTTTCAGTTATAAAAAACATATCAACAATCATCACCCTAAAGATTGTCTAGATGTGGACACTTTCCTTAAATTCAGATCAGAAACTCTCAATAAATCTGTAAATTATCAAATGGACGATGATCAGGAAGTAGGACTTGATGAGGCCTTGCAAGTGGGAGAAAATACTGATCTTGATGCACCTCCTGGTATGTTGTCATCATTGGTAAGTATTTTTCAGTTTCGTCATCTTTGCCTTGGTTTACTTTTATGATCATTGCAAACATCAGAGGATAGTATGCAAGATTCAATCGTGGTCTGTTCATCTAAATGGCCCAGAATCGAATCTTGTCTGCCATCTTTTTATTTTTGCAATGATACGATGGAGTTTCCCATAAATGTTATTCATAACAGTTGCACTATATTTTGTACATTGCAACCAAGTACAACCGATTCTCATCATCATCATGTGACAAGTCTTCCTTATGGATTCTCTGAACACTCCATAATTCTGGCGAGTTGACCTACAGCAGCTAGAGATGTTTAAACAATCTGATATATCACTGTACCATCGTCATCTTGGGCGCCCTCTTCCTCTGTTGCCATTAACTCTGCCTTCGGCTATTAATCTTTCCGTGCTGTCGCTTTATATGACCAAAAACCCAGCTGTGTTGTTAAGGAGCCAGGCTTCTTCGATGTTTACTGATTTGTCTTCTACACTTCTTGATTTGTCTTTTTAGCTGTTCATGTAAAATTCTTTTGTAGCATCTCATTTTGAAAGCAGCGATTCTCTTTTCTACTGTTTTATTTAATGTCCATGCTTCACAACCATATATTGCCACTGGAAATACACAAGTTCTGATTGTGCATAGTTTGAATATGCTGCTGGTACCTTGCCAAAGATTTTAATTTGGAGAAGATTCAATGTCGACATTACAATTCTATCTTTATTTCCAAAACGAACTCTCCTGAGATATTAATATTTGTTCCCAAATACTAAAAATGTGTTGTTCTATCTTAGGTATCTTTGGATTCAACATGAAGATTAATATTGAAAAGGCAGAAATAATGGCATTAGCAAAGAAAGAAATAATATCACTATCTCCATCGATAATAAACACAGTAAACAGGTAAATGAGTTCACTTACTTAGGAAGCATTATATCCAGTGAAGGGAAAAACTGTAAAAAGATACAAAAAATAGATCCCAGGACAGATGACATGTATTTTCAAGAAAAAAAATGTAAACATAGACACCAAAGTTGCATTATACAAGACTATTATTATTCCATCACTGTGCAACCAGTGCCAAACCTGGACAGCACAAGACAAAAGAAAAATAGTAACTGCAGAAATGACATGTCTACGAAGAATACTCGGAGTGTCATTAAGAGATAGAATTAGAAATGATAACATCAGACAGATAACCAAAACAATACCAGTATTGGAACACATCAAAAGACAACAGATCAAGTGGTTTTCACACGCTTCCAGACTACCAACAGATAGCATGCCACAATTGGCCATGACACATAGACATCACGGCTATAATGCCATCGGCACACAAGAAGGTCATTTCCAATGATCTCTTCCACCCTTGATGCCGCAAGGCAAGCAGGCCCACAGCGTATAGATAGATCTTTGGTTTCACTTGATTTGTCATAATTTTTATTTTCTTCATATTTAAGAACATGTTTTGGACTTCACTGTATTTTTTTGTTGATGGTAACATTTGCTTTAGAAACAACCTATTTTAGTAATAATAATAATATCATAAAGCATCAAGGTCATAGGGTTGCCACACTGGAGACATCACCACAAAAAGCCCTCCTAATACCTCTGTCCTGAGCCATTCGGAGAAGTGCAACAAAATTATGTCCAGATCACTACTTGATTTTGTCAATCCAGGATTTTCTTTGCCCGCCTCTTACCTTTCTACTCTTGGCAGTTTCTTGCAAAATTAGTTTTAGGAAGTGGGTCATGCCTTATTACATGTCCAAACCAGATAAGTTTATTCCATTTCACCATTGCCAAAAGTGATTATTGATAATCTGCAAATTTGTTTGTATGTAAGCTAGACGAATATATTTTTCCTGTGTTCTATATAACCAATTCTTTACAACGGCCTGTAGCACTGGTATTCCAAAATATGATATAAAAAGCATTTTCTTGAATGTTTTCTATGAGGTTTCTTTACTTTAATTTACTTGTATGAGGTTTCTTCTGGCTTACATTGTCTTGTTTATACCCCATAGAGGCCAACTCCTCAAAGTGGAGATGGACTTAGTCCAGCCAATAGAGACTAAACACTAAGATTGGTCATGCCATCCTCTATATCCAGCAGGACTATAATCCTGCCCAAGCAAGCTCAAGTGCTGGTGTCAGAGATATCAGGCAGAGAAGTGCACCAGCAACCATGGCATCTATCATGCAACATGCCAATTTAACATGTCTGTATGACAAATTACTTACAGTGTAGACATGTTAAACTGTGAACGAGAGGAAGAAGAAAGGTCTACTAACAAGTGTTTATAAAAGTGGATTTTTTCATTCAGAGATCCCTGGATTATCACTTTATACTATATACTGAGATTTGAAAGCAAATCAAAGTAGACATGGGTCTTGTCCATTTTTCCTATTTGTGATAGGTCGAAGTTTTACATCTTCCGCAGGTTAATAGTGAAACATTAAAACAAGTCAATTTTTGTTTCTAGGTCCTTTGGCAACTTTTGTGTAAGCTTAGTGCTTGTTTGTAGACACAAGTGATGTCTGTTCATGAAGCGATTTACCATCCCATTGAAGCAACATAATCCACAGATTTTTGTGGCTAGAACGTAGGATCTTTCAGTATGCTAAGCACCCTGACCCAAATATTTGTGCGGGTTATAATTAACCCGTTCTGACAATTTCTTCTCCAGAACAGAAAATGAAGATGTATGGCCATGTGATGCTTTCTTTGACCTTGGCATCAGAGACAATTTTTTTTTCTCCATTCTCGTACTGGATTTTCTTTCACAATGACGTGACAGGAAGCCATTGAATTGTTGTATTTCTCAGTAAAAGTGATAACATCCAACTTAAGACTAGCAGTATACAATGTTCAACAGTCCTTCTTTTAAAATACGAATAAAATCACAGTGACAATACAAATTTACGAACTGGAAGCTTAAACTATTTGTGCTGTATTCTTGGCTAGCTAAGTCATCACCTTATATTCTGTTAATTAGTCCAGCCCACTGAGGCTACAGATTGGTCACTGGCCCTGCCCATTTAAATCAGCTCAACCATTACATGTTTCCCACACATTTTGATTATAACATTCAGATAAGTGAACGAATGTTATCTCTCTTTAGAGAAGACTTGAAATGAGGTTCCAAATCCTGGCATATAGGAATTTTGTAGCAAAAACCCTCCGTAATTTATACCCACCTGCTGTACATTTATTAGCAGACAAGTTAATTTCAAAATTCTCTCTCGCATTTATTAATCTCCAAAAAAGGAAAACATACAGTAACACGTTCAAAGTCTTCTGTATCCCATAAAAACAAATGACATTCAACGTTGCCCTTGTCACACCTTATAGTTTTCGCTTAGACATTACTGTCTGCTGTAATTTCGTCTGAACCCTGCAGCAAGATAATAGTGAATTGCGAAGTTCCACATCAGAATGCCTGGACACCAAACACAAACAATTCGTCCGGGAAAGTACGTTGTTGGACATTGGCACATGATAAACAGTCTGTTACTCTTTTGTGTGACAGCTTAATGTGGACACAACTGATGCAGTAATGCCACTGTGGGAAAGTTGCTCTGTATAATTTTGATGTATTGTTCCCAGCTTATTCATTCACAGTGAATGAATGGGGCAAATCAAAGAAATGGCGGCAAGGTTGCTAAAGTTTGTTTTATTTACATTTACCGGTAGCATGATTTCGCTTGTCCCTTCATTCTTATAATAATGGAATTCTACATCTCATCTTATAAACGGATTTTAGACTTATCATATTTCGAACATTAAAATCATGTTGTCGACTTATAAACAAATCAGTTTATAAATGGAAATTTATGGTAGTACTTATGACTGTAGCATACATTTTACCAGAATGTTATTGACTTATATTTTCAGGGTGATGAAAAAGAAGTTAAAAAGATACGTGCCAAATTCATTGAAAGCAGAGAGGCAATCTTCAAAGTAAATGAGACAGAAATTAGTAAAAGGTGGACATTTGAAGAAAGTGTAAGCAAAACTGTAGGAGGCCTACAGTGTATTTATAACATTATTTATATCAATTTACGTACATTTTCTCATTAATCATGCACTCCATCAAAATATCTTGCATTTTCAAACTGATCTCATTGATTGCAGAATATTTTAATTTATTATATTTTTTATTTAAAATTATCATTGGCACAATTGTCAAAAAACTTTTTTTTTATATTGCCAGTTCATAATTTGTTGGATGACTACACATGGAATATTCCAAAACAGTTTGGTTAGGCTTAAATTCTATCCAGATATATGCACTGTTAGCAGCCATCAAATTGACCTGTGCTAGAGATTTATTATGATTATTGAACTTGAGAGCTTACAATTTCCTGTTTAAAATTTGACACACAGTGTGGCTGAATCTTTTGTTACACTATCGTCTTTAATATGTATCCCATAAATTAAGTAAGTTTGATACCAGCTACACAATTGTGCTTGCTTTAGTAAATCTTTATCTTTCCTAGGTAATGTTTTTCCTCCACAAATTCTACACAAATCATTCAAACATCGCATGTGCATTGAATTGCTGTTCCACCAAAGTCTGGTCATTGGTGCAAATAAAATTGCAAACAACACATTTCCATTTTCTGGAGTACATCCTGCTGGAAATCTAGTAGGACCATTGTCTTGCCACAAGAGAAACCCAGTGGGAGTTTGAGAATGAATGCGAAAGAAGAACTGCTGTGATCCATATTCCTATTTCAAATTAGAAATAAAAAATAAAATGCATTGTCACAATATAAACATATAGGAATATTAATTAAAATATGACAGTTGAATATATCTAATACTTGGATCCCTATTGCAGCTACAGGCTAAAATATATTCAACTATTCACTGTGCTATAAATAGCACATACTGTTTAAATTTTTAACTAGAAGATGTCACGGGTTTCCATGTAACACCAATGAAATTAATTGATGCCATATAAAATTAATGGATGCCGTGATGTCCCATCTTCCGACGCAAACAATATCAACCACATTTATAATTATAACTTTTATAACTAATTCATTTTTTTATTTATAACTGATCCTAACCCTTACCCCGTCCCTAATCTAAATGCCAATGCCAAATTAGTATTCTGTTTCAAATAACATACTTTAATTTTAATTACAACTTCTACAATCACACTGCAAAGGTTAGGTAACACCTCGAAACTAGAACATAGATCACAGTGAAAAGTTGATCCGTAGTTGCGCCATATTCAGTATAATTTATATCTGCAATATAAATTGTTAAATTCTTGTCACACCGAACAAGCTAGTGCATGCTACAACAAAATTAATTTACTTATGATCTAAATATGGATAATGTATAATTCCAATCATATTATAACAAGGAATAATGTATTTATCAATCAAAACAAGTTATTATTAATGGTCCTTTAATATTTGATTATAAATTATTT
Source organism: Meghimatium bilineatum (assembly GCA_034231615.1). NCBI lineage: Eukaryota > Metazoa > Mollusca > Gastropoda > Stylommatophora > Philomycidae > Meghimatium > Meghimatium bilineatum. Next base: position 62,107,913 of record CM067322.1, on the reverse strand, counting down.
TTGTAAATTACACAAACAAGTTTGGAAGTAATTGAATTGAATAGCAAGTGCTAAATTAACTATAATAAAACAAAGATATTGCCTGTATAATGTGCACAGTAATCCGCTCCAATCAACTCAGCTGCAAATGATTACCTAACGCATGAGTTAGGGAAGGTAAAGACAGAAAGGAAGGGAACGGACCACTCCACCTAATAGTTGCTGCGGCTTAGTACGAGGCGTGTTCAAATGAAAACGGGACTTGTTACACCACGCGTGATAGAGCGCACTGATATTGATGACATTTTGCACTAGTAATGAGTATCCAATAATTTACATACGGTCACGTGTTCATCTTCCCAGCATGCATATGTGCTGCAGAAGACTGTTAACAATATGGCGGGTGTGATTCCGAACCCGTCCAAAGTGAATCAGCGTGCTGTGATCCAGTTTCTTTCATTTGAAGGATGTCAAGCAGTAGACATTCATCGGAGAATGAAGGCAGCATATGGTGACAAATGTTTGTCGAGGACCAGAGTGATGGAGTGGGTGCGTATGTTTAAAGACGGACGTGAGTTAACGGCAGATCTTGCACGGCCAGGTCAGGCGCATATTGTTGCAACAGAAGAAGCCATAGCCGTGCTTGATAAAGCAGTACTGACTGACCGTCGTCGGAGCATTTGTTCGCTTGCAGAAGAATTCCATATGTCAATTGGGACAGCCCACATGGTTGTTCGGAAGAAATTGAACTATCGGAAGGTGTGTTCACAGTGGGTCCCACGGATGTTGACTGACCACCATAAGGAAGAACGGATGGGGTGGAGTTTGAACCACCTGATGCGTTACAGGGCAGAGGGTGATGCATTTCTGTTGAGCATTGTGGCAGGTGATGAATCGTGGTGCCACCACTATGAACCGAGCAGCAAAATTGACAGCATGCAATGGAAACATCCATGTTCACCAAAACCCAAAAAATTCAAGACACAGGTTTCTGCTGGGAAGGTTATGGTGACTGCATTTTTTGACCATGAAGGGCTTTTGTTGACTGATTTTAAGGAACCTGGTGTCAACATCAATGCCGCCCATTATAAAGACACTTTAGACAAGCTGCATAAGGCCATCAAGGCTAAGCGACCAGGCAGACTTTCTCGACAACGCTCGTCCACACATCGCAAAAATTGTGCAGGAAACATTGGCAAAGAAGAATTGGGAAGTTCTTCATCACCCAGCCTATAGTCCCGATTTATCCCCGTGTGATTTCCATTTGTTCGGACCGTTGAAGAAAGCACTAAAGGGACAGCGATTCAACAGCGACGCAGACGTGAAGACAGCGGTGACCACATGGTTCAGAGAACAGCCACGCAACTTTTTCTCGGACGGCATTCGACGTCTACCTAAACAGTGGGATGCTTGCCTAAATGCATACGGAGATTTTTTCTGATGAACCCAGGTGCATTCTTATTCACAAGTGGTTGCTTTGTTCAATTCCGTTGAAAATATTAAATTGCGTATGATACTTTTTAAATAAATCCACAAGTCCCGTTTTCATTTGAACACGCCTCGTACATGAAGAAGCTATCTTCATCTCTGATGGCAGGTTGCTGCCATAGGACATACCTTTACATTTAATACACAGATAGAATGATTTTACGGGCTGTTGTTTGAAATACTGCACTAGCACTGAATAATTCAGTAGAAAGTATTAACAATCACTGTAAGGATTTTCAGTTGTACAATCCTCAAGTACTTCCTATAATGTTTGTCCAGTGCATCTCCATTCACCGAATGCCCACCTGGCAGGTAGTTAAACCAGCAGCTGGGCTAGAAATTTGTAATGTTCAGTCATGCCTACCAAGACAAACCAAAATTTCACTTTTATAACTAGATGGATCTGGTGTGACAAATGTTGTTGAATATTAGTGTCAAATTATGAAATGTGACAAGTACTACTAGGTCATTTCACTTATAGGATTCTTTGCAAAGTTACTGAACTTCCAATTCTCAAATACATTTTGATTAATACCACCGTGATATATGTTGCTGTTTTCCACACAAAAATATGTTCTTAACATAATGAAAATCCCTCATAAATGATGATATAGTCATTTATTGCCCTTAATTAACAAATGAGGAGTAATTATTTCTGTTTGTTAAGATACGTCGACCATACTTCCATGTGAAACCTTTGGAGAGAGGCCAATTAAAGAACTGGAGGGATTACCTTGACTTTGAAATTGCTCATGGTGAACACAATAGGATTGTGGTGCTCTTTGAAAGAAGCATGATAGCCTGTGCTTTGTATGAAGACTTTTGGATGAAGGTTAGTCAGAGATAATGTTTATTTGCTGTTATTGTTATATATGTTGATTTCAGATATGTTTCTATTTTTGCAGCGATCCTCGGGAATTACATGTGAATAGCTCTTACTTACTATGTTCAATTTTTTATTTTGGGGAGGGTCTCCAGAGCTTTATTTCATACCCAGAAGACTCCATTTCTCAGAGGAGGTAAATTCTAAGGGTTGGTGACTTTTCTGACTTTCTGTGACATGAATAGTTGAAGTTATTTGCTCCAGCTTCCCTTCTAAGCATCCTTTTCTGTCAGAGATGTCATTGCCACCCAGCTTTTGCCATGATCACTGGGATGGGTGGGACAGACAGCTATGCATTCCTTTCCATCCAAGAATGGTCTCCAATTATGCAGAGCTAACAAGTTTGTCTGATTCTGGGCTTTACCAGAGAATTGTCACATACTGCACAGAGTTGCTTTTCACTACACCCCATGTGTCAGGGCACCACATACATGTTGGCAGTCAGGACTATGGTCACGACAGGAGCTAATTTGTTTCCCTAAATGTGTGATGTGCAATGCTAAGTTCTCAGAATGATGCACTACAGAGGGAAATATAATTGTACAGATGAAATGCTGTGGGGCTTCCACAAGAGTTTAATGTTGTATAATGGTTGGTCTCATGGGCCAATAGTGAGACCTGCAGACATTCCACATGTGGGGAAAATCATATATAATACTATAACAAATGTATCAATCAATCATGTGGTGTAGGTGATCATGCTTCTCCACATCTCCCTGTCTGTTGTCTTGTTAATAAGTTCAGTTGGTGACTTCTTTTTGTGCCACAGTGACATACCATCCAGAATGTTTTGTCTTTCTCTGTCTTTTCTTCCCTTGATCTTTCCGGTGGTTACTAAATGTTCAAGTTTTACTTTTCTCATCACATGCCCTAAAAATCTTGATTATCTGTTTCTAATTTTTGCTATAAATTGTTATTTTACTACAGCATCTATGAGAACTTCTACACTAGTTTTCTTGGCTATCCATGGAATACTACCTCTCAGTTGCCTATATTTTGAGCACTTTTGTTTACTGTCCATGCTTTGCATCCTTAAAGAAGGATTGTCTCAATATAACATCTGAGCACTCGAACTCGCATATGCACTGATATTACTCCATTGCATAGAATGTTTCTCATTTTTTGAAATGTTGATTTGGCCTGTCCTATCCTGTTCATTGGATCTCATTTGAGCACCTACCATCTGATGTTAAAATGGTGCCAAGATACTTGACTTTATCCGCCTGATTTAATTTTGCATCATTGATAGCAACACTGCATATTGGTGGTATATATTTCTTTGAAACAGCCATTACTTGTTTTCTTCATGTTTAGACTAAGGCCCTTGTTTTCACTTGCTTGTAATACCATATCTAACAAGACTTGAAGTTCTTGTTCTCTCCCTTCAATCAAAACTGTATCATCAGCATATCTTAGATTATTCAGATTGTAACCTCAAACTGCTATTCCTGGCATGCTTTCTATGTTTCGCATAATATCCACAGTATACTCAATATCCTCTTGTGACATTACACATCCTTGTCTGAAACCTATCTCAATCTTTTCGAATTATCCTATATTACTGTCAACCCTCATTGCTGCTGTTTGTTTCCAATACATATTTCTTACTATCGCTAAATATTTCCCATCAGTATTGAGTTTTTCTATCATTTTCATCCTTTGTGAATGCTCCACCTTGTCAAAAGCTTTACTATAATCTATGAAGCACAAATACAGGTCAATTTTGTACTCTATTGCCCTCTCCATCAATGTTTATATTTTATATAGGGCATTTCATGTGCCTTTTCCTTCCACAAATCCACATTGTTCTTCTGCAATATTTCTGGTTTTAAATTTCCTCTTATTCATCTCAACAAATGTATGTGTAAGAAATAAAATAGATATGTATACAGGCCCACAAGAATCACTACTTTCACTAATAAAATAATGAATTATTGCATGGTGTGTACATATATACTATATGTTTTCCTGTCAAACGTGATCCTCCTCTGAACACAGACAAATGTGAAAGAAGCAGAGGAAGACAGAAAAAAGGGACAAAAGGCATAATTTTTCTACCCTCAACCGCATATCACAAAAGATAGAAATCGTTGGAGGACTCTATGTTGATGTATCTAATGCAAAATGCCAACAACCCTAATTGGTTATGAGGTTTATGGATTATAGATTTAGGTGTGATGAGGTTTTATGATCTTCTTTAATAGAATGGAAGAAAGAGTGACTGTCTAGAAAATGCAAAATATAGACTTCAATCATGTCAACTTTACAAAGAAATGGAGAAAATTTTGCCTCATGAAACAGCACTACTCCTACATGAAGTAGAAGAAGAAGAAAATGGTTGACGTGAATCGCACAATTCATTTAAGAGATTGGTGCTGTAACCTGATGACTTGATATGTGTTTACAGATATGTGAAAATGTTTAAGTAGATAAATGTTATGAAAATTATAGCCATTATCAATTTGATTTTTGCCGTTGGTGCTTTCAAGTATGCAAAGTACCTTGAACAGCACAGTATAGATGGAGTGAGAAGTGTCTACCAACGAGCATGTGACATCCATCTTCCAAAGAAACCTTACATTCACCTGGCATGGGCAGCATTTGAAGAAAGAAGAGGTAAAACATACATATTTCATAAGCACATGATATTCTATCATGTCACGAAATTTTTGTTACAAGAAAATCATAGTTTCAATTCCTTTCTTATTATATTTTTTTGCATCCAAGATTTGTATGTTCATATTTAGACATTCTCTCATTATTTATAAGTGAACACAAACAGTATATCTCACATTTAAAACAGCAGGCCAAAAAATAAGTCTATCAAATGGAACTCACTATATGAAACAACTAACAAATTCCTGAAAATATCATCACTACATAACATTGGACAAAAGTTCAGGGGCCACTGAAGAAGAAGATTCGAGATTTCTCCTTTAACTTGTATCATGACCCACTCGCCGACAGTTTAAAAGGTTCACGGCACTCCCGGCGAGTGGACTCGACCATTGCTAAGCATTGATTTTGTAATGGTAACAACATGATGTTTAATGTTTATGTGACCAGAGTCAGTGAATCCTAGCTAGCTATTCGATTAGACTTCCTTTTCTGCCATTGTATTAGTATGAGAAAAGACTGGGGGAGATGTAATTTTAAAATCCAAGCCATCTGAGATGTAATTTTAAAATCCAAGCCATCTGTCCATATCAGCAAAACAGCACGAATCGGATTTTGTAGACTTTTGGTTTCATCTGGCTTTCAGTAATATATTCTTTAGTCTAACGGAAATTTAACCAGTCAGTTCAACTGCACCAAATCACCTAGCAACTCTCGTACGCAAGATTTTCCATACTTGACTAACTGCATCTCCAAAAAAAGATCTTTTTTTAAGACCAAAAAAAGTCGATTTGGTGCTGTTGAACGGACTGGTTCAATTCCCGTTAGACTCAAGAATTTTTAATTTATCCTCTGGCTTCCTTCTTGAATTTACTAGTAAAATCATTATGGATTGTGATTCTGATGATGAATTCTTGGGAATTAATTTGTTTTCACAGTAGATTCTTGATTAGAAACTAGCTTCACCTCATGTGGGGCATTCCCATAAGTACTCTACCCTCTGTTCAAGCAGCCTTCCCAGTGTATGTAGACACTGGTGATTGCATGATCCTCAGGGCCTTCCAAAAAAATTACTTTTCCTTCCCTCCTCTCTAGATAACTCCCATTTCTGACATCTGCTGTATGTGTTTGTTCTCAGCCTCATTGACATCATCTTCATCTTGAAATTAATTTATTACCACACTGATCAAGTCTGCTTTATCTCTTCTCAACATTGTGCTGTCTATCACCGCATTGCCTGCCAATGTCGGCTTTCCTGTTTCCTCTGAACCAAGCATGAACAGGGCAGTATATCCATGTAATGCTCTGGACAGTTGAGTTATTCAATAAGTCTCACCATTCTTTTCTCAGCATGTACTTTTCTATCTTGTTCAGCATGCTATTAGAGTCTGTGAGAATTAGCAAGTGTGCTGATGTATCAGTTATCAACTACTCAAGTGTTGCTGCAACTCCCTCTATCCCCATGCTCGATGAAATAGTGGAGCTCGTTGAAGACCTCTCAACCAACCTCACGCCGTCCCTGCAGGAAACAAAAACCCAACAGTTTTTATTTGTATCTCCGTCAACTGAGCTATCTGTGTATACCATGTCTTGTGGCCTCAAGTGCAGCCGGGCAATTCCGTCCATTTTTTACACGCTTTATCTAGTAGTATTATTACCCTAGTCAGTGATTTTTTTCAGTGTCTACCTCCACCCATTCAGTCCCATTTCCTCAAATTCACACACTCCCCACAGTATGTCCCCATCCACCGCCATCTATGACCCGACTTGCCCTCCCTTCGACTCATCCAGACGTTGGTGCAATGGATGGTGGTTGTACTCTGTCACTCCAAGGTACAACCCAACTTGGGCCATATGAAGGTCTTACAATTGAGTGACCGCTTCTGTTTTTCATTGTTTTTCACTGTTTTTTTTTATATATTCATGAAAGGACCTGAACGTTTGAAACATTGGAAATGTCTTGTGTATTGCTTGTTTTGCGTTCGCTCCATTGTAATCAGCATGGATATTCGCGTGATTTCCGCCAGGATCATAGTTATGTTGTGCCAACATTATGTGCCTTGTAGGCCCAGCACATCCGATTTCAGCAAGTTGTGTATTGTAATTTGTATGTTTTCATGTTTACACCTTATAACCCCTTAGTCTTAATGATAAGGAAGTCTGTTGTGTTCAAGTGAAACATCAAAAACCTGTATTCTACGTAAGTACTATTGTTGTTCCATTTCACTGCAGTATTGCTTTATATTGATTGTGGTAACGTTGTAAGAACTTAGGACATCTAATTCTATATCCTCAGATAACTACCCACTTGCACGCAAAATTTTAATGAACATTGAGAATAATGTACCAGGATTGGCTATGGTGTGCATGCGAAGAATAAGTCTGGAACGACGCAGTAAAAACCATGAAGCAGCTGAACAGTTATTTAAAACTTATATCGAGAAAGCTGTAAGCCATAAGACAAAGACCTTCTTTTCAATCAAGTATGCTAGGTACTTACAAAAGGTGAGATTTAATCTGGTTTGTTTTCATAAATAGTATTAGTATTAATAATAGTAAATACTGATACATTGTATTTTTCTAAATATAAATATTTTATTTGTTTACGTATAAGGAAAATAGTTAATGATTTTGAAGATGCCTACAACGCAGCAATTAAGGTGCCATACAAACATAGAGTTATAATGATATACTGCAGTGTACTCTGTTGTGTTTTATATAAAGGTCATTTTATTGAAGTGTGTATGTTTCCAGTGATTCAAAACTTCATTACTGTGTTTACGATTTTTGCCTTTGGATTATTGTTTTGCTGGATTTTTGTTTTGCTGCAGTTGTATCTATTATTAATAGTATACCTATATCAGCAAAACATTGTAACACTCATTCTGTGATGTACACTCAAGCATGAGCAGTGTGGAGCTCTATAACTTGAAAGAGTGCAACAACTAATTCTGGGGAAGTGAAACTCTTCTCACGTGCTCACTTGACCATCAGAGTTGGTGACATGAAAATAGAATAATTGTCAAAGCAAAGCAAGAGAGGTAAACATTCTGACACGGAGAAGTCTTCTTCTTTCATTCACTTGAAACATGTCTATATCTGTAATTCTGTCTCCTGAATAAAACTCACTGTCTTCTGTAGTTCATGCAGTGGCCCATAGAGCTTTGATTCCAGTGTTGTTTCCTCTGGCCAATATGTCTGCCTCAGCATTTCATCCTCAGAACACACTTGAAGTATATGTTTGGCCTGCCTGTTCACATGTACACATGGCCATGTTGCCAATCTTGAACTTTGTATACATGTGACTGGGGTTGGTTGTGTCACGTTCTGAGGTGTAGAATTACAACTTGTTCTGATCTGTTCATAATGTGATAGTCATCTTGTGTTGGTCTTTGTGACCTTCTTATAGACTTGATCAGCTGATTTTTCTGATGGTAGGTGATTGGTACATCTGGTTGGTCTTCGGCAGTCGAAGAAGTCAATCTGTCAACTCTTGCAAACTGCAATAAGGGTTTTGGTGTGTTTATGTTTGTGTAGCAGTACAATTTCAATTGGCAGAAGTTAACCTTGCAGTGCCCGACTTTTCTCTGAAACTTCACTTATCAGCAAGCAAAAATAACAACTGTCATTCTATGCCATTACACAGGAAGTTGTTGGAAGATGTTAGTTTGAAACATGGAATAGAAATTAGCATGGATAAAAGGAAGATATTGGTGACTGGTAATATCAAGCAACATCCTATTAATATCTGGTTAAACAGTCACAAACTGGAAGAAAACCCACCATATATCTCAGGTCTCAACTATGCGATGACAACAATTTGAGAAATATCAAGATAAGAAACGATGACTGCCATGGCAATGCTGAATTATAATATGGAAAAGTAAGATCAGTATGACAGTAAAGATCAATCTATATAGATTTATAGTGCTAACTTTTCTTTGTATGGATGTGAGAGTTGGACACAAAATCAAGACACGGAAAGATGGTTTCAGGCTTTTGAATATTAGTGCTACAGCACATAAAGCACATAACCTTCAACTGCTATTCCTGGCATGCTTTCTATGTTCGCATAATATCCTCAGTGTACAGGGAGAGCTGTATGGGAGCACTGAGGAGCTTTCAAATACAACAGCATTTATTAAGAAAACCGAACTTGCAGTGTAGATATATCAAACTGCAAATGCGAAGAAGTGCTACAGACATCTGTTAAAAATCAGTTATGTAGAATGTGACAAAAATATGTCCATGTGTTGCAGGGGCCCAAAAGGGGAGCAAAGAATAGTGGCACTGTTACTTTCCATGCCATAGAGTCAAAAGTGATCCAAGGCCATGCTGAAGTTAGGTGTGTTAGCCAAAAGGTGTGGATGTTGCATCTAAGTTGTAAACCATGACACAACAAATTCCATTATCTGAACTACATCCTTCTGAACAAGAAGAATAACATAAATATATATATTCGACTGCAAATAAACAAACTTGCATCTTGCAAACAAACATTTTTGGTGGTCGTGACACGGCATACATTTTCCTGTTTTACAATATGCAATGTAATGAGACAACTTACTTTCTAAAACTATTTTACAAGGAAAAGTTGAAAGGACAAGGAGAGCTAATACAAGAAACCTTGGATTGGCCAACGTCAAGAAATGGTCCGTTATTTTGAACATGATTTTTTTTCTCTGATCGTACAAATGGCTGAAAATAGAGTTTGGATGTTTTTATGTGTGCTGTCTCTAATGTGGTACCCTTGTGACTGACAGGTTGCAAGTCTCATTATTGTTGTTTAACAGTACAACAGAATATTTCATTTTAAGGCAGGTTCTGATATTTGATTTCACTTCTTAGGTTATGGGTGAAACTGACAGGGCTAGAAAAGTTCTTTCTGATCTTTTGGAAACTGATAATGTAAGTAGAAATCTTTTCATCTTGTGTGGTTTTAGAATGAAATTGTTTGATTGATGTCAAGCTGATATAAATAATGTAAACATGAACATACATGATTTGAATATTTTGAGCATAGTATTGTGATTCTTGATGAGATTGAGAATGTTGCTCAAAATAGAGATGCATTATAGGGTACACTATGACGCCATATGTTATATCTAACATCGCAGAAGATTAAGACATTTATAAAAAAATTAAGAAATTACTTCACACCCTGTTCAGTAAGTAAACCAATATCAATATCTTGTCTTATATTGTCAAATATCTTATCTTGTCAATATCTTATCACAGCAATGTCAAAGATACACTATTACTGTGAATCAACAGAATAACTAAGTTATTCCTGAACCACAACCTCCAAGGTATTGCAAAACCAATATGTAACTTTAACATTGATAATGCAGTAATACAAGATAATCATTATTTCTTTCTGTCCTTACAGTCAAATGAGAAAGTTTTTGTACAACTTTTAGACTTGGAATACCAATGTCAGCCCATTGATGAAAATAGGGTTTTGGAGGTTTTCAGTCAATTACAGAAAAGTGATGTCTCTTTAGAATTCAAGGTCAAGGTTTCTCAACGGAGGATGGAATTTCTAGAAGATTTTGGTACCTGTATACAGAAGTAAGAAGTAAATGATTTTCATTTATTATTCGATCTCCTGCACATATAGAATCACTAGCCAAGATTTTCTTATAGGTATCAAGAAGATATGAGTATACAATTATTTTATAAATGAAGCATGATGATGATGTTTCTCCATCACAAGCGAAGATAAACAAGATGTAGAAAATGTCAATTAGATTTGGTGTTTGTGGAATCTACAAATGGCTGAAAAGTTCAAACTGGGTTCTCAAAGAAACTTTTTACAGGGTGAACTGGAATGTGGAAGGTCTTGAGGAAACGCTGTCTGATTTCTCCTTTCATTTTTGTTTATTTTGAATTATCCACAGTGTTCTATTTTTTTTACAAATATCTGCACTGATCTGATCATGTTGGACTGGGAAACCAAGAGGTGGGATTTCCCAAAAGCTTGGGTCAGTGCTTGAGAGATGTCTCCAAGTAGTCTTTGAAACATTCTTTCTGACCTCCACGTGAATGCTTACCTACACACAGCTCACTATAGAACAGTCTCTTTCAAAGACATTCATGTTATGTGAACGACTTGAGCAGCCCAAGGAAGTTGAGAACTGATCAACAAAGTATAGTTGCTATCCATCTTAGACTTTTGGAGGATCTTCATGTTAGGTATTTGATCCTATCATTTCATGCCAAGGAGAAATTAAGAATATCCAGTATAGGACATTGCTTTTCAATTATTGTTGAATATTTATGTACCACTGTTTCAGTAAACTTTTTAGAGCTACATGAACCAGCATGGAATGCTGCAATCAAACCACAAACAAATTAACATGAATTGACTATTTTAAATACTAACTAAATCTGAAAGTCTGTATAGATCCATATTTAGCTCTGTCGTGTCACAGAACACAGACTGATGGCCACATAGCCTGAAAACAACTCTATACACTGGGGCATTTAGGAAATGTATAAAAATGATGGAGAACAAAGAGAAAAAGTTATAAACTAATATCCTGTGATTTGAATGCAAAGATCCGCAGAAGACGGATGTGTCGGGCCACTGGCGCAAATAAAACGGCGACACAACGCATTTCCATTCTCTGGACTACATCCTGCTGGAAATCTAGTAGGACCATGGTCCTGCTGTAAGGGAGATCCAGCGGGAGTTTGAGAATGAACGAAGAAGAAGAATGCAAAGAAGGTTCGGTCATAGGAATTGCTGCTCAACAAGTTACTTTTTTTGCTTAACTCGTAGTGGACCAAGCGACAACCTATTGTCATTTTTCCATATTTGCTAGTTTTGTCCTGGTCCACTAAGAGTTAATGACCACCTGCAGTATAAAAAAGGCCATAAATACAATTGCATTACAATTTGTTGAAATATATTTGCTATTTAATTTTGTTTTCTGTTGCTGAGCAAGCTTGCTATGTCTTTCAGAATAACAGAAGCATATGATGAACATCAAAAACTTGTTAAAGAGGCCAGCATCAAGAAAAAACGTCCAGACAGGGAACCAATGTATGTTATAAAGTTAGAAATAACAGTTTAACCTTTAGCACGCTGTATTTACAATTTTGGCGATACATTTCACCCAAATTGTGTCATATCTTGATCGTGGAAGACGAAATCCGCCACCCAGTGCAGTAAACTCAAATCCAAATGAAAAAAGTCAGATTGATAATTTTTTGACAGAATGTTTTGGCAAGATAAAGTAGACATTTCATCTAACTTCCTGTTTCTATTTTTAAAATGGCAATAGATGATGTCATGTGATTATGAAATTGAAATCCGATCGATCTGTAGGCATCAGCATTGCGGCGGCGCGACATGATAGTGAATCGAGTTGTATATACTTTTTGTTCATCGTATATTCAGTGAAATCATTATTTATTCTGAATAGAAAGTGAACAACTTGAGAGTTAAGTTCTTCCAATACATTATGTAAAATATATAATATTCAACAGATTTCATAGCTTTCGATCGATCAAAAATACTGTAGGCCTAGGTCTAGATAGGTCTAAATCTGTCTTTATCACTTTCTCACATGTCTTGTATCACACACACAAACAAAACTTACACCAATATATGCAGAATTTAATTCTTTATTTATATGTGCAAATATTATTTAAATATCTGTAACAACAAAAAAGTTATTGAGATTTCAAAACATCCATCAACGATTGCGTAACGTTTTCAAAAAACGAATACTCTGGCAGGAGAGAAATTACGTAATTGTAAACACAGCGTGCCTAAGGTTAATGATTAGAACCTTTAGATTGGGATTTCTAAAAGTGGGCGATATTACTGAGGGGAAAGAGACGATAAGCTATAGAAAATATTGGACCAATCAAGCCGCACAAAAGAACTGAGCTATTTGCTACTTAGTAAATACAGGAGATAATACACAAGAAATAAATAAGACAAAATTGTACAATTCTACATAAAATAATTGAGCTATAGCTGAAGGCTGAGCAGTAATATGCTTAATTAAAAATTGCCTATGTTTACTTGGTACAAAATACTATTTAATTACATTAAAATGAAAATAAGTCAATGCACATTCTGTGAGGGGTTTAAAAATAAGCAATACTGCATTACACTAAAAAAGTATCTCAAATTGTGTCCTCACTTTGATCTTGTTTTTATTGGTAATTGTATGTTCTGCTTTCTCTCTCTGATAATCAACCGAAAGTTTGTGTGATTTTTACCGGGGAGAGTGAAGTACATTGTGCTGCTGATTTCACACCAGAGCAGCATCATTTGGTGACTTTCGACCCAGCACATTAATTTTTGTAATAATATCCATCAGAATGTAATAAAAGAAAATAATAAATGTAAAAATAAATATATGGATGTGGTGGTTGAGTGGAAGTCTGCCTTATTCCTGTCAACATCTACACATTTTCCACATTTTTATAAGGAATATAGTTTTATTGAATACTCTTTATTGATCATTATTATATTTAAAAAATAACGGAATTAAACTTTCTTCTTCTTTCTGCATTTGTTATCAAACTCCTACAGATTAGCAGGATGTAGTCCTGATAATGGAATGCGCTGTGTCATGGTTTACAGCTTTTCTATGATATCTGCGCCTTTCAGCCTGTCACATCAGATTTTAACATGGCTTCTGGGTCACTTTGATCATATATGGAATGGCGGCAGCAAACTTCACCCCATAACCTCCTTAGTCACCTCTTACAACATGCAGGAAAAATAAACAGTTCTGCTATTCTTTGTTCCCCTTTCGGGCCTCGGCAATATATGGGCATGGAATCTACTTTTATTTTCATTTATTTAATCTGTAGCAACCATTAGTCTACAAATGTCTACATCGAGGTAGCCATTTGTTATTTCCAATCATGTTCTTATAGTAAGTGTATGCTTGAGTTATTGTTCCTTAGTTTTCCGCAGCGATATAAATACGCAGCCGTAATTTATTCGACCTTTCACGGTTGGAAACCAAAATGCGTAAGGCTATTTTTGACACTTCCATTTTTCACTATTTCTTCGGATTATGATTCAGAAAAGGACGGATTTTAAAGCTTTAGTATTTCAGTTACTGCAGATCAAAGTATGGCGTTTGGGAGAGATGTTTATAATAGTTATATAATTGAAGTCATTTACAACAAGGAATTTGAGGAGCTGTGTTTTCTATAACTAAGTCTATGCGTGACCATGACGCTTTAAGTTCTTTGTATGCATTTGTCCACATTCTTTTTCATTGTACACAACATAGAACTGATACACACAAGCAATTACCACCTCCAAATCATATTAGCATCCATTTTTCTCTATTGTCTCCACATTTGAAATCAATAACTCAATAAATAAAAACGTTTGCCAAAAAGCAAACACGTGCAGAAAAATCAGAAGTCATAAAAAATGGTCGGGTGGCAGGTGCAGAATGCGCTATTTGTAGCTGAACTGCTACAGGTTAAGTGTAACTTGTTACATACAGATATCCCAGCCAAGTTGTAAAACATAACATATTTCATCATCCAGACTATGTCCTGTTAACCTGTGGGAGTTTGGGGTGGGACATAGAAGAAGGCTAAGTGCTTATTTTAAAAATAATTTTATCTGAGATTTGAAAATGTACTCTATAAGAAAATCTATAACTATACTGACAACATACAATTTTCATCTATGTCTTACAGGCCTTGTGTCCTAACATTAACTTTCACTGCCTTGCAGCTTCTTTTCTTTAGACACACAATCTTTCTGTGAAATATGCCTATTTATTTTTATTTGTCCTTGCAAATTTCTAAATTTGCATCTTACAGACTTTTCAATATTTCGGCTAATAAAATTAACCCTTTAGCTCCTATCTTGCTGTTAAATACAAGTGAACTAGGTTTTTTCCTTCCTATCCCAATATTGATAAAATTTATTTCATTCTGAAAGCACAAGTATGCATTAAACATTCCATCCATTCGGTGTATATATTTTCTGTTGTTAGTAGAAAGAGAGTACTTTGCAAGCTTGCTTATTTTTGTAGGACAAGAATAAGATAGGGAAAGAATTTAGCACAGCAGGGATCAATTACTGACAACAATGTATCAGTTAAGGAGTTAACAGTACAGAGTTAACATGAAATTTTATCTCTGTTATTATTAAACTATTCTTTTATTATTCTGTATTTTTTTTAAATATCTATTCTAAGACCTGAAGAACCCACAGAAAAAAAATCCAAACTTGATTCAGTCGCTGGTGCACCACCACCTGTCCTGGATCATAATGTGCCCCTTTCATTGCCACCATTTGGACCTCCTCCACCACCTGAAACACCATATGGCTATACACCAGCATGGCCTAACACAGGATATGGTGGAGCTGTGGTAAGATTAATTTTCTCTTGAAAGACAGAAACTGAAATATATATTAGTAATAACAGATATGTAATTGGTTAATGTAGGATCCTTTGTTTTGAAGAGTACTGACATCTCAAATTAGGCTACCACATATAGCTAATTCAGTGCTACAAGGTAATAGACCCAATAGAAAATATGATTCAATTTGCATTTTCATTCAAGCTAATATATCCATGAAAAAGATTTTGTTAATAATCTTAAAATGTATAGTTAGAAAAAATTTACCTAAAAGCAGATCATCAGTGTCCTGACTGTTTTGTTCAATATAATCAGTAGGTAAATTGCAAATACATGATTCATTGAATCTGATAGTCTAGAATATATTTCATTGTTTAGCAATTAGAAATACATTAGAAATAGTTCCATAAAAATGTTTATTTGTCATCATCATTGATATCCAAATGCTGATGAGTAATGCTACTCTTAGTCAGCACAATGCCATTCTTAAAAAAAGTACAGGTCTTCTGAAGTTGACTTAGTGATTCATACAGTAAGTTAGTGAATGGTAAGGGCATGAGGGTATGTTTATTTTTAATGTATCCAAATGTTCACACCATTTGTTCTTTCATAAATATTGTAATATTTACAATACAATGGCCCCATGTCATTGTCATAATGATAATAGATACATGATGTAGCAGATATGGACAAAATAGACCGCATTTTGCTCACCAAGTCATTTTTACTGGGCTACAAAGCTGATTTCAAATTATTGTCCCCTGAGCTTAGAAAATATCAAATCACAAACTATCTTAGCCAAACTGTAAAATTTGATGCAAAACAGTGATAAGAAGGAAATGATTATGCCAAACCTTTGATGCTGGTCGTTGAAAACAAAAGAGACTTCTTGTAGACTGTGCCCATTGCTGGTGTTTGATATTCCACATTTAAAGTAACAAAAACATTGACTTCAAATTGCAGCTAGTCCTTTGATGTTACAAAATACAATTTAGAGGTTAACAAGAAAAGCTACATAATGTTTGGAATGATAAAGGATTAAACATAAGCTTTTCACAGTTGAGCAATCCTAAATTTTTCACGACCCAAAAAGGTTTCACAAATAGGGAGGGGTGTTCCCCTCCTTATTTAGCAAAGTATGTGTAAGAATTCATATTTACAACAGAAATAAAAACAAGGTTGGAACTCAGAGCTGTAGATATTAAAGAGTGTGAATGAGATGTTAAACCACCAATCACCCTCCCCTACCCCCGAAATGGAATACATAAGAAAATAAAGAAGCTGCTTACAAATTCCCACCGTTACCATCATAGCACTGCTTAAACATAGATGGGATAAATCCTCAGTGTCTGGGAACAACTCAGTGCATTAAAGATATGAGGGATGGGTTAGTACAACAAAGTCCTGTTATTTATTCATTTGAATTTCCCTAGTCGTCCCTTACGACATGCATGGAAGTTAACAATGTTGCTATTATTCGCTTCCCTTTTGGGATACTGAAACACTTTCACAAACACATTTATTGAAAATAACAAGATATAATTCAACTATGGCTGTAACACTTTTGCTGCTACAACTTTTTAACCCAAGTCTTTCCTGCTGTCACACCATTTTTTAGGCATGATCAGTTTTGCTAGCGATTATTTATCTCAAGCTTTTATCAAATAGGTTTAATTTCCATTTATTTAATGATTTTGTCTAACAATGGCAGTGCTAAGCTCCCATTTTTGAAGATCCTTGCAGAACTATCTTGTTTAAACCTATAACATCATCATGTAAATCATGGTCTAATTCTGTATCTGATTCTGAGTCCATTAGATTGCTATTGCTAAAAAAAATCTGGAAAAGATTCATTCCGGACTGGGTATTTACAGCTACATCATCCATTTAGGTGTGTTCATGGAAAAAACGCACACAAAAAATATTAAAACTCCAATTATTAGCGTTGAATCAATCTAATAACCAGCTCCACCATATTAGAATAATATTTGTAATGAACAGGAATTTCCACACTGAATAATACTGGTGCAGTGCAGTTAGTAAAATTCCCCATACAAAAGTTATTTTCATGGATGACAAAAGTCAGTGGCAGCAGTGAAAAGGACTTGGTGCTTTGATCACATAGCCGGTCATAGCAGTGAAAATGATAAAAGGAAGTTATGCTCATTATGTCACATTGCAAAATCTCTTGTTACTTCTGAATCTTCTCTGGCACTCTAGTTATTAGATAAAAGCCCCTGAAATGCAATGGAATCACTGTCATGAATTCCCCAGTGAGTGAGAAGAATATGGTAGGCCAGGCAGCATGTGAAGAGAAAGTATGGAGACAATAATGATAGAACCGTATTTAAGCAAAATCATTAAAACTTGTAATAATCAATACTATTTTTTTCTCTCCTCAGCCTAATGCATATCCCAGTTATCCGTATCCATCTTATCCTATGCAGTACAGTTATTATGGGTATTAGCATGTCAATTTGAAGTATTCCTGCCTCTGTATGTTTGATACTTGAGTCAGTCTAGAGATTTAATATATTGTTGAATATTTAGTTGTATGTTCACATCTATGTTACAGGTTTCTGTTCTAGTCTAATGTATTGGATTTTATTTTTGGTCTTTTATTATTGGTAATGGTAATCTGTAATTTATAGGTTTATGTTCTTGTTCTTCTTCAAAATAAATGCCTTTTGATCGAAACGTCAATTATTTGTGTTTTCTTGTACACTTCTAAACTTTGTAAAACTTCATCATCCTGTGTTTTCACTTTTCGTCTATTTGATCATGTTGGTTACTGCAGTCCCACCTTTTATAGTTATTCATCTTTTATAATGTGCAGATTGCTGTTCACTTGTACTGTATTGGTTTATGTTCTATAATATATCTATATGATTTTGGGACCACAATTGATACCCTGGCACAAAATGAATCCCAAGTAATGACATGGTAAGTTTTCACACAATTATCATTACTCTTGAAATGTAATAGAAATTTTAACAGTAGTCAAGACAACATACCTAAAAAAAAATAATTGAACTCTGTCACCTTGTAACAGATTAAACCATACAAGACAACTACTTTCACTATAAGAATGAAGGTTAAAACCGTAACTGCTACCCCCAATTGGTTATCTGAAAAGATAATTATCATGACTGACTCTCATCCCATGCTTTGAAAGGTTTAAAGCTGCTGGTGTTTGTATAAGTAAATGACATTTGTAAATGCCTTGAATGTTCATGAATCAACTTTCAAAGAATGCACGTTTCTAATAATGAGAGAGTAGACAGCTTTACTTTGAAAGTACCTTCTGTAGTCTCTGTGTTGGAGAAAGAGGAGAAAATGCAGAAGAATTGTTTCTTTACTCTATTGTTTGTCATAAGGAAAAAGTTGATGGCCTTTCATTGAAATTTTGTACCTTCTGTGGTCTCAGTGAACACTTTGTTGACCAGTAATCCAGAGAATACTTATCCACCATTACCGAAGTGCACGCAAAATTGTATACAATTACCGTCTTAAAAAATCCATATAAAATCAATCCAGCACGTGAGAGCCTTGAAGTTTTCAATGTAAAATACTACTTATTATAATGTTAGGCCTAGATTTACATTACTTTGTATATATCATGCAATATCACTTTCAAAAACTGATTTATTCATGATAAATACTCATGAATGATGTTTATATCTGTATTATATATGTGCCGCAATTTGGAACAACGTAGTTTCCCTGATTAGCTATTTTTAGTAACAGAATAGCATTGGGGGTTCCCGTATTTCTGAAGTATAACGGTTTCTGCGATTCTCAAAATTGGTCACCAAGGTTCTATAACGGAAATTTGATGATCGTCAAAGTTGGATAGTAAAGTGTTAAAGCATGGGGAGACCTTCCGCTGAATTGTTTCTTTACTATAGGATCGACCTAACCTTAAGAAATGGTTGCCAGAATAAACATTAAAAAATTACGGTAGCTGACATGATTCTGACTACATCGCCTCTGGCATGTCACATATAAATACATATCCAATGCTATATTCTCCATGAATGTTACTGGTGGGTAAAGGTGACTTTGCAGGCTGCAGTTTCTTATTGATCATCTCTTGAATGAGGACTCAGTAATTGATGATGCATCTTATACAGTGAAATCTCTTAATACAGTTATTTTAGGGAATAAAATGTTGCACAAGTAGGATTTGGCACCAGAGATACACGGGAAGAAATGTGTTTAGTCAGCATGCTATAGGAACTATCAGCAGGCATACACTTTGACATCCATTTAAGGAGGGTGAGCACCTATAGCATTGCATGAAATACTCTCAGGTCAGGTCATCACCATAAAATGTATGGGTTTATACTTTGTTTTAATGCTTACATTCTTACCAAATGTTTAGTTTTCTTATATTCATGTGAAAGTTTGCTATTTTCTTATGTGAAGACTTGTTTCTTATTTTATTCTTCCTCATTCAGTCTAGTATGATCAATAAGATTTATTTCTGTCATTTGAGCTGTCTTAGCATAAATAGATTGTACTGATAATTTATATCATGCATCTTTTAGCCCAAAACATCTGTTTTCAACAATTTTCGTGTGTTTTAATTTTCTAATTGATGTAATAGCAACCCCTTTGTACCCCAATAACCGGAGGAATAGTTTTGTGTAATGTGTAGGCATGTTCTTTTTCTGATGTACAAATTTGATATGGTCTTTTAGAAAATGTGTTCCAATTTGTGTGTATGAGATTTGGGAAATGCATTTATGTTCCTTCATATTGTGACTATATGGAAATGAAGCATTAAATATGTTCTTTCATAGCACATATCCAAGTTTGATATGTGTGCGTACTACATATTCCTATATGTGTCTTAGGTGTTCAGAATCTGTGTGTGTTTGGGGGGGGGGTGTTATTT
This sequence comes from Meghimatium bilineatum, assembly GCA_034231615.1. NCBI lineage: Eukaryota > Metazoa > Mollusca > Gastropoda > Stylommatophora > Philomycidae > Meghimatium > Meghimatium bilineatum. The sequence continues at coordinate 62,087,685 of CM067322.1, read as the reverse complement.
TCTGACATATATAAATATGTACTTCAATTCATAATTAGAGATCTGTTGATATAAAAATGTTACAAGTTCAAAATAAATTAATATTTCAATAATAATTGTCTTATATTTTATTTGTATTTTATTCTTGTCTTGTGTCAGCATATTAACTTATGTGTACTCTTAGTAGAATTAATGTGTCTTGAGAAACTGTCTTCACTCTAATGTGTGTTTTTTATTTCTGAGAAATAATTCTACAACTGAAAATTCATTTCATCCAAACTTTAAAACAAATAATCTACAGAATAAAATATGTGTGGCTTGAGTAGGACTATGCACATGAGGAGAAGAAGGATGAATGTAAAAGAAATCTGTAAATGTCTTGAATGTTCATGAATCCACTTTCAAGGAATGCAGGATTTTCTCGTAATGAGAGAGTAGATGTCCTTCCATTGAATGTATCTTGTGTAGTCTCTGTTGGAGAAAGATAAGTGTGATATGCTGCTGAATTGTATCTTTACTCTATTGTTTCTAATAATTAGAGAGTAGATGGCCTTGCATTTCCATCCAGTGACTGTAGATGGTGTATGAAAAAGTAGATCAACCAAGTATTGTAGACCACTGGCGTGACTCATTGGAATGCAGAGAATGTTAAAAAACAAGAACTCAGTAAAAATCTACATTATTCAAAACTTTAGAGTCAGCACTAACATTTCTGTGTATTGGCTGGTGTTCATACCCTCTCTCCCCTCCCTAGAAAATCAGGACATGACTTTTAGCACTAGGAATTTTACCAAAGTAATACAGAAATTTTGCCAAACGGTTGACCATTTTACATAGGTCAATTTTTTCATGAAAAAGAAGAATTTTCGCACGAAAATTAGTGAATGGCCTTTTTTTAGATAACCCCCACCCTCCTTACTCAAGATGTATATACGGCCCTGTTAGAGCCTATATATTTATAGGCTATAATGTATGTGTATCCAGCTCTGTTACTGAGAGTCGTAACTTAATTGAGTAAATATTGCCTAAAAAATCACTATAGCAAACAAAACAAAAATGCTGGGTACATCCTGAATGTCAAATACCAAAGTTACCCATTTTTTCCAATTATAGCCAACCCCAAGATCAATTACCACCACACATCAGCTGCATTACACAGCATGTTACTATCTCTAGCAAGTCCTTCACAATACTAGTCTACTACTAATTCTCACTGTCACTTACCTTGTCTGAGTCGGCCATTTCCGTGCATTTCATTCGCTGACAATGCAAAGTGACCAATGATCTGTCGTATCATCCAAGAATAGTAACACTTTTGGAATCATCCTACAGGACTTTTTTGTAAAGGACTCAATCACATAGTTGTCAAATCATAAGAACGGTACTATTAACGTTCACATGGCAGAGCTAAATGTGGCAGCTCTTGCACATTCAGCTCTACCATGTTAAAGTCAATAGTGCTGTTCTTACTCGTCGTTTATTTTTTGTGAATGTAGTCTTGATAAAGATTTTTTGGTCAAAAAATTCTTTCACACAAAAAATTTTGTTTTCAGTATCAACACTTCATTACTGTTCCAATCACTGCCTGTAAAACTTTGGATACCAGAGTTATTCGGTAACGTGACCATTCTTTTCTTAATATGCACATTTTTTCTATCTTACGCAACATGCTTTGGAGTCTGAGAGTATCACCATAATGTCGTTAACTTTCAGTCTTATGTGACTATGAATATTTAGGAGCAAACATCAATGGTGCAGGAGACTGCATAGAGAAATAAAGAAGAGATTGGCAATGGAATATTGTAAAATAACACGGTTGAAAAACATGGAAAAACAACAAAATAGAAACGTGACACCTTATTGAAGGCCTTACTTGAGGGTAAAGTCAAAGGGAAGCGAGCAAGAGGTAGGCAGAGATATAGGTGGAAGAGTAACATCACAAGATGGACAGGGTAAAGTCTAGCAGAGTGCACCACCAAAACAAGAGATAGGGGATGTTGGAGGTCTGTTGCAGCCAAACTTCATTACGAAGACGGCACTTGATGATGATGATAACCACATGGCGATACAATAATAAATGAAAACACAACATTATCTGTAATGTTACGCACAATATGCCTATACGTGTAGGCTCTATGTATGTATGGCATTATACGTCTTGCTAGCGGACACTAAGCAAAAAAAAGAATCAATCCATTTAGCATTTTCTCATGAATGGCACATTTCAATCGATCATGTCACAGCAACAAGATATTTATTTGTGTCTTTCTCTTCTTTCTTTTTCATATATTTATTTTTCTGGACAAAGTTACCACCGCACGTATGTTATGCTTCCAGACAGCCAAATTATCCACAGTATTTTCTCAGATTTTGGAGTCTATAAAGAAGTCTGTCATCTTTACAAATCTCTATACTCCTGGCCTTCAACTAGTTCCCCGAATAGTATGCCTACATATTTTGGAATGCGGCAGTTTGGCCAAGACAATCTCGAGCCAAGACAATCTATTTTTTTAATAAAGTGTTTCCATGGCAGATGGTAACTGAGAACGGAGTAATACTTCCATGTTGGTTATTATGTTCTTGATTAGAAACTGGCTTCACAGCACGCGGGTCATTCCCATAAGTGCTCCGCCCTCCTTTCCAGCAGCCATCTTAGTGTGTGTAGACTCAGAGTAACGGTCAGGTATTGATTGTGTGATCTTCGGGACTTAACAAAAAATTTGCTTTTCCTTCCCTCACCTCTATATACTCCCATTTCCAACATTGTATGTGTACGTTCTCAGCTTCATTGACATCATATTCATCTTGAAATTAATTTATTACTGCCTTCATTAAGTCTGCTTTATCTCTTCTCAACAATGTGCCGTCTATCACCGCATTGCCTGCCAATAAGTCGGCTCTCTCGTTTCCTCTGACTTAGCATGACCAGGGCCGTATATCCATGTAATCCTCTAGACAGTTGAGTTGTTCAATAAGTCCCATCATTTTTTTCTCAGCATGAACTTTTCTATCTTGTGCAGCATGCTTTGAGAGTCTGCGGGTATTACCCAGTGTGTTGATGTATCAGTTATCAACCAATTAAGTAGTATAGGGTAACCATGCAGTGGATACCCTCTCACTGTGGAATACCAGGAAATGAAAAAGCAGACCAACTGGCTAAGGAAGGTGCTGCCGAAGACCAACCAGATATACCAATCACCTACCATCAGAAAAAAAACAGATGATCAAGTCAATAAGAAAGCCACAAACACCAACACAAGATGACTATCATATTATGAACAGATCAGAACAAGTTATAATTCTACGTCTCAGAACAGGACACAACCGACTCCGCAGTCACATGTATACAAAGTTCAAGATTGGCAACACGGCCATGTGTACATGTGGCCAGGCAGCACAGAGTGCCAAACATATACTTCAAGAGTGTTCTGAGCATGAAACGCTGAGGCAGACATATTGGCCAGAGGAAACAACACTGGAATCAAAACTCTATGGGACACTGTATGAACTACAAAAGACTGAGTTTTATTAAGGAGACAGAATTACAGATATAGACATGTTTCAAGTGAACGAAAGAAGAAGAAGAAACAACCAATTAAGTGCTGCTGTAACTCCCTCTATCTCCATTCTCATGCTTGATGTGAAAGTGGAATATACTGAAGATTTTTCAACCAACTTCACGCCATTTCTGTAGGCAACAAAACCCCAAACGCATTTTATTTGTTTTTCTGTTAACGGAGCCATCTGTGTATATAATTATATCTTGTGGTTTCGAGTGTAGCTGGGCGAGTTCGTGCACTGTAACATGAGCCTTGAAACCCGTCCATTTTCGACACGCTTTATCTAGTTGTATTATTACTTTAGTCAAGGATTTCTTATCGGTATCTACCTCCACCCATTCACTGCCCTTTCATATTTCTTCCAATTCACATACTCTTCGCAGTGTGTCTTCAGCCTCTGACATCCATGATTTGCCACGCTTGATTCTTTATCCCTTTGGCTCATCTAGACGTTGGTGTATTGGGTGGTGGTTTTATTCTGTCACTTTAAGGTACGACCTAACTTGTGCTACCTGATGTCGCACTCTAATACTGGGGAGATCAAGCAGAAATCTCATAGCGGAGATCTCTAGTACACCCCAATACCGCTCTCATTGCCTCATTTTGGACTTTTTCCAATCTAACGACCTGTGTATGTGACAGTGTTAGTAGGCCGAGGCCGTAATCCATGACAGATAGAACCATCACTTGCAAAAGCAGAAAAAGTACATATTGCTTCATATCGAAGGTCGCCATAACCTTGATAGCACTGATTCCTCTTTTAGCCTTCTGAATCATATTTGTGACGTGCTTGTTGAATGAGAGACTTCTATCAAAGATTATTCCAAGATATTTAAGGTCCTGTTCTCTTTCAATTAATGAGACCCATGCAACTGACAGCTGGCAGTGTGTCACTGATCAGATTATTATTTAAGGAGTACCAGACGACCTTTGCTTTCGAAGGATTGATCACAGCGTTGTATGTTCTGCACCATATCGACAATTCATCTAGTCCATTCTGTACATTGTCAGCGATATCTGTTCTGTTCCTGCCCATGTTGTATAGTAGGATATCATCAGCGTATGTTCGAACTCTACAACTGCTTGGGATTTACAATTGAACAATTATCAACGTATACACATTAAACAACACTGGGGAAAGATGAGACCCTTGTGGAAGAACAGGTGCTATTGTTCTGATATCATACGTCCAGGATCCACACCTCAGAGCAACATTTCTACAGATTAGCACATTTACTATCCAGCTTATGATCCAGGAATTGATATTCCCCCCCCCCCCCCCTTAGAATGTCAACAAGATGGGTGTAGCTAACTCTATTGTATGCATCTTCCAGGTATATCGCTGCAACTACAGACTCTTCTTTATTCTGAAAACCTTTATAAATTTCATATGCAAGAACTGTTGCATTTGTGGCTGTGTCTCTTCTGGGCCTTTATACTCCTAGGTTATTTGGGAGAACGCCTTTGATATCTAGTTCCCTGGTTATACGTCTAGCAACAATTCTTTCCAGAATCTTACCGTACACATTCTGTAGTGTGATGACGCGATAACCTTTTACATCCGTAGAATCTTTGCCTGGTTTTGACACGGGTATAAGAGTATAAGATAACTATGAAGCCACTCCTCTGATACTACTCCTGTTTTCAGACTCGCATTATAATCATCTGTCATCTTAGCTAGCATATTCTCCCTGATGTCCTTGAGTAAGCTGTATTTGATTCCATCCTAGCCTGGAGCGCCATTGGATGCATTCTTAATAACTAGTTGCACTTTTTCAGCATCTGCAAGCTGGTCTTCTTTGGCCCTAAAATCCGTGACGGATGTCAGAGTATGCAGCATTTATGTGCGTTGATCTTGATTCTTGATTAGGAACAAGCGTCACATCACTGGGGGCATTTCCATAGATGCTCTACTTGCCGTTCCGTCAGCCATCTAAAAGTGTATAAGCTCAGTGTCCCAGTCAGTTGCTGCTTACGCGTTCTTCTTTCCGGAGAGGGAGCACTTTCTCCCATTACCTCTAGTCACTCCAATTTCTACCATTCTCTGAATATGTACATTGTCACGTTCGACTTCCTCCTCGTCTTCTCGCAGGGTATCCATGACTGCTCTAATCAATTCAATCCTGTCTCTTCTCATCTCAGTGCCGTTCACCAAAGCTTTACCAGCCAACACATCGGCTCTTTCGTTTCCCTGACCCCAGTATGACCAGGACAGTAAATCCATGTAATGATCTGCGCATTGTCGAGAAGAATGACCCATTCAGTTCTGATCATACACTTTTCTATCTTGTGCAGCATATTTTGAGAGTCCGATAGAATAACTGAGTCTGTTGGTGGTTGCGTCGCCAGCCAAGTGAGAGCTGCTGTCATCGCTTCTATTTCCATTCTCATACTAGATGTTGTAATGGGGTAGGCAGCTGACTTCTCAGCTAATTTCTTGCCATTTTGGTAGGCCACGAAACCCCAACCGTTGATCTAAGTCACCCTTATTAGTTTGTTGAAGGTATCTATCAAAGAAGGCTCTTTCATCTCATCTGATGTCAGTGTCTGCCATGAGTAGTCTCTCATACTTGTACTGAGTTTCGATTCTGTTCTCCGTTTCATTGTCCTATGTGGCTTTCAAAACTTGTTTAATGCTTTGTCCGCTGTGACAAGATTTTTTTCCAACACATCTTATTTGCTTTTTCGGAAACTTGTTTAAAAGCCTCAATTTACTTCTTCATTGCACTCTGTGCCTCCCGTCTATCATTGAGTGTGATGTTTGCTTGTTTTCTAATGCGTTGACAATGCTTAATCGCTTGCTTTTTTGTAGCCATATTGTCTCTGTCTCTTTAGTTCACCATGGGGGCTGTTGAATCTTTGGTCTCACCCACTTGCGTTCCCGGACCTTCTTCCTCAAGTCGCTAAGCACTGATTCTTTCGTGCGCGCATATCTAAAATGGTGGTGAATCATAATCAATCTAACTTGTCATCTTTTCGAGAAACTTATGGCGCATGGCAAATGGTCGCTCCCATGGTATTTAAGAGCTGTCCATCTCGCATTTGTCGTTCCATGACCTGACACGAGTGCGAGGTCAATGTTGAAATCTGAGTCTGTATCTTTGGTTACTAATCTAGTCATGCTCACAAATTATTATTATGTTGCCCCATTTAATGTTTATATATGTTTACAATATACATATGTTGTAAATAGGGATATGTTGTGCCATTATGCAGAGAAGCTGCCGAAGCAGGCGGCGCCCAATCAAAATAAATTTAAGGGGCGGCATTTCGAAGAGACACCTTTTTAGGGGGGAGGGCGGCATTTCGAAGACCTGCATCACACTGCGAAAATATACATCACGGTCCTAGTTGTAAATGATTGTCAATAGGCACAAATCTCAGATTAATTAATGAAGATTTGGAGAAAAAATCCCAGCACTCAAAAATGCAGAAAAAAAAAACAACCTGTGGCATCACTGTAAATCACCACAGAAAATATTTGTACTGGTTCCTTTCCTTGATTATTGATTAGGAACAAGCGTCACAACAGCACTGGGGGGGGGGGGGGAGGGAGAGAATTTCCATATATGCTCTGCTTGCCGTTCCGTCAACCATCTAAAAGTGTATAAGATTAGTGTCCCAGTCAGTTGCTGATTACGCGTTCTTTTGATAGTTCCTGAGAGGGGTCACATTCTCCCATCGCCCCTAGTCCCTCCAGTTTCTACCATTCTCTGAATATGTACATTGTCTCATTCGACCTTCTCCTCGTCTTCTTGTAGGGTATCAATGACTGCTCTAATCAATTCAATTGTCTCTTCTTATCTCGGTGCCGTTCACCAAGGTTTTACCAATAAAAATATCGGCTCATTCGTTTCCCCTGACCCCAGCATGACCTAGACATTAAATCCATGTATTGCTCTGCGCGTTGTTGAATATAGTGACCCATTGAGTTCTGATCATATATTTTCCATTTTGGTGCAGCATATTTTGAGAGTCCGATAGAATCACTGGTGGTTGCGTCGCCAGCCAAGTGAGAGCTGATGTCACCGCTCCTATTTCAATTCTCATACTCGATGTTGTAGTGGGGTACGCATCTGACTTCTCAGCTAAATTCTTGCCATTTAGGTAGACCACAAAACCCCAACCACACGTGTTTGTTTCTTGTGTTACTGAGCCGCCTGTGTAAATTATTGTGTCGTGTGCTGCAGCATGAGTTGTTTGATCATCCCATCTGTTGTGTTGGCAGCCCAGTCGTGGTACTCTCTTCTCATTAGTATCAAAACTGTTATAAATAACTTTCTATCTTAGCCAAATGTCACCCATTCACAGCCTCTTCCTACTACCTCCAGCTCCCAAATTCTGAGTAGAGTATCTTCTGCTTCTTCCATCCAAGACTTTCCTCTCTTGGTACACATTTCCATTTGTATCGTCTAGAGATTGGTGTAAGAGGTGATTATCATTATTATGACCGTGAAGTATTTTTTTAACCTGAGCTATTTTATGTCTTGCTTTGATGCTCGGTTGGTCTAGGAGAAACCTCATGGCCGCGAGAGGCGTATCTGAGTATCTCTTGTGCATCTTAAGACAGCTCTCGTGGCTTCGTTTTGAACTCTCTCCAATCTATCCACCTGTGTTTGCGACAGTGTAAGTAAACCTAAACCATAGTCCAACACAGATAATACCACTGTCTGCATCATATGAAAAGGGTTCGTTGCGGCATCTCTGCAGATGTCATGATTTTGACTGCACTGATACCATTCTTAGCTTTCTGAATTACATTGTCCACATGTTTCGCGAAAGATAAACTTCTATCAAAAATGATGCCTAGATATTTTATAGTCTGCTTTAATGTTGATGCCCTTGTAGGTGGCTGCTGGTACTATGTCTGTGACTATGTTGTTCAGCGAGAACCAGACGATCTTTACCTTGGTGGGATTTATCACTGCATCGTAGCCAGTGCACTAGAGCGACACATGTTCTAGATTACTCTGGACCCCATCAATCATATCTCTTCTGTTTCTGTCGTGCTTGTACAGTAAGAGTTCGTCTGCATATGTTATTATCTTTCCGGGCCCAGCAACCCCCCCCCCCCCGAAGCTGCGATATTTTGTATATGCAGACGTTAAAGAGTACATGTGATAGTGGCGATCCCTGTGCTATCGTTCTGATCTCTGATAATCAGGAACCCAATCTTAGAGCAACAGGTCTGGACACTAGCATCATCGCTATCCATCGAATTATCCACGAGTCGATGATGAGCTCGCTTAGCAAATATATCAACTGGCCGAAACTGACTCTGTTGTAAGCATCTTTTAGGTCGATCGTGGTGTACACTGTTTCCTCCGTTGCCTGAAAGTCCTCGTAGATGTCACAGGCGAGGATTGCCGCATTTGTGGTCGTGTCTCTCCCCGGTCTGTATGCACCTAGAGTGTAAGTAAATCTCTATTTTCCAAATCGAATGCCAGTCTTCTACCGATTATCCTCTCCAGCACCTTGCAGTAAACATTTTGCAAGGTGATGATACGATAACTCTTGATGTCGATTGGTGTCTTTGCCAAGGGGATAGAAGCTAGTTGTGCAGCCACTCTTCTGGTATGCGTCCTGTTTTCAGACGTGTTAAAATCATCAACAATTGTTTAAAACCAGTCGTCTGCAAATTTTTTACGTAGAACTATTACAAAAGAGCGCTTCACCATCGGTTTAGAAACAATGAAGACCTAAATCAAATTGCAATGGAACACAAAACATGAAAATCTATTATATCTCTATGTTTGGCCCTAGAGGAATAGCTAAGTGTCGACTGCAATATCTTGTGCAAAATTATCCCATCGTTCTTTCTTGACTTCCTTTACGATTTGTAGTCTTCAGTGGTCTTCTTCATAGTAATCTCTGACTTTTTTTTGCTTTTCATGGTGTCTTGTGTCTGTCGTCTCTTATGTTGTCACCTCCTTACGCTTTGTTTCTTCTTTACCAATGCAAAATAGTACTCACGTGTAAAACAGGTAATGAAGTCCTACTGAATGATGACTAAAACACTACACACTATCACTAACGGATGTAAATATGATACATATAACAAAACAAAACACAGAATATAATCTACAGATGACAGTACACAGGACAAAGTCGACGTTTCGGACCAATAGGCCTTTTTCAAGACACGGACATAACATACAAACATTAAAAAAACCACAAGTAAAAATGAATGCTATCCGAGTGAAATGTGGTACTAAGATAGATACCGGAAGCATACGAACAGGAAGTACACAAAGACGATAATACAGGTGGAACGAGAGGAACAAAACGATGACGTAACAAAGACCAATACGGCCGAGAACTAAGCGAAAGAGTGGTCGGAATTGAGTCCAAATGGCTTGATGGTACCCAACTCGAAAATGAGACGATTTTCGAGGGCGTACCTAGATCTATCATCGGTGGTGCAGGATCTGATGGCAGTGACCTGAATGTCAAGGACACCACGGTGGCCATCGCCGTTGAAGTGATTTACCAATGCAGAGACTTTTATCTCTTCAGTCCACCATGTTATGTTATGTTCCTCCAGGGTCATATGCGGCGCATAGGGCAGAAACCATAGCTTTCCGTCTTTTGTTGCAAGGTCTTTCAGTTCTTGGATGTTGTTTAGGTTCATTGACATGCCTCTCCCTTAATGGTTCTTCGTTGGTTTCCCTCTCTATGTCTTCCTCTTTTTCTTACTCTCGGTGCCAGTTCACTATGGGGGTTGTTAATGTTTTGCCTCAGTTTCCTAGCTCTTGAAAAAGAGAGTTCTGCAAATCATAAGTACAAACATAACTCTTCCAGCTCAAGAAGTTCAAATAAACAAGGACATCACCTACAACTACAACTATTAAATTCAACCTTCGACACTAAAAGATGAGACTTCTACTCTGCAATTTTCGTGTACTCTTTAGAATGAGTAATAAACATCTCAAAATCTCACTGCCTACATCACAGATGAAAGTTTACGAGGTACATTCTACAATGTCAATATAGTTAACCACTCTCTACTGCGTGTTGTTTTGTTTGGTGTCAACAAACTGTCATTTATTCATTAAATTAGGTTAGGCCCAGGCCCCTAATTAAAATAGTACAAATTAAAGCATGTACACTGTACAATAATACTATATACTATATGGTCTACTTGTCTACTAGTACTATAGGCAGGGGCCCACTGTAGTTCGAGGTACTTGGACAGAATTTTCGCAATAGTACAATATTAAAAACAACACTGACAGTAACACCAGTAACAACAACAGTAACAACACTATAATAAAAGTATAATTTAAATTTTAATACTACTATAGTTAATAGTTAGAATCATACTTAGATACTAGATAGTTAGTTAAGATAGCCATTGCCCATTCAGAATTACAATTCAACAATACCTCATCCATCCAGAATGAAAGTAGTTATTAAATTTTTGCGAATTAATATGGCATCAAAATAATTTACAGGAAAAATAGGTTCTATAGTAAAATATAAACTAACTTGTGACCACAAATTGGATTTTAATAGAACTGAGCTGATATTAATTTCTGAATATCTTTGTCATTTTCAATAAGTAAGACAACACACTACACAAACTACATTTTTTTGTGTTTGTGAAGATAATATGCAGTTGACGATCACATTGCAGGAATTTTCAGATTAAAGCAGAACTAATTCATATAAAAATGGCGGCTAATTAACGAATTATAATGAAAATAAATTACATATCTATTAAACATTAATGAAATGCTACAGAAACTAGGCCTATATATTTTTGTATTTGCAAAGATAAGTTGCATCTGTTGATCACATCATTGGATTCTCAGATGCATGTAGAACTAATTAATATTCAAAAGTTAATTGCTAATTTCAGTTATATCGAGCATTCTTAAAAGTTATAGGCCCCTATATATAAAAAGAAAAATGGTTAAAGAATTTAAATAAGGCGCAAGTAAAGTATAAGTTTTCACTGTGACCTTTGTTCTAGTTTCAAAGTATTTCCTAACCTTTGTTGTGTTATTTGGCAAGCTTAAGGTTAAGTACTTACGATTAGGATTAGAAATAATATTTCTAATGTGTGCGTGCACCTCGCTCTGTGTTTAGCGGGCAGAAATAATGATCGATCAGTGCAAATAATTGGAAATTTTAAAATATATGTACATTGGAAAAGAAACAGATTATGCATAAGTTCATCTGTGTCTAGAGTTGAACTCAGTGATTGTCGGGATGTGACGTCACAGCTGCTATTAATTTCATTGTGTTACACAGAAATCCATGGCATTAGGTAGTTAAATATGTAAACAGTGCACTATTTATAGCACAGTGAAGACTTATTCTGTACTTTTACAAAATAATCTAGTGGTCAACACATTTTTTCTAACTTTCACTAAATTTAAAAGGTTATATTAACTTACTTTGAAGCACTAAATTCTTTATTAATTCAGTATGAGATAATATTTCTGTCCGAATCGATGGCTACAATGTGTAGCAAAGATGTCTGGACCTGAATCATAGGGTAGCCTGGGGTAAGACGGCACAGCAAGTTTTTTGCCAAGACTATGTGTTTTTCCGATAGCACTCATGACTGGGACAGATGCTAACATTCTAATCTTTAACACAACGAAATCTGATAGGTCAAAGACGAGTCAATTTTCAAAAACCTTGGAATAATATTTTTTCCCTACGTTCTATCTATTTTCAGTGCAACTTCTCATACTCTGCTTGTTGTTATTATTAATATAGTATTTTTTAAAAAAATGTTTAGACTGAAATATATGTTGTGTTGTTAAATTCTTAAGCACATTATCTTGTCATGCTACTTTGGTTTTTCATCAGAATTTATAATTGTTGCTAAAAATGTGATTTGGGGAAAGAAAGCGGTATGATTTATTGATTCAAAATTTATGAAAAAATGCAGATATCATGAGGAAGTTGCAGATGCTGATCTAAATCTTGGAGAGACCGATATATATGGTTATAACGATCATCCAACCTTACACAGGCATTATTAGCTTTAAAATGGAACTTACAAGCTATTTTTTGTTAAACTTTTTTTAGAGTAATGTTATGAAACTAGATCTATCTATTTATCTTATCTATTCATAGCACACATTTACACACTGCTGGTGTGCTAGACCTGTCACAGTGGCGATCGTTCTCAGTTTTATAATGGTTTTTAATAACTTTTTGCCTGCGCCATCTTATCCAAAAAAATGGGGCAAGATGGTTTTACAAAAATATGTGTTCAGAAAATATTCTACTGTCAATGCGTAGCTGTATGTTTTCAATACTCTCACTAATGTTAGATAGATGGATAATCTATACACTGATGGCAGTTTGGTCTCTCATAGTTAAGTCTAGTTGTCAGAATATGCTAAAATGTAAATAGTACACTGTCTTACCCCAGGCTACCCTACACACTTATATAGGCATAGACACATTTATTCTCAAAATCTCAAAAAAACTAAGTGTGGGTTAGAGAGTTTCCTCAAACAAGCTGGTCACAGGATATTTATAGCCAAAAGCAATATTTTCTGTACATGCGCATAGGTCCAAGTACCTATTACTAGTAAAGTGGGTAAAGTTATTATAGTAAATAGTTTAATAGGCCTACAATTAATTGATCGTTACCCAGAACACCGATCTCATTCTGATTCATTGCACTATAGCAATCGTCTCTCCGGGCAAGGCCCAGGATGATACAACAATGAGGCCAAAGCAATACGAATTTTCACCCATATTCCCTATGACAGGTGGGGAAGTTTTATTTCAGCTCCATGGTAATTATTTATACCGTAATATAGCATTATTTTAAATTTATGAAGGTGGGAAGAGAGTTTTTACAAGTCCCATATTGTTGGATTCAATAAATGAAACATATGAATGATGTGGCTGTAAAAGCAATGCCAAAAGTTGGACTAGCATCTACCAGTACTTCTGAGGCGACTTTATCATGGCTTTTTTTGCAATCTTGAGACATGCTGTAGATAAAAGGTTATCACATGTAAATGTATGGAGGTAGAGCCATAGTTCAGTTTTCCTCTTGCTTGCTGGTTCAATTCTCTCAGACTCATTCTGTCTCATGGGTGTCAGTCTACTACAGTTCATCCACAAAATAATGAACATGATCTTAAGTTATGTTCTAAAAAGCTGTTCAAGAAAATACAATATGTGAAAATGAAAAACAATGGAATGAAGCTTTGTAAGTCCCTGCAATCATACAGTAAAATACAAATCTCTCTTTCTTTCTCTGTGTGTGTGGTGATGATGAGAATGGTAATGGCGGTGGTAGTTTTGGGTTGGTGGTGGTGGTGGAGGTGGGTGGTGGTGTGTGTTGGTATCAGGCCAAAAGGAGAAAATATCACTGCCAGGCAAGGAACCATGACACATTTCTTTTTCAGAACTACATCCTGTTAACTAGCAAGAATATTATGAGAATAATGCAGAAGACGAATATCAATATTTTGATGCAGGTATATATCATTAACCATTATATATCATTATAAGAGCTAGTATACAATTTAATGACAGCACATCCAATGATTTGGAAGTGAATACCTCGCTACTACAGAACGACACTTGCAGATGTAATCCAGGGAACAGAATGTGTTGTGTCATGGTTTACAGCCTGGTTGTGATGTCTACACTTTTTGGACAATCTGAATTTAGCATACCGTTAAGATCCGAATATAAACCCATCCGATTGTAGGCCGAGAACCTAATTATCCCTTCCCGAAAGTGGAGAAAGTCTAAGATCCGACTATAGACCGACATCCCCAACTTAACAATGCCGGCAATAATTAACTTCATCATCATAAGAAAGAACCGACACGCTAAATGGAAATTAACACAAACTTTTGCAACTGTAAGAAAATGGCATTCCTTTCATTTGCTTCACTCACGTAACTTGAATGAATCAAGGAATGAAACCCCGGTGGCTACTGTATTCTGGATCAACATATCCGAAAATAATGAATAGGCTGACTTCCCTATCCATGGCTATAGATGGTTTATGAGGTGGCAAGACTTTGGGCAACAAAGTCTTTCCTGAATGAATTGTCTGTGTTGGGTGACTGGGCGATATGACACGGAACAGCGCTAGTGAATAGTAATTACTACGTAACTATTATGTCACCGGCTTCTGACAGTGACGTTTAAGCGGAAACGATGAATGGCAAGACAGAGAGATCATGTTTGTTTTTATAAGATACAGAAGAGTTTGAACTTTGTTCCTGGTTATGTTTACCATGTGGGGAGAATATGGTAATAAAATAAACATAACAGAGGATTGTGAAATTGATCTCATCTTCCACTAAATGTACAGTGGTTGGGGGAGGGAATCAATTACGGCGCAATTTTACTACAAAATGCCTATGATGTGTTGTGATTTGGAACCTCATTTCAAATCTTCTATAAAGAAAGATTGCATTTAGTCACTTATCTGAATGGCATCACATAATGTGAGGGAAACTTGGATTGGTTGAGCCGATTGAAATGGGTAGGGCCAGTAGTCAATCTGCTGCCTCAGTGGGCTGGACTAATTAACAGAATATAAGGCTGACTTAGCTAGCCAAGAATACTGCACAAGTAGTTTAGCTTCCAGTTCATACATTTTTATTGTCATTGTGATTTTATTCGTGTTTTATAAGAAGGATGCCTGGACAGAAACGAACATCGTATACTGCTGGTTTTAAGTTGGATGTTATCGCTTTTGCGGAGAAGTCCAACAATTCCATGGCTTCCTGCCACTTCATTGTGAACGAAAAGCAAGTGCGAGAATGGAGGAAAAAAAAGGAAGAATTGTCTTTGATGCCAAGGTCAAAGAGAGCATCACGCGGCCTTACAGCTTCATTCCCTGCACTGGAGAAGAAATTATCCGAATGGATAATGGAGTCTAGACAGAACGGATTAATTATAACCGGCACCAATATTCGAATCAGGGCGCTCTCGATATTGAAAGATCCTGCATTCCAGAAACACAAATCTGAGTACTTCGTTGCGTCAATGGGATGGTGCAATCGCTTTATGAACAGACATCACTTGTGTCTATGAACACGCACTAAGCTGGCGAAAAAGTTGCAGAAGGAGCTAGGAAAAAAATTTGATTAGTTTCAACGTTTCACTATCAACCTGAGGAAGAGATTTAACTACGATCTATCTCAAATAGGAAACATGGACGAGACACCTGTTTGCTTTGATATGCCTTTTAATCGCACTGTTGAACGCAAAGGTGCGAAGACAGTTTTTGTAAAGACATCTGGGCATGAAAAAACTCGATTCACTGTTGTGTTATGCTTGCATGGCAGATGAGTCACGTTTGCCCCCCGTGATTATATTTAAACGCAAGTCTCTGCCTAAGGGTATTAAATTCCCAAGTGGCGTGTTTGTGCTTGTTGACACGAAAGGTTGGATGGACGAAAGTGGTACTCTGGAATGGCTGGATAAAGTGTGGGGGCAGAGGAAGGGGGCCGCTTTAAAAAAACCATTCATGTTAGTCTGGGATTCATTTAGGGCGCATCTCACAGAGAAAGTGGAACAAGATGCCGTGAGATGGGGTTGTCTGTTTCTGTCATTCCTGGGGGACTTACATCCCTCTTACAGCCACTAGATGTCTTCCTGAACAAACCATTCAAGGACAGACTCCGAACAAAATGGAATGACTGGATGGCATCATCTGATTTAGCAGTGACGAAGGTGGTAACATAAAAAAAGTTGACATCACCACAATCGTTACGTGGGTCAAAGAATTGTGGTCTGATATTTCATCCGAAATGATCATCAGATCTTTCAAAAAGTGTTCAATAAGTAATGCAATGGATGGAAGTGAGGACGACGCTATCTTTGAGGACGATGCCGACGATGACAATGTACCAGAGACTGACGATATCCACCCTGATGTTTCCATGACAGATGATGACATTCGTGAGTTATTTCAGACTTCAGACAGTGATTCGGACTTTGAAGGATTTCAATGACTGTTTGGACTGGCACCAGTAATTTTTTCCTAAATTTTATCGATATTTGATGTTATTCTGTGTTCTGTTTTTGTGTCTACACTACAGATAATTTTGTTTAAACATTTTGCTGTACGCAAGCCAAACCTCCTATAATTTAGTCTGTTACTATCAAAACACTACCCAGTAGGGCTAGACTATAAACGCCAGTTACCGTTATATAGACGTCATTTGTTATCACAGACATTATATGCAACCGGTAGCTACCGGTACCTACACTTTACCGTAGTTAGGTTAATAAATAACATCAGATACTGGTATATTTTTCTGACTAATTTCGATGATCAATTGAAACTGTTATGATAGAAATATATGTACCGTAACGGTAAAAAACGGTAATACCCATTGCTATAAATAGCGTTTCTGAGAAATTATGCTAAAAAAATGGCGGCGTGTCTGAAATAATGATATAGACCTAGTAAGTTAGTTTTTATCATGAAATATCGGAGATTTCGAAGGAAATAATGATATATAGAAATTAATGTAATTAGAGGTCTAGCATTATGGTAAGTACGCTCTAGATTGCTGGTGAGCCCTAGTCATTTTATCCTGGCTTAATATATTGGGGCATGTGACTGGAATTTTTTTTAAATTTAAAGTGCTTTTCTCCTTTTTTACTGTGATTTGGATGTAATTTTTTTAAGAATTTGATCTTACTCTCGAATATAAGTAGAGGAGTATGAAGTCATCTCTGTTTTTTGTCCAAAAATTCTCGGGTTATACACGGATCTTAACGGTAACTTCATATCACTTTCGCCATCTATTATGTGACAGCCAAGTCAATGCCTAAAAATTCTTTTAGTCACCTCTTATTACATGCACGACATGTCACATCTATTCTTTGCTCACCTTTCAAGCCACCAATGGACAAATATTTATTATTCTATATTGCTATTATATTAAATTATGTTATTATTTCAGACTGTGCAAGATCATATGAAAATATCTAAATAACACATACAAAAAACTTCAGAAACAATAAAAAGACACACAATTTATGTGCACAAATATACAGGAACAAAAACACAGAAAGCATTTAACTTCTTCTTCAGTGTTCATTCTTGCACTGGATCTCTCTTGTAGCAAGATGATTGTTCTACTAAATTTCAGGCAAGGTGTACTCCTGAGAACGGAAATGTGCTGTATTGCTGTTTTATTAGCATCAACGGCCTGACATATCTGATTTCTGGGGTAGATAGCATTTAGTAAATAGTTATTTGAAAACACAACAGAATGCAAAAAAAATTACCAAAGAGAGGGTAATTGAAAGATGGGCATGGGCAGTGTATATATAAAAAGAGATATATGATGATGGTAGATAGAAAACAAAGACTCTTATTCTGTGTTCATTCACAAACTCCTGCTGGTAGTCCATAAAATGAAATATTGTGTTATAGCTTACAGCTTGACTGTGATATCTGTATCTTTCAGCCTGAGAAAATTGATTTAAGCATAGTTTCTGGGTTTGACCCTATATGAAATGGGACAGCCAACTCCACCCTGAACCTTCTTAATCATCTCTTACAACATGTATGGTGGATAACAGTGTCTTGCTATTATTTTCTCTTCTTTCAGGCTGTGACAACTGATATTTACAGCTGTACATTATTTTATCATTTGTCAACAGTGTACAAGAAGTTTGAGCTCAGTGATTTCCAAAAGCAACAGATTTGTAAACATAACTGTCCAAAGAATGCTCCCACAGAAGTCTTTTGAACAGCTAAGAGGGTTTTGGGGCATTGATGTTGCTTTTAATAAGTACGTTCAGATATGTATGTATTGTAACCACATCTGCATTATATATTTTAGCATTCACTGCATCTATATGTTTTTGTGTGATATCAGCTGAATTTATAAAATGATCGAGTGAAATCTGAGTGTTATTATATGTAGTAGCAGTGCTTGAAGTAAATTTTACAAAATATAGGATGAAGAAACCGATAAAATAATTTCTGGAGATACAGAACTTATTTGGAACACTGTTACCTGCCAAACATGTCATAATAAGCAACTAAGGAGGATTTAGGATGGAGCTGACTGTTCCTCACTTTGATAGAAATCAAAGTGACCCAGGAGCCATGCTGAAGTTGGATCTATCATCAGCTGAGTTGTAAAATATGGCTAAACACACTCTGACTACATCCTGCTGACCGAAGGAGTTTGAGAATGAATGCAGAAGAAGAAGATTTCTGTCTTCTAGCTGTTTGTGAGAACAGAATCATCATATTACAGTTTACAGCTAGGTTGCAATATCTAAGCCTTTCAGTCAGTCACATCCGACTTAGCATGTAAAAATTATATGATATTTATGCTACAACAAAGCAAAGTCTGTAGGTCTATCTATTCACTTTCTGGTTCCTAAAAAGCATAGGTCCTAAACAAATCTCTTAATCATTTCCTATTTTTAGCTTTTGCTTCCAGCTCTTTCCATGTATTACACATCTTTTGTATATATGTATCTAACACTTTATATATGTTGTGGTCTCTTCCTCATTTCCCATTTCCCTGTGGGTTCCTAAACAATTCTTGTCTTACAGTGTTCTCTGTTATTTTTCTTAGTGTATGTCCTTCTTCTTCTTTCCTTCCTCTTTTACACTTTATGGGTGTCGAGGGAGATACAATGTTCTTGTTCTCACTTTTCTGGCAACTTTGGATAATGTTATTTGGTGTTCGTGTAGTGTCTCTTTGATGTTGTCAATCCAGCGTACTCTAGGTCTACCCTTGGCTCTTCTTTCTGCTTCTCCTCTCTTCGTATATGCTTTATAAACTAATGAATCACACGGCATTCTTTCCAGATGACCAAACCATTGTATCTGTTGGTTTTGTATGTATTGTAGAATTGATATGACACCCACTCTTTCTCCTACGACATTGTTTCTAATTCTGTGTCTTCTGGTCACTCCTGTGGCTTTTCTCAGACATCTCATCTCTGTTGTAACCAGTTATCTCTTATGTTTTGTTGTTAAGGACCATGTTTGACATTGGTAGCACAGGGTTGGAATGAAGATACTTTGGATAAGAGTATTTTGGAGGCTGGTATCTCGATTGTGAAGTATGGCCTTTGTTGTTAACATTGCTGCCCGTCATTGTTGGAATGTTCTCCACATGAAATTTATTTTAGCGAATTACTTGTTATGAACAGAATAAATACGTTCACTAGTTTGCTATTGCTTTCTAAACAGTCCAGTGAACAATTTCCTGCAGTGAGATTTGAACCCGGTACCTTGGTTATCACAGATTCGCTCTGTATCTCGTCACCACAGAGTCAGACTATCTGATAGGGACATACAAATATAATAAAAAAGTATGGCAGACAGAAGACTACATGAAGTTATATATGATAAAAACACATCTAAAAATAAGAAAGTAGCAAGAGAACTTTCATGATATGGTGTGTATTATTATTATGTTGACAGCATCAAGCTAACCTGCTAACAAATTCAATACCACTATTATTATTTCAATTTTATTTAATATCAACATTCTTTTGTATACTGCATGCTTTTGACATGTAACTTTACATATTTCTTTTGTATTTTTGTGGTTTTTAAAAATATTTTTTTCTGCCTTCATAATCTAAGATCTGTCAGATTCCATCGCATGTAACTCCATGTCATCTTCTGCCAAATTTTTTGTTCCATTCTGTATTTGTTTGTCCCTATCTTGATAAATATTTCTTGGTAAAAATATCAGTTCCATGTACCGGTACTTGTTTCACTTAAAACTGATATTCAATCCATTTTATATGCTTTTTTTCTGGTGTGTTGCCCTAGTCTGAAAAGAGTGCAAAGAATAGCAAAACTGTTACCTGCCACACATGTCATAGTAGTTGATGGAGGCTTGATGTTGAGTTATTATCCCATCCCACAGAAGGTCATATTAACACAGAAACCATGCTGAAGCCAGATGTGTCAGTCCAAAATGAGCAGATATCGCAGCTAAGCTATAAACTAGAGCATAACACATGTTCTGTTCTGTGAACTACATGCTACTAATTTGCAGGAGTTTGAGAATGATTGCAGAAGAGGAATATTTTTTTTTTATATTCATCTACCATGTGGCGCAGAGTTTTACTGCAGCACATGTTCAAACTTGTCAAGGAAAAATATTGGACATATTTTATATTCAATTTGATCTATAACTTGATTACCTTTGTTTTTGACAAGTAGCATTGTTTGACTTTTTTTAGAGTTGACGAAGAACGTGTGAAGCTTGCGGGTTCTGATAGGGCAGCAGCAGAGTGGGTGTTGAAAAATGGTGGTTCCATTAAATGGACAACTTCAGCCACCAAACTTTCTGACTACAATCTGTTGCCAACCACACATTTTGAAAGCTACAAATTAGAGGAGATTGATCTAAGAGGCACAGATGTTATTGATATTGGGTTCGAACACTTAAGTACGCTAGTTACAACAACAATTAACATATTTCTTTGTTCATTAGATGCAATTGTTTATTGTTGTATTATTCTTTTTCTTCATTGTTCTTAAGTCAAATATCAAGTTACAGTGCCAATAACTTCAATGAATTGTGTGATTCGCTTAAGGTCATCCATGGAACCTCTCAGGTCTGGAAGTAGTGCTATCTTAGTAGGTCATATTTTCTCCCTCTTTTCTTGGTAGAGTTGACATGCATGAAGAATGTGTTCTGCAGTTTCTGGGCTCAGTCCACAGTTGCACAGGTCTGTCTCACCAATTTTCAGCTTTCAGACATGTGACTTCTCAGTCTGTCGTGGCCAATTCGTAGTCTGAAGATGATGGTTTGTTCCTTGATGGACATTTGATGGTAGGGGTCATTTGGCTCTGCGGTTGGATGCATTTGCTTCGACCTTTTCTTATATTCTGCTTTTATCATAGTCTTACAGTATCATACCAAGAAAAGAGGACCCTCATCAAAGCTATCAGGAAAGTCGACCACCCAAACTGGACCACCAACTGACCACCCAAACTCAACAACTGAGCGGGTTGTTATTGTCTGCCTCAGAGCAGGACACAACAGACTAAACAGCCACTTAAATAGACTAGACTGGTTCCGTCACCTCTGTGTACATGTGGGCAGGCAACACAGACTGCTGAACATATACTGCAATACACTAAATCAGTTAAGTGAAAAACACTGGACTCAGAGCTGCATGGGAGCACAGAGGAGCTTTCAAATACAGCAGCATTTATTAAAAAAAACCAGACTTGCTGTATAGACATATAAACTGCGAACAAGAAGAAGAAGAAACAGAAGATCATAGTCTTACATTCAAAGTACGTACTGTCACTTTCTATTTTTTCTTGTGATCCTCTTTCCTTGCCAGGAGATTAGCTTTTTCATTTCCAGGTATGCCACAGAGACTAGGTATCCACTGCAGTACTGTTTCTTTGGTAGTACTGCTGAGGTGTAGTAAGCATGCCATAAGTTCATTCATGCTCATGTTCTTTCGACATAGAATGTTAGAAAGACTACATGTCTTTTGTGACTCGGCAAGCAATTTATGAGTATTTTGACTACTTCTATTATGTCTTCCATATCTGCTTTGAAATTCTGAAGTGTTTGTCTGTGGGTATGTATTTTTCTACTTCTTATACACCTCATGTTAATATATATATATTCCAGATCCTCCATATAATACTACTTTTTATGCTGATCCATCTTTCTATACATGTTTTCATATATCCTTTGGCTATGCTTTCTATATGTGATTGTTAGTTATCTCTTTTAGTACTTGTATAGTAGTTTCTGTTTTTGAAATAATGCATGGTATATTGTTCATAATTCTTGGGAAGTTTTTCCCATCCCAGATTGGATATGTGTTTAAAGGTTTTATATTTTGTATACCTGTATCTGTGAGTGATTTCTGAAGCTGTTTAGTGGAGTGTAGGATGCTACCTCTTTTGAGTCACTCTTTTGTAGGTCTACTTAGTCTTTGGTCATTTATTGACTCTCCACGCATTTGAACTTTGTATACTGTATGAAGATTTTTTATTTCTTCTTTCTTCAACTGATGACAAACCTGTGCATGTTTCCATTTCTGTGATTGGGGTAGGTGTTTCAATCTCATATTCAATATGTCTTTCAGCACGTGGTAACTAATTGTTCCAGTTCTTTGTCGGTTTATAATTCTTTTGATTCCTATATGCCTCTTGTTTCTTGCAACACTGAGCTTCACTCCCAGGTCCAGCATTCTAGCCATAAACACAAAAGCAGAAATATACCCCATAGCGTCTAACTTGTCTAACACCTTCAGTGCATTCTGCCTGCTCTTTCATTTCCCCTAACAGCCACGTGTTCAAGTACAGTAATATAAAGGTATATTAAAAGTAACTCTCTTCAACACAGACTTTATCAATGACTCCAACCACTGATTATGTAAACCTTCAGCACAGACTTTATCAATGACTCCAACCACTGATTATGTAAATCTTCAGCACAAACTTTATCAATGACTCCAACCACTGATTATGTAAATCTTCAGCACAGACTTTATCAATGACTCCAACCACTGATTATGTAAACCTTCAGCACAGACTTTATCAATGACTCCAACCACTGATTATGTAAATCTTCAGCGCAGACTTTATCAATGACTCCAACCACTGATTATGTAAATCTTCAGCACAGACTTTATCAATGACTCCAACCACTGATTATGTAAATCTTCAGCACAGACTTTATCAATAACTCCAATCACTAATGACCTAAATAACCAGACAACATTTCTGTGTATACTCATAGAATCAAGAAGAAAATAGATACCTGTAGCACTCTAGGACTCCAGCATATCATTGCCCTGCTCACCGCCATCACCTCCATCTGTATACTACTAGTGGTTGTACAGACAATTAATAATAAGTGAGACTGCTGTAAAACTGTATAACTATAGTACTTACATCGAACACAAGTTTGATGAGTTTTACAATGAGCGCACAGACTATAGGGTATTGGTGTGAAAAAATACAAATAACAATAGAACCCATATAAGACATTTTCAATGTTTCAACCGTGAAGTCTTTTTCAAGAAAATATAAAACACAGTGAGCACAAAGTTACCAACTTTTATAAACACCCTCAACGACTACTAATTCATTATACCTAAACGCATGATAGGATACAGCCATAAATAATGTATGACACGAGAATCCAATAAAACATTCTGCAAATATTGTGCACCTATGACTAAGGGAGATTGTGCAACTGGTACACTGACTGCCTCCACAAGCCCAAACTCTGTCATCTTGATTAGAAACTAGCATCATGGCATACAGAATATTTCCAAAGAGACTCAGCTCTCCATTCGACCCTGATGTAAAAAAACCAGTTCATTTACTGTTTGTTCACTGTGTGTTATGTATTATCTTGAAAAAGACCTTAAGGTTGAAATGTTGAAAATGTGTAATAATAAGTTGTATAATATGTATATAACAACATCATCATCATCATCATTGATGATAACCTTCAATGGTTCTCATAAGCTTCGTGTTGTTTTCATAAGATTTTTTCCCTTGGCTCGATGATCTCAGTAGTGATTAGCATATCCCATATCCCACACAAGAGCAGAGGCACAGTAACAGTCTACAACAAATATTAATCTATTACTAATATGTATGCAACAAAGCAGGAGGGTGCAGTTACATAAAGGGAATTTTATTACTGTAAAATGAAAACAAAAGGGCCAATGATTGACGTCCTGTCAATCATGGTGTTACTTCAAATGTTACAGACATGTCAATCAAATTCTACTAGCACACAACCTGGCACTCACACACTTCTACTTAAGGGAGAAGTTTGGGGGGGAGCACAAATCCCCTTAGTCGAGTTCCCCAAAAAGGAATGTTCTAACTCTGCAATTCTTATCTAGGCTAAGGTACAATTTATGATCTAGACAGAAGTGTACTTATCCTATGACAAGGTCCTCCGTTTGCCTTGATCCTCTTCAGCTTGATTGAAGATCCTAGGGTTTGGCAAAGAGTGACCTTCATGGGTTGCTTGAAGATAGGATATTATTCAAGCAGGATGGAAAGTACTGCATAGGTTGATAGTAGACAATATGTTCAGGCAGGATGACAAGGCCTGAACTCTTGGGTTCTCTGGTTAGTTATCACACGTTGACTGAAGTCTCAGTGCACAGCTTGAATGACTTCAATTTTCAAGCAGCGATCTCAAACTCGTGTTCCTCTTTGGAACCAATTCCAGCTTATCACTTAAGCGTGGGTGTCTTAAGTGTGAGTAAGAACATTCTATACTCGAGCACTTAGACTAAATCGTTGACAATGCACCGAAACCACATAGTAAATGGAATAGATTACTTTCACATAATATCTGAAGTGAGCGGAGCTCGACTTCTAGCAGGTAACTTGAGTCCCTCCAGAAGGAAAGTTCTTCTGGGTCAGTCTTCTCATGGAGAAGATTACATGATGATGTGTCGAACCACAGTGAGTATTTAGGGCTGTAGTCCCCTCTCAAAATAATAGATGTTACTTATGGCATTTCTTCTGTCTTCTCAGACGAATACAACTGCAACGTTCGTAATGGTAAGTCACATTCGCACTTACCTCGTGCAAGTCACTCACAATATGAAATATATACCCAAGCCGTTGCCTGGCTGGTAGGTCTCTCATCCTGACTGAAATAACTATTATACGACTAGGTTCGTTCATACAAACTCTTCTCAGATAACTCAAAAAAATAAGAAGTTCCTTAACTGCAACTACAAAATGAAGCGGGCCTTTCATTAACATAAAGGCCATGGCAATCGTTGGTTCCTCATCTCCGAACAACTGCTTCGTCTCAAGGCAGGAACACAACTAACTTGTTCTTTCCTTACTAAAGCGAGAGAAAAACATGTCTCCTTCCTGCGTCCAAGTCACGTAACATGAGTTCCCATACATCTCACGAGATCTTTGTGATTTTACTGACATTGCAGACGAACAATCGAAAACAAAATTTGTTTTCAATACTAATACTAAAACTAAAAATAAAATATTATTCCTCCCACATGGTTCTCGAGACTTAATTTGTTCCAAAATGAAACTGTGGCCATGACTATTTCATGACCAACCAAGCCAGAGAAAAGTTACACTTTTTCAACCCTACCAATTTTTGAAATATCTAAGCAGTGATGACATAAGTGTGTTGACAATTCGTGTCTGGCTCGTAGTTAAAACAATAACAAAAGGATGGAAAACTAGCGAGCTGCTACAAATGTCTTGTATAATGTTATTTGTATTTTTCCATACCAATATTCGATTGTCCTTGCTTTTATTGTAAAACTCTTCAAACGTGTGTTCTCCATAAGTGGTTGCACAGACTGCACCATATTCTTCCCTAAAACATTTCCCTCTGCATTGAGCCGTGAATGCTCAAGCACTGCACACGTGCCAAACCACGGATACGGCAGTGTAGACAATAGTATCTCCGTCCTAGGAATTATATCTGATCAGAACCAAGATGTCTGAATCTATATGCACTGGAATGTCATTGTCATGTTTCCTGGAAAGTGTGATTACCACTTCAATGGAAGTTGTAAATTCAATATGCTTACTTTCCCATTCTTCTCCAGGTTCTATGTCCCTTAATGTGCATACCTATTTAATAAGGAAGGGAAATCAATAAGGAGGCACCTTATTGGTAAAAATTGCCCAAAAGCTATGCTGAAGTCATGTGTTAGACCAAAGGACACAGATATCATGGCCAAGATTTAAATATTGACACAATGCTTTCCAGACTATATCCTGTGAATTAAATTTGTACGGTGATTGTACTGTATTAGAGGCATGGAAAACAATGCAAACACATAATTTTTTTTCTCATGGTCAGAGTCATGCAGTGATATAATTCCACCTTCTGACAGACACAAGAAACATTCCTGAAAATAGCCAGATTATTGAACAGGATAGTGTATTGTATGACTGAATTATAATCTACTGTATAATCTTATGTTGAATACATTTTGCATGTCTTCATTCTTATATTTGTTCCTGCCATACCCATTTCTGGAAGTATATGAAATCTGACTTCTATGAGTCTGTGTTTTTTGTGTGTGTAATTTTTGAAGATTTGATAATTTCATCTTGTTTTGTATTTATTTTTATTTATGATACAGCTTTTCTGTTGACTTTAAATTTAATCTACAATTGTCATATACATTTTAGGAGATTTAAAACATGTGAAGAAAGTTATATTGCATGGTGTTCGTACAATTGGAGACGGAGCACTTAGTCATCTGCAGTTTGTTGAAAATACTTTGGAATATCTGGATGTCAGTTGCTGTCCAATGTTTACAGAAAAGGGCTTGAATATCTTGACACAGTTCAAGTAAGTGCAGACATATGGTTTAGGTATAATAAGACTATTTTTAATGAATTTGAAGCAAGATGGTGGATGTCTATGGTGAATTGGTTAAGCCATTTCTTTGTATTTACATGGTTGATAGATAAAAATTGAAATACATTGTCTGGTTTATATGTGCAATTTAGGGCCCATGTGAATTATTTTTCTATCAATGGAATGACATTTTTATTCATATACTCGGCAAACAAAATGCTTCTCTTTGAGGGGAACAAAGTACATATGGGGAAATTGAATGCAATGAAGTAAGTCCTCTATGCCGTTATAAGCCAGTCCCATCAAAGTCAGCCCCTTGTCATACAGATGAGATTTCAGTATACGACCAGTGATTGAAAATTTAATCCTGGCTAGGATCAGCCACATCCAGCAAGACTATTGTCTATTCTAGCACGCTAAGTTAATTTAAAAGAACACTCAAGATTTTCAAGTTGTGGCAAGAATGGTGAAACAGCTGCCATTGTACTGAGCCAAAAAGATAGCATCCCTCACTATGGAGCATAATTAAGTGTGATCAGAAAAAAAGCACGAAAGATGGAATCTCACAAAAATACCTAAATGCATGATATTATGCAGCCATAAAGAATGATGCAGTAAAGGCCACATTGGCTTCATGAACTCTTCTGTGTGATCTGACAGTAGAAGTCCATGTGCACCGCTGGTGGTGGATGATCAACCCATCCGTATAGATCACATCTGTATCATCAGCATGTTTGCAGATGAGTTCCCTGACCTCAACATTCAGTCACAGGGCTACGTTCCCTGCACTCACTATTTAGTGTAATGATGGTCTTGAATGCCTTCTTCCGCCGAAGATGGATGTGTCGGGCCATTGGCGCAAATAAAACAGACACAACGCATGTTCATTCTCTGGACTACATCCTGCTGGAAATCTAGTAGGACCATGGTCCTGCTACAAGGGAGATCCAGCGGGAGTTTAAGAATGAACGCTGAAGAAGAATGTCTTCTAAAAGACAATGGGAGCAGGTATCAATTCCTCACCATGTTGATCTCTCTTGGTACACAACTGTGTTTAACAGTATCCTCAGGATGCCCAATCCACAATTTTCTCTCTTGAGCCTGCTTCCTATCATATGAGGGAACTCGATGTGTAGTGGGTGAACTGTGTTAGAACTCACTCTGAGGTATGCATGGGTATGCTACATATTAATTCTGTGAAAACGGCAAATATGAACTTCATAGCCACACAGTGTGTCCCTGTTGCAACCAAGGATGATGTGTATCACTTCATTCTGAATTCTCTCAATCTGTGTTTGACTGATGATGAGTGGCGTCTGCATATTCAGTGACAGGAAGAAATAAAGCTTCATATCGGATTACGAGCTGTGATTGTTTTGTGTGTCACTGCCTTCACTCTCAAACCCGAGAGAGCTTTGCTGATTTTTGCTATAATGTGACTGTGTTTCCAAAAGCACAGACTTCAATTGAATCGCACACCCAGGTATTATATTGATGAAGTCCAGACTCCATTGTGACCTCTCATCTCTGCAGTTGGAGTTGCAGATTTTGTGCTGTAATTGTCCCTGGACATTAATTTATTTATACTCTCAGATGCAAATACCATTTCTAGATGTTTTTGCATATTTTATCCTCATTTTTCTAAATTGTCATATCTTTGAGATCTTCCTTCCTAAGTATGTTAAATTAATATCAGCTTGTATTAGTTTAATTTAACTGATGTTAATCTCCCTGATAATAATACCTTCTAATAATGTTATGTTATGCTCCTCCAGGGCCATAGGCGGTGCATAGGGCAGAAACCATAGCTTTCCATTTCTGTATTTGTGTTGCCAGGTCTTTCAATTCTTGCATGTTGTTTAGGTTCATTGACATGCCTTCTCTATTAATGGTTCTTTGTAGAGTTTCTCTAGGTCTCCCTCTTCTTCTTCCTCCAGGTGGCACCCAATATAGTGACTGCTGGGGAATTCTTAGGCTGTTAATAATCTGAGAACATGGCCGATGTAAGTCCAACGCCTTTGTCTAATGAAGGAAGATATATAGGTTTGTTTGGTTTCCTCTCTTATAGTAGTGTTAGATTTAAAGTCACTCCACTTAACATTCAGAATGGTACATAGGCATTTGTTTTCAAGGGAGTCTAGTCTCTTTTCTGTGGCTTTTGTGGCTTTCCAACTTTCGCATCCATATGATAGAATAGGGATGATGATGGAGTTAAACAACCTGAGTTTTGTGGTGTTTCTTAGTGTGTTTGACGTCCAGATGTTACCTGCTTATAAAATGTTATACCGGTAATTTTTTCAATTATCAGTTACAATATGTATTTGTCTTCTCTGGGACAAAAGGTTTTGTTTCTGCAAATTGTTTTCTTGTTTATTATGTATTGTCATAGATTCACATTTAATGTAGGATAGAAACTATTTAGTCCTGTTAATTATTCTCTCTGCAGAGTCTGGTGAAGTAGGTTATCACGGTCATTGGAACACATTTTCCTGGGGATTTTTAACTTCTTTTGATTTTATTCTATGTAATGCTGTTTTCCAGAACTTTTGCAAGTCTCAGATAACTGTTTTACATATTATGACTGTCGGGTGCAAATTTCAAAAGATAGGTAGTCTTCTGCTACATGGGGTACTTGTCATGACTTTCAATCTTGAGGCATGCTGCAGATGATGATGAAGTAATCCTATTAGCTGTGAACAGGTAGCTCTTGATAAGCAATAGTCTTTCAACATGAACTCATGTAAGGTTTGTTTGTTTGAAAAGGCATGGATGTGGTCAGAGAAATTTATGAATCCATGTTTAGTCCCTGAATGGAGGCATTTCAGTACGACAGGATCATCAGGTTCTGCCAGGAGCATAACTAAATACTTTTGGACCAAATAGTTCATCATTCTTCTTTGAGGTCAGTTGACCCATCTGTAGTGATGGTACATCTAACATTCACCATCATCTAGGAGTGTGCCACAAAAAGACAAAAGTGCATTGTCCGCTGCATCTCTCTATCATTCGTGGGGGAACTATTTGGCAGAAAACGAAAGTAATAAATGGAGACAAGACATACAGTAGCAATGATTTTTTCAAAGGTTATCGCCCTACTCCATTTTTTTCTTAATTGCCTTTGCTTGGAAAGAAGACACTGGCCATAATCTTTTGTACCCTGAACTAGAAGTCCAGGTTACACAGACACCATGATGCAGATAGAGAAGGGCTGATTCTCTCCCAGCAGTTCAGTTATGGGTCTTCGGAAGGCATCATCATGAAGGAGATCATGGGATAGTGTAGCAAACATGCATGGGAGGTGACAGTGTTACTATATTGTGTTCCCCTTTCAGACTCCTGTAACAGACAGACTGTGTGTAATAAAGTTGATGAGCTTGGCCGTCTAGTTCATAGTCAGCTTGATTACTCTCACCAGATTTACAGTGTGCCAGTTTTGAAACTACACCCGGACAAACAAAAAATCTGGATTGTGATTTCTTTCCGGACATTATCGCTTCTATAGTCGACCCAGCTATAAATGAGTACCAGACATATGAATTAGGGAAGGTAAAGACTGCAAGGATGAGAACTGCCTATCCCACCAAATAGTTGCTGCGGCTTAGTACATGAAATTGAAGTCATCCTCATTTTTAATGGCAGGTTGCTACCATTGAACCTACCTTTAACACATAGGCTAATAGAAGAGACTCTTCAGGATTATAAAATGCCTCTATTGATTCAAGGTCTGCCTTTCTGCAATTTATTCTTCACCGATGATACTGATCTTGTGGTTGGCACAGAACAAGAACTACAAGAGCTAACAGCAAAGTAAGAAAAAATTATCATTAAGTATGGAATGGAAATCAACACAGAAAAGAGTAAAACCTTGGTAAATAACATAGACTAACAATATGATGAATGGGCATAAACTTGAAGACGTGAATACTTTTAAATACCTAGAAGGGAGGAAAATTAGCTTCAAATCTATATATGAGGGAGAAAAATCCAAAACTGAATTAAACATTAGGCTGGAGATGGCCTTAGCTGCTGTGCCGATACTATGTCTAATATGGAAAAGTAATATCAGTGTTGGAGTGAAGATCAGAATTTATGGCTCACTAGTACTATTTATTATACTGTATGGTTGTGAGAGCTGGACACTCATTGTAGATATTTAGATGGATATAAGCCTTCCAATACAAGGGTTATAGATGAATTATACACATTTCCTATAGAGACCATAAGACATAAGACTGTTATCATTACTGTCATATTTTTTTTACATGTTTAAACTGAAACATATATTGTATTGTTAAGTTATTAAGCACATTACATTGTCAAAATACTTTGGTTTTTTTGGTGACATTTTATTAAAGTTGCTAACCATATAATTTGGGGAAAGATGGCACACAGTTAGTGGGGCAAGATGGCACATTCAAATGTTATGGAAAAATGCAGATGTCATGGATGCTGATCTAAGGCTGGAAGAGACATATATATGGTTATAATGATCCACCAACCTTATAAACGCATTATTAGCGTTAAAACGGAACTTAAGTACTACTTTTTTAGAAATTTTGTTTTCAGAGTAAAGTTGCAAAACTAGGTCTATCTATTTATTCCATCTATTCTTAACACACATTTACACACTGTCTGTGTGTTAGACCTATCGCAGAGGTGATTGCCCTCATTTTATATGGTTTGTATCACCTTTTTTCCTGCGCCATCTTGCCCCCAAAAATGGAGCAAGATGGTTTTTTTAACATATGTTAGAAAATGCTCATTCTACTGTCTACACATAGTTGTATGTTGTCAATAACATCACAAATATAAGATAAATTGATAAGCTATACACTGATACCAGTTTAGTCTCTCATCTAGTTGTCAGAATATGCTAAAATGTGAAAAGTGTGCCATCTTACCCCCTGCTACCCTATATATATATATATTATATATATACGAGGGGGAGTCAATAAGTAAGTCACAAATGGCTCTTTAGAAAAAAACTGAAGACGATAAAAACCTGAAAACTGTTTATTTTTACACATACATTATCCCTTTACTTCTCAACATAATTTCCACCAACATTGATGCATTTATCCCATCGTTTTATGAGTCCTCCCAAACCTGCTGCGTAGAACTGCGTGCTCTGCTTTTTAAGCCACATTTTCACTTCACATTCAACTTCTGCGTCAGTCGCGAAATGCTTCCCGCCAAGGTGGGTTTTTAGTGGACCAAAAAGGTGAAAATCACTAGGGGCTAATTCGGGGCTGTAAGGAGGATGTTCCAGAATTTTCCAACCAAGATTTTTTATTTTCTCCTGAGTTAATCGAGCCGTATGTGGTCTAGCATTGTCATGAAGGAGTAGCACTCCTCTAGTCAGCAGCCCTGGACGTTTTCTTCGAATTGCATCCCGAAGCACTGATAGAACTTCACAGTATGATTCAGAATTCACATTGTCACCTTTCTTTTTGAAATTGGTTAAAAGCACTCCTTGACAATCCCAGAACACTGTCAGCATAACCTTCCCTGCTGATGGTGTAACCTTGAATTTTTGGACACAAGGCGAAGAAGGATGTTTCCATTGCATTGAAGCACGCTTTGATTCAGGCTGGTAGTGATGCACCCATGATTCGTCCCCAGTAATAATCCTGTTCATCATGTCTTCTCCTTCATTTGCGTATTGACAGAGATGCTCCAATGACAAGCCTAATCGGTTCATTTTGTGTTCGTCCGTCAATTGTCTGGGCACCCACCTTGAACACACTTTCTTAAATTTCAATCGGTCATGCATGATGCTGTATGCTGAACCATGTGAGCACCCTAATGCAGCTGCTACAGCGTCTATCGTTACTCGTCTGTCACCTCGAATCATCTCCTCAACCCGCTGCACAGATGCGTCTGTTGCAATTTCAACAGCACGACCAGATCGGATTTCGTCAACAATTTTAGAGCATCCTTGAGAAAATTTTTTTACCCAGCTGTGCACCGCTTTACGGGACAAACAATTGTCAGCATAAACAGGAAGCATTTCTTTATGAATGTCTTTTGCAGGCAGTCCTTTTGCCCATAAAAAACGCACAACAGCACGTTGTTCATTGATTGTACACTCTGTAAGTACAGTAGCCATTTTGTTTTTTGTGCTGCGCATGCGCAAGGTACAGCTAGCGCCATCTAGCGAACATAAACATAAAGTTCTATGATGATATCAACTATAAACAGCTTTAGAAACCACCTACTGCATTTTCCTGCCATCCAACATCAATTTGTGACTTACTTATTGACTCCCCCTCGTATATATATATATTAGTTTGTCTCAGTTTACTTTTACATCTAAACTTTTACCTTATTGTTTACACCAACCGAGGATAGAACTCTAGACCTCACAGGTATGAGAACAAATATATATATATATATATATAACAATATATATATTGTTCTTCTTCCTATCTTAATTACTTCAGCCTTTTCTATATTTATCTTCATGTTAAAGGTTTGGCATGTTTGATGTAACCTGTCTATTTGTCTTTGTAGTTGCTCTTTTGATGATGTCACTGGTGCTTGGTCTTCTACAAATAGCAATTTGTTTGTTATTTAATATTGCTAGTAGTCATCTTCAGAAAACTCTCTATTTTACTACGAGCCATTGTGTTCTCACTGATGGTCTACTAATCCTGTCTCAGTGTTGTATCAGGAAATTCACATGGCTACTGCAATCTCTAACACAATGTTAGTTCAAGAATGCACACAGAAAATGCACTTTTAACACTATCTCATTATCTTTGAAAGCATTGAGACTTTTGTTTGATCTCAAATGGACACTTACAAATAATGTAACTCTTCTTTTCAGAAAACTGAAACTCTTGGTGATCTATAACCTGATTGAAATCAAGAAACTGGATGATGTTGTGACTTCACTGAAGCATGCTATGCCCTGGTGTGAATTTTACACTGCAGATCCTTCTTCATTCCAAAACATCTCAGAGTGAACATTAATTATGTGGGTAGTTTGTGCATAAATATAATCTTATCCTGTGATACATGTGATTTCACAATAAAACAGCAAAACTGATCATAGACTTATTTTGTTGATCTGTGTAAACAATAGTGTAAAAGTTTGGATGACAAAATGAACTGAGACAAAACTAATGTTTGATATATTGTACTTTAGTGTGGCGTATGGCTGAGAGGTTAGAGCTTTGTTCTCATACCTGTGTGGTCTAGAGTTCTATCCTCGGTTGGTGTAAACAATAAGGTAAAAGTTTAGATGTAAAAGTAAACTGAGACAACTAATGTTTGATATATTGTACTTTAGTGTGGCGCATGGCTGAGAGGTTAGAGCTTTGTTCTCACACCCGTGAGGTCTAGAGTTCTATCCCCGATAAGGACTAGTTTTTTTTCTGTCAAGAGTGTAAATTGAAAAAGTACCCACATGACGTAGCGACAGCAAGGACATGCTGCCTTCATCACACAAACCAACTGAAATCTCCCTGCAACTCCCTAAAGGGAAAATTTTTTTATTTTAAATTGATAGATTCTTTAATCCAAAAAAGAAGAGATAATAAAATTTGATTTATGCAAGCAAATGATGAGGTAACATGTTTTGCACACAAAAATTCCTCCTGTGGTTGACCTACACACAAGAATATGGGTAACAAAGCTCAAATTGGAAAAGTCAATGAATCACACCATCACTACAGAGTACCGGTATGTTTTGAAGGCAACATTAATTGGACTGTTTCTTGTCAAACACTGGGTAGGTGGCTAAATACATTTGACTACAACTGTACTTTGACAATGTTTCATAATAACCTTGAATTGATAGATGTTCACACATAAGACTATTTATTACCGCCGAAGACGGATGTGTCGGGCCATTGGCGCAAATAAAACGGCGACACAACGCATTTCCATTCTCTGGACTATATCCTGCTGGAAATCTAAAAGGGCCATTGTCCTACTGCAATAGAGATCCAGCAGGAGTTTGAGAATGAACGCTGAAGAAGAAGAAGACTATTTATATAGTTGAAATATATGTACATGTATTAATGTTGTCTCTGTGGTAGGGTTGATAATAGGTCTTTTTTCACAAACCTAACTCAAATCAAATTAGCTTGTGGTTTAGAAGCCGATAGTGCATAATTGTACTGGAAATACAATCAGATGTACCAGTAGTGACTAAACATTAAACAATAGTTGAATATCATTGTTCTGTACAAGATATACTTCAATTATTGTTTATTATTTATGTACCTGTATATATTTTAGACATGCCACGAACAAATGGCCCATTTCTTATGTTGCGTGTGACTGCAATATCGGTGTCTTTCAAAAAGAAGCTAACCTCCATTCATTCTTACAAGTTGTTAAAACAAACAAAAAATTGTAATATTTATGAAACTCGAATATTTATTAAATCAATGTATTATGTACAACATCAGTGAATAAGACATGAAATGCATGAAACAAAATATATTAATAAGACTAAACATCCAGTAAGACAGTGACAGATAAATGTCCCAGCCTCTGGAACATCACTACGTTTAAACACTATGTCATTCTTACGACTCCTTTTGTCAACCAACTTTCATTTCCCACTCATAATAGTGTATACAATTCATAATTCCAACCAATGATCAAATTATATAAACAAGTTGTACAAAATTTTAGTCACAAAATAAACACATGATGTATTGCCTTTTTATTGAAGAATATTGATACATCTCTTTCTTGCACTTAGCAAGCTTGCATTTAATAAGGTTATTCTTATGACTCCACCATATCTATTATTGTCTGTGTGCACATGAATATCAGGTAGCTAGGGGGAACAAAAAAGACCATCTTGTTCATGGCATTTGTCTGCACATTCTGAATGCAATATGGATAATTAAAAATAAAAATGTAACTTGATTGCAACATAGTGCTATTAATTATTACTGTTGAAAGATTGAGGAAGCTAACAAATGGTGTCTTAATGGTCACTGTCATCCAGGCAGTGAAAGTTGAATCATGATGGTGATAATTAATATTATATTTATTACTTCATTATAGTATTTGTCGCTTTTTTTTGTTTTGCTACTGCAGCATTCTCCATTTTAGTCAGACATCTGACAGTTTGGTTATTTATTACTGTATGAATTTTTGTGATTTGTGTACTAGAATGTTATCATTAGTTTACATCAGTGTAGAATCACAGAATATTCTGTTGTTTGTGCAGAACAATTCTCATAAGTCAATAAATTTGCATCTACTCCCAGACCTCTTACTGCATGGCATACAACACCTTATTTCAAGGAGAAAGAACATCCATCGCTTGAGAATTTGCTGTGCTGTATCATGATCTTGAAACAGTGTGAGATGAATAGCAAACATTATAACCATACCCCAGTGGATATGACATTAAATTTAACAATGTCCAATTAACTTCATGATCAAGTACTGTATATAACAAATTTCTGTTATTACATACATATTTTTTCGGTCCAGATGAAGTTGCTATAATGGGATTTCACTGTAATGGGATTTGACTATTTATATTTGTTTATAGTCACTTTTGTATGTGCTTGTGTCTATGTTCAGAACTGAAGCAAAATTGAGATTTATGTATCAATAATTTGTTTCTAAATATATTCTAATACAAACTTGTTTTCTTAATGATTTCTTACTTACAAATGAATGTAAAAATGTTATGATTAAAATTGAATGAAGACTAATAAGGAAAGTTTCAAGACAAGGGGCAATACTATATGAGGGAAGGAAAGTTTAAAGACAAGTTGGGGCAATACTATATGAGGGAAGGAAAGTTTGAAGAAAAATGGGGGCAATAATACACACAGGAAGGAAACTGCAAAGGTGGGCAAGAAAGCATTCTAGCAACCATCTTAGCAAAAAATGATTGATATGGTCAAACTGCAATGAGAAGATTGTAATTGGATTATTTTTAAAAAAAGAAAAGAAATTTGGGCAGGTAGAAATTCATCCCACTATTTCCTGGAAAGGTATAAGCATTCATGGGTCTGTTCAGATTACAGTGAAATCAGTTCTTGTAATCAATGAGTGAAAACAGGATAGACTCATAAACACCCTTGATTACAAGTGAGACAGCAGCGTTTGCTGTAACCCCTATTTACTTAATGGTGATGTCAGCCTCTTTCTTCTACAAAGATTATTTGATAATGTTATCAGTTTATAGCTAGGTTGTGATTTCCATCTTTCTTACCAAACTGCAGCGTGGTACCAGGACCATCATTTGTAACTAAGAGTATGGCCCATATCAGCTCTAATTTCATGACACTAACTTCATTCATCTCATTCCCTATTGAGGTGTTAATGATGTCAAAGATAGTTATAGCATTCAAGCTCAGAAATGAGTTACAATTTGCAGACCATCATAGACAGTTGAACTCTAAAGTAAATAGATTATGTAGATGTATTCAACTAGATTTACTGATCTAAGATGATTTGTAAAAATAACACCAGCACAACTAAGCAAAGACAATTACAGCACATTATGAGGTCTGCTCAAAATCAATCAATAATGATATACGTTCCTAACAATAACAAGTAATCCTTTAGTTCAGTTGCACAAGTAAGCAATCTCAACCATACAAATTCAAATCATCATTAGTTTAAAAACAATTATGTAATATTATTGAATAAATACCCTATACCATGTTGCCCTAATGTAGTAAGGTGCTAACTTTGGTCTCTGGATGCATTATGTGTGTTTGACATAGTTGTTTCTATTTGATAGAACAAACACATTAGTTTATATTTCAACTCTGTGATTGAACTATGCAAAAATGGAACAACAAATGAAATGAGTGATGATAAGTGAAGTTCCCATTGAAATGAAACACAGTAAAAAGTTTAATAGAAAGAACTAAGATTCTGGCTTGGTTAAACGTCATGGTATATTTAAACCAGGGGTGGAAAAATATGGCCTGTGGGTCAAATCTGGGCCACTAACTTATTTTTTCAGGCCCTCTAGGCTCATTAAAAATTATTATAAGCATTAGACCAGAACTCACAAAATTTCACATCAAAAGCAATTGCTGGCAAAAATTAAACCATAATGCTAAACAGTGGTAAACGAGAAATGATTGCGTACAATCTGTGATTCTGGGAGTGAAACACATGTTCAGAATAAATGAAAGAGACGCAGGGGCAGTGTTTTTCGGCACTCATTAATAATTGACATGAAACATATCAGGGTGACAAAAGCTTTTGCTGTGATATTTTTTATATTTTAAAAACCCAGTTTTCTGAACATTTCAGTGGCTAAGTGTGGCCCTGTCTTCACCTGATTAACTTAAATTAGACCTGCCTACCCTAAACGTTTCTCACATCTAGTTTAAAATGAATGAAACTTGACTATTATGCAAGAAATTCTTGTTTGTAATTTTAAATAAATTGGATAAAGCATTTTTAATTAATAATAGTTTAGGACAGGGGTCGACAACCTATGGCACGCCAAACAATTTCAAATGGCACGCAGACTCTTCACGTTTCCCGTATAAAGTTTATTATAAATCGATTAGCGCGATTTCCTCGCTCATTTCGGCACTCTGAATAATTTGAAACCTTAAGTTGGCACACAGTTAGCAAAAGGTTGCAGACCCCTGGTTTAGGAGGAAAGAAACTGAAGTGTGAATGGTTAGTATCTTGTGCTGAAATTGGATGCACTAGATCCAGCTATGCTATAACTGCAGCACAACGCACGTTCATATGCTGAAATCACATAGAGAAATCTAGTGGTTGTACTCAAACATAAACAAATAATGGCGTCTGGTCTGCAACTGTACATGAAATAATCTCCATCTATGATGAAACAGGACTAGATTCAGCTAATCTGCAGAAGTTTGAGAATGAATTAAGAAGAATAATACTGTAACTATTCAAGTGTTAGAAATAAGAATAAAGTCCTATTATAGTTATAGTTTTCATTGGCAGAAATAAAAAACATGCTATCACTTGAAATGTAGGAAAACACATCAATGTTTTGACCGAAAGGTCTTTATCAAGAGCACAACATAGCACACAGTGAGTAAAGATATTAACTGCCAATAATAGTTCTAGCTATAGTTTTCTCAATTGATATGGTTGAGGGCAAATGTGAGTAATGTATTAAGATTGATAATAAATAGCATATTGTTGTTATTGCTCAATTACACGAGATTAGCTATTCATAAGGGAACACAATTTTCATACGAACACGAAACTATAATAAACAAATGTTAT
This sequence comes from Meghimatium bilineatum, assembly GCA_034231615.1. Lineage (NCBI taxonomy): Eukaryota > Metazoa > Mollusca > Gastropoda > Stylommatophora > Philomycidae > Meghimatium > Meghimatium bilineatum. The sequence continues at coordinate 62,048,615 of CM067322.1, read as the reverse complement.
CACTAATAACCTTCCATTAAAGCCAATCGAGTTATTATTAAATACATATCAATCATTATTATTCAATACATTTTCATTGTTTTCAATTTTGCATTTCCTTGTATATTGTAATTTCTCAACACAAAATACCTACATTTCCTTCCTCTTTTTGTCTTGTGCTGCATTCCCAAACCTGTCAGTCTCAACATAGATGATATGTAGTCTTCAATTTTGTCTCTATATTGATAAAGAGCTTTTGGTTGAAAAGTCAATTCTGTTTATTGTTTTATGTAATACTGCTATTTAACCATTTTAATATATTTAAAAAAAATATTCACTTACTGTAAAGATATTGAATAATTGCAACTGTTCTTATCTGGAGGTGGAGCAATAGATCAGTGATTATGTAACAAATTTATTATAAAGACGCAACCTTTACATCACTCAAATCTACACAGTTGCTACTCTAGCTCTATTCTTGAAAATAATTTTTATTGACCACGCCAAAGATATATATACACAAATTCCTGAAGAGAAAAAAATGGAAACCCAATGTACCATGTTTCTTTGATGAAATGATAAAGTGGCTGTAACATTTTGTATGATTGTTGCATACAATCAATGGCAATGACTAATATTCTTACTCTCTCTATTAGTTCTTTCATACAGACTGAAGAGAATTGCAAGCAAATTTAGCTTTGTTTATAGTTTTATTTAATATCTTGTCTTGGTGTCAATACTTCCTAAGTATTATCACAATACAGCAAAATAGATGTTGAGAGAAGCAATAAGAACTAAACAGAGCTAAAGATAAAACAGTAACACTACATCTTTTATAGATGTTATGAGAAAGTTCTCAAACAACTTGAAAACAATTCTGCAACACTATGAGCAACTGTAGCAACCGTTGTAGAATGGTTGTAGACTGTAACAAGTGTCAACTTCTTGAGATGCACAAGACACACAGTCCAAAAACACTAACAAATGGAAGAAACCTTACTGAGCAGACACATTTATGTATGTTTTTTGTATGTATTCATTCTCAAATTCCCACTGGTGTCTTTGTAGTAGGGTAGTTTCATTTCGATTTCCAGCAGGATGCAGTCCAGAGAAAGAATGGAAATGTGCTGTGTTGCAGTTTTATTTGCATTACTGACCAAATACATCAGACTTCGGTGATGGTAGCTAATCGTTAAGTGTTTTTAACTACTCATTAAGCAGTGGATGTCGTTAGCTATAATTACTTATAAGCTTGCCGTACATTACAAACTATAAGCCTGTACTGCACAATGGTCATGGTGGAAATGCCAATTTGCTCTTTCTTGTAGGTTTCACGTAACACTTCAGGGAGTTGCAGTAGTGTCATGTTAAGTTAGTCACCCACTTACCAGCAAAACCGGGTTTCGAATTCACACATTACTCATGGATTGAAATAAAAATTACTCCTGTAGTTCGCCCAGCTACCAGGAAGTAGGATACAAAGCTCATTATCCTGGAAGGTCAAGGAATGGCACCATCGCTAGTGAGCAAGTGCGGCAGGTGAATATCCAGGTAGTTTCTGGGCAACCATTGACTGGGCAGCAGAAAACTAATGAGAAACATTTTGATATGACGCTGGTTAATAACTCCATATTATATTACTAAAAGTAATATTACTTTTTACAACAAAAATATTTAACCCATTTTATAAGATTTATCTACCGAAGGAACCAATAGAAGCCAGATACAGATTGAACTTATTTGGACATGAAAAGACAGACTTGCCAAAGCAGGAGGAAAATTGAGAGATAAAAGCAATGAATAAAATAAATTCTAAAGTATTAGTGAGCAACTGAGCCTAGATCATGGCACACATACAGATGTGTAGACTCTTTAATGGTAAAGTGTATGTACACGGATATCCCCTCCTGCTTTTTTTCTGCTAATTATAATCAGGTGCTGTGCGGACTAGGGTAGGCGATCTGGGACCTCCAGTACTCTCTATTTCCAGTATCTTATCAGGATTGCTGTTGACTCTGCCATGCAATGATGTCAGACTAATATTTTCTCTTGCTGTCATCTTAAATCTTTCTAGCATCTTGTCACTGTTCTCCAGAACTCCCTGTCTGATTATGTGTCCATAAAATAAAGATTGCATCTTCCTGATATTTTTTTGTCTCATGTAACTCTTTCAGCACCTCCTTGTTAGTTTTTTGTAGCTGTCCATGGTACTCTCAGCATTCTTCTATAGAACCACATCTCTGTTGCCTCTAATTTGTTATTATCCTGTTTATTTATTGTCCAAGTCTCGCATCCATATGCTAGAATTGGTGTTATATAACTCTTAACTCTCTTCCTCACCTCTATTGACAGGAACACAGTATATTTCATTTTTAGGAATGTTGCCTTTGTCTGCGTTATTCTGTTGAAACAGTTCTCTACTCACAATTCCTAATTCAGAAAAATGTATATCAAAGTCTTACTACTTGTATCTTCATCCAAGTGGTGCTCACATAGAATGCTTTGTTTGTCCATCAGCCTCTTAATTATCATATGCACAAAAGGCTAAATAAAGAGCACATGTAGTGACCATATGGTACGGACAAACATGGTAGAAAACATATTCCAAGAGTGTAATCTTTTGAAGCAAAGTAATGACAGCATGTCTGCAACTTTCTGATGCATGGTAATACAGGCGAAGGAACAGACCACCAATCTTATTAGATATTAGAGAAATTATTGTGTAGGATTAATAGTAAAAACAGAATTAAGTAGACATATCTATGAACTTGTTCAAATACTTGCCTATTAGTCTTTGATGAGATATTGTGTGCATTATTTAGTTATTTATTATGTTCTGTGAACACGATCTGTAGTGTGTTTTTGACATTTTTGAAATGCTACTGTCTACTTTTTCCTGTGTGACAATCAGACACATCATTTGTTAAATTGAGACATTCCAGCAGTTTATAAAAAATGTCACCATGGTACTGTTTTTTACTTGCTGTTTATGTCATCAAGTCTGCCACCATGAAGAAATAGTTTTTAAATAGAAGGCACCATTCTTCTTCTAAATGTTTTTTTGACCAGTCTGTCAAAACAGACTTTTCCATCTTGAAGGGCAGCAACAAACTTTCCACCTTGCTTGGTCAATAGCCACCCTCATAGAGTACCCCAGCTCTGTAGCATAACACCTTTATTTTCACATCCACTGTTCTTCACCACATATGGCTATCCAACTTTACGTTCACCATATGGACTCCCAAGTCACAACAACTCTTGTGTGGTCGTCTGATTTTCTACTAAGGATCTTGCTCCATGACTTTATCACAAAGTACTACACATTCTTCTGATTGTCCCTGGTAAACATCTCCTGATACCCCATTACTTGTCTCAAATTTGAATTGTAATTAATTTAAAGTTTGCTGTTCTGCAGATTTTGTTATTTCTAACATTTATTGTTGGTTACATTCCTGTACCCCCATAATTATTTACTTGTAATTTTACTAGCTTATTATCTATTTATCTATGGTATGTAATATGTCCTCTACAGAATGTTGTTTTCACTCTGAAAGCCTTTTGGCTCAGTGCATACTGCCCAGCCTCTTCCGGTGTCATGTTCGGAAGGTCTGTGATATCCAGTGTCTATCACAGTCTTGGTCTGCCTCTTGTTCTCTTTCCTGAAAATTTTCTCTCCAGGTTTACTTCTAAACTATTGTGTCTTTTTATGTCCGAAATATGTTAGCTTGCATTTTTTGATAGTTTTGAAAATTCATTCTTCTTCTGTGTCCAGTTCTTTTCAGAGTCTAGATTGGTTCATCTTCTATCCACAATATTCTTATGACCTTTCGATTTCTGTTCGAGTGCCGGTATTTTCTTTTTCATTGTGGATGTCATTGTCCATATCTCACAATTATATGTTTCCACTGGAAAATAATACTTTCTTAATAGTGTAACTGTTTTTCTGTTTTGCCCCATGCCATATATTTTTTGTCATGTTTTTTGTAGGGTCAAAAAACATAATTTATAATTCTCTTTTAGATAATATTTATTATCAAAAACTATTATTTTCCCTGCCACCCTGTCTATTTTTCATTTTATGTGAATATTTATTAACCTCCTTGATTTTGAGGCCAAATAATAAAAAAAAATTTAACAAGGTAGTTCAATAGGTCAAGAAACATATAAACTAGTATTAACCATCTATCTGTCATTTCAGGACAAAGGGCACAGCCCAAAACCTTGATTAGTACTGAAATAGAAATCAGTGACTCCTGACAAAAATATATAAACATGATTTAAACACAAGCTTTGCTTACAAATTGAAATGTGAGTCTGACAAGCAAGAAAAGTGATTAAGAAAAGCTATTGCACATATGAATGAGCATATCATAGTATTAGATTGGGGATGTTGACGTATTATCATGAGTTGCACTTCCAACATACCTAGTATTCTTTATCATCACATTACATATTCTTTCCAGAATGTTGTCTTTGAAATTGATGTCTGGAACCCAACTCTATCCTGTGCCAATCTGCCTGCTTCCTCCAATGATATCTTTATACAGTCTTTGATGTCCACCTCCTTCTAGGTCTACCTCTTCTTCTACTTCCCGGAATTCTGCCCTCTAATATACATCTTTACATGCCATTGTGTCTTTTTATATGTCCTAAATATTTCAGTTCTCTATGTAAAATTATATTCTTCTTCTTCTTCAGCGTTCATTCTCAAATCCCTGCTAGATCTCCCTTGTAGCAGGACCATGGTCCTACTAGATTTCTAGCAGGATGTAGTCCACAGAATGGAAATGCATTGTGTCACTGTTTTATTTGTGACAATGGTCAGACACATCCATCTTCGGTGGTAAATTGTATTCACCAGCCATCCTTCTATATTCAGCATATTTAAAAACCTTGTATTAGACTGGGGGATGTACATACCTTGTATTTGACTGGGGATGTACATACCTAGTATTAGACTGGGGATTTACTACTAAGTTGTTTCCGCTTCCTTTTCAGTGTCAGGAAGTGAAATAATGTATGTGCCAGTAATCATCGAGTTAAGTGTATAGACAGCTGTACTATCAGCAATCAACCTCTTATACTTCATCACAAATATCTCATCACACACAAAAACTGTTTACCACCAAATATGAAAATAAAACATTTGTACTCGAGAGGCTGGAAGACAGTTCTAAATAACCACATCACTTTAAAATGCATAACCAAAATACATAACCTTGTGTATAATTATTTTGTTTTGGATAGGACAAGGGACCCCTGTGAAAGACACTAACAAAATTACCAAATATGAAAACTGACATAAGTAATAGCAGAAGAGATGTGAGCATATAAGTAAAATACAAGATCACCTCAGGTTAGCTTATACTCACAAGCTTATTGTGTGAAAGATAATGGACAGGAATCTATTAGGCATCATCGCTAAAAAATGTGGACATCACAAAATATGTGAACATTTCATTGTTTACATGACCATTAGTATTTAATTAACAAACATATCCAGTAGTCAATAATAAAGAGAACAGACAATATCAAATTCCCTCAATACTGATACACAACACATCCATTTGTATACTTTCTTTCAAACTTCTTTTATGTGTATATTTTGTACAAATTTGTGTATATACATATGTCATTACTTAACAAAAAACTGTTGATTTATTGCATGTACACTCACCTGTAGTTTGACAATTTCAACAATAACAAGCTTGTATAATGAACCCTATGTATTATGTAGGGCACATTTCAAGCAGGTAGCTTTTTCTGATCAGTGACAAGTGAAAATACAGTATAAGAAAGTTTTACACATTACTAAAAATACCACAAATTTGACATTAATACTAAAAGGCCTTTATCAAGCAAAACACGCAACATACAACATCTAATGGCCTTTTTGTTACAACATTGAATTTGAATTGTTTTTAGTAACTTGTAAAACCGTATTACTATGTTTTCACAGATTGGATCAGTTGTAGTCGCAACTGTTCTCAATTAGCTTTTTATTACAATAGTTACTCTATTTGTCTTTTTTTTAAAAGACTTCAACAATATTCTTCATAGCTATGATAAGATATAACACATTTTAACAAGAACAATTAAAGGGGGAAATGAGACAGAAGGTGAGAGAAAATTGTGAACAGATGAACTTTGTGGCACTGCAAAATATCAGCACCAGAACTGATAGTCAGTATTCAGCAGAGATGTTTTTAGGAAATATATGACTGGCACCACACATGATAACTGATAACTTTACTAGTATTTCAAATGTTAATAGACATCTTACGTTCATTTCATAAACAAGTGTTTGATAAACAAGATCCTTTCTATTTTCTATCAATATTTGTTCTTGAAATAACATGTACATACGAAGAAAAAGGATTGCCTCCTAATTTATAATTTAATTAAATAGGCACGAAAATAGATAAAACTCACATTAAAATGTATTTTGAAGTCTGTACTTCAAAAATGTATTTCTAAATATTGTCTTATTTTTAAATTTTTTTTCCATCTGCGCACAAGGGCATGTATGGTAAAAAATTGTTTTCCCAAAACCAATTGCATACGGCGTGTTTACGGTTGCTGGTGTCCTTAAAGTGATGTCTGCGTAGATCTTCATTTAGTGGTCCAAACAGATGGAAGTCTGAAGGTACAAGATCGGGACTGTTAAGGGAGATGTGGTAATACTGTCCAGCTAAATTCTCCAATCGCATAAATGGTACGTTTAGTGGTAATGTGGCGTGGCATTACCGTGCAACAGTAGTGCAGTTATCTGATCTTTAAATGGGTAAAGTTGCTGAAGACTACCACTAAGCTTCTTCAAAGTTTCAATATAACGGTCTGCATTCACTGTGTTTCTTTGTTCTAAGTAGTTGAGAAGAATCACACCCTTCTCATTTCAAAACACGAAGGCCATAACTTTCCCTACAGATGGTGAACTTTTGAATTTCTTGTAGGCGATGTTGTTTTATGCTATTCCATTGACTGCTTCTTGGATTCTGGTTTAAAAAAATGAACCCAAGTCTCATTGCCTATCACAATATTCAATAAAAGCTTATCTTCAGTTTTGTAATGGTGCAGAAGGTTAATGGCTATGGTTTTCCTTGTTTCTTTATGTCTGTCTGTAAACTTTCTGGGTACCCAGTGTGCACAAACCTTTGAATAACCCAGATCTTTAACAATGTTCTAGACACTACCTTTACTAATGGACAACATGGCATACATTTCATTCAGTGTTACCCGACTATCACCATGAATGATGTAATCAACTCAATGAATGTTGTGTGGTGTAAATGCGGTAGACGGACGACCAGTTTGTTTCACGTTATCCATTGAGGATTGACCTACTTCAGTTTCGTCACAACGATGTACCAAATGTCAGATAGTGCAAACATCCACTGTTGAATCTATAAACATAGTGCAAACATCCACTGTTGAATCTATAAACATTCTTCAAACGTCAAGGATGCAAATTGGGGTCTCGCCTTCAGCATTGAGAAATTCTATGACATATCGTTGTTTTAACCATACTTCTTTGGCAGCCATTTATTAACAGTTACTGTATGGCAATCTGTTAATGAAACAGGTTAGTTATGCTATAGGGCCTACAGTACAGAAGAGTGTTTGGGGATTCTCGCAGAATTAACAGATTGCACACCAATATAGTATTTACTTAGATAAAAATTAGGAGGCATTACTTTTTGACCATTCCTCGCACCATGTGCATAACTGCCAGCTTTCTTGGCAGAGAAGCTTATGAAATAGTTTAAAAGTTACTAAATCCTGCCATTTCACATAATAAAAACAATGTTAATGAAACACATGAGTGGTAGCTAAAAATTCAACAACAGTTGAAAAAAAAGTCCCTTACAGGATATGCTTCAATTATGTTTAGGAATTTTTAAGTATATATCTATCATCTTTTTTCTGCTTTTGCTGTGAGGTGTCACAGGAATTAATCATGATCGGTTTTCAGGATATGGCATGTTTGGTCGCTTGATATGCAGCAATACTAAGACGTGTCAGAATGCTGGTAACTCCTTTAATCCATCTTCTTCTTGATCTTCCTCTGTATCTTGCTGTTTTAATTTTCATGTTGTATGCTCTTGCCGCTGGCCAATAAGGGTTCATTCTCATTAGGTAGCTGAACCATTTCAGTCTCTGTTTTTCAATATATTTTCTACTTCTTCAGCGTTCATTGTCAAACTCCCGCTGCATCACTCTTATAGCAGGACCATGGTCATATTAGATTTCCAGTAGGATGTAGTCCAGAGAATGAAAATGCGTTGTGTCACCATTTTATTTGTGATATTGGCCCGACACATCCATCTTCGGCGGTTTCAATATATTTGACCACTGATGATGTTCCAACAGTTCTTGTAATCTCCTCATTTCTTACATTATTTCTTCTTGTTCTGTTTGCTGCTTTTCTCAGACATCTATTTCACATGTAGTAAGCCTTTTCTCTTGTTCTTTAATTAGTATCCATTGATGTGTGTTTCAAAATTGGTTAAGTTCATAATTTAATTAGTTGGCTTTTTGAATTCTTGTCCCAAGCTCTCTATCCATTTTTGTCATCTGTAAAAATGCTCCCGAGATATTTAAATTCCTGTACTTGTTTCAGTAGTTGATAAAGAGAACAGACAATATCAAATTCCCTCAATACTGAAACAAAACACATCCATTTGTATACTTTCACACATCTTTTATGTGTATACTTTGTACACAGTATGATACAGTTGATCATTTATCTTTACGTTGATTGTATTTGGGTTTTTTTGCCAATAGACTTTATTCTGTTATTTTCTGTGTTGATCTTGATGTTGTGATTGAGGCAGCTTTCGTTGATTAGGTTTATATGATTTTGCAGTTCTTCACGTGAACTGTGGAACTGATCGTCAGAGTAGTTCAGTTAGGTCATTTGGATGGTAAGCCTCTGGTGGTGTTGCTATTGTTTTTGTAATATTATCCATATAAATGATAAACAATATTGGTGATAAGACACATCCTTGTCTAACTCCTGATATTACTGAAAACCACTTTGTAATTCCTGCATTTATTCTAATTGCACTTTCACTATCCTTCTCTAATTTGTCGTAGAGAAAATATTGCATCTGTACATCCTCTTCCTTTTCTAAACCTGATCTGTTCCTGACTAAGCACTGGGTCGACAATAGTTTTATCATTTTTTTCAATAAGCATGATTATATTTAACGCTTTCGATCCCGGCAGATCAGGAAAATCTCCGGGCTTCATTCTCAGGGAAAGGGGAATAAATCCACAAAAATCAGAAGTGATTGTGCAAGATATAAAATACAATTTGCAATGTCTATGATTCAAAGTCCAATTAATAGATAAATGGCAGAGGTACTGATCTGTGAACATATCTTTGTGAATGTTATGTAAGATAAGTTTACTTGTCATGTAACTTGAGAGGGAAAAAAATGAGCAGCAGTTTCATTTACTTGTATCAATTTGTTTGCTGATAAATGTTCAAATGAAAGCTGCAAAGCAGAGTCCCTTACTCAGCATGACAATAACATTCTGTAACTATTAACTACTCTGAACATATAGGCCTAGTTCACATAAAGAAAGCCCTAGATATCTGTGAAACAGGTTTCCAAATTGGATCTTGTTTTTCTGAAAATTTTGATACCAGCATACACAACATTCTGTGTTTACTCACAAAAAATGACTAGCGTAGAAATAGTGAAAACTAGGCTTCATCTCAAAAGCAGAGTAATCTCAATCAATATTGTTTGCAAGACCTGATTTCTCATGAAATTGATCAATATTCGCATAGATCTACTGTGTTGACTATTCTCAATCATTACAGGTCTATTGTGTAGGGAGGAGTGCACATCATCAACTAAGCCTACACTACAGATCGACGATCGTTGCTACTTCAAATTCTAAATACTGAACTAATTCTCCATAATGTCTGATTCATTCACGTTCTCTAAAATTATATTTGTATAAATTGCCTATCAACATCATCTGAATCACAAGTAGGTCCATTTCTACCAAGTTTTGACAAAAATTGAAGATCATAAACCTTTCGCAGTTCGGAAACAACAACTGTTAGAAACAATCGGAAAACAACACTGGAAGCCTGCCATTACCAGTAATCACGTCAGGACTAAATTTACTGTAAAGAACATCAATCTAAATGATAGTGTGTCAATAGGGTGAGAACCCTTATTCAGGAATGAATATATAGCGGGCGATTTCTGGTGATAATGGATTGAATTAGTTAATTAGATTATATTTTTGTGCATAACATGATGATTGTAGCATAGTCTGTGTAAGAAATTATTTGTCAATTATTATTTATTATTGTAGGCACCACTTATACTGTCAGTTATGTTGTCATGACCTCTATTATCTACCCTAGTTCATTCATTAGGTGCCATGCCGGCTGACGTAGGCGATCATGGCTCTCCATCTCCAGTATTATGTATCAAGATCGTTGTTATTTCCCTGCCGTGCCAGGTTGTTAACTAATATTTTTTCACATTGTCGCCCTGTCTCTGTTGCCTTCAATCTTGCCTCTTGTGACTATGTTCTACTCTAGTACTTTGTATAAATAATACTTTGTACTCTGAAGATAGTAGAGGGAGACATTGAGGAACTACCAATATACATCTGAAAGAGGCAGAACTGCTATGAGAATGCCTAGAGTGTACCAACTTTGGCTCATAAAATCTCTTATCACTAATTGTAGTCTACTTATATTTAAAGATTACAAATGTCTGATCATCTCCTATTTAATCATCAGAGATAATTAATAAAATTAAATGTTTGAAACAAATGTCAATGCATGGAGCTACCAGATTAGACAGGTTATGAAACGCCAACATCAGAAACCTAATAAGTATAATAACATGCATTGAATTTATTGAGAGACAGCAACTGCAATGGTTTACAACTGCAATGGTTTAGACATCTTGTGAAAATGGAATACACTCAACTCCTTACATGAGCATATAATAAAACACTATGAGTTTACAGAGCCAGAGGAAGACAGAAATGGATAGATAACATCAATGACATTTTGACCAAAATGGATATAGTACAACAGAGACAACATTTGGCCTTGAATTGAAAACTAATGTTCCCACTCCTCCACTTGCCTCCAAGTGTGGACCAGTAGTGTAATCATCCACCTGGATTAAGATAATAATGATTGTGAACAATTGAAAATCAGTTTTCTCTTGAAATAATGAGCTCATCAATAAAGTTGTATGCACAAAGTCTGCATCAGGGCAATCTGTATATTCAAGTTGCAATAAACAATCTGTAGAATAATCATATGAAAGAGGGTGACATGTTGCTGATAAGTTCCCTTTATCTATCTCAACTTTGACAAACAGTCTTTGCAGCACAAAATGCATAAATCTCAAACTGAATTTAAAACTTTATATTTTGTTTACTATTTATTCATCTATAAAATATTGTCAGCTCAGTAGTAGAGTGATTAGTAGATCTGTATCACAAACAACTTGGTCAAACATGCTAGAAATTCAATAGCCAACCGTCAACATTGCATTGGCGATGTGATTTAATATATTAGTAGTACCAAAAAATCAATAATAGTTGAGTGTCTTCACGTACTTCTCAAGATATTCCTGAAAATACAGAAGACTTTTCAGGATTTGATCATGTCTCTATTGATCACCCCATTTGCGCTTTGATGATGACAATGATCTTATTACACAATCAGAACAAGAACTACAAGAGTTAACAGCAAAGTTGGAAAGTATTACCAGCAAGTATGGAATTGAAATCAACACAAATAAAGGCAAGAACTTGGTTAATGGCAGAGATAGAGAAGAGACATCATGATGAATTATCATAAATTTGAAGAAGTGTCATGTGACGTATTCCTTCCAGAACATTGTCTTCCCAATGAACTCTCTGAACCTCTCTCTGTCTTGGGCGATGTGGCTTGCATTTTCTAGCAATGTATTCATATTCACTTTAATGTTGTCAGTCCATCGTCTTCTTGGTCTGCCCCTTCTCCTCTTCCCAGGTACTCTTCCCTCCATTATTTGTCTTTCTAAACAGTTATGTCTCTTTATATGACCAAACAGGCATAGTTTTCTTTTTGTTATTGTGTTTCTTTTGTGAAGTGAATACTTTCAAATACCTAGAATCATGTATATTCATTCATTTTCCTTTGGCGCTGAAGTTAGTGCATAGGGCAGATGTCAGATCTCTCCAATTATGTCTGTTCAAAGCTATTCTGTGCAGTTCTTGAATAGTATGTATATTGCTTGTTTTACATTCTATAAGTATTGTTCTTCTGAGTGTTTCTTTTGGTCTACCCCTTGCTCTTTTACCTGTAGGTATCCATTCAAGAGATTGGTGGTGTATTCTGTTGATGCCTGCGCATAGGAAATGCCAGATGTAGGACCAACAGCATTTTCTGATAACATCAGAATTGTGATGAAGTGTTGATGTGTCTCTTCTCTGATTTTATCATTCGATTTGAATTCACTCCAATGGGTGTTAGTTATCCTATGAAGACATTTGTTCTCGAAACTCAGTAGTTTCTTTTCTGAAGATAAAGAGCTTTTCCAGCTCTCACATTCATATGATAGCACCGGAATAACACAGGAATTAAATAAGCATATTTTTGTGCATGTGCTGATTGACTTTGACCTCCAGATATTAGACAGTCTGTTAAAGAAATTCGAAGCTAATGCAATGCAAGTTGTAATTTCTGTCATGACATCACCGTCGTGTGTTAATTTGCTTCCTAGATAGGAAAATTTGTGTATTTTTTCAAGTTGTCCCTTTAAACTAATTGTGTTAGGTGAATTTGTGAAGTCCATCATTTTTGTTTTTGATGAATTGGTTTGGAGAACAATTTGGCCTGCGATGAGTTTTAATATATCAGTTTTTGTTTGTGCAACATGATGGTTTTCACTCAGTAATCATGTATATGTAGTGATGAAAAATCCAAAACTTAATTAAAGGTAAGTATGTCTTTAGCTGCTGTGTCAAGGTTAAATTTAATATGGGAAAAGCAACATTAGTATTAGAGTGAAAATCAAAATTTAAAACTCACGATTGTTTTCTATTCTGTGGTATGGATGTGAAAGTTTGTTGGATACTACTGCAAACATAGTGAGATGGAACAGACCTTTGAAATATAAGTCTTATACTGTAAAACAAGGTAATTTTTGAGCCATTTTTTAACTTCTTACTATATATCCACATATAGATGAATTTTGTGCATTTCCTATAGAGAGCATAAGACAAATGTGTACAGAGCAGAAGAAATAAAATAGTGAGGCTTGCAGGTCACAAAAGGAACAGTTGAAGTGGAGGAAGCAGAGGAGGCCAAACAAATTATGGGTAGACAATATAAAAACTGGACATGTCAAGATTTGTTCACACTCATTCATATCGCTGAAGACAGAAATAGCTGGAAAACTGTATTGGGATGCATCCAATATAGTATCCCTAAAACCATAACAGGTTATGGGTTTATGAATGGATACAGAATGTGCTTCCATATTATGCTTCAAAATGTAGCAGCTCCTTTGCTTAACTTCCACTGTCAAAAACAAAATGCTAAAAATGTGTACACCTGTTACATAGAAGCAGAAAAATTATTATATGTTTCTTTTTGTTGAAATCAATGCATTTTTAAAATGTTAAGCAGCTTGTCAATAAATTTGAAAATTAAAAAGTGTTAGGACTAAAGTCCAGAAGAAACATTGGCAGCCAACTCAAGTATGATGGCTTTCATATAACTATTTCAGCTTCTTGTCAGAGTCAAATATTATTCATAACATTCATCTTCAATATTTCTTAAAGCAGGTTTACGACTCTTGAAAATCAAACCAAATAACATAATGCTCCAATCTCATTCTCAAAAATGTTCAACAGCTCCCACAACATCTCTACTTAAATACAAAATGCAGTATTCATATTACTACTAAATAAGGTCTATAAAACATCTGACAGCGAGGTATATGATAAACAAAGAAGATACCATAAATGATAACAGTACATCACAGATTTGCCATAATGAAGCAAAATCATGCAAACAAGAGAAGCATGTAACAGGGCAAAAAACACATTGAACATATAAGCAAATCAAAGCACAGACAACTCTTGATTTCAGATTGCTATCTATGTTTGATGATAACTTTTCTTTCACCAACATCAACTGACATAGACAATCATGCTTTTTCACAAATGGCTGTCCCTAGAGTTATTTAGTGGTTACACCAATTTGGTGTCTAATATTTGATGTCTCATGTCCATCCCTTAGTTTCTTCCTACAAATATCTTATGCTGTCACATTGTGTATGTGAACACTATTTAGTCTACCTAAAAAATGAGGATTATAATAAACTAATTTACGGAACAATCTCCCTTCATACTCCACACCACCTTACTCTCCTGTCAAACTACATCACTATTGTCACCTGTTTATTATCTGTACATCATTCACTTTTATAAGACAAAATCTAGTGCAGCACTAAAGAAGTTATTTTCCCGCTAACAATTTCTTAGTCTAATGACCAATGTTAAAATAGGTGAAAATAAGTTTCAAAAATGTACACAAATACATATCTTTGTTCCTATCTTGATAAAGACCTTTTGATCAAAACATTAACACATTGTATTCATTCATGTGTAAAACTATATTTTAAATTATTTGTATTCAATACTCATGCACATATTGGTACATAGTTTTTCTGCAGTCTCCATCATCTGACAATTTTTTTATAGGCTATAAAACAATGTTATGGAAGGTCAGAAAATCACCTTATGGAAAAATTAGGCTATGAAGAATAAGGCATGAAAATAAATCTGGAGCATACAGTCTTGGTGTATAATGCAGATTAGTGAGTCATAAGAAGAAATCATGTGTTGTATAGAATCAACTGCTATTCATCTGCAGATAGTGTTCTTCTCTATCTCCTCTAGTGAAACCTCTTAAGATTCCTCATTGTGATTGAAGTTGTGAGTGCAAGTACATTTTAGTTTTTATGTGGATTTATAGTCAATTGTGATATTTGCACCTTGTGGTTCAGTAAATCCATGCTCAGCAACCTTCAATACATAGTGTATGACTGATCAATGAAAGGTAAATATTGGTATTACTACTCGTCTTTGGAAATAATATAAATATTGCAGACGTATGATGATCTATGAAGTCTGCTATGATAAGTCACAATTTGTATTTAAGAATAATTGTTAGCAGTGCCTGTTTTGGGAATGAAAGGGGAGCAAAGAATAGCAACACTGTTTACTTTCCATAAGGAGGTTATGGGGTGGAGTAGGCTGTTTCATCTCATATAGGGTAAAAGTGACCCAGAAGCCATGATGAAGTCAGATGTAGCATGTCAAAAGATACAGAAATCGCAACAAAATTGTAAACTATGATACAATGTATTTCATTCCCTGTCTATATCCTGCTAATCTGTAGAAGTTTGAGAATGAACACAGAAGAAGAATGGTTAGCATCACACAGACAGGCAAGTTTATATATAAACATTTATTCTATGGACTTCTATATGGCTTTCTAGTATAAGAGAAATATATATATCTAGTGTTCAACACATCTGTAAAGACACATCTAATATTGATGGCAGAATTGATTATAAACTGGCAATCAATTATTTGTAGAATAATTGTCCCCAGAGCAGTTGGAGAAAAATGACAAATTATAGTAAAAATTAGAAGCAAACATTCAAGTTTTAGGTAATGTGATGAAAAGAGCAAAACTTGAACATTTGGTAACCGCTAGAAAGATCAAGGGGAGAAGAGACGAGGAAGACAAAGAAAAAAGTTGCTGGGTGGGTTGTCACTATGGCAAGAGAGAATGATACCAACTGAACTTATAACAACACACAAGACTGAGAGTTGTGGAGAAACATGATCACCTAAACAACTCAGCATGGCACTGGATTGATTTAATGAATTATGTGTTATGCCAATTTAGTATATATATATATGGATGATGTCATGCATTCAGGGCTGTGCAGTGCTATGATGCAAATAAGCAGATGCATCAGGAGACACCAACCAAAATACATTGTCAGGGGAGGGGAAATAGCATATTTGAAGAAAAACCATTTAAGGAGGTGGGTGTAGCGTGGCTGTTCGAAGACTTGCATCATACTGAGAAAATCTACCGCATGACCCTGCATGCATTCAAAACTAGATCAAGTCATGAACTTGTACATGATGTATTTAATATCATCACATACAGCAGCTTCACAAGGTATGCATTCATGTGGTTGTTGCAGCTTTCAACATCCATGCCGCTTGTGGTTGCTGGGCCAGAAAGGAGAGCAAAGAATAGCGACTGTGACATAAAATACTGATGATCTTAGGATCACAAGAATAAATGTGGCATGGCGGTGGTGGCACAGGCTGAAAAGGTAACGATTATGACAATGATAGTTAATCAACTGATAGCTTATAACACAGAGGTTAATGTGCTCATAGTTGAATCTGTGCATTACAGTGAGAAATGTAATGTATGTCTCAGAGGTTTTTGTACACTGAATCACAACCTTCATTATTTTTGATGGTCAAAAAACTCTGATCTAACCAAATTGGACTCATGCCCACGGTTAAAAGAAGCTTACCTCACCACTTTCAATAATGCATATTTCCTGATAGAGTTGCAGGGATGCTGCGTGTGGCTTGTGTGATAAAGGCAGCATGCTCTTGCTGTCGCCATGTCATGTACAGGGTGAGCTTTTTAATTAACGCTCTGGTAGAAAAAAAACTAAGTCCTCACCAAAGTTGAACCCTGGACTTCACAGTTGCGAAACCAATGCTCCAACCTCTTGACCATGAGCCACTTGTACCTCACCAACAGGGATCCAAATTAAATGACCATATGACAGTGAGAAATCTTACTGGTTTTATAGCTAATGTTATTGGTAGGGTCATCACCAAACACAAGAAAACTGTTTCCAATATGAGGCTGAATGATGGCTACACTGTTATCCTCCAATGAGACAAGTTAGTGCATATTCTTTTGTTTGTTCTCAAACTTTTGCTGATTAGCAAGGAATAGTCCGGATAATGGAATGCATTGTATAACAGTTTACAGCTTGGCTGTGATATCTGCATTGCTCAGTCGACACATCTGTCTTCAATAAGGTATTTTTGGACCATTTATTTTCTGTGATGAGGTAGTCAACCCACACCTAACGCTCCCTAGCTGCTTCTCTCAACATGCAGGGCATATCACTATTGCTCTAATACTGAACCTGACTGTATACAAACACCATCATCCTCTTCTATGTCTGTTGTCAAACTCCTGCAGATTATCAGGATGTAGTCTGAAGAGCAGAATGCATTGTATCATGGTTTACAACTTTGCTGACACATCCAACATCAGCATAGATCCTGGGTCACTTTGACCCCATATAGGATGGGACAGCCAACTTTACCACATAACCTCTATAGACGTGTAAGGCATCTATTGACATGCATGGAATGGAAACAGTGTCATTATTCTTTGCTCCCCTTTCCAGCTTGGAAACACATGGGCAAATACTAACACTAAATCACGATCATTCGTTACTTGCATTTCTTATTATATGCCAATAATAAAGTGAAAAGTACCTGTGCCCTTCAATTATACTTGAGAGTACACAACCCATAATGTATGCTTACAAAACAGATAGGCATCCAGAAAGCCCTGTTACCAGCAGGAACAAAAATGTTTTCTTAATTTAAAATTATAAGGTACCCATTAATAATTCAGACATTTATAAGCTGTGATAAATTCATTATTAATACAATGTGCATGTGTGATGTGGCAAATATAACCTCCAATTACTGTAGGTACTTATAAAAATGAAAGATTATAATGTTGTGGATAATTTATGGGTGCTCCATGTGTTACGACACGAGTGATATCTAGTTAGTCTCACAATTTGTTATGTTAACCACCAGAAAGTCTCACAATTTTAGTTGTGCCTACATCACTTCTTCATCTGCCACACCCTAAAAACATTGGAAGCAGGTTTATCTTCATTTATGGAATGCGAAACGTTTGAGGATCTCATCAGTGGCCTACCAAACCAACCATCATGCAATGGATCACCAGTTTCAGTAGTACCATAAGCTATACATAATTTAGTAGTAGTGGAAAGTGTTCACAAACAGTTGTGCAATCTTGTAGGTCAATATTGTCTTTGTTTTTATCTGCAACTTTGTTGTTTATCTTATTAAGCACATAACTAGATTGGGGTAGGATTTGCAAGTCTTCTTCTTCTTCTGCATTCGTTCTCAAATTCCTGCAGATTAGCAGGATGTAGTCCGTTTACGGAATGCGTTGTTTCATGGTTTACAGCATTGCTGCAATATCTGCGTCTTTCGGCCTGACACATCCAACTTCAGCATGGCTTTGGGTCACTGACCCTATATGGGATAGCCAATTGACCCTATATGGGATCCCATAACCTCCTTAGTCGTCTTTTACGACATGCGTGGAAGGTAAACAGTGTTGCTATTCTTTGCTCCCCTTTCGGGCCCCGGCAACACACGGGTGAGATTTGCAAGTGCAAACATGCTTGAGATGTTTTGGATTTGCAAGTGCAAACATGCTTGAGATGTTTTGGTGATAAAAATCTGCAGACGTTAATACTAGATCATGGTGCAGATACTTACCTTGTGTGAATATCATTAGAGCAATGATTCTGTTGCAGGTGGATGTGTATACAGAATAGCTGTTATTGATTATGTGTACACAAACACTGATTGTAAAAGTTACATGTACACAAATTAGTTGATAAACATGTATCAAACTAGTTTATGTACACTCTCTACTGTATGATTTATGGTAACATATCTAGATGGACACAGTACTATATCACATTGTAGATAGAGTGCTATAATTTTATTTGCTGTAAATCAGGGATTTATAACTCGTGAGCACTTTATAACTCGCATGGCGCAAGCACATGTCCTTACAAGAGCACTAAGGTGCTCATGAGCACCAGGTTGAGAACGAATGCTGTAAATGGTACTTGGAAGGAATGTGTATTTAAAACATAGAAAACATTACGTCTGTTTCTGCATTGCTCTTCAAGACAGCCAACCATCACCCAGGTTTCCATAGAAATGTAGGTCATGTGATCAATGAAATTGCATGCAATTTGCAACTAGATTTTGGTGCATGGCATTATGCTTAGCAAATAATTATAATTAATTAGCTATAAAATGGGTCAGTTGATTGCACATGTTTAGTTTCTTAAAGAAATTAGAATGGCAACCCTAACCCTTTGTTTATGTATATGATTCTTTTACTATGTCAATGAAATCCATTGAATAATAAGAAGAAGAAAAATTGTGCCAAAAGGGGTCAAAGTAAAAATAGGTTGAGAATCACTGATGCAGGAAATTCCCACTATGTCAGGGGAAATCTGGTTGGAACATTTCTATTTTTAAATATGCTTCCCTTCCTAGTACTTCATAAATATAATGACAGATCATATTCTAAGCTGCAAGAACATGTACACACATCTAAATCAATTACTTGTGCAGATACTTGAACATATAACAGAATATATTGCTACTGTAGACAACTGATAACATAGTTTTAGATCCATTAACTACTATCGCAGACACTTGTAGATTAAACTCTAGTCAGATAAGCAGAGTACTGCAGTAAAACCAATTGCCGCAAGAGACCCAATGAAAAAATGTAGAGGTCAGCTTTACAGAGGCACAACAATAAACAATGCCGCTGTTCAGCTCACAAGATTTTTATAGAGAATGACTTGTGTTCCTTTTACTATAACCATTTCTTTTGTGGCATTATTAATCAATCATTTCACATGTTCTTTGACCGCCTTATGTTCCAAATATAGTTTTCAAACAGTACTTACTGTTTGTCTAAACTTATTAAGAAGTTAGCCGCTAACAGGTGCACTGTTATCGATTATTGTCTTTCTACTGAAAGTAATTATAACAGATAAGCATTGTTTATTAAAGTACTATGTAAGATTCCTTCCTAGTCACATACAGACTCATTGTAGATACTTGCATACACAGGACTAGTTAAGTTTTTCAAGTACAAACATGTTTGTTCCTTTGAGATACTTGTAATTGCTTGTAAAATATTTAGGAAGTGTAACACATTATCTGACTCTCAATTCCTACCTTACCATCCATCCCAATATTGTATTGCAAATGTTTGCTTTGGTCAAGACAGACAGGATAAACTAGCTACTTTGTTTACGCACATGAGCCAGGTGAGCAAGATATGTCCGAGGTGGCAATGAAGGACGATCTCCAGCATCCTCATTACCATTCATGTCAATAGGGTTGAAAGGAAAGCTACGTTCTGAGCTATGCCTCTCTAAGTTCTGACGGGGTAGTGTGCTTCCGGAAAATAAATTGACGGCACCTGCAGAATTGCGTGTATGAGAGACGCTTAATGACCGTGCCAAAGATGTAGCACATATGTTATGTAATGGCATGGAATCTCGTCGAGGTGGTACAGGTGGAGGCCTGTCACTGTCAACTCTAGGAGGAGGTGTTGGTGGAGGTTCAGGTAAAGAAGAAGTATTCCCTCGTCGTGGAGGCAAAGGAGGTGGTGTATGCCGCATGTCTGGCTCTTCCATCATAGTGGATACAGCTGGGAAATTTATTTGGATTGAAAGTCCAGGACTGGAACTTGGCTCTGAGGAATATGTTAAAGATTAGACATTGTTATCTTGGCAGAAAAATAAATATCTAAACATATAACTTTTTTCTGGGGATGCGTAGGAATACGCAATATCCCTACTTTTCTTTTCTTTAGTTACTTTGGTTCTGAGTATCAACCTAAAGAAACTTTCCTATCCATTAAAAAAATTCTACATTGAAACACTCGAAAGGTCATCACAATTTTGTTGTCAGATTTGGTTAAACTATCACGGGCGTTGACTCACAGTATAGGCCTACCCTGGAAAATATTGGATTCTGGATTTATAACTGACATCATCCAATTTTCCTTGGTAGTGATAACAAACTAGTCTCCTGTTTAGAAATATCTGATTCTACTGTTGACAAAAACTTTTTTTTATAGAGTCTTGCTGACTAATCGGAATTATCCTTCTAAAGTGACGCATTTTACTTTTCTCTGTGATTTTCATCGGTTACTTTGTGTTGACAGCCTAGAAAATAATCATAAAAGTCAAATGCATAAATTTAGAAGGATGAATCCTAGCCCAAAAGTGTTGTAATGTCCATGATAATGAACAAAGGAATACCATGCCGCCAGTAGAAATAAAGCATAATGTTCTCAGGATGAACACAAGCCATAAATTGAGTTCAAACATTTTTAAACAAAACCAGTATCTAGTTTTGGCATTACCATTTACTGAAGTCATTTTCTAGAATAATTCTGTGCACAGATCCCAAACGTTATTTTTCTTTGTTGAGCCAACTTTTCTCATATATTTCATTGACTGGCGAGTAAAAGTGTACGCAAAGTGGCCAATGATCAAAGACATCAGCCAGGTAAGTGAAGCTGTGTGGATTAGTGCACAGGATTAATTATGAGAAGATGTGCCTTCTCCAGAACATGTATGTATTGTGAATATTAATGTAGAACTGTCAAGATAGTTGTGATGAGACTTCGATGTAGAATTTGGATCATAGATAATACAATTCTGAATCTTGTGTCCACACAGATGAGTTAAGGGTAAAAAGAATGTTTTTAGCAACATATCATACTTTTTAAATGTACGTTTTACATATGAACATTTTTATAAACATTTTCGAAATTGTGAATTATGTTTGTGTTATATCTGGCAATTTTTCACAAACTAAGCTAGTGCCTACCTTTTTTCCTAGAAAAATAAAATCACTGTAAATAAATATACATAAGTACAATATGTGTGTATATATATATATATATATATATATATATATATATATATATATATATATATATATATATATATATATATATACATATATATGACCTGCCACATCTTAGACGTGACTTGGGACATTTGAAAGGTGGAGTTGGCTGTCTCACACATAGGTCATAGTAACCAAAAAGCCACCCTGACATTGGACGTGTCATATCAAAGCACAGATTTCAGTCTAGCTATAAACCAAAATACAATGCATTATGTTCTCTGAACTAAAACATAAAGGTATGTTCCATGGCAGCAACCTGCCGTCGGAGATGAAGATATCTCTTCATGTACTAAGCCGCAGCAACTATTAGGTGGGGTGGTCAGTTTTCTTCCTTGCTGTCTTTACCTTCCCTAACTCCTCATGTGACAGGTACTCATTTACAACTGTGTCAACTGGAGGAGTGATCGTGTCAAGCAAGAAATCACAACCCTGATTTTTGTGTGTCCTGAAGTAGTTTTGAACCTGGCACGCTGTAATCCATTGATATAAAGCAAGCTCACTATCAACTAAGATACTGCACTTCTCTGAGCGTGGAACATGTAATGAATTTTCTCTGAACTACATCCTTCTAAATAGCAAAAGCTTGAAAACAAATGCAGAAGAAGGCTATGTTCGCTGCTGTTTTGCAATGTTAACATTTGTCATTTGAATTCCAGCTCATACTTCGAGTTTTATTTAGCCCCTGCAACATTTCGTAATGATAACTTACACACACAAGTGACTTGGTCTTAACCAAAAGTTCCTAGCTATTGGGGAATGAAAAAGTCGTTTATTGAAGCCTTACAAGTACCTCCTTATCTCATGTGTATATGTGTGTGTATGTATGTATGTGTATATATATATATATATATACATATATATATATATGTCAGCTGAACTAAAACGTAATATATATATATATATCAGGGTCTATACTAAATATTCATTCATTACTAATTCGTGTTATTTAAGTAAAAATTTTAATTATGTAACCCTTCTGGTAATTATATATTTATAATTTATGTTTGCTGACTGCAAACATAGAGTGCCTCATCAGAGGAATGACACAATGGGTGACCCAGGCAAACTATCAGCTCGTCCCATGACATATATGCCCCTGTAAGTAGAAGGCTCCTTCAATAGGCATTGCAATAAGCCGAAAAACATAAATAACATATAGATAGTATAATGTTGCTTCAAATAATAGCTTATACAAGTAAATTCAAATAGGAAGCAGGAGGATAAATAAAAAATTCTTGAGACTAATGGGAAATGAACTAAGTCCATTCTAACGGCACTGAATTGCCTTGCAACTTGAGTAAATGGGTTTTTGCGTACTTGACCAACCGCGCCTCCATAAAAGATGCGATTTTGTCAAGACATTCAAACTGTGTACTCGTCTGTGTACTAGGCTACAAGAAGACTTATTGGCCCTTGTAGTATGAATACGGCTGTATGTGTTACTGAGGATACTTCAATACTTGTATGGGATGTTCGTTGTTGTTGTAATAGTCCTTGTCAATTGGTCCTTTCTCAGTGACTTGAATACACAGTTTGAATATCTTGACAAAATTGCATCTTTTATGGAGATGCAGTTGGTCAAGTATGGAAAAACCCATTTACTCAAGTTGCAAGGTGATTCGGTGCAGTTAGAACGGACCTGGTTCAATTCCTGTTAGTCTCAAGAATTTTTAATTTATCCTCTAGCTTCCTACTTGAATTTATTTGCATAATTTTTTGGTGAGTGTTTTTAAATGTGATAACTTTTTTGTTTGTAAAGATGTGCAAAAATTAGTTAGATATATTTACAACAAAAAAGTTGTAGCGTTTACCAAACTCTCACCAAAAAATTATACAAATAAAATCAAATAGGAAGAAACTCAATTCAATTCCCGTTTGGACATTGTATGCCATTTCTTCATGTTTTATTCATTTTTTTCAGTCCATATAATATTAGTTTGGATATCTTCAGCATTCATTCTCAAACTCCTGCTCTAATTCTCTCATAGCAGGACCATGGTCCTACTAGATTTCCAGCAGGATGTAGTCCAGAGAATGGAAATGAGATGTGTCACCATTTTATTTGCACCAATGGCCTGACATATCCATCTTTGGCTGAAAGTTTGGATATAAAACAACATATATACAACAGGAATAGGTATTTAGGAGAATTTTATCAATATTGCCACACATTGCTCAAGTATTAGGGTTGTCAAGAAATTATATTTTCGATTTTTTAAATGGTATTTTCCCCCCAATTTTCAACTTTATTATTTGCTCGTTTATAATCATAATATGCACATAATCGTGTTTTTTTGTGTTTTTGTATGTGTGATATGACAGTTGTGAGCAAGTAATAAAGTTGAAAAGAGGGGGGAAAAATCCCAATGTGCCATTAAAAATATTGCAAATATAATTTTTTTTGACGACCCTAATACTTGAGCAATATGTGGAAACATTGATAAAATCCTCCTAAATATCTATTCCTGTTGTATATATGTTACTTTATATCCAAACTAATATAATATTGACAAAAAAAACTAATAAAACTCAAAGAAATCGCATACAATGTCCGTCCATCCAACGCTAAGTCTAGACTGACATTTGACATACTACATTTGATAGTAAAATATGACATTGAAAATGGGTAAAGTCATTCCAGAAATTCATTGACAGAATTAGCCGGCTTTCTCCTTCTAACAATCATAATGTGTAAAGGAATTTAACCATTATAGACCATAGTTTGTTCCTGTCTATTCGGTTGAATGGCTTATGATCTATGAAGGCTATGATTAGTTGCTTGTATTCTATGATTTTTTTCACTTAGGTGTCTTAGGGTGAATGGTGTGCCTGTACATCCCATGTCATGTGACATATTCTCTCCAGAACGTTGTCTTCCCAATGAACTCCTTGAATCTGTCTCTTTTTGGGCCATGTGGTTTGCATTTTCCAACGACAACATATTCATGTTATCTTTAATATCAGTCCATTGTCTTCTTGGTCTGCCCTTTCTCCACTGTCAGTCCATCATCTTCTTGTCCTGCCTTTTCTCCTCTGTGCAGGTGCTCTGCCCTCCACTATTTGTTTTTGTAAACAGTTGTCTCTTTATATGACCAAACTTGTGTAGTTTTTTGTGTGTTGCTATTGTGTTTAGTAACAAACACTCTGACATCTATCTTCAATGTGTTTCTAATATCTGAGTTTCTATCTTGTTCCTTCCATGATATTCTAAGTATCTTTCTGTAGCATTTCATCTCGAAGGCGTTGATCTTTTTTGCCGCTGTTTTACTTAGGGTCCACGTTTTACAGACGTATGTTGCAACCAGAAAAATAAAAGTTCTTAGCATTAGCAGTATCGTTTCTATTTTGTTGTTTTTCCATGTTTTCAAACATATTATTTTCTGCTGAAGACAGATGTGTCGGGCCATTGGTGTAAATAAAATGGTGACACAACACATTTCCATTCTCTGGACTACATCCTGCCAGAAATCTAGTAGTACTATGATCCTGCTACAAGTGAGATCCCCCTGGAGTTTGAGAATGAACATTGAAGAAGAAGAAGAAACATGTTATTTTACAATATGCCATACCAATCTCTTCCATGCATTATCCACACTCTTATCTCGGTACTGTCTATTCTGATTTTTGGTTGTTGTGTTGTTACATCTGTTCTTCTTCTTCTTCTTTCGTTCACTTGAAACATGTCTATATCTGTAATTCTGTCTCCTTAATAAAACTCACTGTCTTTTGTAGTTCATACAGTGTCCCATAGAGTTTTGATTCCAGTGTTGTTTCCTCTGGCCAATATGTCTGCCTCAGCGTTTCATGCTCAGAACACTCTTGAAGTATATGTTTGGCACTCTGTGCTGCCTGTCCACATGTACACATGGCCGTGTTGCCAATCTTGAACTTTGTATACATGTGACTGCGGAGTCGGTTGTGTCCTGTTCTGAGACGTAGAATTATAACTTGTTCTGATCTGTTCATATTGTGATAGTCATCTTGTGTTGGTGTTTGTGACTTTCTTATTGACTTTAACATCTGTTTTTTCTGATGGTAGGTGATTGGTATATCTGGTTGGTCTTCGGCAGCACCTTCCTTAGCCAGTTGGTCTGCTTTTTCATTTCCTGGTATTCCACAGTGAGAGGGTATCCACTGCATGGTTACCCTATACTGGTAAGACAATTCGCTAAGTAGTTTTTTTAAGTCTGTTAGTTTTCCAGACTGGAGAGCTTGAAGCACTGACCTTGCATCTGTCAGGAATACCACAGGCTGTAGGTCAGAGTTGGAGTTCAGCAGTTTTTTAGCTGCCACACTAATTGCCTGGATTTCTGCATCATAATTATTGCAGAATTTTCCTGTCGGTGTTCTGATTGTATCTCTAGGCTTGTGTGGATATTCTATATATACACCTGCACCTCCATTCCTCACAGCATTCTGTGCTGACCCATCTGTGTACACTCTGACCCATATATCTTGTGGATATTCCTCATCCAGGAAACTGAGGGTGATTGTCATTCGCTGCACACTGTTCTGTTCGTCCTCGCTTAGTATTCCTTTCACATGGGTCTGAATGTATATTGGCATTCCATGGCTTTCACTCCAAGGGGTTTGCTCTGGTACAGACCTTAAGGGGCTGCCAACTTCAGGTAGGTCTGTAAGTTGTCTACGGAGTCGTTTAGCTTGATGGATAAAGCTGCTCCTTTTCAGTCGTCCCATTGCTAGATTTTGGAATCTTTCCTTCATTGGATGACTTGGCATACACTGAAACTTTTCTGCTTGAATTAGTACTTTTGTGTCTCTGCGTTCGCCAAGTGTTTGCATTCTTCCCATTTTCTGCATCTCTGCTATGGGTGTTGATTTCATTGCTCCCAACATTATTCTAAGTGCCTGGTTTTGCACTTTATCTAGATCTTGTAATGTGGTGTTTGATGCAGGACACCACGCAGCTGAACCGTATTCCAGGTGTGGTCTTATGCCTTGCTGGTAAACTTTACTGAGTATATTTCCACTGGCTCCCCATGTGGTTCCACTTAGTTTTCTCAGGATAGCTAGCTTCCTCCTGGCTTTTGTTGTTGCTTTGTTTATGTGCTGCTTCCATGTCAGCTTATCATCAAAAGTAACTCCGAGGTATGTGGGTTGTTTGTCTTCTTTCAAGAGCTCTCCATCTATCTTGATATGACCAGCTTTTTGTTTTGGTGAGAGGGTAAAGAGTGTAGTGCTGCACTTATCTGTGTTAATGCTGACGCACCATCTATTAGCCCATAAGGTTAGGGCATCGATAGCTCTTTGTATTTGTTTAGTGGCCACTGTTGCATGTTCTTCCGTGCACCAGATCACCAGGTCGTCAGCATACATTGCCACTTTGATCCCGTGTGGTAGTTCAGCAACTAGGTCATTGATGTAAACCAAGAAAAGTGTGGGTGACAGGACTCCTCCCTGGGGGACTCCATGACGCAGTAGAACTTTCTTGCTCTTGCGACCATCTAATTGTACCCTGGCTCTTCTATTATGCAGGTATGCTTTTACCCATTTGTACATTCTTGAGCTAACCCTGCAATTTCGCAATTTCTTTAGGAGCCCTTCTTTCCAGACCTTATCAAATGCTTTCCTGAGGTCTATCCATGCTGCTAGTACCAGTTTCTTTTCTTGGAAGGCATCCTCAATCTCTTGGGAGAGGTAGGTTGCCTGATCTTCAGTAGAGTAGCACTGTCTGAAACCTGCTTGCTGTGATACCAGAAGGTTTTCACTTTCAAGGTACCACTGCATCCTAAGATTGATAATGCGTTCCATTGTTTTACATAGACAGCTTGTGAGGCTGATGGGCCTGTAGTTGGAGACTGTGTTGCCATCTTTTCCTGATTTGAGGAGTGGTATCATTATTGCTTCTCTCCACGCCTGTGGTACATTACCTGTGGACCAGCTTGTGTTAAAGATCTGCAGTAGCTTTGCTCTTGCTGCACTTCCCAGGTTTCTAATCATTTCATTGGACACTCCATCAGCTCCAGGGGACTTTTTCATTTTCAATTTGGATATTGCATGCTCCAGTTCTCTCATTGTGATTGGTGCCTCCATGACTTCAGGTATAGGTTCACCTTGTCCAATGTTTTGCTGGTTCTCTCGAACCTCCTGTTGTTTGTCTGGGCTGACTTTGACGTTATTGTCTTCTGCAAAGGAATCTGCAAAGTAATCAGCTGCATGTTTACCTGTTAAAATGTTTCTATCTTTATAAAGTGTGATCCTGGTATTTCTCCCTGTACCTTCATCATTTAGTTGTTTTACAAGTTTCCATAATTTCCTAGTATCTCTTTCTAGGTTCAGCGACTCTGTTTTTTCTTTCCAGCTGCTCCGTCTGGCTTGTAACTTGGCTCTTTGAAATTTAGCCTTTGTTTGCTGATATTTGTTGTGATGTTCTTGGCTAGGTCTGTTCTCGGCCTGCTTTCTAGATGTTTCCATCTCATTTTGCAGCTTTTCCAGTTCATCATTCCAGTAGGGTTTGTAGTTTTTGCGTGCCCCCCTGGGTATGGTTTTACTAGCAGCATGTAGTATACATCTATTAAATTCACTCACTGCTCTATTGATGTCTTTGTCCAAGTTCATGTCCTTAGCTAGAACACTGGTTAAATGCTGGTACATTTTCCAGTCTGCCCTCTTATAGTTCCACCTAGTGAGCGTGCTGCTGTCCTTGGTATATTCATTGTGAATTTCCAGAAATACTGGTCTGTGGTCACTACCCCCAAGCTGCTTTCCAACGACACGTGTGATGTTCCATTCCAGGCCTGGTGAGTAGAATGCCAGGTCTGGTGTAGAGGTGGTGTGCCATGCTCTCGAGTAGAAGGTTGGTGAGTCTGCTGGCTGGTTAATAAGAATGAGATTATTTTCATCCTGCCAGCTCTCAAGTTCCTCACCTCTCTTGTCGATATGATCGTAGCCCCAGCTCTGAGAGTGGCTGTTGAAGTCACCACACACCATAAGCCTTTCTTTGTCTGGAATTGTGTCTAGTGCCAATGGTTTATCATTTGGGCAGTAGTAGTTCAGGAGATGGAATTCTGCACTGTCTGTTTTTAGGTGGAGCATCTGGTATTCTGCCCCGTCCATGTATACTTCCAGCTGACATGCGCTGATATTGTTTTTAACTAGTGTCAGAATTCCACCCTTTCGCCTGTCTTTTCGGTCAGATCGGTAGCACTGGTAGCCTCTGATTTTGAAGGCTATGTCGCTGCTGAGGTGTGTTTCTTGGATACAGCATATATTTACTTGTTCTTCACTGAGGACATTTTCAAGTTCCAATTTTTTGCTGTATCCATCTCTTTTACTGTTGACACCCTCAGCATTCCAGTGCATTATTTTTATTGGTCGTTTGTTTGTTTGGCCAGTAGCTCTATTCCCTTGCCTCCTGGCTCCTCGGGGCAATTGAGAAGGACTTCCAGTAACTGAGGTTGGGCCCTTTCGAGGTATAGGGCCCGGCACCGTCCCTGCCTGAACGTCCGCCACAGGGCAGGCACCATAACGTTTATTAGATGCAGACATGTTTCCATTGTGTTTTATGCGTGGCAACCTGATTATCTGTGCGCCTTTTGGCTGGTTGCCTCCGTCTTCAGCACTCTGCTTACTTGGGCCGGACTATGGTCCTGCTCGAGTGGGAGTGCCCGACCAGTCTTAGTTTCCAGCCTCTGATGGCTGAACTAAGCCCCATCACCACTTCAAGGTTCTGGCCTCGATGGGGGTTACATCTGTTGATATGATTTTTGTTTTTGTGCATTTAAATATAAATTTTGTGATTTGCTGTATTTTTGTGTGCTCTTGATTAGTTGCTTCAATTCCTTTATATTATTTGAAAGAAGCACAGTGTTGTCTGCATAGTGTAGTTCAGGGATTTAAAAACCACCAATGTTTAAACGCATGGTAGTCAGTGTTGTTTATGTCTTCTCTCATATTCCTCATTATGTTTTCTGCGTAGATGTTGAACAGGTATGGGGAGAGCCTGCATCCCAATCTGTACCACAAACAGATAGATCACCCTCATGTACATCCCATGTGTTTTCTAAATCCAAATTGGTTTCTTTTAGCTCAATTTTAGGTCTCATTCTTTTTCAATTATCTTTGTAGATATTTTACCTATGTAGCTCAGCCTAATATTCTTTGCCTTTGTCTAATATTCTTAAACTATTTATAAAATAGGTTTCATCATAAGTAGCTCATGTTGAAGTCATATGTGTCAGGTGAAAAGGCACAGATTTCGCAGCCAAGCTGTAACTCATTATGTATTACAATTTTTGGACTACCTCTGTAGGAATTTCAGAATAAATGCAGAAAAGGATCTTAATTATTTTACCTGGAGAGTTGACAAAAACACTGTTGACACTGCTTCCCAAAGCTGATGGGCTCTGTGGTTTGTTTGGGGAGGTTGGAGTATTGCAGACTGATTGAGTTGAGTCATACTCTTCTGACATCTTAGGTAGAGATGGTGGAACTGAACTATTCTTAGTATTGTTTCCATGACGATTAGAACTTGGTTTGATACCAGGTGATTTCAGTGAGTAATCTGGAAACCGTTTTTGCTGTGTGGATATCAAGTTAAAACTATCAAATTTTTTTTGCACATGTGTATAATAACACAAGAAAAATAAATGGTACATTACAATAGCACATATAATGTAGCTCCTGTTGATTTTCAAATAAACATGTTGAATGTAATAATATTGTTCTGCCTGAGCAATATATCAGAAATATAATCAAATACACAGATTGGAAGGATGTAGTCTGGAGAACAATAGTACTTACATTGAATACACAGGTTTTTTTAGAAAGTTCCACTTAAATATGACAAACTATCTCTAAAATTAAGGGGTAGTAAACAAAAAAACATACAAATTACAACACACAAGGCATTTTCAACATGTTGAACTATCAGGTCTTTCTCAAAAATATATAAAACAAACTGAAAAACAATTAAAATAGTAAAAACAATGTTAACACCACAGAGGCACTAGATACATTATTGACATGTAAACAATACAAAGTTCAAGGTGACAATGATGTATTCATGATGAAAACATGTAGTCATGGAAGTGGGTTTTGTTGAAAATTGGACAGGATATGATAACAGATATAACAAATTATTACCCAATACAATATGGACAGCAATACAATAAGGATCACACCAAAATAAATTTAAACAAATGAATGTTCAGAATTAAATCCAAAAGGCTTGAGGGTACCAAAATAAAAAATAAATGGATTTTGAAGAGCGTACATAGATCTGTCATTCGTGGTGTAGTCTGGAGAACGGAATGTGTTGTCATGATTTATAGTTTAGCTGCAATGTATGCACCTTCGGTCTGGCACATCACACTTCAGCATGGCTTCTGGGTCATTTTTCACCCTATATTGGATGGGATATCTGACTCCACACAAAAAAAGACATGCAGTGTTGCTATTCTTTCCTCCCCTTTTGGGCTCCGGCAACACACGGCTGATGCCAAGTATGGGTGATGAGGTTACACTGTCAGGGAAAATATTACAGGTATGAGATTCTTTTATGTGATAAGTAGATAGCACACATTGTCATATCCATGAGCTGAATGTATTCCAGTCTCTTTAAGACTGATCTGGCATCTTTTTTAATAAGTTATAGATAAGAACTTCTGATAGGTGTGACAGTGGCCTCAGACAATATGACTTTCAAATATCTTTTACAATGTGTCCAGCACCAGATGATATAAACTTCGCAAGGAGTTTTAAGTTTTAAACTCTTAAGCTGTCCACAGTTAGAGTGAGATTGAATGTTGTTTTCTTTGAACATAGCCGACATTAAATACCAAATATATAATATTGAATACCAAATTCTCCTAACCATATCATAAATGCATCATCTATAGTAGTGGCTACATTCAACAGGCACTTGCCAAGCAACCACAAAATGTCTCCCTTATCTAATCTCAATTCACAGACTATTAGTTAGTTAGTTCCTTTCGTGCCGAAGGTGGCACTTAGGACAGAGGTTTTGATTCTCCATGTGTTACGGTCCACTGCCTGCAGTTTTAGTTCTTGTATGGTTTCTCAGCCTGTTATTTCCCCTTCTTTAAGTAAGGTTTTCTTTACGGTTGATTTAGGCCTTCCTCATTTTCTTTTACCCCCAGATGTCCACATAAGTGCTTGTTGGTTTATTCTGTTTTCATCTAGTCTTAAAACATAACACAAGTATTTCCATCTGCATTTTCTTATAATGTTTGAAACATATTCTTGGTGTGTTTTGTTTCTTAAATCACTATTTGTGGCGAAATCTCTCCATTTAATTAATGTTCATCAGTTTCGGAGACATTTGTTTTCGAAGCTGTTTAATTTTTGGTCTGTTGCTTGAATTGATTTCCAGCTTTCACTACCATACGTAATTACAGAGACAATACAGGAGTTGAATAGCTGTAGCTTGGTGTTTCTTTCTAGATCTTTTGATTTCCAGACAATAGTGAGTTTAGTGAATGTGCTGGCTGCAACTGGTATGCATGTATTTATTTCTTTCATTGGGTCTCCACAAGCAAACATTCGGCTACCCAAGTAATTAAAGTTAGATACTTTTTTCCAGTATTTGGTTGTTTACTGAGATTTGTTGAACTGGTAAATTCCATGATTTTTTATTTGGATGTGTTGATCTGGAGGTCAATTTGAATTGCGAGTGTGCATAGTTTGTTGGTTATATTTTGTGTTTGGTGATGAGCAGAGTTTAAGATTGTGATGTCATCTGCAAAAACAAGGTCAGTTAAAGTGTTGTTTTTGAGCCATTGAATGCCAACCTTTTCATCTTGAATGGTTTTACACACAATCCATGGCTATTTCAAATAGCATTGGCGATAATACGCAGCCCTGTTTCACTCCTGTCTCAACATTGAACCATTCTGAATTTCCTGTTTCTGTTCTTATGCAACAGGTTGCTTCTTGGTAAAGGGCATTTACGATGTTTATATATTTTATTTGGAGTCCATAGATCTTAAGGGTTTACCATAATGCAGGTCGATGTATACTATTGAATGCCTTTTGAAAGTCTATAAAGTTAATTACTAAAGAAGTTTGAAAGTCTTTGATCAACAGCTATTTTCATTCTTTCCATTATGATGCTACAAAACAGTTTCCTGGGATTGATAATAAAGTAATTCCACGCCAGTTGTTGCAGTCTGACGGGTCTCATTTTTTTAGTAGTTTAAAGATTACACAATCTTTCCAGTCTTTTGGAGGAGATTTTGTCTGCCATACATCATTCATTATATCACGTAGGTGACACAAGGAGTTGTCTGCTGCATTTAGCATTTCACCAGAGATTTTCATAATTTCCACAGGCCTTATTATTTTTTAATTTCTTGATAGCTTGTTTCATTTCATTTAATGAGATGTTGTCACATGATGCATTTAATGAAGGCATGATTTTTTCCTTTTAAAAATTTGGTGATTTTGTTGGGGGTGGTCTATTTAATAGCTCTTTGAGATGTTCTGCCCATCTATCTGCCTGCACTAGTTGAGAGAGTATAATTTCATTGTTTTTCGCAGACTATAAGTGCATCTAAAACAAGACTATCTTCTCTTTCATTTCTGTGAATGCCAGTATGTTTTGGCTATTGTTAACACAGCTTACCTATTATCTTTTTATACTACTTTTTTCCCCTAGTCTCTTTACAGTTGCCCATTTTACTAATTTCCTCTTACTAACTAAGAATTTATTCTCCCTACACTAAACAACTTCCTCATCCACATTTCAACACTTTTAATGTTGTAACTAGACTAACACTGAAGACTCTTAAAAAAAATGTAAACTAGTATATGTATGCCACTTACATTTTTAGGCAGTTTCCCATCCCGAGGTTCTATATCTAATGAGGTATTGTACAAGTAATCCTCTAAATCCTTTTCAGACATATTTTTTTCCTTCAGAGGATCAAGCACAGCAAAAAATTCCTGCAAAACAGAAAAATCATGAAAGCTTTCAGTGAAAAATTGTGAATATACATAAATTTCATGACTAAATACGTGGCACTGGTTACAAGAAAAAAAAAAGGACAAACACCTTTCTCCCCAATGATATGAATAGTCACTTATGTGTTGCCGGAGCACACGAGGGAAGCAAAGAATAGCAATACTGTTTACTTTCCATAAATGTCATAAGAGGCGACTAAGGAAGTTATGGGATAGAGTAAACTGTCCCTTCCCCATATATGGTCAGTGACCCAAATCCATACTTAAGTCGAATTTGTAAGGTCAAAAGGCACAGATATCGGATCAATGCTGCAAACCATGACATAATGCATTCTGCGCTCCGGACTACATCCTGCTAATCTCCAGGAGTTTGAGAATGAATGCAGAAGAAGAAGATATGAAGTGACATTTACGTTTTCTATATTACCTTTTGCTTCCATGATTCAGTGGCTTTTGCCCAATGCTGTGTAGTAATATTTGCTGTTGATTATTGCTATGTTCCATATAATGTGTTCCATGTATAATGTGTCAACCAGTTCTTTATATTTGATGAGTTGGTAGACAAACAGGTCACGTCTGTGTTTACATGCCTGGAACTCTGGAGTATGTTATGACTGGATTCTGATCATATGTTTATTAAATGGTATGTGCAGAGTTTGTATATGGAAGATGGTGTTCTACAGTCTCCTTACAAAACAGCTGGTAATTTATTACAATAAGTTATCTAATTAAAAAAAACATTTGTACCAAACCAGTGATTATATGCAAATTTTCAACAAGCCATCGGATGATGACAGAATGATCGGATACTGTGGTATCGTGACACAAAATGCAATATTTTGTTGATTGTGATACATGTCATACTGCCCAATATTGAGCTGATGGTGATACTTCTTTAGTGTTCATTCTCTAACTCCCGCTTGATCTCACTTGTAGCAGAGCCATTGTCTTACTAGATTTCCAGCAGGATGTAGTCTAGAGAATGGAAATGTGTTGTGTCACTGTTTTATTTGCGCCATTGGCCCGACACATCCATCTTCGGCGGGTGATGGTGTTACAACGATCCAGTATTTTGCTGATGATGCCACAATGATCCAATATTGTGCTGATTGTGATACAATGATTCAATATTGTGGTAGAATTTGAATGTAATGTCTTTAATTAATTATTGTTTAACTCAATGCACTGCATCAAGTCACAAATGTAAAGTTTCAGATATATATCTACCCACTCTTTTCAGGCACTATAAAACTGTTCATACTTTAGCACTTGAGAAAGACTTTCTGAACAAAACATGGACTTTAGTCAGAGACCAGGAACAATTTGGATTTAGGAGGGGCATGGGTTGCATAGACGCCCTTTTCACACTTAGACAACTGAGCGAACAGACAATACTATACAACAATCAACTGAACATCACATTTATCGACCAAGAAAAGGCTTTTGACAGAGTTAACAGAGATATACTGTGGACCTACTTAGAAGAATACATGATCCAAGGCCAACTCCTCAAAAACATCAGAGCCCCATATTAGAGATGCAAAGCAAGAGTAAGAACACCAAAAGGAATGACAGACACATTCATAATAACATCTAGATTCAGACAGGGATTCATATTATCCCAGCTCCTATTCAACATCTATATAGACAAAATAACCAAAGAAACCTTAAATGTAATAGAACACAAAAACCAACCTGAACAAGAGAACAGAGAAAAAGAAGACAGTAACATCATAACCTTCTATTCGCAGACAATCAGGCGTTGATAAACAATGATATATCTTAGCTGAAAAAACACCTAAATGCACTAAATACTCATTGTGAAACCAACAACATGAGAATCAACAAATCAAAATCAGAAATACTGAAGATATGCAGAAATCAATCCCCACTATAAATATACATAGACATCACAAAACTCATCCAAATAAAGGAATTTAAGTATCTAAGCAGTGTGTTCTCAGAGACTAGATAGAGACAAGATGTTAGAAAGCAAATACAGTTTTATGTCAATTAGCATCACTGCTGAAACACCAGAACATTGATACAATCTCCAAAAGAACATTAATAAACAAAGTGTTCATGCTGACACTGTGTTACCAATGCAGAACTGGACCCTAACAGAGAAACTAGAATATGAACTTCTATGCGAAATGAAATGCCTGAGATCAGCACTGGGGGTAACAAAAAGAGATTGAATGAACAATGACACTATAAGAAATCTGATGAAAACAATATCAAGCAAAGAATACAGACACACACAAGATCAAATGGTTCGGTCACCTAATCAGAATGGAACCAGATCGCATTCCATCAATAGCCTTCAATAAAAGATCATTTGAAAAGAGAAACAGGGGAAGACCAAGATGAAGACGGATAGATGACATAAGAGATGCAGGAAGTAAGCCAATCTTGATTAGGAACAATCATTACAGCACTGGGGGCATTCCCATATATGCTCTGTTTGCCGTTCCGTCAGCCATCTAAAAGTGTATACGCTCAGTGTCCCAGTCAGTTACTGATTACGCGTTCTTCTGATCTTTCCGGAGAGGGAGCACTTTCTCCCATAGCCTCTAGTCACTCCCATTTCTACCATTCTCTGAAT
This sequence comes from Meghimatium bilineatum, assembly GCA_034231615.1. Lineage (NCBI taxonomy): Eukaryota > Metazoa > Mollusca > Gastropoda > Stylommatophora > Philomycidae > Meghimatium > Meghimatium bilineatum. The sequence goes on along the minus strand of CM067322.1, from coordinate 62,012,185 downwards.
ATGTACATTGACACGTTTGACTTCCTCCTTGTCTTCTCGTAGGTTATCCATGACTACTCCAATCAATTCAATCATGTCTCTTATCTCGGTGCCGTGATAATTTCATAGCCAATTCCAGTGCATTGGCTATGAAATCAGGGTTTCCTTCTTCTGTTTTTAGGATATTGGAAAGGTACATATCTAATGATATAGAATAGATTTAATGGTAAATGATACAAATATAGATCAAGAAGAAAGTCAATCACATAAATTTAAAGAAATGTTCTCAGGTGAGACTCACCCTGATAGAGTTTTCTTGATGAAGACAGTATGGCTGGTTCTGGTACTGCTGGATCTCTCCAGTAATTTCTGCCACTTTTCTTCTTTTGCTGAAATTGATGATGCCCTCTGGTGCATTGGCTATGAAATCTGGGTTTCCTTCCTCTGTTTTTAGGATATTGGTAAGGTACATACCTAATGATATAGAATAGATTTAATGGTAAATGACACAAATATAGTATTAATGCAAAGTATATGCTTCTTGACAGGGTACTTCTGCAGATTAGCAGAATTAATCCGTGGAATGAAATACATTGTGTCATGGCATACAGCTTAACTGTGATATTTGTACCTTTCTGCATGACTATTGGGTCACTTTGACCCTCTATGACATGGAAAAGACAACCCCACAATCAAATTTTCTTCATTGTCTCTTACAATATCTAGCAAAATATCAATAACATTCGTTGCTCTCTGGCAACAATTGGGCAATATCGTCTTCTGCATTAATTCTCAAACTTATGCTGATTAGCAGGATGTGCTCCAGAGAACAGAATGCATGGTGCGATAATTTACAGCGTGGCATCAATATATGTGCCTAATGGTCTGACACTACTTTTTTATCACTTTGTGAGATGGTACAACAATCCCACCTCTCCCAATCTTCTTAGATGCCTTTACAACATATATGGCAGGTCATGGTGTTGCTATTTTGTTCCCATTTTAGACCCTGGCATCACATCGGGACATGTCTGCATTTATATCATACAATCTCATGAACGACGGGTACCGGCATTTTAGAATACCATTATGAACCAATTTGACTGAGGTTCCCTTCTCTAACTCAGTAAGTCAGATATCAAATTGTAACCAAGCTGATTGAGGTTCCCTTCTCTTTACAACCTTAGCAGCGACTATTGATCACCAATAGATATCTTTCCATACAGTCCTGCCAGTGACTATTAGTTGCACATGAATTTATTGTTACGGAACCTCAAAATGTTAGGCTCGCATGACCAATAATTTGTGCCAATATAATTTCTACTTCATCTGTAGGAAATCTGATTGCTCGAAAATTTGATGCCATTTTCATGAAATGTCTACGGATTCTGATTCAGAGGATGAGAAATTCTTGGGATTTACATTTATTTTCCAAGCAAATATAATTATTATGTTAGTTTCTGAGAATAGACCCAGACATTTCGATACAACATTGGATACAATAATAATTAGGAGTGTATCATATTTAAATATTTCTGGACCTAGTCTTGAGCAGAACAGACCAGACTGGCATGGTAAAGGGCATCTATATGTTTTATTTATTTCAGTATTATGAGAACATTGGTCAATTTTAATGGGGTTTTTTCTTCTAATTTTCAGCTTCACTTCTTTCTCATACTTCTATCACCCAAAAAAAAACCACACCTATATATATATATATAGTATTCAATTGTTTATTTATATGTAGAAAAATTATTTTTAAATCTCTAACAACAAAAACGTTAATCTGTTTTCCAAACACCCATCTACAATAATGCAAATTGCCATAAAAAAAAGGCTGGCACAGGGGAAGTTTCGTAATATTAAGGTATGGTGTTAAAGTCTAACTGTAAGCCAGATATCAAATTGTAACCAAGTTGACTGGAGCATACTCACTTGTGTATTGAGGGGGCCCAAAAGGAAGGGAAGAAAAGTAATGCTGTTACCTATCACATATATTATAGGGGAATAAGGAGGTTTAGAGGTGTAGTTGGCTGTCCCATTTTATAGATGGTCATAGAGACCCAGAAATCATGCTGAAGAAGTTGGGTATGTAAAGTCAAAAGTGTAGATATTGCAGCTAAGCTGTAAACCATGACACAGTGCATTCCATTTGTCTGGACTATATCTATCTATCATCATTTCTACTTGTGCCATTAAGCGTTATGAGGGAGGGGGGATTCGGAGTTGCATTGGCCATGGTAAGCCCATGTCTATTTAAAGTTTCTTTGATTGTCTGTGCCCATCTAGTTCTTGGTCATCCTTGTGTCTTGTAGCCCAGACTTCTGCTGATGTATGCACGAAGGGCTGGTTGCACAGGTTCCATTCTCATGACGTGACCAAACCATCTGGTTTGCTGCCTCTCGATGTAGTCATGACTTGAGATAGTCTTTACTTCTTTTCTGATATCTTCATTTCTCAGGTGGTCTCTTCTCATGACATTTATAGCTTTCCTCAAACATCTCATTTTGCAAACTGTGATCTTTTTCGTTTGTGTCTTTATCAAGGGCCATGTTAGACATTAGTAACACAGAGTAGGTATAAAAATACTGTTTATCAATTGTCGTTTGTTAGCCATGCTGTTTGATGGGTGTTTTTAGTGACAATATCTCTAGACTACATATAGACTATTATTAATCTGCAGGAGTTTGAGAATGAACACTCAAGAAGAAGACTAAGCCATACTTAACTCAGTAAATATTCCCAGTTACAATTGCATTGTTAATACTGAATTCTAAATTTGACTATGCCAACATTGTTCGTCTGTTGGAGTTTTGAACATTTGAGCTAAAATGGGATAAAAATCATAGGTGTATGGCTATGTGTCAGACTGTGGCTATTGAGTCTTATGTGTGCATGAATTTTCCTTCCATATTTTGAGCAGCTCTTGCCTTTCTTCTAACATGTCTTTGTTGAGTAGCAACTTGTCTAAAGTTCTCTGCAGCAGCTGCATCAATCCTGAGTCTACGACACTAGTCAGGTCTATCTTGTGCGAGACTCTTCCACAAATTATGTTTACAGTAAATTGACTCAGTGATGTCATAAGTTTGTCTTTGACCTGTTCTCTGACCTTGTTGAAGCCAGTCTTGAGTTCCCTATATAGAAGTATTTAGACAGATGAAGACCTTTCAAGTAGGCCAGATGACCTGCCATATATGACATATGATGATATATATATATATATATATATATATATATATATATATATATATATATATATATATATATATATATATATATATATATATATATATATATATATATATATATATATATATATATATATATATATAAAGAGAGAGAGAGAGAGAGAGAGAGAGAGAGAGAGAGAGAGAGAGAGAGAGAGAGAGAGAGTGTGTGTGTGTGCGCATGCTTAGAGATTTAGATTTATATTAAATCTAGGACAATAATCAAGTAAGAACTGGTACATTTTTTATAACTAGTTTGGCTCAATGGATAAATTTATGCAAAATGTAGAGCATTTGAGAAATGGTAAATAAAATATAGTTACCTAGAAATGGAACACATGGTGGATTGATTGAACGCAGTTTCTCTATGTACTTTTTGAAATGGTCATTATTAAGTTCAGATGCTTCTTCCAGAGCTCTCTGATACTTGTGGGGCAATTCCTGTAAACATTTCATCATGACAAGCACTGAATACAATGTTTGCAAAATTGTGCCAAAATATTCATGATAATTGTTAGAGAGATGTAAGAACATAATATTCTATGGGCAATAATTATGCTCCCTCTAAATTTTTTCCTGCAAGCATGGATAAGACATTAGGGCAATCCATGTGGGTAAACTACTGTGATAGAATACACAGTACCAATTTCCATGCACTACACACTTTTGAAAAGGTGTAAATAGGTTTGTTAGGAATATCTCACAAAGGTCAACTCCAAACTTCAGAAATGAGATATTTGAGAAAGATGTTTTTATTAACATGAGACAAGCATAAATCTATCTATCTATAAACCTGTTAGGCTTGTAGAGGCCTCACATGGATGTATCAACACAATGAGCTATCCAGTGACTTCTATCTCTTTTTCTAACGATGGTGACAAATGAGGAAAAATCTTGTCCAGTCAAGTCTTCGATATTGTCTGTCCATGCTTTTATTTGTCCTCTTCTGCATCTTCCACCTCAATTGTTCCCTGCAGTTTTGTTCTTGACAAGGAATCATGTCAGCATATATGTTCAAACCATGCAAGTTTTCATTGTTTCATTATTGAAGGTACTAGTTCTTGTAAACCTGTATAGATCTCTATTTTATTTCTTATGTACACATATAATGATTTCTATAGAAGATTTGTATAATTTGTCTGTTATAAGCATACAAACACCACAGCTTGCAAGATCAAAGTGAATGATATCGTATTTAAACAGATCCACCAATTCAAGTATTTAGATACAACAATTACAGCACATAGAAGAAGTTCAATGAAATAAGAAGCAGAATAAGGCAGGAAAAAACAACATTCAGAAAAATGAAAAATATATTGTGTAATATGACCTTGTAATTAGAGTTCAGGAAGAGAGTTCTGCAGAGCAATATAGCTCCTATGCTAGCATATGAATGCGATTCTTAAACAATAAATAAACAAGAAATTGGGAAATTAGAAATAGTAGAGATGTGGTTCTATAGAAGAATACTGAGAATACCATGGACTGCAAGGATGTGGTAAACTAATGTGGAGATGTTGAAAGAGTCAAATGTGAGACGGAGCTTAGTCAATAATATAAGAAAAAGACAATCTTCTTTATTTTTTGGCCACATTATGAGACAAGGAGGTTTGGAGAACATAATCACAACAGGCAAGATTGAGGGCAACAACGTGAGAAATTATTAGACAGATTAACAACCTAGCACAGCAGGGAAACAACAACGATTCGGATATATAACACTGGAGACAGAGAGCTGTGAAAAGCCATGATCGACTACACCAGCTGGCATGACACCTGACAATGATGATAAGCATAAATCTATCAATACCTCAAAGTTTACTGACACCTTTCTATCTTTCCAGATGATAGTATTATTGTTGTGCTAAAAGGAATATAATATACAATCCATGGTAAAGATGTATGTTACTTACAAGACCAACCAGAGCCACAAAGAACCTTCCACAGTATGTGCAGGAAATCCCATACAAATTTATACATCATGTACTGTTGTGTCTTCTTTGATATGCAGCCATTGAATTATCACAGATAATTCAATTTCTCCTTTGTCATTATATTATTCCTGATCTTTTCCTCCATGCAACACAATCCATGGAATCCTATTCCCTGATTCTGTATAACATCTATATAATGCATATTACATTTGCATATGTCTTTTTACTCAAGTAGAGGTTGACCCTTCAATCTTTTTCCATTCTGTAATCCTCTATAAAGTAGATCCTGCAGCATTCGGTCATCTTCCACCCTCATAGTGTGTCAAAGCCATTAGAGTTTATGCAGATTGGGCATAGAAAATACTGTGCTATTGTCTGTTCTTTCTAATATTTCAGTGTTCATGACTAACTCAAATTTAATGGTTACAGATCATGGTAGAACAGTTTCACTTACAATTGGTTTGGCCACCTATTCAGAAAAGGTCAAATGCTACATAAGACATGGGAAGATGAGACAAGCATATGGAACTATACAAAAGTAAAGTTTCCTTTCCCATGCTTTTGGACATATTGGAGAATACATAGTGTTAGATTTGTATTTTTCATTGACCAATGTAAAGTAAAGGTAACCTATAACATTTATTAATGACATAAGGGTGCAAGATGTTAACGATCTCATTTCATTGGCTCTGCTATATGCCAGTAGTAGCCATCTCTCCCTCGCAGTTTTTACTTATTATTAATAGATTAATCCAGTACCCAATTAAAGATGGGTCGACCCGGGGGCCATTGTAATCTGAAAAAATGTCCACCTCAACTGGGGAATGAACCAGGACCACTCATATAAGAAGCACTAACTCTGCACAGCCCCCCACAATGGCAAACCTAGGGATGATGTGATCAGCATCACACTTGATATTAATCTATAGGAAGATACAAAATACAATAGAAAAGGTGAGATAAAATAGTTTTGAAGGACTGTGGGTTGGATTAAAACCGGGTAAAAAGAGAAAAAACCGATAGGATATAATATGTTGTTCTCAACAGATAAAGAAACATAAAATAATACACCAGTGTATTATTTCTAATTGTTATTCTAAATGATTACTTCTAATTGTTCAATATTAGATTTCAAATTTCTTAAATTATAGAACAGCTACATCAACAACTTCTATGTCTCCTTCCAAAAGTGGTTGTTAAGAAACTGCAGCATTTCTTCACCTTCGACACCCATAATTATGGGTACCTGTGATGAACTATTGTCTTCTCTTAACCATGAAAGCATGAAAAATAAAGAAGAACAGGGATAATTAGAACAGCTAAAATATGGCTCAAAATTCATAAAAGATTGACATAACTATACTCAGGCTTTCCCATATGAATTATATCCTTCTTGACACAGCAGCACATCATCTGTCAAAAGTGCAACTCATCCAACATAACTCTGATACATCAAATGACAATTCCCAGGGATGTTAAAAAATGCACTTGTAAAACAAGATGCCATAACCTGATATCAAACCGATGACCATCTACGCACAAAACAAACCCACCATGTTACAGAGATCTCTTAATGTATGATAAAACTGACATTACAAAATCAATGTCAAACCATTTTGAGTAAACCTCTCGGTACCACAGTTACTTAATTTTGACAGTCAAATGTTTCACAATCACCTTTTTTGTGTGTTCCAATCTGAAAACAGATGCAGAGTTCAGGGCACCAATAATCTCTAATACTCCATTAAAATTGTTCAGTTCTTGAAAGACAAGCATGACCTCAATGATCCTGGACATAACTGCCACCCTCTCTTCTAGATTGGATGTTTCAACAATGAACAGCTCCAGCCAATATGTGAACTATAAATACAAATTAAGTTAAAATATGTTGTAGGAATAATGAAATATTTCTATACATGAAGATATATATATATATATATATATATACATATATAGCTTAAAGAAAACAAGAATTCAATAATATAATAATAATAAAACCAATAACCATTTAGGTTAAAAAATCAAGCAAAACATTTTTTTGGTCATACAGATGTGTAGAGAAAATCACACCCTGATCATTCCTTGATGTTAAGAGATGTTCAGGTTTTTTTTCTCTCTGAATCAAGACATGATTTTCTTTCTTTCTTCTTTTCTTCTATTCCTGTTGAAAGCAAATTGTATCTTGTTATATGTGCAAACCATACAAGTTTATGCCATTTCACCACTTTCAACTGTCATTCTGCAAGATATATTTTTTTGTTTCTGACAAATTCATTTGTTTTATTTGCAAATTTTAACACATGCCTGAAGCATTTGTATTCAAGTGCTAGTAACGTTCTTTCTGCATCTGCCATGAGTGTCCAGCTTTTACATCCATACAAAAGAATAGATTGTACCAATGATTTGTACAGGGCTGATCTTTACAAAAGTACTGAATTGATCTTGGATAATGTACTGAAGAATAAGGTATTGCATGCAAGGATTCAGTTATACATCTAAAAGGAAGCAATGATTTAATTACCTTTTTTTACTGGAACCAATTCTGATGCATTGAAGTGAATCTTGGATAATCAGTAGAACAGTTCAAAATTATATAGAGACAGTAGCTATATGAAGAATGTTAAGAACACCAAGGACAGATAAAATGCATAATGAAGGTATTTTGGAAGAAGTTACCTTAAAAAGAGAGCTCCTTACTTGCGTCAGAAAAACAGACAACATTTTTTGGACACATCATGAGAAGAGAAAAGATGGAGCACATAACAACAGGCAAATTGAAGAACGAAGAGCAAGAAGGTTAGTGGAAAATGAAGAGAGAAGATGATGGACAGCTTTAGCATTGTGAACATCGATATTTGAAACTTCTGGTAAAATGGCGCGAAGTGACAACTGTGTTATTTCTTGTGACCACAAATGGAAGCCAGTTCAATGTTTTAGGACTATTTACATGGAATATGTGGTTTCTTTCTGTATGTGTTAGAGATCACTGCGTAGTTATGTGAATTTCCTTATACAACACTGAGACAGGATACAACACTGAGACAGGATTAGCAAACCATTAGTGAACACAATGGCTCGTAGTAAAATGGAGAGTTTTCTGAAGACGACTACTAGTAATATTAAACAACAAAGGAAAAAACAACATATTCAATTTGCTACAATCAATATCTGTGGAATACAACATAAGAAACAAGACCTGATAGATGAAATAAAAATGAGAAACATCAAAATACTAGGACTAGCAGATACGGGTATTAAAGACAGGGACTGTGAGAAACAACATAAGAATTTACACATTTCTATACAGCGGCGTTGACCCAGTTTCAAGAACAAAGCAAGGGGTGGGCTTTTTCATAGACCCAATATTCGCTAAGAACATAATTTAAGTTTTCAGAATGAACGATCAATGTCGGTCACGATTACAATAGACCATGTAAACACAACATTTATACAGGCCTATGACCCATGTAACACGCCAAACAACGAAAATGAAAATGAGGAATTTTTTTAGGATGAAAACAGATTAATAAACAACAATGAAGATGACCTATATATTTTGGGAGATTTTAACACACATCTTTGCACAAATATAGAAGGAGTAGAAAAAAACGATACAACACTGGGGCTTGAAATTGGAATAACAAACATTTGTCACATAAGGCACCTAAGGTATGCGATCCCGTGACAATCCATAGAAAATTTAGGCCAAAATTATAGAATACAAATATACTGGGCTACAAGGTATAAATATAGTTTTACTGCAAACTAACAACACAAAATACTTATGCACAAAGCATTAAGGGAAATCTAAATGTTATACTAGAATAAAGAGTGATGAAGGATTTAGTTGTAGAACTGAAGGAAAATAATTTCGTTAAACTGTCAAAGCGAAGCAAGAATTTAGTTATACAAATGAAGAAATAACAAGGATTTATTAACAGCCTACAAAAGACAAGGATTTAATTATAGAACTACAGGAAGATACCATTACTGACCTGAAGTCAAGCACAGTTTGTAAAAAAAACAATATTTCTATAAAGATATAAACAGAATAAGGTTACTGACTTACATTAGTGGAAAAGTGTATCATTTTGAGCAGGTTCGGAGCTGTCTGCTGTTTATCCTTCTTCATCCAAGGCATGCCAACCAACTCAGAAGGTTTAACAGCTCTATAAAGGTCAAATTCTAACAAAGTCACCTGACGGGCAATTTCTATTGGATGGAGCTGTTAAAATTAAAGCAATAATAAACACAATAAAACATTATAACCACAGCAAAATACATTTTTTTTAAAAAACAAGTGATGTAAAGTTACTTAATACAGAAAAAGAGGCTAAATAAATATTTCAATCTCACAGCCTTGTCAAATAATAAAATATGCATATGTGGTAACAATAATAAAGTGAAAAATAAAAACAGTGTAAAAGTTAGAAGAATAATTCTATTCAACTATAACACATAATCTCTTCAACCTCTGTTAATTGAAAAACTGCAAACCAAACATGACAGCACCTACTTAAAAATAAAAAATAATTTTTTTGTTAACCCTTTATCCTTTATAGCTGCAAAGAATGAGTTTACTTTCTTCTATTTTATTGCTATTGATGAGTAAATCTGTTTTTTTTTAATCTATACCCTTATTGCAAAAAAATTATTTCACTCTGAAATTGCCAAGCACCAGTATACCACAATCATTCCATTAATGCTGAATACATTTTTTGGAATTAATTAAAAACCAGTAACATGAAAGATCTTTTATTTTTGTAGGAAAAGTGATAGATTAAAAATTGGGAAAGTCATTAGGGAAAGAACTTATCAAAGCTGGGACAAGTTACGGCAAACAATGCAACAGCTAATATAGTACAGTATGGTAAAGTACATTACAGTACAGTACATTACAGTAGAGTACAGTAAAGTATAGTATAGTACAGTGCATTACAGTACAGTACAGTATAATATAATATAATGAACATATATATCTTTAACAAGAAACAAGATTTGCAAACTGTAACCTACAGTCATAAGATTGTAATCCTCTGGTTTGCGAGCAAGGTGAACTTCTATTTTAGGGGGTGTTTCTTGATATGTGAATTCTCTCTCAGTATTGGAGCTCTCCATCTATGGATGAGGACAAAGATCACCATATTTTCAATTATATTAACAAATTTAATAAACTATCATTTGTTCTGCTCCAACATAACTATACATACTACAAAAGTATATATTATGATCTGCTCCAACATAACTATACATACTACAAAAGTATATATTTTGTATGTTTACAGAAAATTAAATGTAAGAAATTGAACCATAACTCGTGTTGATGGCACCCAAAAGGGAGCAAGGAATTTATGTATTGCGACACTGTTACCTGCAATGCATGTTGCATGAGGCAACTAATAAGGTTTGGAGTGGAGTTGGCTGTCCCATTCCATAGGTCAAAGTGATCCAGAAGTCATGCTGAAGTTGGATGAATCAGGCAGGAAGGTGTAGATGTTACAGTCAAGCTGTGAACCACAACACAGGTATTTCGTTCTTTGGGCTACATCCTACAAACTGCAGGATCTTCAGAATGAATGCAGATGAAGAACAACATATTTCAAAATATTCTCTGCTTCATCTTCTACATAGCTCTCAAACATCTGCCACTTAACAGATGTAGTCCAGAAAAATTACTGCCATTGTATAGTGGTATACAGCTTGAGTGCAATATCTTACGGTATGCTACATCTGCCTTCAGAATGGCATTGTGGCCATCTGTGATAGTGACCCTGACAGTAGCAAAAACAGGTTGTGAAGCACAAGCTGGTCTATTAATGATATAGCTATAAAAGAGGACATCCATCTTTCAGTGGAATTGGTAAAAAAATTGAACATATACACACTGCTGCTGAAATTGGATGTGTCTGACCATTGGCACAAATGAAACTGTAACACAGAAATCTCCATTATCTAGACTACATTCTGCTGGAAATCTAGTAGGACCATTGTCCTGCTACAAAAGAGATTCAATGGGAGTTTGAGAATGAACGCTAAAAAAAGCATGTTGTTTTGAGGTCACTTTGGCTTTCTATATGATTGGGTAGCAAACACCACATCCATACTTTCTTAGTTACCTCTTATATGCATGGCAAGTAACAGTGTAACAGTTCTTTGATCCCTTTCATTCCATGGCTACACACAGACAAGTTTGTTCTCAAAATAGTTATCTATCAAGAGGAATAATTAGAAACACTTCTGCATTTATTCTCAAACTCATGTAGACTAGCAGGATGTAGTCTAGAGAACGGAATGTACTGTGTCATGGTTTACAGCTTAGCTGCGATATCTGTGCCTTTCAGCCTGAAACATCCAACATCAGCATAGCTTCTGGATGCCTCCTTAGTATGACATGCAAGGAAGGTAAACAGTGTTGGTATTCTTTGTTCCCCTTTCGGGCCCTGGGAACACATGAAATTTGTAACACTGATCTCTTTCATATGAACTCACTTTTTATATAAGCCCCAATATTAATATAGCGAATCGATAATAAGTGAGAATGCAGTAAAGCTGCACATGCAAAAAAGGTAGACACATGACATTTTACAGGTCACAAATACAAACTGCATCTCTGTTTCCAAAAAAAAGCTTTTATCAAGTAACAAATATAAGAATCAATACAGAAAAAATACATTACTAGCATGATACACAACAGGAATTTATACCGTGAAATATATTTTTTTGCATGTATATTCATGGGGACTGAAGGAAGAGAAAGGAATAGTAATACTGTGACCTGTAATAAGAAGATAATTCGGCATTGAGTTGGCTTGTCCATAAAAAGTCAGTGACCCAAAAATATGATGATAATACTTACATAGAGGACACCTTTGAAAATAAATGTATTAGAAGGCTACTGAACATATGTTGGTCAGACTTCAAATCAAACACAGTTGTCAGACAGGAATCAAAACAAGAATATGTATCCACCTATAATAGAAAGCGTCGCTGGAATTACATCGGACACGCGCTACGAATGGGTACTGAAAGACTCCCATGTCAAGCTTTGATGTGGTCACCAAAGGGCAAGAGAAAACGAGGAAGACAAAAAGAATCTTTACGTAGAACTATTACAAGAGAACGTTTCACCGTCGGTATCAGAAACAATGAAGATCTAAAGCAAATTGCAATGAAATGAGAGACATGGAAATCTATGACATCCTGTTACGATCTATGACAATCTATGACGAATCTGTGTCTGCATCAGGATATTGTCAATGCTGGGGATACTAGCTCCATCAAGGACAGTGGTATCTGGAATCTTGTCTTGCCATCTGATGTTCAAAACTTTTCTGAGACAATAGAAAAGTCAACTCTTACGATATGCATGGCAGGTAAATAGTATTTCTATTCATTGCTCCCTTTTTGGAGATCCGGAAACGCATGGGCAGTACTGGTAATAGTTGAAAAGAAATGTTCTATAACAGAATAATGCTTCAATTATTTTGAAAATGATTTAAGTTTTGCATAAACAAGTTCTATTAATGATGAAGACTAAAAAAAACAAAATACTACTTACCTTTCGCTGTATACTTTTGGAAATGAAGTCAGCCATCTTGCGCATGGCTTTGACTTTGATAGATCGCAGGAAATTATTAAGTCTGTCCAGCAGATCATGATCCCGCTCAAAATCATAAAAATGGTGATCTACCCAGTGACGAAACACATTTACCACCCTGGAAATATTATTTTTTTAAACATATTATTTAAATCTCAGGAAACAAATTGTGATATGATTGATAAGAATTACAATTTATATATCAGATTGGCAATTCTGAGGTCAAGTCATGTGGACTGTGTTGTTCTGGTAATTATTTCACTAAACTAGAACCCTCCCAACATTTTTTTTAATTCTCTTCAATCATATTGCACAACTTAAGAACTTGACAACAAGAAATGTATACATCTTCAGTAGATATCAATGCAAAATTAAATATCATTATAGGAATCATAGTATAAAATCTCTGCAGATATCATTGTAAAATTAAACTGTATAACAAAGTCAGGGTGATGATAAAATAATTCCTTTAGCTGTTAGTAGGTAGCTTTTGACAGCCCATAGTCTTTCTACCAAAAACAAAGGCTCTTCTCAGTTATGTAAAACTGAAGAAACAATCAAATTCATAAAAGGTTATCTCAAAATTATGATTGTGTATGGGAGGTTTATGGATGTACGTTTAGTCTGAAGGGAGGAGTTCCACTGGTAGGATCGTGAAGTCCTGCCAGGGGCGCAGTGCACACTTCTGGGCCAACTATCTCAACATTCTTCCACCAGATTTGTTGACTCATCAGCAGTGATGGCATGGCACATCTAGAATTCCATATCATCTAGGAATCTGCTACAAAAGGACAAAGGTGTAGTGCCCATTGGTCTGCATTTCTTTGTCATCCATGGGGATCATTTAGTAGAAGACATAAGTAAAAATTGAGAAAAGACATTCAATGACAAAGATTTTTTTACAGGCGGCAGGTTGTCATTCTATTTTTCAACTTTCCTTAGTCACATCCTCTGGCATCCCTGGAAAGAAGACAGTGGTCTTACTCTTTGCACCCTGAACTGGTGCAAGTCTGAAGTGCAAGCCCTAGTTTCATCATGGGTGAAATGGCAGAGTAAAATCAGTGCATGTTTCAAGATATGAGGAAATAACTTTACAGCAATTAAAAGGGCAAAATCACTGCAGTTTTCTCCAGTTTATTGGCCTGAAAGGCGAGTAAAGAATAGTAACTTTGTTTACTTTCATGTATGTTGCAAAATGCGACTAAGTAAGTTATGGGGTGAAGTTGGCTGACAAATTCCATATATGGTCAATGAAACCTAGAAGTCATGCTGAAGCCAGATGTGTCAGGCCAAAATGTGCAGATATCGCAGTAAACCTGTAAATTATGACATAATGTATTTAATTCTCCAGACTACATCCTGCTAATCTGCAGGAGTTTGAGAAGAAAACTGCAGATTCTAATACATAAATAAGTGAAACAGAAATATTTCTTGATTCACTATTGACATTTTGAAGCAACCACTATGGAAAATGGATGTATGTTTCCACAAGCTAAAGTCAAATATTCTTTGATTCACTATTGGCATGGTGTGACAACCACTATGGAAAATGGATGCATGTTTCCACCAGCTAAAGTCAAATATTCTTTGATTCACTATTGGCATGGTGTGACAACCACTATGGAAAATGGATGTATGTTTCCACCAGCTAAAGTCAAATATTCTTTGATTCACTATTGGCATGGTGTGACAACCACTATGGAAAATGGATGTATGTTTCCACCAGCTAAAGTCAAATATTCTTTATTTCACTATTGGCATGGTGTGACAACCACTATGGAAAATGGATGTATGTTTCCACCAGCTAAAGTCAAATATTCTTTGATTCACTATTGGCATGGTGTGACAACCACTATGGAAAATGGATGTATGTTTCCACCAGCTAAAGTCAAATATTCTTTATTTCACTATTGGCATGGTGTGACAACCACTATGGAAAATGGATGTATGTTTCCACCAGCTAAAGTCAAATATTCTTTATTTCACTATTGGCATGGTGTGACAACCACTATGGAAAATGGATGCATGTTTCCACCAGCTAAAGTCAAATATTCTTTGATTCACTATTGGCATGGTGTGACAACCACTATGGAAAATGGATGTATGTTTCCACCAGCTAAAGTCAAATATTCTTTGATTCACTATTGGCATGGTGTGACAACCACTATGGAAAATGGATGCATGTTTCCACCAGCTAAAGTCAAATATTCTTTGATTCACTATTGGCATGGTGTGACAACCACTATGGAAAATGGATGCATGTTTCCACCAGCTGAAATCCTCCCTGCACTACTTTAAATGAAAACTTACATGAACAAAAGTCAATAAATAATAAGAATAAGAGCTGATATCAAACAATTTTTCAAACACTTGCATCTATATGTGCACTTTTATTACCTGAACTGAACTGGCTTCACATATTCATTTCGGAATCGCTTCAAGTCTTCTCTTATTTTCAGAGCCTCATTGTCATCGTGTATTGATGTAGTGTTAAACTTGGGCTCAGGGATTTCAAAACTTCCAAGAGTTAAGAACAATAGCAAGGTTTGAAAAAAAAAAGCAAGTGTTCTAAATAATTATTTTTGTCAACCGGATGGAACTATATTTCTTTTAATTTGAAAAGCGGCTAATGTCAACAAGTTCAAACCATAGTAAACTTACAGTTAAAACAAATTGACTTTTACATTGCAATCAACAAGCTTTCAGACTGTCTAGCATGATTACAAAAAATAGCTCATTCATTAGATTGTTAACTTCCGAGTTTAGAAATAAAGGATACCGTTTTACCAGCAACTCTAACAGCTCTCTTGGGGTACAGAAAGAACGATAGGTTAGGAGAAATGTACGTAAGAAGCGTGGGTCTGCATACATATGGTATGTTAATCTCTCCGTTAGCTTGATGAGTAGTCCTCCCTGAAACATAGAACAAATTGTCATTTTCCTTCATAAAACAGTAACTTGACACTACTATAAATCTCATGCTCCCAGAAATAAGTAAGACAAACATTTTTTGTTTTACGAATAAATAATAGAAAATTACAATATTTCCACATAAAAAAATGAGTCTGAAAAAGAATATAATGGAGGAGTAATACACACACACAAAAATAAGTCCATAAATGATACAGACAGAAAAAATTAAAGACCACCTGGAAATAACACTAGTAGAAGTGTGAAGACTGCTGCAGTTACTCAGAGAGGTTATGATGATGGCTACATCCAGTTAAAGATGTATTCTTGTTTTGCAATCATGTATTGTTTCAGTCCTCACATTTCCAGCCTGTCCAGCTGTTTCCAGACACTGGTTATTAGTCTCTTCATTAAATATATATTAATTGATGATGATGATATAACTATTGAAAAAAACAATCATATTTATCAACACAAATAACCACTGAGAACCAGGTGGATGCTAAGAATGTGATTTTGAGAAGATAATGAAGACAGATAAATTTCGCCAACACTACTTGGATACAACAAAAAAAAGCCCAACAATAAATGAAGAAATGGTTGGCTTCTTGACATGAGGAAAACAGTGTATTAGCTGATAAGAAAGAATTCTTTAAAGCTAGCAAGAAGTAAAATAGTTTGCTGATTCAATAAGAAAAGTATGATAATATGGATAACTATTGAAGAATATCTGACATATAAAGCTCTCAAGCACTTTAAGACAACATTTTGTTAAAATTAATACAGAGATATATATATATATGAATATGGCACGATTGAACCCTTTGGGATCAATGCCTATCAGGAGTATAGATAATATCCTGTTGTTCTGTCTTTCTCTGTTTCTTTTGTTTCACCGATATTTTGAGTGTATTTCTGTTTATTTTCTGTTTGTGTTGTCTCACCTCTGACCTTCTAGTTTTAACTCTTTGAAATTATATCTATATTTAAATGTCTTGTGGACATCAATAGTGCCATTCTTACTCATCGTTTTTTGTTGTGAATATGTTCTTGATAAAAGCCTTTTGGTTGAAATGTTGATTTGTGCGTGTTATGTGTTTCCAGTGATTAGCAAAACTTCATTGCCATGTTCCAGGTTTTGCCTGTTGGATTTCAGTTTTGCTGTAGTGGGTACAAATTACTGATACAAATACTTAAGATTTTCCAAGGTTGTATATGGTCAAATATGACAACAGAGTTAATTACATTATTGGTTAATTCTTGTTGGAGTCACTGATTGTTGTAAAAATAATGCTAGAATGGAGACTTAGTTGGATCTAGGTCACAGCAATTTAATTATATTTCACAAATGATCAAAGTTGATTTATCATAACAATACAGATGTAAAAATAATATCTTGCGTTTTCTGGCCTAAAAGGAGAACACAGAATAGTTATTTTTTATTATTCTACATTAATAACTAGCATGATGGCACATTTCTATTAGTGTTCCGTTGTCTGTTCCAACAGCCACCCAAGAGTATGCAGACTAGTCCTAGTCAGATGCTGATTATATGATTTTCGGATCTATCTAGAAGGGACTCACATTCTCACCTTGTCATCCCCCCATTTCCCCAATTTTGTCATTTGTTTAATGTGTATGTTATCAACTCCAGCATCATCTTCATTCTAATAAATCTGTGACTGCCCTTATTAGGCTGACCCTATCTCTTCTCAGAAATGTGCCAATAACCACAGCATTACCCACTAATGAATCTGCTCTTTCGTTGCTTTTATCTAACCCTTGAATGACCAGGGCAGTATATCCATGTAATGCTTTGGACAACCGAGTTGTCCAGTAGGCGTAACCCATTTTTTTCTTGTTTGTTTGCCAAGGAATTGCAAACAACTTTCTCTTACCTCCCATGTACAGTATAATAGTTTCTCTGAGCTTTCTTTCATACCCAGATTTCAGCTTTCGGCTTATGCCTATTGAAGAAGCGGTCTACTACTTCTCTATTGCTCCATGCATGCAACCAAATGTTCAAGTCAAAAGGATTGTCACGTCCAGAGTCACTGTACCTCTATGATGGGCCTCAGCCATAGGAAAAAACAGTGCTGTCAGTTTCCTCCTCCCCAGTGCTACACAGTACATCTCTGGCTCCATCCCAACCAACAAGGGTGCATACATATATACAAATAACAAAAACACAATGCAACAACAAAATAAAAACATGAGCAGCATAATTGTATAGATGACGTGCCATGAAACTTCTATAAGAAGTTAACTTCAATATAACAGCATGTCATCTACTAAGGTTTTCTGTTGCATAGGTGGTTTCTCTAGTGAGCCATTGGTGAGACCCACAGACGGTGAGAAGCGCATGCATGTTGGATGGTTTATAAAACTGAATTACAATCACTGAAGATTGCAATTTTTGTGTGGGTATGGACCCTCAATTATTGAATATTTGAAGAGCTCTGAGTATGGCAATTGCCACAAAATAGCAACACTATGGTCTCCATGTTTGTTGTAGGAGGTATCTAAGAAGATTCTGCATGAGGTTAACACACCTCATGATCTCTGCTGTGATGAAGCCTTGAACCCTACAAACACATTAAGTCAATCAGTCATCTAGGATTTGAAAAATCTCTAAAAAACTTCCCCATCAAAAGGAATGTCAAGAGAACCACTAATTGGGAACTGAAAGTAAAACTCCAACACCTGACAAAGGAAGTGAGAGTGAAAAATGTGTAATCCCTTGGGATTCTATCACCATCATCATTTATATTACTAGTATTCACATATAATTGTTTTTTCCAATGTATTAAATCCCTAGCTATCCATGGAAATATTTCTGCCTGATATAAATTACTTTGATCAAAGAAATTATAATTACCTTGATGAGAGGGCTTTCATATGAAGATTCTTGATTATCTTCAAAAATAATATTTTTCCCAGAGTCTTCAACAGCAAACTCATATTCGTCTGATGGAGGTAAGATAAGTGGATGGTTCTTCTCTTCTTCCCTTAGTTTGCTGTCTAGGCTACGTTCAAGCATACTGTGCACAAAAAAAGGGGGAAACAAATTTTAAAATGCACAACATGCACATCATAACGAGTGTAAATTTGAGGTAACCTACACTTTTTTAATTCTCTGAGAAATCATACTTCTGATAATATTAGGTGATCTTTGTAGCCACAATTTTCCCGTAGTCATAACCTTCGATAACAGTTACCATGTTATTCCGACAAGCCAACGTTGTGCTTGAATTAGTTACGGGCATGACTTGGGTGGGCGGAACAAAATGCCCTGATGCCGACATCTGTTTCGGCGACATTAGACTCAAAACACCATTGAGTTAGATGGCTGCTGGAACAGAGGGAGGAGCACTTATGGGAATGCCCCACGTACTGTGAGGCCAGTTTCTAATCAAGAATCAAGAGTGTGCCCACAATTTTGATACTAGTTTGGTATTGTGCCAAAATAGCCAGAGATAGTGTTTTGTGGATATGGGTGATGTAAGTTGTACCTTTGTGATGCAGATCTCTTCCATGACAGTTCCTAGGGCCACATTTACAGTACTGTCGACAACAGTTTTATATGTTTAATGTTATTTACATTATCATTTATATTGTTGTAACATAAAATATATAGGCAAAACTGGCAACAAGCTAGGTGACCATTTTTGCCAACATCTTTATGATATTAATCACAAATCTCTTACTTCTGAATTATTTTAATTTTAATTTATAAATTACACAAATTTATAATATGTGCATTTACCTAATGGGAAACAGTTTTGCTGCAGTCTCACTAATTCTCGTTTAATGCATAGAGACACATTTCCTATACAATACTATATGTATATTTAGATAATGATATGCTGAAGATGCATGTGTCGAGCGATTGGCATGAATAAAACGGCAAACATAACACATTTTCACTCTCTGGACACTACATACTTCTGGATATCTAGTAGAATTATTGTCCTGCTACAAGACAGAACTAACAGGAGTCTGAGAAAGAATGCTGAAGTAGAAGAAGATAATGATAATGCCAAAACATATGATGCAATAAAGGTGAGGTGTATTTAATTTACAGTATTGACAATCTACTTTATTTTAAAATGAAGACACCAAAGACCAGTGCTCCTCACTGTGTTTTACCTTCCCCAACTGTGCAAAATGGATATTCATTTGTACAACAATGTTATTTGGAGAGTAGACAGTCTTAGAATTGATCCATTCATCTCTGAATGATAGAACAGTGCATTAGAGACAGAGTTAATTTTACTTTCATGTTGTGGTGAAATTGGATGTACTTGGTGAAAAGATGCAACTAATACAGCTCTGCTGTAAAAGTGGCTGCATATTTGTATGTCATGCTCTCCAGCTCAAACAACACACAAATTTGTGCTGATTAATTGAGAGTGAATACAGAAGAATAACTAGTATATATTCCTGTATTTTGTACAAATATTTAGGGTTTTTGAATATGCCCATATTGACCTTTAGGAAAGTATTCTTTATACAGAATATGGGCAGAATTATGAGTAAAAATATATTACTATAGGGACATTTTGATTTAAAATACTGAATGATACTTCTGGAAATTGACTGATTTGGTATATACATATATAAATTGTGTGTATGCAAATATATATCTATATATTTTTTTTTTGGATACCTAAATACAAAATGAAAGATCACAAGTAAATATTACCTTCTTGTCTGTAAGGACACAAGAGCAGCCATCCAGTTGATTTTTTCATCTGGACTTTTTGCTTGCAAAACTACGTGCATGTGCTCTCGGGGATGTATTTCAAATACATTCTTTAATTCTAAAAAATAAATGGGAAAAATCTAACTTTACTGCTCAATTAATAATCACAATCAATAAATCTAAGTGTCCTAAAACGATCAGTATTGACAATGCTTTATATTACCTGATATCCTCTTGAGACAGAGTATATGCAGATGGCTCAGGGCCAATACATGGAGTGTTTATATAGAATGGTGAAATGAAAGCATGCTAAGATATCAATAGACACTTGTGTTCATTCTACAAATTTCAAGGCAGAGTGTGAAGCTATCAAAAGAGGCAATACATTTGCTGCTCTTCCCATCTGCACGAAACCAGGAATAGTGATCATAACCGCTGCCAAATCTGAATTGCAAGCCCTTCAGAACCCCACCACAGTTCACCTAAATACCTTAAAATCACTCTTATCCCAATTCAACCAAGCAAAAGAATTAGTTCTCCAATGGATACCAGGTCATTCCCAAATCAGGGAAAATGATGTAGACTATCAGCTAGCTAAAACTGGAAGACACTGTCAGCAACAACAGATAAATAATTCTGTATCTTTTCCAGAAATGAAGTCCACTATCAAAAGATCCATAAACATGAAATGGAGTCTCAACTCACGCATGCAGTATTCCACAAGCTTGAAAAAAGGGAACAAATAATCATTTTTAGAGAGAGAACAATTACGATTTTCTGCTCTTTTTGATCTGACACATCCAACTTCAGCATGGCTCTGGATAATTTTTACCCTATATGAGATGAAACAGCAACTCCAGCACATAGCCTCTTTAGTTGCCTCTTACAACATGCATGGAAGATAAACAGTGTAGTTATTCTTTGCTCCCTTTTCGGGTCCTGACAACACAAGGGCAATTCGCATTAACCATGATGAGCATCACTGTATGAGATTAACGCCAATTTCTAGATAGATAAGGCTATCGTACAGAATTTGTGACACCATGAAAATGTCCAGACATATTAACTGAAGTTATATTATCTTCCTATGAGAATTGGAATTTTTTTATACCAGTGAAAATTCTTTGTAGAAAGACTATTATTATTATTATTATTATGTGTGTGTGTGTGAGTGTCATGTGACATATTCTTTCCAAAATGTAGTCTTCCTTATGAATCTTCTGAATTCCCCACAGTCTCTGGCATGTTGTCCAGCATCCTCTAGCGACATGTGCATGTATTCCTGAATATTTCTTGTCCAGCGACGTCTTGTTTGACCTTTGCCCCAATTGTTTTCTATCATCCCTCCAACAATACTCTTTCCATGCCATCATGCATCTTCACATGGCCAAAAAAAACCGAACTTCCTCCTTAAAAGTCAGCCTTCTTGAACATTGATTTTATTATACTAATAATTAAATATGTGAAAGAAAAGATATCAAAATAGTATCCATGCCTAGTCTACAAAGACTGCTATGGCTAGGACATGCAAGAGGGTTGGGATATGGCAGAATACCAAAGGATCTCTTTTATGGAGACTTACACTTGATGTAGAGATTTCAGGAGCAACTTATATTTCAGTACAAGGATGTGTAATAGCAGAATATTAATACATGATACAGGCATTGAAACGTTCATAAGAACAAAATGCAATGGATTGTATTGTAAGGAGGAGAAAGATCAGAAATGGAATAAAGACAAAGGAGAAAATGACAGCACTTAGAACAAAGACTATATGCATGAAAGGATACATCACAAAATGTTATGTCACAAGTGATGATATACATTGTGCATAATGTGAAAGCAGTTTGTATTGGTTTTACTAGTCACATTGAATATTCTCATGCATTGTGATGTATCTATATATATCAATAATCACATAATTTGTATTGCATAGAGTCACTGCAATGGATGCATCAACACATAGACAGGGTATAGGGTCAATGCCACGGATGCATCAACACACAGAATAAGAATTGGAAGGGTACTGAATCAAGCTGGGATCTTTTGGAAACTCAAATGAAGTTACGTGGTTTCTAGTATAATAATGTGGCTAATATTTCACACATATGCATTTGAAACACTGGAGATCTACGTATTTGTATATACAACAATTCTGCCGAAGATGGATGTGTCAGGCCACTGGCGCAAATAAAATGGCAACACAACGCATTTCCATTCTCTGGACTACATCCTGCTGCAAATCTAGCAAAATCATTTTCCTGCTACAGCAGGAGTTTGAGAATGAACGCTGAAGAAGAAGATGATACAACAGAAAACACATTCAACCATCAGGATAGATCTAGCACAAAAACTTCTTTGACTTCCCTACGCACTACCAGTAATTGAAAAGACAGCTCCTTTGTGCATTCCAGTCAGTAACACACTGTATTAGTCAAAATGCATTTTAGAGGTCTATGTATTAGCACACAGAACTTATATATCCTGGAAAAGTCCTTGGTTTAATTTCCATATCGATTTTGGGATGTTTGAGTTAGGGTGATAGTGGGGTTGAACGCAATGCTCTAGGCGGACCCAGGGTTAACAGATAACCAAGATAACAAATGTACCTCCTCGCGGTGCACCCTGGTAACAGAAAACAGCAGCTCGAGCTGATTCTGGCCAAATCATTTGGGGATCATGTCCGAGAATGTGGAGGAAGCAGATGGAAAGAGATGTGACTGCAAAAAAGACAGACAATATCTCCGACACCATTTGCATCACCACATACAGCGACACTGTCGAAATACAGTGACGCCTGTTAGTCCAGTCAGAACATTGGAGGGGCGGCCAATGTAAAAGGCACGTAAAGGTGGTTGCATGGAGAGAAACAAGTATATATCATAATGAGTACAATGACACAATGAAAGGGCAGAACAGCGCCAGAGGGCAGCGCGAACTGCAAATGAAAAGTGAAAAGTTCTTAGGAAAGGGAAAATATAAGCTCTGTTAGCTCGAGACAAGCTTCTAGTTACCTGTGATTCTTATAAGCAGAGACACAGACCCAATTGTGGGCACTCGGAAAAGCTAAAAGACCTAAACCAACTCTAATGTCGAGCCTTCCTATACTGGAAATATGCTCGCAAAGAGAAAGGGTTCCGAACCCGATGGACTTAGGCAAGAAGGGGACAATGATAGCAGTCCTGGCCTAACTCTACTGTCAAGCTTTCCTATACCGGAAATACGCTTGCAGAGAGAAAGGGTTCAGTACCTGATGGGCTCAGGCGCTATTGGGACAAGGCCGCTCAGCTCGAGAACGCCTTGCTCTCAAACGCGTGGTGTGAGACTCAAACTTGTACGAGAGGTTCTCGATGTCTGTGAACGACGCTTTGGGTAGGAGGGTGAACGAGCCAGTGTCCAACTCTTCTGGCGAGTTCTTCCTCATACGGAACCAGGCTCGCAGATGAGAAAAGGTTCAGTACCCGATGGACACAGGCAGAGTTCGTCCAATTGCACGAGATCGGTTTATAGACAGTGGGGCACCTCGTGCCAGATAGACGCGCTCGACAAGCGTCTTGGCGAAGAGGCACTTCACACCAGCGTGCCCAGCGACAGATACACAGGCTGTCACAGACTAGGGACCAAACCCGAAATAAAGGAATGACGAAAACGGATGTGCTGGACCTCGGACGTCCTGACCACAAGTGGCCAACAGGGGTGCAAATAATCACAGTTTTACTGTGGAACTTACAGCACAACGTACTTCACGCTCCCGGCAAAAATCACACGAAATATTCGTTGCGGTTATTTGAGAGCGAACGCTGAAGAAGAAGAAGGGTGATAGTATATAGGTGATAGCATTTGCTTCTTTGCATCTTGTTTCTGCCTGCTATTTTGTTTGTCTCCATTTGTTCTTAAACTCCCACCAGATCTCTCTTGTAGCAGGACAATGGTGCTACTAAATATCCAGCAAGATGTAGTCAAGAGAATTGAAATGTTTGTATATTTTCATTGTATATTTAGTGGCCCTTGTGACTTACAGATCTTCATAACTGCATTATCTCTATGGTATTGATTTTATGTTCTAAACCAATGGTTTTCAAACTTTTTTGTCCCGTAGAACTCTTGCTGATTTTTTGGTTTTCCATAGACTCCCTGCCTTCCTAATATTGTATCTATCTAAACATATTCACTTAAAATTTATTTTTCACAGTGGGCACAGTGCTGTCAAATGACACGCACTTCCATGGGTTTTTTTTGGTAGTGGACAATTGTGAAAAAAAAGAAAAACATGTACAATTTTTATTCATATCTTTGTTGAGAAGACACACAATGCAAGTTAATATTTGAACTTGGAACAAAACAAATCAAAACCTAGTAAACTACTTGCACATAATTAATACACAAATAACGCTGTTAATGAGAGGG
This sequence comes from Meghimatium bilineatum, assembly GCA_034231615.1. NCBI lineage: Eukaryota > Metazoa > Mollusca > Gastropoda > Stylommatophora > Philomycidae > Meghimatium > Meghimatium bilineatum. Next base: position 61,987,426 of record CM067322.1, on the reverse strand, counting down.
ATGAACCTGATGCTCTGGTAGCAATTGTTCAATATTTTCTTCACATTAGTGAGGTTTAAATCTCCATGTCCAATGATTTGCATTTGATTTCTTGCTATCATATGAAGATTGGCAACCAGACTAAAATCCATTTCTACTTAGGTATGAAGATGGAAAAGCTATTAAAAACATTCTTGTGATAGTCCATTATGCAGAATAAAGCAAGATATATCTTTCTGAAGCCAGAGCTCTTGATACCTCTTTCTGAACTACACCTTAAGTTCTATGTTCGTGCTTATTCTGATGTTATAAACTCTTCTTGTAATATGACATCCGATTCTTCAATGTCACAGTATGGATTGATAATCCACTGTGGTATTTCCATAGTCAAAACATCCTCAAACCTGGTTTTAAAGACTGTGTGAAGGACATTTAAATGTTGAACATAGACCAACATGTCATCATCCTGAGCATTTGTCAGTGACAAGTTGAGGAATTGGGAAAATTCATGAGATTCGTTCTGACAAGAAAAGTTGTAATGAATGACTTAGTTATTATAAATTCAGACTGTCACCTTTTAACTGCAAGTTAAACTCATTATATTTATTAAATAAATCTGTTAAATAAGCAATGTCTGGTTTTCATTGTATTAAATTTTCTTTCAAATTCTAATCTTAAGCACCCAAAAACTTTAAAATTGTCTCAAAATGTGATAATAATCTTGTCAAACATAAGTCTTCTGAGAGTCAGCACTTCATTGTGAAGGAGTAATTTATCAAAGTCATCGTAATTTTTTTCATACAATTGCGCAAATAACATAGAATTCAACGTGCTGCTACGAATCATGTTTACTGCGTTTATGAAGAATTGAAGAGATTGATGAATCTGACACTCAGATTTTTAGCTACTAAATGCTGCCCATGAATGACGCAGTGAATTGTAAACACCGAAGGTATATTTTTGCTTTAAATGGCTTAAAAAACCATGATAGTGCCCAAAATGGCTTCTGCTCCATCTACTGCTGTCGATATTATATTTGATAAAGAGATTGCTTTTTCAATTAATCTTTCAAAACATTGAATATTGATTCGCCTTTACTATTTGTAGTCAAAGTTCTCACAAAGAGCAGTTCTTCATGGATTTCTTGGTCCAAAATGAAATGAATATGCCAATAATAGTGTTTCATTACCTGGGCAACACTGTCTCATCCAGTTGAATTGAGTAATCATTAGTTTGCAGATAATTATACAAAAAGGTTTCAACATGATTCATTTCATCTATACGTGTTTAAACTGTGTTCTTCTCAAAGGAATTCTTTTGAATATATCATATGCAGGTTTGTGTAGACCTGTTTTTAAGCCTCTTCAATGGCTAGAACAATCAGCTGTTCCCAGATATCATGAGACTTTCCTGATTTTGCTATGAGTAGTGAGATATTTTAAGACACCAGCAAACCATTATCGTCTCTATTTGAAATTGAAGCATTCATACTGTTCACCATGGTTCTCTTCTGCCCTTTTAAAATATTGAGTGGTAACTATGTTAGTACAAGTCTGGACTAAGTTTTTTCCGCACGATGCGTTGCTATTTGCAAAAACTTGCACATGAACATAACACACCAGGAAACAGATAGGTACTTGATTAATTTTATGAAATATAATTTATGTATATGTGTGTGTGCATGCGTGGATGGGTGTGTATGTAAGTAATTTCTATGTGTATTATTGGTATTATGTGCACACAATTTTTGTTATGTGTAATAAGACATTTACGAAATGGCTAAATGTTGATGATGACCTGCCTAAATGGGATCAGTTTTTGTGGACCACAATTTACATCTTGTGCATCCCAAATTTTTTCTTGCTGATATAGACCCTCATCAAGTCGAAATCAACCCTTAGGGGTCCATATAGACTAATTTGGGAAACACTGTTCTAGACCCTTGGCACGAACCAATGACTTGCATACATATGGCTATACAGAAGTTAGTACTGAATACATTAGCATCATCTCTGGATTACATTTTGCTAATATGCAGAAGTTTGAGAATGAATGCAGAAGAAGTTGTCATTTGACATATGCTGGTTTTTTTTCCCAGTCAATACTGGCCTGATCTTCACCAATGACATTGTTATCAATGCTGTTATGCTAGTATTCTGACTTTAAACAATCATTGTTAATATCTATTCCTGGATATTTGAAATGTTTCACTAGTAAAATTACTGCCAATATCTATGCAGTACAAATAAAATTATGCCAAACATATCAACAACAGACATACCTTCTGTATCATCCCGATCCACTATTTCAACTTTACGGATGAAAAACTTCTCCTTGAGTTTATATTCCACTGACGGTAAAACTGATGTCCTTCCTCTAGGGTTAAGTTTGCACAGAATGATCAGACCATCAAAGAGAAAGCAATAGCGCTCAGGATTAGTTCTGCGTCCAGTTACTTTTGTTAAAGGACCCTCTGAAGTAAAAAATTATAATGGGAAGTTTTATAAAAGTGTTGAGCAAATGATGAATAAGAAGTAAAATAGTTCTCAAGAACCTAGAAACATAAATTTATACCTGGACAGACTTAAATAATATAGAGACAAAAAGCGTTATATATTATTAGCTCTTCTTCTCATTCATGGTTGTTTAGCTATGTCTACACAGCAAGTATGGTTTTCTTGATAAATATTGCTGGGTTTTAATATTCATAACTCCAACACAGTTTACTCTCGATGTATTTTTGTTCTTTAAACTCTGTTTAATTTCTCATACCAGTGCAGCTTTTGTTGGTCTACGTACAAATGTCTAGATCAGGCATCAATTAATAAAAATATGCATCTAATATACTCGATCTAAGGCTTCCTTTTTTTTTTTTTTTTTAGAAAAATTTAAAATTTCAATGGAAAAAGCGGGGTTGGGATGGGGAAAGTGAAGATTTATTATCCTATAGTCGACAATTTGTATGCTGCTAATTTTTACTGCGTGCAACAGCGGACTGTATTATTCTGACATCACATAGGGAGTGCTAACTTACCTGTACATTCCCGCATCTGCGCAGATGCAATGCGCACTCGTTCACCAAATGTTTGCCGCCATTGTTAATAAAAGAACCAACGTAAAAAATAGCATTATACCGTAATCTTGAAAATAAATAGTGAAATAGTTCAACGTAAAAGAGATCTTCTTATGATTCATTATTAATAGTGAGGCTGAAAATTATAGTAACAACATATATGAGGATAATGTTAAAACAGAAGAAGAGTTTCACTCATTGTTTGGAGACTCAGATGAATCAGACTTTGAAGGATTTTAGCTACCGGTAAGTAGGCTTACAGTTTTTGTATATCATTAGCTGGTACTGTAATTGAAAGGCAACAATGATAGGAATGCTGCATTTTCACTTCCAAAATCAGGAAGGGGGGGGGGGGAGGAAAGAAAGGGAGATAAGAGGTTGGCTTGCAACTGAGTGGGCTTTAGAACGAGTATATACAGTATTATTCTGGTTGTTCCTTTTGTTCTCAACGTTTCCAAACCATACAATAGTTACAGATTTAATGCCAGGAGTTAAAGTTTGTTCTTTAGTTTTGTATTTGATTTAAATCAATGTAAATGCACTATTGACAATCATATCTCCCAGCACACGATGAAGAGCTTGCATGCTGATGGTTCCCATAGCTTGCTAATTACACATTCCTTAACCACCCTTTCAGGGGGGGGGGGGGGGGGGGTAAATTCCAAATTCTTCTAGTCACAATATTGTTATCTTCCTCCAGTTTTGTATCTTCAATTAGAAAGTGTTCATGCAGTGGTTTTAATATTTCTTCTTATCCATAATTAATTCTACTAATATATGTGCTTCCAAGCCAACATTTTTTCAACACAATGAACTCCAGCGTGTCCTGAACAAAACATTCTACAAGTATTTGCAGATTAGAAGAAGCAATGTGCCCAACACTCTCATGTCTGAGCCAGCCATTTTTGTATCTTTTGAAACTTGAACTAAGAATCTGTACCACTACCTGAAAAACTAAAAAAGAGATGGAGATCTTTCTTTGATATCAGTGTTTTGCTTTCAGAACTGGGTAGATAAAGAAAAAAAAATGTAATATTATCATATTACTATTGTCTGACTCTGTCGCAGAGTGATATAGAACAGGGGATGGCAACCTATGGCACGCGTGCCACACTTGGCACGCCAAGAAATTTCAAATGGCACGCAGACCATGCAAGAGCAAAGATCCCATTAATAATAAAAAAGTTTTTTTTTAAATCTTCCAAGAAACTATTTCTTTTAATGTTGTTTACAACTTTACATATTGAATATCACTATATATTAATTAATTAAAATATAAAAATAAAATATATGGTAAAATAAGAATATTGACCTCGACTTGTATAAAATTATATGTGATGTTGGCACTCTGAATAATTTTAAACCTTAAGTTAGCACACAGTTAGCAAAAGGTTGCCAACCCCTGGTATAGAGAGCATGTCCAGGATGACCAAAGTATCAGGTTCAAATCCTGCCGCAGGCAATTTAGGATCAGAAAGCTACGCAATCTACTGAATATATTTAAATTGCTTAGAAAATCACTACAGCTAAAAAAATATGGGATTTATCACTACATCCCGAATAGAATATGCTATCCATACTGATATTTCTTCTTCGTTTACATTCATTCTAAAGCTGCTTCAGATTAGCAGAATGTACCTCAGTGAACGGAATGCTTTGTGTCATGGTTTACAGCTTAAATGCGATATCTGCACTTTTCAGCCTGACATATCCAACATCAGCATTGAATATGGGTCACTTGACCCTACATGAAATATAACAGCCAACTGCACCTCTGAATCTTCTTATGGTATGCCTGACAGGTAACACCATTGCTACTCTTTACTTCCCCTGCAGACCTCTGCAACATACAGCAGTCTGATGTCTCTATTATTTATATTATGGTCACATGCTCAAAAATTTCAGTCAATTTACTTCTAGGATATCAATTGTTATCCACACTTACCCATGATAAACTGACTACATATCTGTATTATATCTTTGCCATCCCAGCCATCAATGCTCTTTTGAATTTCTGTCATTTTCTGAACTGTAGCTGATCTTGAATGAGCATGCATCCTCAGAGACAGTTCCCTGCAAAGTACATTCCACAAAAAAATTTATAATGTCTCCTTGGGTGACTCATCAGATTAGAAATATTTGATTAAGAACACAACAGAGAAACAGTGATCCCTATTTGGCTCAGTCCATCTTGCTTACAAAATATTTCTTTTTAAGATCCCTGGGAATTATTGTTTGAGGCTACAGAGTTATGCGGCACGCACTTTATTGAGAAGGTTAGAGTACATATTAAGAAATCCAAGTACAATTAAGTCCATCTTCTACAACTTTTGTATTCTGTTTTGAACTACAAGTACAAATTAAAACAACAAAAATTGTGCATTTATAATACAAAACACAATTTTAAAAATATGGATCGAGTAAAAGTTTTGAATCTGAAAAATGAAAGTTTGGAATATAAGTTATGCTTTGACCTCAGCTAAAAGGCTTACATACACACTAAGTAGGAGGTTTCTTATCAAAGCATTGCATACTACTGTGAGCTGAAGTCTTCTGAATATAAAAGAAATCTCTGGAGAAACTTTTCATTGCACATAGAAAGAAAAACTTCATTGCTCGTAATTTCTGGGAACTAAAATGAATGCATTATAAAATTAAGTTTGTAGCCATAGATTTGCTGCAATACACAATATACTGGGGGGAGGGGTCTCCATGGTGTAGTGGTTAAGCTATTTTCCTTGCGCGAAAAAGTTGAGGGTTTGAAACCATGGTGTCATGTTTACAAAGTAAATGTTTTTTCAGAGATCATTGTAGGCTATTACATAAAGCTATGGTGTTATGTGCCATATGAATGGTAATTTCTGTTGGTGGCTTTTTTTAAAGGGATGGAGTACACAAAGCCCCTATGGAAAAGCCTGAGTACAATGAAGTCAATTCTGTCCATGAACTTTGAACAAGATATTTCAACTATGCTATAAAATACAGCACAATAAACATGCTCAAACCAAAAAGAGAAATCCATGTGATTTATATAAGTATGAAGTAGAGTAAAAAAAATAAATTTAACACACAATAACATAAATCAAGTCCACAAGAACTGTGCATAGTAAATTTAATACATAAAATAAAAAATCTTAAAAGAATTAGACAATGTAAAATTTAACACTAATGTTAAGGCTTACCAGTTTTTTCTCTTTGGAACATTTCCCAATTGTCTCTCTAGACGAGCTCTAAGAGCTTGTAGAAGACCATCAGCCTGCGTTAAGCATTCCCGGTCTTCATCTATAGGACTTGTGCTTATTAATGCCTAATGACAATATTTTTTAAAAATAAGTCAGAATATGAATATAAGAGGTAGAAACAATGAATGTCATTGGCAGAAAGTCCTTTTGCCCAAAATAAAAACAATTGCACACTGTTCATTCCTAGTACATTATTGGGACACACGTCACATGTACTCTGCGCATGCATGTACAGCAACTGTCATTTTCACAACATTTATTACAAAACAGGATGCTGTAAACTCATAATCCAGCCTGTGACAATCAATTATTGCATTCCTATTTTCCACATTTGTTTATGTCTTACTTATTTACTTTCCCTCATAGTTTTCAAAACAATTATCACCTACTCCCGTTTCTCTTCAATATGTTAACCAATATTATTGTTACATCATTTGAAATATGTTAATCCTTTAGCTGATTTGCATGACTTTACTTGTGCCTTTATCTTATACTGTTATTGCTGATTTAACCTGTTTTATTTTTTCCATCTCAATGCTAAAAATGATTTCACTCTAAAATCACCAAGCACATGTGCCAGTCAACCATTCAATAAATGAAGTACATATTTTCTGGTGATAATAAAAAGCCAGTACCATGGAAGCTCTTATATTTCTTATTAATCAGCTCAGGGGAAAAGTCACTGAAGAAAGAATTTAGCAAAGCTGGGATCAGTTACTGAGAACAATGTGGAAGCTAAAGGGTTAAGTATAATGCAGACTCCCAACGTGTTCATTAATAGTCTGTCTGTTGTGTTTCAAGTGAAACATTAAAAATATGTATTCTACGTAAGTACTATTGTTGTTCCATTTCACTCCAGTATTACCTTATATTTAACCTGTTCATTTCAGCATCTGACATTTTAGTGAGGTCTACTTGCTTGATTATACTGTTCTTCTATTGTTTGAGTGTTACCTTGGCAATCACTAAATTCTTTTCAAAGGTCATATCTGCTTCACTGTATACTCTCACATCAACAAAGGAAGAGTATAAACCTGATTAATACAGATTTGTTCAATCTAGTTTTTATTTAGTGATCAGGAAATATCAATATATCCCATGCGTCCTCCTTACGTGGAAAAATGATTCCCAATAGAAAATACATATATTAGCAAAATCAAACAAATGAAGAAATAAAGAATGCACAAAATAAACTGTACTCAATTTCAAAACATTTTATACAGAGTGGATGTGTTGCTTCCAAACTGATCTCCATAGTGATGTGATATTCACATTTCTTTTACCAGAAACATTATTAATATATTGCACATTCTTATGAATGCTATTATGTTGGTGCACCACATTTTGTGAAAAATTCTTGAGACCAACAGGAATTGAACCAGGTCTGTTCTAGCAACAGAGAATCATCTTGCTAATCATGTAAACAGGTTTTTCCCGTATTTGACTAGCCACATCCCACAAAAAGATGGGATTTTATCAAAACATTCAAACTGTGTACTCAAGTCACTGAGAATTGACCAATCGAGACAAGGACTATTACAACAACAAACATCCCATACAAGTATTGAAGTATCCTCAGGATCACAAACATAGAACATCTGTATTCGTACCACAAGGGCCAATAGGTCTTCTTATAAACATAAATAACATAGAGACAGTACCATGTTATTTATTATATTACAGTACATAGTTTGAATGTCTTGACAAAATGAAATATTTTTGGGGGAATAAAGCCGTTAGTCAAGTATGGAAAAAACCAATTTACCTGAGTTTCAAGGCAATTCTGTGCCACTAGAACAGACCAGGTTCAATTCCCGTTAGTCTCAAGAATTTTTAATTTATCATCATGCTTCCTACTTGAATTCACATTTTGCTATTCCTCCAGTATTGTATACCATGTATGTTTGTTTGTTTGTTTTGCGTTCGCTCCATTGTAACCATCACGGATATCCGTGCGATTTCCGCCGGGAGCGTGATTACGTTGTGCCACCGTTATGCGCCTTGTAGGCCTAGCACATCCGATTTCGACATGCCTTGACAATTCGGGTGGGCTACCCTTATACCATGTATTAAAAACATCTACATGTTCATGTTTAACATGTAGGTGCCATATGGATTAACACATAAGATTGTAACATATATTGGTGTGTGCCACTCTGTCTATGGCTTCATTCCTTAGCAGAACATCTTCGATGTATTGCATATGTGCTCCAGTCTCCGGATCCATGAAGTGCAGTAAATGATTCATGATTTCATGCCATCTAGTGTTTCAACAGCATTAAATGCGCACCATTTAACTGATATTACAGTACTTCCATAATGAATTCATTATTTTATAATAGGTAGCAAAGTTGCTGCTGATGTGTCTGGTACAGGAATCATTAAACATTCACATATCTCACAACATATCCCAATGAAGATCCACTGTATTTGAAAGTCACAAGCAACAGAATAGGTTCCTGAAGAAATTTTACACACACATTTTTAGCTTCAATAAGCAGCTGTAATTTTAATTTTATTCAATTCACTAAGCAAACAAATAATAGTGAGACATCACAGCAAGCAAAACTCACCCAGAAATCTTGCGCACGACAAAACTCACACCGAGAAATGCACTTGGCGTATGTTATGATTGATATTACTGTGAACACATAACTTACGGAGTCCTGTTCGATAATTTATTCTGTTTAAATATCGGCAAGTAAAAACATAATAAATTTACAAACCTTAACTATTTCAAAATACTGGAGACAATGGTAGACAGGTCCCATTAGTAACTTTGGCAAGACATACTTGAAAGCTTCTTTGAATCCATTTCCAGATTGCTAACAATGAAACAAAATAATGAATGAACTAAATAGAATAAAGATTGTTTTAAAAAGAATTGTTTACATGCTAGGACAAATTATTAGACTTGTGGTCAGCAGCAATTTGTGTTCTTATATATTCTTTACAATTTAAAATGTCAGTAACAGTGCACAAACCTTAAGGCTGGTGAAGTCACTGATGTAAGTAATTTCATTTGTCATTATGGAGTCTTATTTGAAGGAATTTTTAATTGATATTTCTCCCATGTGTTGCTAGGATTTGAACAGCACCAATTTCTTGAATGATCCAAATCATTCAGGTCATTAATGGAGCACCTCAGATTTGTTCTAATAGTCCCACAAGAATTATCCTGCAGCACGGCAATGATCCTACTAGATTTCCAGCAGCTTATAGTCGAGATATATATATATTTGGTCTCCACTTTATTTACACCAAAGGCTAGCACATCCATTCTTCAACAGTATTATAAGGTGTGATTTTCAATTTGTTCAGGTGATCAATCCTGCTTTGTCATGTAAAAGAATAGAGGAACCACCTGATATTGAGGAACATCCTAGAAGAATCATCCTTTTCATTTTCTATAAAGTCACACTGACCTGGTATCTATTGCAATACCGTTTCTTTGGTGACAGTGTTGAACTATAAAAAAAAGATGCTAGTCCATTCATTATTTTTGTTTTGGTGTTTTAAAGGAATACAATGTGTATTTTGCATAAATTAGGACTTTGCCAATGCATATCTTTATGCAATTTAGAGTGAATATTTGCTGTCTCTGTTATGGTTTTCATCACGACTTTACAATTTGTGGAACTTTTTCCTCTGAGTTCCTCTCATTCTATATTTCTTCTCTACCTGGTGTCACAATAGATTCCTACTACTATGTCCACTTCTTTTTCCAATCAAACTATGTAAAAATATGTTTATGCATCTTTTTGGTACATTGTATGTATATTGTTTCCTGTTGTCTCTTTAAGCATCGCAACCTAGACTTCCATTTTGTGCCGATACTTGGTATATTATCCATAATTTTGGGGGAGTTTATTCCTGACCCAGGTTGAGTATGTGTTGAGGGAGTCTAATTTCTATTCATCTTGATTCATCTCGACACTGATGTCAGATGAGGTCTAGCGGGAAAGTGGGGTCAACACATTGCACAACTCTTCCTTCCTCGCTGAAATCCAAATCTTAGTGCAAGTTATTTTCTCTTCCATAGACAGAAACTGGATAAAGATGATGGTGACAGATCAGCAAGTGATTATACCATCACCAGAATGTTTGAGGACCTTTGGGACCAGTACAGGACTTATTAACAATTTACAAACTTATAGATAAGAACACAACTCTAACTGAATTTCATAAAGTGGATGTAATAAATGCTCATCAATTGTGATGGATAAACAAGTGAGTTGAAATTTTGTATCTGCTATGGCAAAGCGGCCTTTATTTCCACAACCCAGAGAAAAACCTCCTTGCACTCCTTCACAGGAAAACATACAGTAACGAAAATTTATATCTGATTTATCTGAGGAGGATTCAGCTTGTTTTGCTGTACTTATTTTGAGTCATCATATTGTATGTATCTTCATACTTAGCTCATGTGATAACTTTTTCAGATATTGCAACTTTGCATAATGTGTGAGGATTTTTTTTTCTCTTTCACTGACCTGGTGCGATTATTTTTTTCCTGATGTGATTATTTTTCTTTCATTTCCAAGATTCATGTTAAAGCGGATGTATCAGGCTAAATGGCACATATATCACAGCTAAGCTATAAACCATAACACATCATATTCCATTCTCTGGACTACATACTGTTACTCTGAAAATGTTTAGAAGTGAACAAAGAAGAACATTTTTAAGATTGAGGTAGTTTTTAACACCCTTTTATAATTCTAATGCTATAATACTAATATTGTATCTTGATTTTGGAATTAAATATGAGAAACTGATCACATCAATTTGCCAAATTCAAATTCTCTTACAGTAGCAAATATCCATTTATATTTATATTACCCCAATATATTATATTAAACCTTTAATCCTTCAGGATTGTATGGGAGTCACTCTGGAAACACCATCACATAAAAATCCTGCCAAGTCTCCATGTTCTCCATTCTTCGTTTGTAACATTTCACCACTGACTTTACAAATGTCCATACAATTCAGATATCCAACACATACTTCAGGACTACCCAATTAAGTGATCTGCAAAGCCAAACCTGCCAAAGAGTACAGAACTAAGGTAAAGGTTACGTCCAGACCTGAAAAGGGGTGAAATTTTACAATGGCAATAAACTTTATATAGGAGGATATAGCATGATCAATTTAGTGTAGAAGAAAACTGCTTCTTTAAATTCACTGGATGCTAACTAAAACAAAATAGAAAAATGTGTCAGATGTTTTATACCTTCAGCAAGTGCACCACATCTTCTCTCATGAGCAGAGCATTGAGTCGACCTTTTCCCTGTGGTGCCATCATGTCTGCCACATAGCGCTCATATACTGTGAATTCTTCACCCTGGAAAAATAAATGTTCACTCTGTAAATATATTGTCTATTGGCTAACCTAGGTAGATTATATTCTTCTTCTTCAGCGTTCATTCTCAAACTCCCACTGGATTTCTCTTGTAACAGGACAATGATCCTACAAGATTTCCAGTTGAATGTAGTCCAGAGAATGGAAATGCGTTGTGTTGACGTTTTATTTGCGCCAATGGCCCAACACATCCGTCTTTGGCGGAGGGTAGATTATATAGCTGTGTTACCGACACTTACAAGAGTGAGAGCTTTAACTTACATTGCAATACCAGATGGGTTGTAATGAGTCCATGTCTGCTCAATGTATCTTTCATGTTGTCTCTATCAAGCACTTACTCTATCTTCCCTTGAATCTTTAACAGGAGCAGATTGTATTTAAAGGCATATGGCTGCGATTCCTTCTCATAGGGAACCATTTTATTTGTTGCCTCTTAATATATTCAATGTATCATGTTGTGCTTATTATATTATCACCGTTTTGACAAGGATCTTTTATGTATCCTTGTTAATGACCAGGTTTGAGGCATGTGGCATAACAATGGCATAAAAACTGTATTTATAATTTGTTTATTGGCTTATATCTTGATATTTGGTGAATATAAGAATGTAAAAATAATAAATATTCATATAAATATTCATAATAAATATAAAAATGATATATCTTCACTTAGTGAAAAGCAAAATAATACATCTTCACCCCAGTAACCACCCATTTGGCAACCAGGACATGGACTTCTATGTCATTCTGGTTGCAAAGAATAAGGCCGTCTTCTTTCCAGGCATGTCGTAGGAGGTGATTAAAGATAGACTGACAATCTGCCACCTTTGAAAAAATCATTGTCTTGTCTCAATTTCTTACTCTTGTCTTCTATCAAATAGTCCCCATCGATGACAAAGTGATGTAGACCAATAGACATTGCATCTTTTGTTGCAGATTCCTAGATGACAGAATACTAGATATGCCATTACTGCGGATGGACCAAAATAAACCTGACAGAAGAATGATGAGATAGTTAACTCAGAAGTGTGTTGTGCTCCTGACAGGACATGATAATCCTGGGGTACTGGTGCACTGGAATGCCTCCCTTCTGCATATCTTTTTAACAACCTTACATGAGTCCAGGTAACAACTGAAAAGAACTTACTTAACAACTGAAAAGAACCTATACTTTTGTCTGAAAGACTATGGGCTGTCAAGAGCTATCTGCAAGCATCTAAAGGAATTATTTCATCATCATCACTCAGTGACAAATAGAATGTTAGAAAAAGAAATCTATTAAAAGCAGAATGCTAAAGCAATAAATTTCACTCAGTGACAAGCAAGTATAATATTACAATAAGAAATCTTCAATCAACTAATATAATAATGTTTAAATATCACTACAAAACCAAATGTCATAAGCAAATATAATAAACAAATTATACTGAAAAACTACCTCAGTAAGGTCAGTAAAACAGGTACCCACTAGAGGTACATCCCCATCTTGTGCCACCTCAACTTGGTCTTCTACTGAGCTAAGAAGCTTTGCCGTGAAGTCATAGATGTCCATGATATTACTGAATATAACCTCCAGGTCCTAAAGACAACAAAGATAACTCAAATCAAGATTGTTCAATATGACATGTTTCTATTGGCAATTTCCATGGATATAACTTTGTTATCAAACATTTTCTACTAATATGTCTTTTCTTTATAGAAAGCAAACCAGTTTTTTTTTTCAGTTGTTATCATTCTAAAGCAAGACAGCTGTCAACAATGTCACTGATGCATGCATTGTTTCTTTGAGAAAAGAAAATGAAGATAATTGGACACAGAAAAACAGGAAACGTAGCAAGAAGATTAATGACAAGAAGTTTTAGGAATAGATAGAAAAGAGAGATCATGAAGAACATGAGATGGGAATCACATAGAATGAGGCTCAGAACATATCCAAAGATAGACACAAATGAAAAATACTTGTCTGTGGCTTATGCACTCAAGAATGAGCAAACATTCAATGGTTCCAGGAGTTTGAATGATTGAATTGCATACAGAATGTTTAGATGATGACACCAGGTTATAAATAAAAAGACAAATTTCTTTTCATATCACTGAAGCATATGGGGAATGTTAGGTCTACATTTTTTTCAAGACCAACAACATCGCATCAATCACCTTTACTTTTCCATATTTATTCTCCAAGTTTGGGTTATCACAGAAGCAGTTTTAGTATTAAAAAAAGGTCTCAAATGGCAAAGAGAATTAATTTCACTGCGCTTAGGTTTCCAAAAATATACTCCACTCCTCAAGCCATACCAATAGTCTAAAAATATCTCACTCCACTGGGAGTCGTACAATACAAAAAACAGCTTGAAAACCAGTGCATTAACCACTGTGCTATCACCTTTAGATGGTCGATTGCAATAGTCATGACAAAGTTTCCTCTGTGGTATAAGACTACCAAGCTTATGCATTGCACACATTAAGAATTGTATCATACAATCTTCTGAGATTTGAAATTAACCCCTTGAAACCTGTCCCATCAGAAAGAGCTGACAGAAGATTCAGCAAACAGGAGAACAAAGTAAAACTCTACTGTCTGGCATAGGATCCAAGAATTATCAACTCTACTATACCCCCTCACAGATTAAACACAAAAAAAGACACTTTGAAAGTTTTGTTTTACTATTTTCTCCCAATTTTAAAATCATATTAACTTGAAAAACAAAAAGTTACTTCACTTTTGATCTTGGGAAAAGCTTAGCAAATGGTGCCCTGAATACACGGATGATCATGTTAAGATCACGCAAATATTGAGTCTCCTCCATGATCAGATCTTTTACAATCTCCTCATAATTCATCTTTTCTCTCCGAACAGGTTCATCTTCCACCATGATCGACAAATCCTCCTCTTGGAAGAACATGTCGTAAAGAACCTGAAAGATAGCATATAATTATTTTCAGACATTATTTGGAAATAAAGAACTAATTTATTGAATGGTTCGCAGTGTCTTAACTCTTTATCTCCCGAGGATTAAGGGTATTTCTGTTATGCTGCAATATATTTAAAAATACCTATGTAAAATCTTAATAAACACTGGAAAGATCAAGGGAAGAGACGGGACCACAAAGATAGAAGTTGCTAGATGGAATAGTATTGTGGCACAGTAGAATTTAACCAACTGAGCTTACTGGCAACACAAGGGACAGAGAGTCCTGGAGAAACATGATCGCCTATGCCTTTCAGCATGGCACTTAATTGACTGATGTAAAATGTAGGTTGTATCAGCTTACCGGCAGAGACGATAGATTTAAATGGCAGTTTTAGGGACTTATTGGATATGAAGAATTAAAATCTCTTCAAAACATGACACATTTTTTATGCATGGATTCACAGATAAATCTGATTGCCATTGTGATTTTTCATTAAGATACAACAAAAGAGATTTCTACGAGAACTGCATTGGAATTAAGTGCATTCAACCACCTAACAAATATCTGAAATAAATGATAATAACTAAATATACCAAAATCCGACTGTTCAACTCCAATGCAATATTAGTATTAACATATGGTTACGAAAGTTGGAAAATAATAAAAGCACTAGAGATAAAATAAAATTAATTTGAAAATGAATGTCTAAGAAAACTTAAATATTGATTGGAAAGAATACAAGTCAAATAAGCAAGTAAGAGAGGACATGAAATAGCAATATGTTTCTACAACAATAAGAATAAAACGATGGGCTTATATCAGATATGTACTTAGAATGAATGAAAACAGACTGCCCCTACAAGCATTAAAATGGGTACCAGATAGCAAGAGAAAAATAGGTAGACCAAGAGAGACTCTTCGCAAAACAACAAAGAGGGTATTACTCAAGAGGGTCTCAACAACATGCAAGAATTACACATAGTAGGAGTAGCATCACATCTCTCAAACTGGATAGCTCTGATTTCTGCCCTGTGCACCATATTCAGTGCTGAAGGAACATAGATAGATAGTGATTGCAACAAACCAAAAGGTCTTCTATCTCCTCCCTCCAGCATATGTTAAAGTGTATGCATTCTGATGGTTCATATGACTCGCTCATTAAATATACTGAACATTCTGCTTCACAGGTTGCCCCACCTAATGAATTCCCTCAATCACAATTTAGAAACATAGGTTCGGAAAATGTTCCAGTGGCGATATCTGTAATAATTTATTGTAGATTATAACTAGCTCCTGGTTACTAGATCCACACACAATCCCTATTTTAGTTTGTTCGTTCTCAAACTGCCACCAGATCTCTCTTATAACAATACAAGAAACATGTAGTACATATAGTACTTACAATGATTGCTTAGTTCGGTCATTTGACCTCCACAGACTAAACATCCATTGGTGAAACAAAGTACCAGACTACGAGGTCTTGGAAAAATCAACCTCAATAAGCATCCACACAATACTTATGAAGGCGCAGGCACGCTGGGCAGGCCATCTTGTGCGTATGGAGAACTCGCGTTTGCCAAAACAAATATATTATGGAGAACTCAAGGCAGGATTTCGAAAAGCTGGTGGACAGAAAAAGCGTTTCAAAGACACGCTCAAGTCATCCTTGAAACATCTTAACATTGACGTAGGCACTTGGGAGAGCCTCGCTCAGGATAGAACGGCATGGCGTTACAGCATTAGAACGGGAGCACTAGCGGCGGAAGAATTCAGACAAGAAACTGCAAGACAGAAGCGGACACGTAGAAAAGAAAAAACATCTCAACCTCACACAGATACCTTCTATTGTTGTCAATTCTGTAAAAGAACATTTTGTGCGTGCATTGGACTTGCTAGTCATTTAAAAACGCACTATTAACTTTATTATTTTATTATTTATTGTTATTATAATTATGGTTGAGTTTTTGGTCAACATCGATCATGACGGACGAACATCATCATCATCATCATAACAATACAATGGTCCTACTAGACTTCCAATAGGATGTAGTCCAGAGAATGGAAATGCATCATGTCACTGTTTTATTTGCACCAATGGCCCAACATATAGGAGAGCGGTAGTAATGAATATGTTCAGTATTTGTACCACTTCCACCAAACGGTGGACATCTGCATATTACCAGTAGACCAGTCATATGAGAGAACTGTTCCCATACTTAAATGCTGCTCACTAACCTCAAAGCTAACCACAGTCAAACATGCTTTATCTATTTGCTGCTGTCTTGCATCCTATTGACATTACCACATAAGTGTGTACACGCCCTTTAATTTTACAACTGGCCTCTTAGAACATAATGGTACTTTTCTATTTTCATATAATAGGCCATGACACTCATACAAGTCTACATTTAACATAAAAAATAAAAACAGCAAAATATGACTTGCCTGATCAGCACATATTGCAACTTTGATGTCCTGTGATGTTATTTCAAAATGACGAATATTTTTCACATAGATTCCAGATATCTGTTAAATATAAGAAACAAATTCAAATAAAAGAAGGGAAAACAAACTAGCAAGCAATTGTAAAATTACACTATAGTGCGTATATCTGTTACTTAGATAATGTACCATCTCCACATCACAGGTTGGCTGCAATAGATTACTATCGTTTTCCACTTCCTACCCATGGTAGTTTGCATTCTGTCAAACAGTCCATTTCTGGTATCTATCAGCAATTGGTATATTTTCTGTACTTAATAAGTTATTTTTCTTCCAAATGTTTCCATTACTATGCAACTTTCAATGTAAAACTAAATACATGTATGTTGTTCTCTCAAATGGAAAACAAAGAATAGTAACAGCAACTTGCCATACGGGTCATAAAAAGCAACTAAGAAGGATTTGACATGAAGCTGGCTATTCCATCCTATAGAAAATCTCAGTGGCCCACAAATGTTGCAGCAAAGTCTATATAAAGGTCTTGAATAGATGGATAGCCCGTGTGTTGCCGGCCTGAAAGAGGAGAAAACACTGCTATAACATTGTTTCTCTATGCATGTCATAACAGATAACTAAGGAAGTTATAAAGTGGAGTTGGCTGTCCAATCCTACATAGGGACAAAGTGACCCAGAAGCTGTCAAAGCAACTCAGAAACTATGTTGAAGTGGGATGTATCAATTCAAAAGGCACAGATACTGCAGCAAAACTGTAAATCATGGCACAATACATTCCGTTCTAACTACATCCTGATAACTTGCAGGACTTTGAGAACACATGCAGAAGAAAAGAAGAATAAATGAATGTGGTGGGAGGAGGTCTTGTCTAATTTAATGTATTTCTATACACATATGACATACTGTACTGTTTATAATAGGTTTTAACTGGTGTTAGATCTGGATTGGTAGTTGTGGCTTTTAATTTCAAAGACTTAGCTCTACTGCTAATGTTGGACATTTAGTTATCCAGGGAATCTAATGCATAGATAAAAGGGTTGGGCTAGCAGAGGCTGGCACCACTTGCACAATCTCCAATAGTCATAGGTAAATAGTATTTGCAGAATATTTTAATGAATTCTGATTCTTTGCTACATTCTCTATGTCTGTGTCATATCATGTGGTCAGCAATATGATCTTTCTAACTCAGTGCAATGTCATGACTCTTGTCACAGCTGGGAAATTTCAGTGCTATTTGGACTTTACTTATCTTGTTAGGGCAGACAGTGTCCTGCTCGAATGTCGGTTGGTTCGGTCAGGCATAATTTTTCAGTACTAGGAGCATAATTAAGCCGAATCTCCATAACAAGAGACTGACTTTGGTTGGGATCCATATATATGAACGAGTATATTCCGCAAATATATTTACAAAATATGAGTAATAAAAAATAAAAATTATAATCAAATCTAGTCATAGCTCATATGTTTCACATATAATGAGAACTTACTTTCAAAATGTCTGCAGCAATATACTCCAATACAGCCACAATGTAAACAGCCAGAGAATAGTCGACTCTGTAGCCAAGCTCCTCCTGGATGCACAGAAACATGAAAACAAATCTTAATACTGTATAATCTATTTTTTAAGTTGAATGTTTAAAAGACCTTTTTTTTCTAATCACATATGCAATTGAAAATTACTAGGAAAGTATATTTCTCAAATTCACACATGCAGTTGAAAATGTAAAAAGTGTCCCAACTTGCACATAAAGTTCAAAGTGCCTAGAATAGGATAATTTTCCAACATACAGATACTTGAATGTGTCTAGAATAGTCTAAAAGTGTGGCTAAAATATTCAAATTTTCCAATACACACCTAGAATAGTTGAATTTTTCACAGCACATACATTTCTTCACAGTGTCTTATTACTCTTTCCTTTCAATCCACTATGGAATATAGGGTTACAACTGTCATTTAACAATTTCTGCACTGAGCTGCATTCTTAAACTGTGCCTATGAGGTCCTAATTGATTTCATTTCTTCCTTTATTGTTTTCAGGCATTCCTATCTTCCAATTCCCCTCTTTTCCTGTGAGTTCCAGTCCAGTGCCTGTCTAATTATACTGTCAAGTTTCTTTCTGATGGTGTGTCAAATCTATCTCCTATCTTTCTTTTTTGTGTTTCTCAGTTTAGGAGGATAATTGTGAGACCCAGTGATTACTCCATGCCACAAGGGCTCGTGCCACTCCAATTACGGTGCACTTGGATTGCTTTCTGTTTGGGTGTCCTTTCCAAAGATAGATTGCCTACACTTGACCTCCACAGACTTGGCCTGAACCGTCTGCTATCTAGGTATGCCCAGTCTGCAGCTTTCATCCATATATCCATACTATGGCCTATCCATTTATTATTTTGTTCCTTTACCTCCACCGGACACTGATGTCTTCTCTTCCACAACTCCTCATTTGATATCAACTTTGTCCATATAATGCAAAGTAGATGATGGAGACATCTACTGATAAATAACTGCTGTTTGTATGTGATCTTCTGAGTTCATGCCATGTTTCAGAGCTATAAAACACTACACACTTCACATTTGCAGTAACACTGAACCTTGTTTCTCAGAGATAATATTGAGGAACTTCATACTGAACAAAGAGTAATGAAATCAAATTTGGCCTTGTTAATTCTGCTGTCATCATCCTGATTTGTTCCTCCCTTTTTGCATATGTTGCACCATAAATAGTTAACAATTTGTACCTCTTCAATTATCAAAGTATCTAGAACAGTGTAACTGTTCCACACACACAAATAGCTGAAAGTATCTAGCACTGTTTATTTTTTGTTCAATTAATACAGACAACTGAAAATTATATAGAATATTTTATATTTTACCCATACAGTTCATGCCAATTTCGGATGTTCTAGGTCTACATGATGCATAGCTGTACCACAGTGTACTTCACACTACTGGCAGAATACTCACGAATTTTCATGTTGGTTAACAAGGACCAGAAGCAAAACAAAACAAAAACACATAGTTTCTAGAACATTCTCAGATTACAATTTACATTTCCTCCTCTTCTTTTTCTGTGTTCTCTTTCAAACTTCTGCTGATTAGCAAGATACAATATGAAGAATATAGTGTGATGTGTCATGGTTTACAGCTTAATCGTAGTCGTAACCTACAATAACAGTTAACATGTTGTTCCGACATGCCGACGTTGTGCTGGAACTAGTTACGAGCATGACATGGGTGAGCGGAACAACACAGAAACCTGTCGCAAGGGCCAGAGTTGTGCCCTGATGTCGACGTCTGTTTCAGCGGCATTAGACTCTAAACACCATCGAGTTGGATGGCTGCTGGAACAGAGGGTGGAGCACTTATGGGAATGCCCCACATGCTGTGAGGCCAGTTTCTAATCAAGATTCAAGAAGATTACAGCTTGGTCAAGATATCTTCAATATTTGGTCTGACACATCTGACTTCAGAATTGGATTTGGGTCACATTGACCTGTGGGATGGGTAAACCAACTCCACTCCTAAACCTTCTTAGTTGTCTTTTACAATATACATTGCAGATCACAGTGCTGCTATTCTTTGCTCCTTTTCAAATCCCAACTACATAAATTCTTAAATTTACAAATACAGTACTTAGTTAGTTATTCCTGTAGGGCCAAAGACGGCACTTACGGCGGATGTCATAGATTTCCATGTCTCTCAGTTCATTGCAATTTGCTTTAGATCTTCATTAATACGGTACTGCTTTAAGTATATTGACTTATTCACATAATCATACTAGACCATGAGTCACCTCATGAAATGCTGTGATGAATCACAACAGTATCCAGCATAAAAAACATGCTGGAAATATAGTGGCTGTGATAACACAGAGCAAATATGTTGCACTCTTAACAAATGTATTACTATTGGTAACACTGTAACTAACCTACTTCTGTTCATGCTCTCATAAAATGCTGACTTTTCTTCTTCTCTTCTTGTTCACTTGGAATGTGCTTATATCTGAAGTTTTGTCGCTTCTATAAACTTGGCTGTATTTTGTAACTAACACAAAGGTCTGTACAATTTTTCTTTCACTGTTGATTCTCTGGGTCAGTGTATTTACCTCAGCATTTCATATTTATGGTATTTTTGAAGAATATGATCTGCTGTCTGAGGTACTTGTACACATGTCAGTGTTGCCAATCTTGAACTTTATATACATGTGGCTGTGAAGTTGGTTATGTCCTGAGGCGCAGAATGACAAATTGGTCTGATCAGTTCATAATTTGATAGTTATCTTGTGTTGGAGTTTGTTTTCAAATTGCTTTGATTATCTATTTCTTTTGATGGTATATTATTAGCCAGATGATCTGCTTTCTTGTTTCCAGGTATTCCCCAATTTGATGGTCTTCATTGCATGGATACTTTACAATGATTGCTTAGTTCGGTCAGTAGTATTTGCAGGTCTGATCATGCATCTGTCAGAAATTATATATGCTGTGATCCAAGATTGGTGCTCAGCAGTTTTTCAGTTGCCAGCTTGAATGCTTGGATTTCTGCATCATAATTATTACAGAATTTCCCTGCTCGTATTTTGATTGAATTCTGCTTCCTCCATATATGTTTCTAAGAGGCGTGCACTGATATTGTTCTTAACAAATGTAACTATTCCACCCTTTCATCTGTCTTTTTGATCTGATCGATAACATTGGAAATCTCCTATTTTTAAAGCTATATTCTTGTTGAGATGGGTTTCTTGCAAATAGCATACATTCATTTGCTCTTCATTCAAGATGTTTTCCATTTCCGCATTTCTGTTGTTGACATGTTCAGTATTCCAGTGCATTATTTTCAGTGGTCTCGTTTTTTGGCCAGCTGCTCTATTCTCACGCAACTCATGGCAATTGAGAAGAACTTCCAGTAGCTGGGGTTGGACCCTTACGAGGCATACCATCCCTGCTTGAATGTCCATCACAGGACAGGAACACACATTTATTATTCCTATCCACTATATAAAAATACTAATGATTAAAAGGACAAGAACCAAGCATGATATGCCAAGAATATCACATCAGAATGACAAGTCAGGTACAAGTCTCGACCTTACCAAAAAATAAGAAGGGCTACATCAGCTGATAAAAAATTACAAATTCCCACAAAATTACTCTTGGCAGATATATAAATCAGAACTGAAAAGATCAAACTTTTAAATTAATAAACAGATAACTAATAGAGTGAGAGATTATTATGATGCCACTGTATTAACAGGCGGATGTTACAATTATGGTAAAAATTGTTACAGGTTTTATAGGTAGTGCCAGCAGTAGTCATCGTTGAGGACAATGGGTGTACATGACAATTATTTCCAGCATGAGAATGGAAGTTGAGGCTGTTACTAAAGATCATACAACACGTTCATACCTTGAGGAGGGGCTGAATTTTGTCCACAGGAAGGAGAATGTTGCAATTCTTTTTGACATCTTTGACAGCATTTTGAGCATCACGAATGGCCCACTTATCAATTGGATCTGGGAAAGTTTTACTTATTCTTTCATCAACATCTTCTTTTGTATGTGGCTGGGCAGAGCATAGTGTGATAAGAAGTCTAATCATTAGAGTTTCTATATAATCCAAGGCATCTTCCCTTGATGAAAGACCATTGTGCACTTGTTTCTGGACCTAGTAATACAAAAAATACATATGCATTAAAATTAAACTTTATCTTGTTTCTAAATTAACTGATCACACGGACTGCACAAAAATGAATAGCAAACATTCTAATAACTATTCTTCTTCTATTATTTTTATTGTTCACTTGCAAACTCATGCTGATTAGCAGGATACAAGAAGAATGAAATGTGCTGTGTAATGGTTTACAGCTTGGCTGCAATATCTGTGCTTTTTGGTCCATTACATCTGACATCAGAATGGTTCTAGTGATACTTTGATAATTATATATTATTTGGTCCGCAATAAAAGTAGGAAATCAATTTGGCCCTTTTCAACAAATAAAAAAAGGAGTCAGACAGACAGACGCATATCCATCTAAAATAAATGTTGGATTACAATTGTTATATTTGGCGTTGTGGGGGCGTTAGCTTAATAAAGCTGTTGCAGTAGGCGTGCAAATTAATTAAATATAATTCAATAAGATTACAGTGTTTCTCAGATTTGTTGGTGTGGCCCGCCAGTATACTCAAAGTATCTTATGTGACAAATTGTGCTTTTTGAGTTTGATACGCCTACTATAGATGAATTTTGTGCATTTCCTATTGAGAGCATAAGACAAATGTGCTCATAAGAAATAAAATCTTGCTGGTCCACCAGGAACTCATCATGATTTGTCCATACTCATCCAAATAACTGAAGATAGAAATCATCAGAGAACTCTGTGTTGATGCATCCAATGTGTACCCTGACGGGTTATGGGTGTATGGATGGATTGGTAAATGGATATAGTATATGCTTAAATTATTTTGTATTATTTATATAAAATACATTAGACAAAATAGTCCAACAGGAGGTACAATTATACATACACTGACAGCTATATAGACAAAGGAATTAATTTGTGGATTGTCCGAGATCCACAAATGTCAAAATAAGAATACAAACAGCAAAATGAAATTTAATGCATTAGGAAATTTATGAAAAGTAATGGAAATTAAATTGATTAAGAATCTTTACTGAAACATTAAATCTGTGTTGCTATCTGGATCATAATATTGGGAAAGATATAATAACTACAGATCATAATAAGATGATTACACAAAAAGGTATGACTTTAAAATGGTATTTAATAATATTTAAATGGTGTGATATGATGAGACCAAAATAAGGAACTCCTTGAAAGAAGTAATAACACACCAGTTTGGACAGAGCTTAATAAATAGCACTGAAGATAAATGATGAAGTAATTCCTTTAGCTGTGAGCAGGTAGCTCTTTACAGCCCATAGCTTTTCTGACAAATGCATAAGTCCTCCTCAGTTGAGTAATTGGGGTGACACCTGATTGAAGATAGATAGGACACAGAAGACCTGTTGAAAGCATTGAATGATTGATGTTCTAGATCATGCAGATCAAACATCTGGAGAAAAAAATAGCCATGGATACCGCCCATGTTCTAAAGGGGGGAGCAAAGAATAGTGACACTGTTACCTGTCATAAGCATCGACTAAGAAAGGTTTTTTGAGCTGGAGTTAGCTGTCCCATCCCATATAGGACCAAAAGCCATACTGAAGTCAGATATGCCAGGCCCAAAGGCAGATTTCATAATAAAGGTGTACACTATGCCACAATGCATTCTGTTTACTAGACAACATCCAAAAATCTGCAGGAGTTCGAGAAAAAATACAGAAGAAGAAATGGATAGAAGAGGAAAAGGCATGGAATAAACTGGAAGGGCTAAAAGACAGTACCGTAAATAACTGAAGAAACTTGTAAAGGACTTGAATTTGCAAGAAATTTAAATGTGAGTAATGATGAACAAAATACATTTATTATTTTAGGAGATATCTACAAACATTAACTTAACAAATGTTCTTTCAATAAGAACACTTTGAGAGAACACAATATATATATTTGCATAAATATACGAAATTCCATGTATTGTAGAAGTATGTTGATAATTAACAATTTAAGCAGAAAATTGCTATTGAAATACTGTTGTATTCTTAGATACTATTAATCCATCCAATCATACCACCAGTACAATGTGGATGATTGCGCTTTCAAACCATGAGCCAGTTTAACTGTGTGAGCCTGACCCTCTAATGACTCTACTACTAAGTTAACATACAGATTCTTCTACTTTCATTTGCTTGAAATATGAATATATCTGAAGTTATGTCTCTGCTATATATTTAACTGTTTTTAACTCATACACAGGAGTCCGTTGAGCTAGTTTCTCTTCCACTGTTGTTTTCTGGACCAGTGTATTTGTCTCAGTATTTCATATTCCTGGCATTCTTGAAGAATATGCTGCGCAGTCCAAATAGCTGTGCTGCCAATTTTGAATTTTGTTAACATATCGCTGTGGAGTCGGTTCTGTCTTGTTCTGAGGTGCAGAGTGGCAATTTGATCTGAGCTGTTCATAATTTGATGCATGACATCCAATTGTTTTGGAGTGTTTCCTGACTGGTTGCTTCCATCTTCAGGACAGGCACTTGCTAGGGCAGATTGTGGTCTTGCTTGGTTTAAGGAGGGTCTAGCCAGTTTTAGTTTTCAGTCTCTGTTGACTCTCCACTGTAAGGATCCAGTCGCAATGGGGAACATACAGATAATAAAATGTTTATAATTTATTTGTGTCATTCCCATATATGCAAAATGTTCAAATTTATGTGTCAGTATAGTCAGATGTCTCAAATCATTTTATGGATGAATTTAACTATTAAAATCCACCGAGCTAATATTGACATTTTGGAGACCTGTTATGTCAAAAGCCGCTGAAATCAACATTTTTATACATTTCTATCATGACGCCCATAAAAATCAAACAAAATATTCTTATTTGCAGCACTTCCTTTCAAGAATATATCTATTTTGACAAGCGTGCAACATTCGCAGCAATTTATGTTGATTTTGATCAATATTTTCATATAAACAGGTGTGTTTACATTTTTAGTTCATGTAGTAACATTGGGTGCTTTCAATAAACTACGCAACATATGGACGTCAAACACACTAAGAAACACCACAAAACTCAAGTTATTTAACTCCAACATCATCCCTATTCTATCATATGGGTGCGAAAGTTGGAAAGCAACAAAAGCCACAGATAAAAGACTCAACTCCTTTGAAAACAAATGCCTACGTACCATTCTGAACGTTAAGTGGAGTGACTTTAAATCTAACACTACTATAAGAGAGGAAAGCAAACAAACCTATATATCTTCCTTCATTAGACAAAGGCGTTGAACTTACATCGGCCATGTTCTCAGAATGAACAGCCTAAGAATTCCCCAGCAATCACTATATTGGGTGCCACCTGGAGTAAGAAGAAGAGGGAGACCTAGAGAAACTCTACGAAGAACTATTAATAGAGAAGGCATGTCAATGAACCTAAACAACACGCAACAATTGAAAGACCTGGCAACACAAAGACAGAAATGGAAAGCTATGGTTTCTGCCCTATGCGCCGCCTATGGCCCTGGAGGAACATAACATAACATAACAGTAACATTGCTACTTTTATCTGTAGTAATGGAATCTAGGCCTCCTCGACATTTGACAGCTAGTTAGGCTTTGGAAATGTTTTAAAATATGTTAGATAATAATTCTGACATTAGCTTTGATGACAGTGATGAAGATCAGGAATTTTGATGAAAGTTCTGATTCAGAGTTGAGTAGTGATGAAAATTGGGTGGTGTTTCCTCAGTCATTAACTAGTGCTAGTATACGTACTGCAGGAGCATCTAATTTTTAAAAAAGAAAACCTGCAAGTACAAGCAGTACAAAGACTAGCACAGTTAACTCTCAACAGTGGATATGAAATGAACTCAATCAAATCACCAGAAATGCAAAACAAAATTAAATAAGATTTGATAAAACATACACATCAGGATTTAAAACCATCGGACAAGACATCTTCAGCATTTGATTGCTTCAGTCAGCTGTTGACAGGAGATATTATTGATAATTTAATCATTGATATCAATAAATATGCAGTTTGGGGATCAGAGAAAGTTCAAAAAGTCTACTTATATGACTGACACCATGGTCTATTTTCAAATCTTAGAAGTCTATAAACCGAGATGAAATTTCTTGATATTTGGCATCGTTGATTGTTTTTGGCTTGGATAAGTGCCTAAGAATAAGGGTTTACTGGGCAAGAAACTGCATTTTGGTACACTTCATATTTTTTTTCAAATATTTTAAGTATGGAGAGATTTGAAACAATTTATCATTCTATGCTCCATGTAGATAGGTCAGGGCAGAGTCAAAAGAAAAAATTTTGTTTTCTGAAAGGTTTGGTGGCGAGATTCCAAAATTCCTTCTAACCAATTCAGAATTTATTCATTGTTGAAATGGTAATTGGATTCAAAGGAAGATAAAAGCATAAACAATATAAAGTTCTAAAACAACTAAACATCAGATAAAATCTTTTGGCCTATATGATAGCACGACAGGCTATGCATGGGATATACTCCTGTATTTTTGAAATAATATACAGATCTCCTTAGGGAGGATGTCACCATATTAACAGACAAGCATATTCAGGTTGATAAGATGACTCATATGCTCCTGAAGCCAATAAAGATGGCCAGTCAAGCAGTAAAAGTATACTAATTTTACGGTCACTGTCAATTCCTCCCATAAGGGTCTTCTACCAAATCTGAAGATCTAATGGGTACAACATAAAGAGTCAAAGTGATTTCTTGACAAGACCAGTAAGGCTATGTATGTAGCATGGCATGATAAGAAAGCAAACAAACCATGCATTTTGGTTTCTACTGCTACAACAGCAGAAAATGTCCCCGACCAATGTAAACTACTAGTTGTACATAAGTACAATAAATCAATGAATGGCTGTGACAAAGCTTACCAGAATATGTATACTATAGTAGTTTAGAGCTCCGTTACAAAAACTGAAGGGAAAAGATCTTTCTGTGGCTACTTGAAATTACACAGCACAATACCTTTATCTTGTAAAAGCTGTTTCATCCAGATGATAAGAAGCACATATTCTCCAATTTAAAGTGTCTACTTATGAAGTAGCTCACAGAAGGCATAACACAACATACTGCTGAACAAGCGCATCCATTTCCCAATGGGCATAGTAATAATGCAGCAAATGCTATGCATCTGACAAAGTATGTTGTGATAAGGACAGCAACTGTGTGTATTGCAGTACACCATCAAAGTGGCTCTGCTTCACATACATATAGCTACCACCCTTATCTACATCCAAAAACATGCTTTTTAAAGTATCACATGCATTATGTCAATATTCAGACATGTATATGTGTATGTACATATATATCCAAGAATATGTAAGGTAAAAGTAGGTCCCATGGCAGCAACCTGCCATCAGGGATGAAGATAACTCTTCATGTATGACTCCAAGGATATGTAAATAAAGTGTAAATACACCCCAGACACTATAATGTCAAGAATCTACAATTTTGTGAAAATTTCATATTTTGCATGTATTTGTTAATTTCAAGACAAGGTGAAATTTAGTAAGTAATTCTGTATATATTAATGCTTGTGTGCATTACAAAATGGTCCAGGATATATGCAGATGTGTATTAATTTCTAAATAAATGGATTATGATTGTTTTCTTGGATAGCATCGGTATGTACACATTTTAAATTGGGTTTTTCACTTTTTATTATTTTTTTTTCTGAATTAGATTTTTAATAACACAATATATGTATGTAAGCAAATAAAATAAATTGATTCTTATTACCTATCTATTTCTGAACATTTATGTGTCAGAATTGTTCATGTGGACAGAATAGTGAGTGAGAAATTGTAAAAATACAAATACTATCAAAAATTACTAAACATATTCAAAAATGTGCTCTTGTACAGCAGGAAAACCGTACAGAGACAAAGAGTTAATCTAATCTATCCATTCTATTGTAATTCCCATGTGGATGATGTTCCAGACATGCAGTTAAAATTTGGGATTTTAATTTGCAATTCAAAGCAATGTTTCTTTGCCTTGATTATGTTGCAACAAGGATCCATATTTGGGATGTGTAAGCATATCCTTGATATTTGTATCCAACTGATAGGTCTAATCAACATTAATGAATAGTCAGTTGTAATCAATAATCAACATAATTAGACATCAACAGAATACACCACCAATCTATCTCTCTTGAATGGATACCTACAGGCAAAAGAGCCAGGGGTAGACCTAAAGAAACACTCAGAGGAACAATACTTAGAGAAAGTAAAACAATCAATATTCATACTTTTCAAGAACTGCACAGAATAGCTTTTTGAACAGACAGAATTGAACTGACCTCTGCGCTAACTTCAGCACAAAAGGTAAATGAATGAATGAATCAATAATCAGAATAATTAACACAAATTAACCATGTGTCCATGTTTATATTTAAAAAAGTTAGAGAGGCTAGATACTAGATGATAAATGACCAGTATGTCATGGGTTAAGAGAAATACTAGATACTCTAGAGACTAGTGAAGTTTACAATGGTATATAGAATTATACTACAGTTTATATGTAGTAACTATGACATACTACTGTGTATTGTGGTGTGATTTACAAAATGACTGCCTATGTCTAACTAGTAATAATAAATAATAATACTGATGATTAATATTTTGTTTGTAACAAAATTTGTTGACACTGGTTGAAAAGAAAATTTATTATAGTTCATGTCATTCCTTCAACCTGTTCCACAACTGTTAGTATTTTAATAGTTCATCTCAAGTAGATTAACCAAAACAAAAAATATATTATAATAATGTACGTTCGATACATGATTTCTTGATTAGACCTGGTTAAGACTAATAATACTATAATTAAGTATAATTAGCAGAAGACAAATTCGGATAGCCACTCACCCCTCGAAGAGCATTTGTAAAAATTCCTTTCCATTTTGATGAGCTTTCCTGTGGTAGCAAAAGATGTGATGGGTTGTCTCCTGTAGAAAATTGTGCATACATATCGCCAGCCTAAAGCGGTTGACAGTGAGTAACACTCAATGCCAATGATAGACACAATTTATGAGACTTTTTCCAAAAGACCAGCCATGATGTTTATCATACAAGGGACATAACCTTGTCCTAGTATTTATGTCACATATTTCATCAATTTGCTCAAAGTACGATAATGTATACTAATAAAAGACTCTGTTAAACAGCAGAGTTGCTTGGAACGATAATTAAATCATGACAGCACAGCTGTAATTAACACAAAGTCTCCAGAGAACGTCCTGTTTACACATTATTATTGGTCAAATTTCCGCATTGAATTGATTGTCGGAAGCAGCTGAGTAGATATTGACGCATGCGCCCTCACTTAACATTGTTTATAAAAGTTGAAGGAACAGCTAATGTTATTGCCCAAATGTCATAACTACGTGAAATAATATAGACATGTCAATAATGTAAACATAGCAGAAGATGTATAAATTCGACTGTAAGAAATAATGGACAAAAGCTCAACTAAAAGTTAGTTAATCGTCGGATTATCATCACTGCAAACTGGACACGTCTATAGTTGATCCGATATCACCCTGAGTGTAGGCCCTATCCGCCATTACACTTTGCTGACAGTGCCAGTCCTCTGCTGGTTGACTATCATTCTTCTTCGCCCTCCAAAAATTCATTTATATCAACACCGCATTTCAAATCATGTTCTTTAATCTTGGCCATCAAAAAGGAATAATCATCCACACTTTTCTCACTGTCACGTGCTATATCTCTTATGTCAACCAGAACAATGAAGTACTTGGGGATGTTGGACCGAAGTCTGAGTTTCAAAGATCATGTTCACCACATCATTGTAAAGGCTTATAAAGGTCTTGCAGCTATGAAAGTTATGGCTGCTGCTCAATGTGAACAGAGGCTGCTATTTTTGCTGTATCCGGGATTGGTGGTGGCGGTGGTAGAGTACGCACTGGCAATTCTGACAGTCAGACTCAAACAGAAGGATTGGATATAATCCAGAATGAGGCAGTGCGAATCATTTTGGGGTGTACGAGAGATACGTCAGCACGGCTATAGTGATTCCCACTTGATTGCCCAACTGCAGAGCAAAGAATACAAATGTGCAGGGCGCGGGACTACCTACAAATCACCGCTGATAAAGAGCACCCTCTACACCCAGAAATTATCAAAGTTAAAGGCAGTGACTTAAGATAGGAAAGTTGTGGATGGGGCGCGCAGAGGACGTTATACAGATCGTGTGCAAATTGGAGGATGAATGGAGTCTGGCGCCCTCAGATTGTCCGACAGCCTTCGAAGGATTCTTCTTCTTCTTCTTTCCTTCCTCTTTTACCCTTTACGGGTGTCGATGGAGATACAATGTTCTTGTTCTCGCTTTTGTGGCAGCTTCAGATAATGTTATTTGGTGTTCGGGTGTTCGTGTAATGTCTCTTTGATGTTGTCGATCCAGCGTACTCTAGGTCTACCCTTGACTCTTCTTTCTGCCTCTCCTCTCTTCGTATATGCTTTATAAACTAATGAATCACACGGCATTCTTTCCAGATGACCAAACCATGGTATCTGTTGGTTTTGTATGTATTGTAGAATTGATATCAAAATTTGCCAAGCACTTCCGCAGCCCATCTCTATTCTCGGTGTAAAATGCATTAGTGAGGTATACAAATGTTGTGAAAAGTTCACTTTGGTGTTCTTGGATATTTTCTTGGAGTTGACGGGCAGCAAAGATCATGTCCATTGTCCCGCAACCAGAATGAAATCCGCACTGACTTTCAGACAGAAGATCATTCGATGAGTGTCTGTGTAAGTCGGTTCAGCATTACACGAGCTAGTATTTTACGAGCTATGGATAGCAACAATATCCATCAGTGGTTGTCACAGGACTGTTTCTTTCCCTTGTCTTTATATAGGTGGACAATTGAGACATCTTTCAGGTTTTTAGATGTAGAGTTCCTGAGCCTCAGCGCGTAATAAAGATCTTGGTAAACTTCTGGACAAGCACCTCTTCTAATACCTTATAGATGTCTGCTGGGATGGCATCCATATCAGGAGCTTTTCCATGTGGCATTTGCTCAACGGCAGTCTGTACTTCTTGATTTGTTGGTGATATGTCAAGCTCTTCTCTTATGTTGTGTTGTGGCCATCGATCTATTGCTTCTTCGCTGTAGGCTGATGGCTTATTTAATATTGCTTCGAAATGTTGTGCCTGTCGGTTTATAATCTTTTTTTTTCCTGTAAGCAGGGCTGACTCATTTGCGTTAAGCAAGGGCAGTGATCCTGCAGAACTTGGGCCATATATTATTCTCAATGCTTTCGTAGAATCGCTTGTAGTCTCTCCTGTCCGTGAAATTCTGGATCTCGTTGGCTTTTTGTTGCAATTACATATCATGCATCTCCCTTAGCTTTTGTTGGCATATGCTCGGGCTCTGATGTATAAATATTTTTTTTTTAGGTGAAGAGTGATCATCTTGAAGATTTCTAAAGGCACTGTTCTTCTAGCAGAGTGATAATTTCTATGTCATCGAACCTGTCTTGGTTTTTGTGCTTCTTCAGACCTAAATATTCTTTAGCGGTAGCATAAAGGGTGTTTGAGAAGGATTCACATCCATTCAAAACATTAATATCTTCCAGATTCAAGTCTATTAGCTTTGTGTCCATGTCCTGGGAGAGGCTCATTGCTGTACTGAGGTTTTTTCCCCAGTTTCCAATCGCTTCATTACTGTATATCCTTGTGGACGCCTCTTTCGCATGATCTAAAAATTGAATTTGGACTATCATTCTATGGTCAGTCCAGCATTCTACACCACATATGGCTCTAGTTATACGTAGTCTCTCATATCCCTTGTCCTGGTGAAGACATAATCTATCACGTGTCACTGTTTAGAGCGTGGATGCAACCATGATGTCTTCTTGCGTGTAGCCATTCAAAAGACTGTGTTGGTGATAGTGAGATCATGCATGGAAAACAGTATCAATAGGCGTAACCCATTGCTATTGCATTTACTTATCTCATGCTTTCATAGGACTCCATGTCAGGACTGATGATCATTTCCAACTCTTTGCTTTGATGTCACCCAGAACGATAAGTTTGCTTGATTTTGGCGTATATATCACTTAATCAAGTTCCTTTTTTTTTTTTTTTTAAGTCATCTTGGTTTGTCATTCTCGGAGCATAGACGCCAATTAGAGTTGTAAACTTCTTCTTTCCCACTTGTATGCGTAGTGTCATGAGATGGTCGCTTTGAACCCTGGGAAGACTTGGGAGCCTTAGTGCAAGGTCGGCTCTAACTGCAAATCCAACTGATTCCCGTCGCTGAGCTTTTGCGACCACTCCGTAAAATTGTGTGCCTTCCTCTTTCTGTAAAGTGGCCTTCATCCGGTAATCTCGTTTCGCTCAGTGCTATAATGTCGAGCGTATATCTGGCAGATTCCTTTGCAACTAGCGCTGTTCTTTCCGGTCTGTTTGCGGATGTTATATCAATGAGTGTGCGGACATTCCACGTTCTACACAATTGGGGTCTTTGTTACCTCTAATATTTTATGGTAGTGTGTCCTGATATAACCTAATTGTACTTTGTCCGCTGGTTGAAAGGGGCACGCCTCTCCAAAAGAGAGGCACACTAATTAGCTACATACCATTCCACGTTTCCATTAATAGTGGTTTCATAATATTTTATTGTGTTTCGACCGCAGTGGTTAGGAACCCGCCAGCCGCGGTATACTGGCCAGGTTACGTTAGGTGGACTATTTTTTTTAGAAATGGGGGTGAGCAGAGCTATCCTGAATAGGTCTGCTCGGTCGATCAGAGGGCTTCCGAATCCCATTTCTGCCTCCGTTTAAACAAGAAGTGACCCGTTGCCCTGATCCGCCTGTGTGCAGGGTTGTGATTGCAGCTTGAGTATTCCACACCTTCTGGTTCACCACAGGGCTTTTTGTTTTGCAAGTTGATGAAGATAGTTGAGTAATTACTAGCGCTGAATTTTGTTTAAAGTATGGAGGAGTATATTCGTCGACCACACTCTCTCTTCCTGATCTAACAGTGTTCCAGTGGCAAGATAAATCAAGACGACTGGAGATGTACCATGATGCAGTGGATGACCAGAGTTTTCTACGCAAAGCTTTTTTCGTTCCACAACGCTCTGCTGGCAAGTGCCTTCCAACTCGTTGAACATCAGATGTTTCATCAGGGCTGTCCACCATTCCAGGCTTGGGCAGACATGACCTGTGTTTACCTCTGAGCCGAAGTTCCTCGGTTAACGTCACCTGGTTTGGTCGGCCTGTCAACGCCGTTACCGGGGTGTTGTCGCTGCCGCATGCTGGCAACTACTGGGTGCCACAAGATTACTCTAAGCTGAGAATGCATAGAGTGGAGTAATGGAAAAGTAGAT
Source organism: Meghimatium bilineatum (assembly GCA_034231615.1). Classification (NCBI taxonomy): domain Eukaryota; kingdom Metazoa; phylum Mollusca; class Gastropoda; order Stylommatophora; family Philomycidae; genus Meghimatium; species Meghimatium bilineatum. The sequence continues at coordinate 61,953,379 of CM067322.1, read as the reverse complement.
CTTGTTATTGTGGAAATTCTCTATAAAGCATCCTTTATAACAAATTTCCCTATTTAACACTTCAAAATCATATTAGGCTCATATATTATATTATATTTATGTTTTTATTTTATTTGTTCATGTTATATTTGTTTCGAAATTAAATTATAGGGTCTATTTGTTTGCAATATTTTTTCTTTATTGTTTATACCGCATATGGCGAATTTGTATAATTATTTAGGCCTAAACTTGCTAAACAGCATGATTCTTTCCAGAAAAGTGCTATATTTTGGTCATATCAAACGCCAGGACAGCCTAGAGACGACCATAATTGAGGGGATGATGCCAGAGAGACGAACAAGAGGCAAACCAAGATGGACGCAAGACATCAAAGACCACCTGAATATGACAGTAACAGAAGCAGGAAGACTGGCTCAAGATCGACAGAAGTCTCGAAAGGCTGTGATGACTGTTACATCCTCTTCATGATAGGCTACCAGATGATGACATAGGCCTACATATTTTGTCTGGCTGGACCAAGTTGTTATAAGGTCTAATGGGATAACACTGTACCAATATACTAATTAGATGAAAGCTGATAATGTAGGATTATAATGTAGGATAATGCCACAGTAATCACGAGAATTATACATAGTGCAGGCAGCAGAGTCATCGCCAAACACAATGAGAATATAGAATAACTACTTCCAGCATGAGAATGGAGGTTATGGTTATTACATGTAAATTCAGGAACAGTGTAATGAAGTTCTGCTAATCACACAAGACACACATAATAATAACACACACAAATAGACCAAAAGGCATTTATCAAGACAAACATTAAAACATATAACAGAAAACGGACAGTAATGATATGGACGTTCATATTGGCATGTGTATTGTAGGTTAACCGGAAGAGGTGAAACGAAACTGGCAGAGGAATATCGAAAAACGACTTCGTAAATGTGACACGAACCAAATTGAAATTATGGAACAACTAGAATCATCCACGAGACAGACGCTTATTGATGTCTTAGGGTTTAAGAGTGCCATATTGGTAAATGTAGCAGTTCTCAAGCGCAAGACTGGTCAGGTCGTCAGAGAAGCACGAATTAATAGCCGTAACCGAAATATCCTGGGCGCCCTGATGGCCCGTGCCATTGAAGTGGCCTTTCACAGAACACTTCCCGCGTCTTGGGATCAGAATGGAGAAGAGGAAGGTGACGGAGCAGGACATGACGAGTCGCAGCGCTATGGTGGTGGACTGACGAATCGCAGAGCTATGGTGGTGGACAGTGAGAACAAGCTTGACTCTGCCAGAAGAGGAAGATTCCGTGTGTAAATGATGGTGTCCTGACGAGAAATCCGTCATCTCGTAGGCTTTCTCGAATCTACAAGAGCACCGGGGACGAAGAAGTTGGGATAATGGAAGGGAATCCCGACAACCAGAGGGATGAGATGAGGTGTATAGAAGAAAACTATGGACATCAGTCTGTTTGTAGTGTACCAATGTGCTGAGACAGAAGGGATGGATAGTGATGGGTATGTCCAGAAAGTTCATATCGGAGGTGGAGATATCCGATGTGAACTTGGCGGCCAAGTGAAAATTGTCAATGAATTGTATGAAGCGTGCCGGTCAGCTTCAGAAATGAAAGTGATGCCGATCCCATCATCGATGTACCTATGGAACACCGATGGGAAGGGCCCCCCCACCCCCCCAATAGGATTCCCATACCTGGTGGTGTTAAAGGTGGCCCATGAACAAGCAGGCATAGCCATGTCACATCTTAGTGTTTATGTTGACCCCACTGATTTGGTTAAAGAAGTGTCCATAGAACTCAAAGGAATTGAATGTGAGCACGAGTTCGGCAAGACGAATGAAGGTAGACACAGAGGGACATGAAGGTGCTGGTCGAGGAAGAACTTCACTGCCTTGAGACCCTCTGAGTGTGGTATGGAGGTATAAAGGGAGCAGACATCGAGCAAAAAGAGACGATAGATGTGAGCATGAGACAGTGAAATAAAGGCAAAGATAGACAGGGCATGGTTAGTGTCTTTCAGGAATGTGTTACTCCACTAATGGTTGGAAGACACTATTCAGGAAATCAGAAATGTGTTCAGTAGGACATGAACACGCAGAAACAATGGGTATGCCCGGGTTGGAAGGTTTGTGGATTTTGGGCAGCATATGAATGCAGGTTATGGTTATTGCTACGGCTCTTCAATGCTTCTGATACAATGTACTAGACTACGCCTGTTTGCTTAGACTCACTACCAAGTTAATGAGATACTTGAGGTTGAATGTTACTCCAGATATTAGGATTTAACAATAAAGAAGCCAACACAGAAAATGAACACAGAAAGTAAAAATGAATGTGAAAACTGACCATATAACCTTCATTGCATTATACCTATCATCTCCCACAAACAAATACAAAGAGCTATCGATGCCCTAACCTTATGGGCAAATAGATGGTGTGTCAGCATTAACACAGATAAGTGCAGCACTACACTCTTTACCCTCTCACCAAAACAAAAAGCCGGTCATATCAAGATAGACGGAGAGCTCTTGAAAGAAGACAAACAACCAACATACCTCGGAATTACTTTTGATGATAAGCTGACATGGAAGCAGCACATAAACAAAGCAACAACAAAAGCCAGGAGGAAGTTAGCTATCCTGAGAAAACTAAGTGGAACCACATGGGGAGCCAGTGGGAATATACTCAGTAAAGTTTACCAGCAAGGCATAAGACCACACCTGGAATATGGTTCAGCTGCGTGGTGTCCTGCATCAAACACCACATTACAAGATCTAGATAAAGTGCAAAACCAGGCACTTAGAATAATGTTGGGAGCAATGAAATCAACACCCATAGCAGAGATGCAGAAAATGGGAAGAATGCAAACACTTGGCGAACGCAGAGACACAAAAGTACTAATTCAAGCGGAAAAGTTTCAGTGTATGCCAAGTCATCCAATGAAGGAAAGATTCCAAAACCTAGCAATGGGGCGACTGAAAAGAAGCAGCTTTATCCATCAAGCTAAACGACTCAGTAGACAACTTACAGACCTACCTGAAGTTGACAGCCCCTTAAGGTCTGTACCAGAACAAACCCCATGGAGTGAAAGGCATGGAATGCCAATATACATTCAGACCCATGTGAAAGGAATACTAAGCGAGGAAGAACAGAACAGTGTGCAGCGGAGGACAGTCACCCTCAGTTTCCTGGACGAGGAATATCCACAAGATATATGGGTCAGAGTATACACAGATGGGTCAGCACAGAATGCTGTGAGGAATGGAGGTGCAGGTGTATATATAGAATATCCACACAAGCCTAGAGATACAATCAGAACACCGACAGGAAAATTCTGCAATAATTATGATGCAGAAATCCAGGCAATTACTGTGGCAGCTAAAAAACTGCTGAACTCCAACTCTGACCTACAGCCTGTGGTATTCCTGACAGATGCAAGGTCAGTGCTTCAAGCTCTCCAGTCTGGAAAACTAACAGACTTGAAAAAACTACTTAGCGAATTGTCTTACCAGTATAGGGTAACCATGCAGTGGATACCCTCTCACTGTGGAATACCAGGAAATGAAAAAGCAGATCAACTGGCTAAGGAAGGTGCTGCCGAAGATCAACCAGATATACCAATCACCTACCATCAGAAAAAACAGATGATCAAGTCAATAAGAAAGCCACAAACACCAACACAAGATGACTATCACATTATGAACAGATCAGAACAAGTTATAATTCTACGTCTCAGAACAGGACACAACCGACTCCGCAGTCACATGTATACAAAGTTCAAGATTGGCAACACGGCCATGTGTACATGTGGACAGGCAGTACAGAGTGCCAAACATATACTTCAAGAGTGTTCTGAGCATGAAACGCTGAGGCAGACATATTGGCCAGAGGAAACAACACTGGAATCAAAGCTCTATGGGACACTGTATGAACTACAAAAGACAGTGAGTTTTATTAAGGAGACAAAATTGCAGATATAGACATGTTTCAAGTGAACGAAAGAAGAAGAAGAATCTCCCACATAATTGTGGATAATAAAACTATTTTGATTTGCACAACAAAGTTTGAAGTGTAAATGTAACTCATGATCATTAGTGCTCATGAGCACTTTTTAACTTGCATGACATGAGCACAAGATATTATGAGAGAGCCAAGGTGCTTATAAGCACCGTGTTGAGAGTGTTTGGCCAAGACAAACATGCAACAATTGTGAACTATTTTTACAAAGTTGTCACACAGCAATCTTAAACATAGTTTCTACAAAGTTGTCACACAGTAATTTTAAAGTTTCTACAAATTTATCACACAGCAATCTTAAAGTTTCTACAAAATTCTATGTGAGAAGTCTTTGTGTATATTTTTAACATATGTGTGTGCTAGCACACATGTGTGTATTTGTCTTTCATTATGATATAGATGTTTTGGTATGTATATGTGTATATATTGGCCTTAAGGACATTTGTGAAATATATGTATGTTTTTGCATGTTGTATTTTTGTTGTGAACATTTTCTTTATTTATTGTCTCTGTTCTATCTGTGGTATTGACGCTGTCTTGGTCTATTTGTTCATTCTTGTGCTTGCAGTTTGTGTGTTGTGTTGTCTTTTGTGCTTGGTTCGGTTACAGTATTTTCTTGTACTTCAATTTATGGAATAGTTGTTGATGGCTCATTTTTGTGCCTTTGATGTGGATTTTGTTTTGGTCTATCATTACGTCTGTTGGATCAATCTTATATTTATTGTGGACATGCAGTCCTCTTCTATTATGTCGCTCTCTCTCATGTTGAATGTTGTTCTGGTTTAATGTCTTAATTTTGTTATGGTGACCACAGTTTTATATTGAACATACAACACAAATTGATTAATTTACTGCCTTTCTTTGGGGGTGGACAAACATGTAGGGTCTGTGCTGGAAGCTCTGCTTACAGGATGAAGTTTTTTTTGTTATACCAACCACATAACCTCACACATCCAAGTGCAGTTGATTGCCATGGAAGCTACTGTCAAACTGATAGTACGCCTCTAGCATAAAGGCTTCATAGAAACACTTACATATGGTACCCTTGTTTCAAACAAAACTTGCTATGAGAACGACAGAGTACTTGGTGGTATAACCAGATCTCTCTTTTCTGGTCTACCATACTTTCTTGTCTTATCTCGATGACCACACTAAGGATCCTGAATGGTGATAAGAAAAATCTCTACTTTGAGTGGATCGGGGCCCTGCCTATTGTCCCAGCTGCAGCAAATGTCTTGCAAGCTGACATTGCACCAACAGTCAGAATGTTCTAATCAGAGATATTGGAAGCAAGGTCAAGAAAACCCATGAGGGATCTGGAAACTAGTTAGGGAGAATCGTGAAGGCATAGGATGAAGGATGTGACACAGTCACAGCAAATACTCAGCCACAAAATGAAGGATCAAGACCTGCCTCTTGAGAGCTTGTGACCAGTGGGGAATGAATCTATGTGAACCCAACCGGAATCCTCAAAACCAAAGCTGTTATCTTAGAGACTTCATGAGGGCATTTGACCACACAACCAGTTTCAGATAGAGGAAGACATTTGCATGTCAATCTTTGAGATTATGTCTGCAGCAAACAACAAAAACCAACAATGCTATTAAAACAAAATCTATAATACGAGCTTGGGTGTCACCTCGGTTACCAAGGCCCACTAACAAGAGATCACTCTCTTGCAAAAAGTCAGCGATGGGGGAACCTAAATATCCTACAAATCAATATAGCAGGTATACAAAACAAGATCACAGAAGTAACAAAAACATTACATGAATACAACGCACAGGTAACCCTGCTTCAGGAAACAATACTACCTAGGAAAGAAATCAACATAATGGGCTACGCACAGTACAAATGTAAATGTCTGAAGTGTCAGAGCATTATAACATTAATCAGAAATGATGTTCAGACCACTGTAACCAACAGCCATGAAGGAGATATAGATCACCAGAGAATAAAAATATAGGACAAAAACACTTGGTATACACTGCACAATATTTACTGTCCCCCAACATCATCAATAAGTTTGCCAGAATTTGAACCCATTACTAAAGAAAACCATCATTGCTGGTGACTTTAATGCACACATTCCAACACTTGGCTACAAACATTATAACAACAGAGGACTTGAGAATGAAGATGTGCAATAGTTACAACCTAATCCTACTACAGACCTTGGAGATTCCACCAATACTCTTACACAGGGTACACAATTGGACCAGCCGACCCGATCTAACATTTGTTTCAGCTGACATAGCAGAAAAACAGCACCATCAGAAACAACACCAAGGAAATTTGGCTGAACAGATGGTTGGTTGAAATGTATTTAATGAAATGACACAGTCAAAGGACAATGACACCATAAATAAACTCTGCAGGAGAAATCAATCCCTTTTCTGTGAATTACGAACAGACATGCAAGAGTCAAAAGCCATTTAAACAGTATCAAACCCAAGAAACTGCCCATTTGTAGACATTGCTCTCAACAAAACAGTAAAATACTTCCTTTTTAACTGCACTTACCTTTCAACTGCCAAGAAAATGCTTTTACAGACACCCTTAACAATCATTAACTTACTGTATGGATCACTAAGTCAACTTCAGAAGATGTGCACTTTAAAAACAATGTTATTATGCTGACAAGTTGGATATTGACAACACTTCCTTCTTTTACTGTGGCTGTTTTTTATTAGTTTCTTAGAGATTTTTGAAATTAACATTTTTCTGGTATTATTTATTGTTTTATTATTATATGTTTGGTCAGATGAAGATTTTATGATCAAAATATCAACTGTTTTCGTCTTTATTCTTTTTATTATAGTTATTGTTATGATCTTTTTATTTGTAATTTTAGGTATTTATTACACATATTTACTTGTTCAATATAATTACAAGATCTTTAAGCTCAGAACAAGACACTGTAGAAAGCTCACTTTTATAGTATGGGTCTCAGAGACTCTTCTTCTGTGACAGTGGAACGCTCATGTGCACAACTAAAGTATGTCCGACAGGACTATGGTGACCGTGCCAGCTAAATAATGAAATTTTAGACTATAGAAACAAGGAACAACTTTGCAGGACAAATTGTGGCAGTCTAGCAATGATCTCAAGTTCACTGTCATGACCAATGTGTAATAGATACAAAACTGTACTGTAATTTAAATTGATCCCTGCAGAAGTTACATAAATCACCAAGAAATTTGTGTTCTTTTGGCAGTATGTTCCTGTAAAAACTAAATTTTCATAATATGTACAACCCTGGTTAATTACCTCCTTTGATATACTTATCACTGTGCAGTATTCTTTCTTTCTCAACAAGGGATCTAGTTTTTTCACATAGATGCATGTTATAATATTGAGACATTTAATGGGGTTCTCACCTTATTATATGTAATAAAATATATATAATTATATGTAATAAAACAGTAAATTATATACAATACTAAATTCTCATGGTTTCAATGAATTTGAACTCATCCATATATCCAATATCTAGAGTAGGCAACTGTATATCAAGCATATTTAATTCAGCAGTATTTTGGTTACATTACCTGTACACAGAAAATCATTATGTGTGTAAACATTATCAACAGAAACATGCACTATGACATCAAAAATATTTATCAACTATATATATTTGAACAATATATTGAAAACATATGCCATCTCAACATTATCATATTATCAGTACAGCTGTTAGAATTAACAGTAAATGATTTTACAGCATTCCATAGATAATGTAACACCAATTTATAACAAGTTTAATTTTTTTATACTAATATAAAATTTGAGCATGAGAAGACAAAATAATATTCTTGCTTTCTTTTAGATAATCATACAGAATTGGTTTTTAAATCAAATAGGTCTATCAGGATAGGGACAAACAAACATATAATAGAACAACAAAGGCAAATGAAGATTGCATGGCACTCTCCATATAAGCTGCTACAGAAAGCAAACATATATCATTCATCAAGAAAAAAAACAAAAAATGTTTTTATTCAGATTTGGTTCTTTGACAACTGGAAAAAGTTGGCTAAAGCATATGTCATATGGAGAACAAGCCTGCACAGTAGTGCTAGAAAATTTGAGAACTCAATACTAAATAGAGCAGAAGAACGAAGGCTCAGATGGAAGGAGCAACAATCTAGTGATGAAATTTTCCCATGCTTCACCTGCAACAGACCAAATCAATCCTATAATAGCAGATTTAGCCATAAGACATCAGATTAATGTCGGATCAACTCCATTTGATATAAGCTTGCTTAAGACTGCTCTGTCAAGACAAATAAGGGCACATAAAGTTATGTTCAATTCCAATTTTGACATCTTTTTCTTTTCTGTCTCTATATGTTTATGATTCTATTTTGGACATTCTTGAAATAACTCAAATGGAAAGCATTCAAACATTAAACAGTTCTCAACTTTGTGGAATTGGTCACATTGTCCATTGACAGATGAATGTCTTCTATAGAGACTGTTCTATGGTAAACTGTGTGCAGGTAAGCATTCAAATGGAGGCCACAAGTAATGTTTTAAAGACTACTTGAAGACATCTCTTAAGCACTGCAGGAATGACCCAAACTTTTGGGATACCACAGCTCATGGCTGTTCAGACTGGAACAGTCAGATCAGTGAGAGTATTAAAAGTTTTATGCAGGGTAAACACTGCAGGCAATTAGAAAGAGACAAAAACAAAAGGATATATTTGACTGTTTTCCTTTTGCTACAAAAGTCCTTTCAGAGCCTGGATTGGACATTAGTCATCTGAGAACCCACAAACAATGAAAACAAACTTTACCCTTCTTAATGCTCATCTTTGATTGTGAAGGAGGAACAACATCATCGTCATGATTCTATTTGGTTTCTTGTACCAAGTTCTTTCTGAAGGATGAATTTGTAGTATTGCCAGCATTACCTGTCAACTTTAACATTTTCCTATTCAAATCTAATGGAATTGTTCTAATAGAGAAATCTCAAAACATGTGAATGTTCATTTATTGAAAAGAACTAATGCATAGGGAATTATCTAGAACAAAAAAATATAATTTCCTATAAAATTTGAAGTTTATATGCATACATTATTGCATATTCTCTATTCAATCATTATACAATAATGGATAGAAAATAATCTAGAATTCTTATGAATTAAATAAAACGTATGCAATAAAATTTGTTTACAGTTTTAAATTAATATGTTGCACACCTTTAATGCAATCAACACTAAATAACTTATAGTACAGCTATCATTTTTAATGTCCTTGAACTGGATGAGTGTGCAGAGGACAAATCATCACCGTATCCTTAGTGACTTGATGAGCATGAACAAAAAAATACAAATAGGTCGCATTTGAGAACAGTGGTTTGAAGGTAGTTGAGAGTTAAGTTGGAATGTGTGACATTTATTTTCATGCTGTGTCATGTGGGTGTTCAGAGCAATGAGAGAGCAGATTAACTGGCTTGCACTGCCACTATACAATAGAAAAGCATTGGATTGTGCACATATTTTGAACCAATTATGAAAAACAACATGGACAAATGAAATTAATGAGGGTGAATTTCCATATCCAGAAACCATGCAGAAACTGGGCTTGAAATGTGGCGTTGCATTAGAAATTAGTATTACTGTGGGATTAGAAGAATGTTTGTCAACTAACAAAAACTCAGAACTGTCCGTCATCATATAATGGTGGATATAAATGTTAAGTTTATTGGAATATCTTCTGGAGAAATCCAGTCACAATGCATGTAAACTGGTAATGACTCACTAGCGATTTTGACCACAATGCCTACAGTGATAATTTCTTACCCAGAACACTTTCCCACATAATAAGGTTCTGTGGTTTCACATAATACAGTGTTAGGAAACACGACTATAACTTTGTTACAACTGATCCTCTCTGACAAGAAAATCTCATATCCTGATTAGAATGCAACATGAAGAATTGAGTCTTCTGTGTTGAATAAATATATCTGCAGAATACTCCCACAAAAAGAAAGGAAACCAGAGAAAGAGACCTCCTACTTCTCGTAGTTTGAACAACAATTAGTAATGCCAAAAGCAAGCAACTATAATAAAACCAATAACCAATAAAATCCACCCAGAAGATAAACAATAAAAGGTAATCTGCTGCAAAACTGTATAAAAATAGAACTTACGTACAACACTGGTAATATAGTCTTAATGGATGATGACTAACACACTACACTGTAGAATAATACAAATAACGGTACACAATTGGCATTTCGACCAAAAGACCTTAATCAAGATAACAAACACATTACATCAAAAGACAACAAGTAGGAATGTGTCATGTACTGAATACAATTATGTACTGTTGTGTATTCTTTCATGTTAGCATCCGACAGTGATAGTGTGTTAGTCTTTGTCCACTAAGACTACATTAACTGTGTTCTATGTAAGTACTATTCCCAGAAGATAAAATCTCATAGAAAATCCTTCCATGTGCACTACATCCAATGTCTTTTAATAATATACCATCATCATCGATTATTACTATATAATGACTTCATTGATACAGTATCAGTCTTAAAATAATGATTCATTAGTGATGCTGAAATTCCTTACTTCCCTCAACTAAGGATACCATAAATGGCGTGTAAAACTATTTGCTACTGAAACCAATATTCTAAGAATGGATAAATGCTATTGGATGCAGTGAAAAAAAGGTATCATCATCATCTCAATATTCTTTCCGTTGTATACTTCTTCTTCTTCTGCGTTCGCTCTCAAATAACCACAATGAATATTTCGTGTGATTTCCACTACCAGGGAGCGTGAAGTACGTTGTGCTGCAAGTTCCACAGTAAAACTGTGATTATTTGCACCCCGGCTGGCCACCTGTGGTCAGGACGTCCGAGGTCCAGCACATCCATTTTCGTCATTTCTTTATTTCAGGTCTGGTCCCTAGTCTCTGACAGCCTGTGTATCTGTCGCCGGGCACGCTAGTGTGTAGTGCCTCTTCGCCAAGACGATTGTCGAGCGCGTCTATCTGGCACGAGGTGCTCCACCGTCTATAAACCCATCTCGTGCAATTGGGCGAACTCTGCCTGTGTCCATCGGGTACTGAACCTTTTCTCATCTGAGAGCCTGGTTCCGTATGAGGAAGAACTTGCCAGATTAGTTGGACCCTGGCTCGTTCGCCCTCCTACCTGAGGCGTCGTTCACAGACATCGTGAACCCCTCGCACAAGTTTGAGAGCAAGGCGTTCTTGAGCTGAGCGACCTTGTCCCAATAGCGTCTGAGCCCATCAGGTACTGAACCCTTTCTCTCTGCAAGCGTATTACCTGTATAGGAAAGCTTGACAATAGAGTTGGGCCAGGGCTTCTTCTTCTTCTTTCGTTCACTTGAAACATGTCTATATCTGTAATTCTGTCTCCTTAATAAAACTCACTGTCTTTTGTAGTTCATACAGTGTCCCATAGAGCTTTGATTCCAGTGTTGTTTCCTCTGGCCAATATGTCTGCCTCAGCGTTTTATGCTCAGAACACTCTTGAAGTATATGTTTGGCACTCTGTGCTGCCTGTCCACATGTACACATGGCCGTGTTGCCAATCTTGAACTTTGTATACATGTGACTGCGGAGTCGGTTGTGTCCTGTTCTGAGACGTAGAATTATAACTTGTTCTGATCTGTTCATATTGTGATAGTCATCTTGTGTTGGTGTTTGTGGCTTTCTTATTGACTTTATCATCTGTTTTTTCTGATGGTAGGTGATTGGTATATCTGGTTGGTCTTCGGCAGCACCTTCCTTAGCCAGTTGGTCTGCTTTTTCATTTCCTGGTATTCCACAGTGAGAGGGTATCCACTGCATGGTTACCCTATACTGGTAAGACAATTCGCTAAGTAGTTTTTTTAAGTCTGTTAGTTTTCCAGACTGGAGAGCTTGAAGCACTGACCTTGCATCTGTCAGGAATACCACAGGCTGTAGGTCAGAGTTGGAGTTCAGCAGTTTTTTAGCTGCTACACTAATTGCCTGGATTTCTGCATCATAATTATTGCAGAATTTTCCTGTCGGTGTTCTGATTGTATCTCTAGGCTTGTGTGGATATTCTATATATACACCTGCACCTCCATTCCTCACAGCATTCTGTGCTGACCCATCTGTGTACACTCTGACCCATATATCTTGTGGATATTCCTCATCCAGGAAACTGAGGGTGACTGTCATTCGCTGCACACTGTTCTGTTCGTCCTCGCTTAGTATTCCTTTCACATGGGTCTGAATGTATATTGGCATTCCATGGCTTTCACTCCACGGGGTTTGCTCTGGTACAGACCTTAAGGGGCTGTCAACTTCAGGTAGGTCTGTAAGTTGTCTACGGAGTCGTTTAGCTTGATGGATAAAGCTGCTCCTTTTCAGTCGTCCCATTGCTAGATTTTGGAATCTTTCCTTCATTGGATGACTTGGCATACACTGAAACTTTTCTGCTTGAATTAGTACTTTTGTGTCTCTGCGTTCGCCAAGTGTTTGCATTCTTCCCATTTTCTGCATCTCTGCTATGGGTGTTGATTTCATTGCTCCCAACATTATTCTAAGTGCCTGGTTTTGCACTTTATCTAGATCTTGCAATGTGGTGTTTGATGCAGGACACCACGCAGCTGAACCGTATTCCAGGTGTGGTCTTATGCCTTGCTGGTAAACTTTACTGAGTATATTTCCACTGGCTCCCCATGTGGTTCCACTTAGTTTTCTCAGGATAGCTAACTTCCTCCTGGCTTTTGTTGTTGCTTTGTTTATGTGCTGCTTCCATGTCAGCTTATCATCAAAAGTAACTCCGAGGTATGTGGGTTGTTTGTCTTCTTTCAAGAGCTCTCCATCTATCTTGATTTGACCAGCTTTTTGTTTTGGTGAGAGGGTAAAGAGTGTAGTGCTGCACTTATCTGTGTTAATGCTGACGCACCATCTATTAGCCCATAAGGTTAGGGCATCGATAGCTCTTTGTATTTGTTTAGTGGCCACTGTTGCATGTTCTTCCGTGCACCAGATCACCAGGTCGTCAGCATACATTGCCACTTTGACCCCGTGTGGTAGTTCAGCAACTAAGTCATTGATGTAAACCAAGAAAAGTGTGGGTGACAGGACTCCTCCCTGGGGGACTCCATGACGCAGTAGAACTTTCTTGCTCTTGTGACCATCTAATTGTACCCTGGCTCTTCTATTATGCAGGTATGCTTTTACCCATTTGTACATTCTTGAGCTAACCCTGCAATTTCGCAATTTCTTTAGGAGCCCTTCTTTCCAGACCTTATCAAATGCTTTCCTGAGGTCTATCGATGCTGCTAGTACCAGTTTCTTTTCTTGGAAGGCATCCTCAATCTCTTGGGAGAGGTAGGTTGCCTGATCTTCAGTAGAGTAGCACTGTCTAAAACCTGCTTGCTGTGATACCAGAAGGTTTTCACTTTCAAGGTACCACTGCATCCTAAGATTGATAATGCGTTCCATTGTTTTACATAGACAGCTTGTGAGGCTGATGGGCCTGTAGTTGGAGACTGTGTTGCCATCTTTTCCTGATTTGAGGAGTGGTATCATTATTGCTTCTCTCCACGCCTGTGGTACATTACCTGTGGACCAGCTTGTGTTAAAGATCTGCAGTAGCTTTGCTCTTGCTGCACTTCCCAGGTTTCTAATCATTTCATTGGACACTCCATCAGCTCCAGGGGACTTTTTCATTTTCAATTTGGATATTGCATGCTCCAGTTCTCTCATTGTGATTGGTGCCTCCATGACTTCAGGTATAGGTTCACCTTGTCCAATGTTTTGCTGGTTCTCTCGAACCTCCTGTTGTTTGTCTGGGCTGACTTTGACGTTATTGTCTTCTGCAAAGGAATCTGCAAAGTAATCAGCTGCATGTTTACCTGTTAAAATGTTTCTATCTTTATAAAGTGTGATCCTGGTATTTCTCCCTGTACCTTCATCATTTAGTTGTTTTACAAGTTTCCATAATTTCCTAGTATCTCTTTCTAGGTTCAGCGACTCTGTTTTTTCTTTCCAGCTGCTCCGTCTGGCTTGTAACTTGGCTCTTTGAAATTTAGCCTTTGTTTGCTGATATTTGTTGTGATGTTCTTGGCTAGGTCTGTTCTCAGCCTGCTGTCTAGATGTTTCCATCTCATTTTGCAGCTTTTCCAGTTCATCATTCCAGTAGGGTTTGTAGTTTTTGCGTGCCCCCCTGGGTATGGTTTTACTAGCAGCATGTAGTATACATCTATTAAATTCACTCACTGCTCTATTGATGTCTTTCTCCAAGTTCATGTCCTTAGCTAGAACACTGGTTAAATGCTGGTACATTTTCCAGTCTGCCCTTTTATAGTTCCACCTAGTGAGCGTGCTGCTGTCCGTGGTAAATTCATTGTGGATTTCCAGAAATACTGGTCTGTGGTCACTACCTCCAAGCTGCTTTCCAACAACACGTGTGATGTTCCATTCCAAGCCTGGTGAGTGGAATGCTAGGTCTGGTGTAGAGGTGGTGTGCCATGCTCTCGAGTAGAAGGTTGGTGAGTCTGCTGGCTGGTTAATAAGGATGAGATTATTTTCATCCTGCCAGCTCTCAAGTTCCTCACCTCTCTTGTCGATATGATCGTAGCCCCAGCTCTGAGAGTGGCTGTTGAAGTCACCACACACCATAAGTCTCTCTTTGTCTGGAATTGTGTCTAGTGCCAATGGTTTATCATTTGGGCAGTAGTAGTTCAGGAGATGGAATTCTGCACTGTCTGTTTTTAGGTGGAGCATCTGGTATTCTGCCCCTTCCATATATACTTCAAGCTGACATGCGCTGATATTGTTTTTAACAAGTGTCAGAATTCCACCCTTTCGCCTGTCCTTTCGGTCAGATCGGTAGCACTGGTATCCTCTGATTTTGAAGGCTATGTCGCTGCTGAGGTGTGTTTCTTGGATACAGCATATGTTAACTTGTTCTTCACTGAGGACATTTTCAAGTTCCAATTTTTTGCTGTATCCATCTCTTTTACTGTTGACACCCTCAGCATTCCAGTGCATTATTTTTATTGGTCGTTTGTTTGTTTGGCCAGTAGCTCTATTCCCTTGCCTCCTGGCTCCTCGGGGCAATTGAGAAGGACTTCCAGTAACTGAGGTTGGGCCCTTTCGAGGTATAGGGCCCGGCACCGTCCCTGCCTGAACGTCCGCCACAGGGCAGGCACCATAACTTTTTATAGATGTAGACATGTTTCCATTGTGTTTTGTGCGTGGCATCCTGATTATCTGTGCGCCTTTTGGCTGGATGCCTCCGTCTTCAGCACTCTGCTTACTAGGGCAGGACTATGGTCCTGCTCGAGTGGGACTGCCCGACCAGTCTTAGTTTCCAGCCCCTGATGGCTGAACTAAGCCCCATCACCTCTGCACGGTGCTGGTCTCGATGGAGGGGCCAGGGCTAAATCGTTGTCCCTTTTGTGCCTGAGCCCATCAGGTACTGAACCCTATCTCTCTGCAAGAGTGTTTCCGGTATAGGAAATCAAGACAGTAGAATTGGGTCAGGACTGCTATTGTTGTCCCCTTCTTGCCTAAGCCCATTTGGTTCGGAACACATTCTCTTCGCGAGCATATTTCCAGTATAATAAGGCTCGACATTAGAGTTGGTTTAGGTCTTCTTGCTTTTCCGAGCACTTACAATTGGGTCTGGGTCTCTGCTTTTAAGGATCACAGGTAACTAGAAGTTCGTCTCAAGCTAACAGTGCTTATAGTTCCCCTTTCCTAGGAACTTTTACCTTTTCATTTGCAGTTCGCGCTGCCCTCTGGCGCTGTTCTGTCCTTTCATTCTGTCATTGTACTCATTATGACATATATTTGTTTCTCTCCATGCAACTACCTTTACGTGCCTTTTCCATTGGCCGGCCCTCCAATGTTCTGACTGGACTAACAGGCGTCACTGTATGTCGACAGTGTCGCTGTATGTAGTGATGCAAATGGTGTCGGAGATATTGTCTGTCTCTTTTGCAGTCAAATCTATGTCCATCTGCTTACTCCAGATTCTCGGACACGATCCCCAAATTATTTGGCCAGAATCAGCTCCAGCTGCTGTTTTCTGTTACCAGGGTGCACCACGAGGAGGTACATTTGGGATCTTGGTTATCTGCTAACCCTTGGTCCACCTAGAGCATTGTGTTCCCTTTGCACCCCTGTTGTATACTAATGTCTATCCTAGAAATGATTAATTTTTTTGGTCAGAATTTATATCCTAAGTATAGCAAACCTATACTAGTTTAAATCTAATCAATTAATGAACAGAAATTATAAATAGTCATTAAAAGTCCTTGGTAGAAAGTTTACACTGTATGTTTGTCCACAGTTTGCAATTAAAAAAAATTCTCCTTACTCACTGACCAGTGAGGTATTTATTCAGACGTATATTAAAGAATATTGAGAATATCATGGACAGTGGAAAAAACAAATAAAGTGTTGGCTCCTAAACAATATCATAATAAGAAATCTTAGGATTTTATGATTATATAAATAGTTTGCTGGGAAAATCGGTCGCCACAGATGACAATTGAGAAGAGACATTACAGAGATTATAGAACATGCCCTTGGCTGAAACGACTCAACTCTGTTAGAATCATGATATCAGAGCATCCACAAAGAGGGATTTGTATTTTGGAAAGAATATGCCACATGAATCCCATTGCATCTTATTCCCTTCTTCTGGTGTGTTTGTTCGTAAACTGTTCATTGGTAGAAAAGCGAAAGCATTGTGTCATTATTTACAGTTTGGCTGCAATATCTTCAGCTTCCGATCGGGCACGTTCAACTTCAACATGGATCTTGAGATGGGACAACCACATCTACCCACAAATCTCCATAATTGCCTCTTATGAAAAGAATGCCAGTCTCAGTGTTATTCTTTGCTCACCTATCTGGCCATGACAACACTTGAGCAATGACATCTTATAATCTATTGCTATTAAACCTCTATATCAGGATCTGATCCTTTGCCATATTTCTTGATCATTTTCTCTTCATTCTTTGTCTTGCTTTTCTCTGTTCTTGTGTGCCATACTAGAACCTAAATACAAATTGTCAATGATCATTCAAGTGTGTTAATCATGATAAATAAATGGCTGTGTTAAAGGTAAAGTTATATGCTATGGCAGCAACCTGCTTTCGGGGATGAAGATAACTCTTCATGTACTAAGAACGCAGCAACTATTAAGTGGGGTGGTCAATTCTCTTCCTTGCTGTCTTTACCTCCCCTAACTCATGTGTCGTGTACTCATTTACAGCTGAGTCAACTAGAGGAGTGGTTGTGTCAAGCGAGAAATCATAACCCTGATTTTTTGTCTGAGCATGGTTTTTAACTTGGTGTAATGTAACTCGGTGATAGCAAGGAAGCTCACTATCAACTAAGATACAGCGCTCCACCTGAATTACGTCAAGAACCCTTTAGCAGATATGCATGGGTTAACTTGTTTCTTTATCTTATTTTTATTGATGAGTTAACCTGTTTTTAGTTTTTTATCTCCTCATTGCTAAAAATGATTTTACTCTGAAATTGTCAAACTCCAGTATGCATCAACCATCCTATATATGTGATATATATATACCGGTATATATACTGTCTGGTGACAAAAACCAAGTACCATGGAATCTCTCTTATTTTTTTAGCTCAAGAAAAGCAATCATCTCATCACAGGGGAAAGAAATTAGCACAGCTGCTGATTGGTTACTGAGAATAACTTTGTAGCTAAAGGGTTAATGCACTGGCATCTTAACCTTTAGCAAGCTAAGGGTGGTATGGATCCCCTCCAGTAATAGCTCAGTTTTGACGAAAGGTGTCAGGACCCACCTATAAACATGACGTGTTTTTTCCCAGTAGCACAGCCTTATTTGGTAATGCACAGATGAAGCCTATTCATTTCCACTTTAGATAGAGGTAATTTTAGTGACACTGAGTCTTTCGGAAGCATGGATATCGACATTTTGAAAGATGGAAAAGTTGAAAATTTGCATGTCCCTTCGGCATATAGCAATGATTGGCGTAGCGACTTCGATGAAATTGTTGGAGATATAGGCCTAGCTGATAACGTTTGTGTGTTAGGCGTGTTTTGAGAGGTAAGTTCATTTTTTATAATAGAATATAGTATTGATCACGCTGCTTTCATGATTTAGATGGTGAATATCGACTGTGTTGGAGCAATAAAAATGACTAGGTCTATCTTTCAGATAACGATTTATGGCAAATCTATGAAGTTCATTCATTCTTACCAGTGACATTATGATGATTTGACAATGAAACCACATAAATACTATTTGAATTAGGTTTATTTTACAGGGTTACCACTTCAGAAAATATAAAAACAACAGATAAGTAATTTTTAAATAATTTTTTCCCTTTTATCTCTTATAATTTCTTAATTTTTTGGTGAAAAATCATCTTTACTACTATCTAATACGTCTGGTATCACACACACACGTAAAAAAATTACACCAATATATGCAGTATTCAATTCTTTATTTATATGTACAAATATTAATTAATTATATCTAACAACAAAAAAGTTATTGAATTTTTAAAACAGCCACAATCAATAACACAAATTCTCAAAAAAGAATTCAGTGGCAGGGGAAGTTTTTTTTATTTGTAAACACAGCTTGCTAAAGGTTAACCAAGTGGTCTATGGTTTAATTCCATGTTCAGAGGGATTTTTATCCCATTACAAATAACTTACAGGGTCACTTCCCTCAGGAAATGAAGCAGACCAAGAAGAAGATGGACACAGGACATCAAAGACCACCTGAACATCACAGTTAAAAGAAGCAGGATGACGGGCTCAAGATCGACAGAAGTTTCTAAGGGCTGTGATGACTGCTGCATCCTGTTCAGGATATGCTACCTGATGATGAGGTTCTTCAAATCATAAATAATGAATTGAAGAAATCATTACTTAATCATAAATAATGTTTCTGGGTTTTTCAAGAGACATCTGAGATGTGCTCACAGAGCAATAGATGTTTCAGACACACACAGATATATATATATATATATATATATATACACATACATACATACATACATACATACATACATACATATATACATATATAGTATTCACATTTTGGTCCTTTTGATAATAAATAAGAATAAGTCCTTCAATGATAAATTAGAGTTACTTCTGTTATTTGGAAGCGAATCATTGATAATGAATAAACAAACATGTAAGAAACAAAAGGCCACTGAGCTAATGTTTATCATAAGAATGCTGAGAATATCATGGACAGTTAGAAACATTAAAGAGGTATCGAGGGAGATTGACATAAACAAAAACTTAACAACATTAAAATAACCATCCACATCTATTTATCTCATTATGAAAAGAAGAGGTTCGTAATACAATGTGAAAACAGGCAAAATAGAGGAAAAAAGGAAAATAGAGAATATACTGACATGGCATAATAGTGTGTCAGCAGTAAAGATACACAGTACTTTGTGCAGGATAGAATCATTCAAAAATCGATCATCTATGTCACCTAACTTAGCATGTTGATAATATTTATTATAATGTATAAAGAATAAATAATAATGCAGTAAACAGAATTTGAACCAGGTCCACTCAGATGGTACCAACTCACCTTCGCAACTGGAGTCAACATATTTGCTGTATTATTAATTATTCCTTATTAATACATCCTCGATGTTTCTATATTACATTATTCCTTTTATAATGTATAACAATAACCAAAATATTATCAGAGAAGTCTTATACCATACTGTAGGTAGATGATTCATAGTGTTTGAGGTATGTCTCTTAGCTACTGCGCACTAAGTGATACATGAAATATTCATGTATATATGAAATATTTATATTTTTTCAATATAAGTATCTATAGCCAATTGAGAGAATAAAAACAGGCACCATGCCAAAAAGATTAGGTTAAGGAAACCACATGGGAAAGAGTGCAGTTGAAATGGGGATCATAAATTTTATAATATAAAAGTATTTCTATAGAAACCAACAAGGTTTAGGGCCAGGATTTCCTTAAGAATGACAACTGCCATAGTAAATACATGCCTCTACCCGAGAAATTAGAAATAATTATGTGGACAAGAAACTGTTGAAAACTCTATACTAACCTCAGAACACATGTTTGCTCTTGGCTCCAAATCATCTTGGGAAACCCTCAAACCTGTTAGAAAAGTTGATTCCTGGTAACCCCTCTGTACGGAATTAGTGAACCCTGCATCTGGGTGGTCATGAATCAACTGTAAATTGATAGCAAAACCTGCCATATCCATGGGAAAGGGACGGTTAGGTTTCCAATATGTAAACCATCCAGTGACCTATTTTTCCACACACACAAAAACATAAGCAGAAAAAATTAATATGCTATCCCACTTTAATTTGTGTTTTAATATTTCAGCAAACAAATAAAGCAAAAATGAAAATTGTTAGGCAATAACATTACAAGCAAAATTTTTTTGTTAAAAAGACAAATGGAGCAATAATTACTTGCTAATAAATAAATAAATACATACACATACATATGTATATATATATTTCTGCATATCCAGCAGGAAATTAACTGCGTCACCATTTTATTTGCATAATTTCCCAACACATTTGACTTTAGGGACGATTTTTTCACATACATGAAATTTAATTTGGCAAAGTACAGTGATAACTTGCTAGGAGAACAAATGTTACAAAAATAATAAAGCACACTTTACAAATAACATGCAAAGAAGAAAAACATTAAAAACAGGTAAATTATACAAGTTAAGAGATGTTGAGAAGTAATGTGTACAAAAAAAAGGCAACCAGGTTATCACAGTTATCCTAGTCATTTTATAATATTATACCATATACTAAAGATAATGAAGTTTAGCAAATATGTGTTGCTGGGACTTGAAAGGGGATAAAATAATAATAATATAATCTGCCATGCATGTCATAAGAGGTGACTAATGACATTTGGGCGTGGATTTGGCTACTCTATCCCATAGATAGTGATTCAAAAATGCTACGCTGAAGAGGTGCACTATGATCATCTATGGAATGCACAGCAAACCCCACCCCTAAAACCTCATTAGTCATCACTTTTGACATGATGGAACATCAGTGTTGGTACACTTTGCTCCCCTTTTTGAATCCAAGTGAACATAGGAAACATAACATTTTGAATTAATGAACGATACCTTGTTATTCTCAACAATTGGTCTTTCATATCTCAGATATCCAACCAGACCAACAGGCCATACAGAAATTTTTTTGGTATACCTCATCTGTAAAATAATATTTCCAATCACATAAACTAATCAATATCTAATAATGAAGAAATAATAAGATAAATGAATGAAGATAATATAAAAGATATTGAATAATTCTTCATTATAATGAAGAAAGCATTATACATACAAAGGTAAAATACACATGTATAAGAATTATGATGAATAATAGATAACGGAAGCATATACAGTATAGGACATTGCTTTTTAACTTCTGAATTTTAGACATCACTTACAAAGCATGTTCAAATGAAATCAGCCCAGCTGTGTCACATATGAAGACATCACTGACATAATAAGCATACAAAAATGAACAAATGGTCATTCTCTTTGTATGCTTAGTATCTCTGGTGCAGGCAGTCGACAATATGGCCGGTGTAATACTGAATCCATTAATATTGGACCAACAAGTAATGATTCAATTTCTTACAGAAGGATGTCGGCCAACCAACAATCATCAAAGAATGCAGGCAGAAATATGGTGTAAATTGTGTGTCGAAGGCAACAGTGAAGGATTAGGCAAGAATCTCTGAAACATCCTAGTAATGCTCTCATTGCCTCATTCTGGACTCTCTCTAGTCTATCCACCTGTGTTTGCGACAGTCATCATCAAGTGATGTCTCTGCAACCAAAGTGCAACAGACCTCCAACATCCCCTGTCTCTTGTTTTGGTGGTGCACTCTGCTAGACTGTAACCTGTCCATCTTGTGATGTTACTCTGCCAACCTTTTGCTCGCCTTCCTTTGACTTTACCCTCAAGTAAGGTCTTCAACAAAGTGTCATGTCTTTTATGTGTCCAAAATATTTTGTATACTTCATCTTTATTTTCTTTAATAATTCTTTCTTCATATTAAAGTGTTGTTAGAACCTGTTTGTTTGTTTTCTTCTCTTACCATGATGTTTTCCCTTCTCCCATTTCTTCTATATATCCACATCTCAAAGGCATCAATTCTGTCTTCTAATTGTTTATTTATTGTCCCTGTTTCTAATCCATACATTAATATAGAATAGATGTAGTATTTTATAATTCTCATTTTTTAGCTTATTTGTAATTTGTTAAGATGTTAATATTTGCGACAGTAAGTAATCCTATACCAGTCAATAATAGTTACTGTCTGCATTAGCAGAAAAAAAGATGTTTGTTGTATCTCTGCCAATGACTTTAACTGCACTGCTATTCTTCTTAGTTTTCTAAACTACATTGTCCACATGTTTCATAAAAGACAGGCATGCAGCTGGCAGTATGTCTGTAGCTGTTTAATGAGAACCACGCAATCTTTGCTTTTGAAGGATTGATGATTGCACTGTAATTGATGCACCAAATGTGAGCTCTACTAGCTCCCTCTGTATGCCTGCAACAATTTCATGTCAGTCTTTGCCCAATTTTGTATAATGAGCTCATCAGCACAAGTAAGGATTCTACCAGGTTCAGTCATCTGTCTGCACCTGTGAAATTTTGTGTGTGTAAACATTAAAAAGTATGGGTGACAGTTGTGGCAATTTTATCTCAGATGTCAAGGATACCCTGATGTCAATATACTTATGCAATGCATCGCTGGTCATTCAAAATACCTAGAAATGGCAAGACTGACAGATTAGCAAAGATACAAGCAAGTAAAGAACAGCCATGTACACAGTTAAAAAATGTGTGAAATCTGATAACAAAGGGACCCTGGCTGAACACATAGGCAATGAGAAACACTGGGTGAGAAATCTACAAATATATGACCAAATTACAAAAACATCAACCTACTGGAAAGGAAATACCACAGTACCATCTTTCAATTTCACAAGCAACCAACACTGTATTTGAAAGAATTTAGATTAAATTATTATACAAGACTGGGTATATGTCAATCACTACAAACTGATGGATATCTTGAAGAGATCTGAGCACTAATTAACCAATGGTTCATTGTGTCATCAGGATGATCTGGCATACTTACATAATAAATACAAGAGAAGATAATTACAATAATAGTATCAGATACCCAGTGTGTTATATTTTACCTCTTCAAACAGCTTTAAACTGTAAGTGTTGTCATCATCTGCAAAATAGACAACTCCTGAGTGTTTCTGAGGTGAAGTATAGCTTCGCAGCCATTCCAACCCAGCATTTCGCTGTAAAACCCCTCTAGGCTTTAACCAATTAGGATCTTCAGTATTAAGCTTAAACTCTAGTGGTGTCAACACATTTAGATGTGTATAATTAAGTCCTGTTTGTTTTAGTAAATGTGCGACTAGGGCTGTTCTTGTGTCTGAATCTTCTACAACTATCCAGTGAACATTTCTGACCAGCATAAATGTATGACTGAGTCGTGTGAGCTCAGCTTTTTGTTCTAGTCTGGAGTATGTTGGTGTTATCAAATAAATAATGGGCAAATTACTAATCCAAGCTGAAGACCTCCTTGTGTCACTGGCTTCAATTTGCTGTTCTGCTGTCTTTAATTTGATCTGAAGAGTAAGATGATCACGTTTCAACTTTTGGAGTTGATCTGAATACTTCTCCATCAGTATTTTAGTTTCTGTTAGCTCTTCACTGTTGCAACTATATACTGCAATGTAAAAGAAACAATCACTATAATTATGAAATATAATATAATAATAATAAGACCCATAACCCAACAGGGTTGTAGGGGTGCCACACTGGAGACATAAGCAAAAAAAGTTTTCCAAGCATCTCTATCCTCAGCCAGTTGGTGAAGTGTAGAAAAATGATTCCCAGACCATTCCTTGATGTTATCAATCGAGGTCTTTATCTGTCCTCCTTCCACCCTTGGCTGTTCCTTGCAAAATAATTTTAGAAAGTGAGTTGTGTCTCGCTACATGTCCAAACCAAACAATTTTACGCCATTTTACCACTGCCAAATGTGGTTCTTGATAACCGGCAAGTTTGTTTATTTGCTGCTGGATGAATATAGTTGTCTTGTGTTCTATATAGCCAATTCTTAACAAACGTCTGTAGCACTTGTTTTCAAAAGCCCGAATCCCTTTTTCAATGTCTGCATTGAATGTCCAACTTTCACATCTGCATAAAAGTATACTTAGCGATCTGAAAAGATTGATCTTTAGTGTAATACTGGTCTTAATTTTTCAAATCATATTCAACCTTGCCATAGCACACATCACATCTCAAGTCTTAGCTTAATCTCATTTCATGAGCTGCCATCATCACATATTTGGAATCCGAGATATTTGAAGGTGGTAACTTCTTAATGTTTGTAACTGTTTAACAGGATATTCGTGGGTTAATATTATGAAACACTTTTGTGCAAATATAAATTTGTATGAATAATGTCAGGTAACAATAATATGGTAATATATTTACTTTATTAGCTGATTTTCTGATGCCTTCTGTGACTTTGGACTAAAAATCAGCAAAAAGAAGACAAATTATGATGAAGTCTGTCATTAAGCAGCTGCAAATTTGCCATTGATGAGGATGAGCTAGACATAGTTGACCACTTTACATATCTAGGATCCTCAGTCAACAATAACTTACTCCTGGATCAAGAAATAAGCATCAGGCTTGGCAAACCATCTACAACAACAAAAAAAGTCTGGGGAAATAATAAATTAACTATAAAAACTAAACCCCTGGTTTACCAGGCCTGTGTCCTCAGCACTCTTCTCTACGGCAGTGAAACATGGGCAACCTATATGCAACAGGAGAGACGACTGAACAGATTTCACTATCGGTGCCTATATAGAACTCTTGGAGTTGGGTGGTAGGATAAAGTCACTAACACTGATGTATTGGAATGAACAGGCAATGCCACAGTATTTTCTATGTTCAGTCTGCACAGACTCAGATGGCTGGGACACACTAGAAGAATGGAAGATGTCAGAATACTCTTTAATTTTGCGCAATACTGAATAATGATCACATATATATTGCTAATGGAATGCAACAAATTAGTAAACAAAGTATCAGTATGAACATCTTTTTCTGCCTTTAAGATGAACATGGTGGTATTTGTTGTTGTGGACTGTGACAGATTCCCAACCCAACTTATACATAATAGGTAACGGTTCAAGTGCAGTGAATGTCATGTTGTTCATAACATTGCATTTGCCATGCTAGAAGGATGCAGATGTTTTTTTGGGTTGGGGGGGGGGGAAGAGAAGAGGTTACCAGAAAATAAAAAATAATGGTCATTTACACATTTTCATTGCAACTTCTTTTTTCATTAGATTTATAGAGCACTTTACAGAATAGTATTATGGGGAAAGGGTTGGGGAGGGGTTTGTCAAATGTTTTGGCTAAGTTTCTAAGTCATGTTCTGATTTCCTTTTTGGTTGGTTGGTTGCTGATCCAGCAATCCATAGGCTCATGCTCTTTTGGGCTCATCTATTGCTCCATGCATGCAACCAAATGTTCAAGTCAAAAGGATTGTCACGTCCTGAGTCACTGTGTCTCTATGATGGGTTTCAGCCATAGGAAAAAACAGTGCTGTCAGTTTCCTCCTCCCCAGTGCTGCACAGTACATCTCTGGCTCCCTCCCAACCAAAGAGGGTGCATACATATATATTCAGGTAAAAATGAAACACATTTCAACAACAAAATAAAAGCATAATTGTATAGATGACGTGCCATGAAGCTTCTCTAAGAAGATAACCTCAATATAACGGCATGTCATCCACTAAGGTTTTCTGTTGCATGGGTGGTATGTCTAGTGGGCTATTGGTGAGACCCACAGACGCAACCACATGCGTGATTTCCTTTTTAGGATTGGAGGGAGGGGGGAATTGGTTGAATCCCTCCTCCATCCCAAACTACGGAATTGTATGCTACTGAATTGTATAAGTGGGGCCACAACGAATTGAACAATCGTTGAAATACAATGTTTTACATGGAATATGCTCCAAATATTCAAAATCTCGTTGCACAGTGATTAAGCAACATCTTTACCTTCTGTTATAGAGGTTGCAAGTTCAATGCTGGACTTTAATGTCTTGTTTACAAATGCATTGTTCAGAGATCTCTATGAATTATCACTTGAATTACAAGCTAGGGTTGATACTTTCTGAATACAATTGCCTGCACTATTGAGAGGGCAGAGTATGTACAAGGAAATTAGAGTACAATTAAGTAAATCCTCTATCCCTTTTTTTGAGCTTCAATTATTCATATTATTATTCACCAATGTGTTGATGAGGATCAAAAGGGGATAAAAGAATAGAAACACTGCTTACCTTCTATGTGTGTCTTAAGAAGTGACTAAGGAGGTTATGGGTGGAGTTGGCTGTCCAATTCCATATAGGGCCAAAGTGACTCAGAAACCATGCTGAAGTCAAAATTGTCAGACAGAAAGGCGCATATATTGTAGCAAAGTTATATACAATGACAATTCATTCCATTCTCAAGATTACATCCTGCTAATCTGCAGGAGTTTGAGAATGAACAAAGAAGAATATTATTCAGAATACATTTTTAAAAGAGAAATTTGAAGAAAAAAAACTCTCCCATTCCCATCATTTTTTTAATGTGAACTACATGTTTTACAAAATTCACTTTGTAAAGATTTGGTGTCTTTGTGAATTTGAAACTGCAGTAAATTTGTCAAATTTTAACTTACAAGTATCAACTATAACAGCTGCCAACATTAGAAGCAAGAATACTGCACAAACCAAGAGAAATTTCTGTGGAGTCAACATACGTCTGACAGACATTGTAGTGGATTGTATCCATCACTTCATACTTGTGGAGTATCAGTGGTGATATGGATCAGAACATACTTATCAGCCTGAAAGTTATCAAGACACATAACATGATTTAATTACACATATTTCGATATATCTTTATACAATTATTACAACAATACATGGAAACAATATTGTGTTATTTTATTTTCCTTATTGGAGAATGAAAAAGGGAGGGAGGAGGGTTGAGAGTAAGGGGATGATTATAAGTGTTTTCTTCTTCTTCTGCATTAGTTCTCAAACTTCTGCAGATTTGCAGCATGTAATCCGGAAAACAGAATGCATTGTGTCATAGTTTACAGCTTTGTTGTGATATCTGCACATTTTGGCCTGATACATGCCACTTTTTTCATATGGGATGGGACAGGACAGCCAACTCTATCCCATAACTTTCTTAGTCGCCCCTTATGATATGCATGTAGGGTAAACAGTGAGTTTGTAAAAAAAAAAATTAGTCCAATTTGCACCAGGAAAGTTTTATTGCAGTGCATAGGGTCCGGGTAGGAGAGTTATCAGATTTGTTCTTACGCTTCTGTAGCTTATAAATTGCCTGCAGTGTTCTTTCTTTTTAAAATTTAGTGATGCAAGCAGTGATCTGGGTGTGCCAAGCTGAGCGATCAAGGGCTGTAGACTTCCAGGAACTAGGATCGATACTGCAGTGCTTGAGAGAGTTTGTAAATGATCATTGAAGCGCTTTTCTGCCCTCTACTTGATGTTTACCATCGCACAGCTCCCCATAGAAAAATCTCTTTGGAAGGCCCTTGTCTGGCATATTGACAATATGGCCAGTCCAGCAGAGTTGGGACCTAGACAGCAGGGCATGGATGCTTTGCATATGGGACATTTGAAGGATTTCTGTGTCTGGTACTCGATCCTGCCAACATATTCCCATGAGGTTTCTTAGTTACCAAAGGTGGAAAAAGTTATGCTGTTGAGCTTGTATTGCATAGACAGTCCAGGATGATGCAGCATAAAGCAGTGTGTGGAAGAACCACTGCGCGACTTAGTTGTCAAATTGAGACCACACCTGATCCAGACATTGGCATGAAGGCTACCGAATGCTGCACTAGCAATACGCAGTATTGCATTTGTGAGCAATACGCAGGGCAATATCCTCATCAATTGTCACAATTTGCAATAGGGTGCTGCCAAGACCATTTGGCAGTACTGAGTTTTTGTCCTTTTACTGTGATTACTAGTTTTGTATAGGGACACCTGGCACTGGTTGATACATTACTAATGTCTTTGCTATACTGATGGTGAGACAGAACGCATCACAGACCAAAGAAAAGAGGTCCATGCTGTCCTGCATGTCTTTCAGACTGGCAGCATTTAGTGCACAATTGTTTGTGAACACTGTCCATCTTAGTTTTGGTCTTGGCTTTCAATCTACTAAGATTGAATAGCCCTCCATCAGCTTCATAGAGCAAGCAAATTCCTGCACTGTTATTCCAGAAGGCATCATTTAACATGACAGAGAACACCATGCTGAAGAGCGTCGGAGCCAGAACACAACCTTGTTTGACACCGTTAGTTACTGGAAATGGGTTTGAGTGTGCGCTGTCATCTTGCACACAGGCTGTCATCATTGAACTGGTGAACAATGTTGGTGGATTTTTCAGGACATCCAAATTGGGCCATGATCTTCCATAGTCCTTCACTATTTATTTACAGTGTTGAATGCCTTAGCCTTAGTTAGGTCGACAAATGTGATGTAGAGACCAATGTTCTGTTCACTACACTTTTCCTGTAGTTGTCTG
Source organism: Meghimatium bilineatum (assembly GCA_034231615.1). Lineage (NCBI taxonomy): Eukaryota > Metazoa > Mollusca > Gastropoda > Stylommatophora > Philomycidae > Meghimatium > Meghimatium bilineatum. The sequence continues at coordinate 61,924,623 of CM067322.1, read as the reverse complement.
GCAGTGATTATCACACAATTATAGACCCCCTCTAAGTAGAAAGCTCCTTCACTAGGCATTGCACTAAGCCGAAAGCTGAAGTCTCCTGGGTATGAAAGAAAGCTCAGAAAAACAACCCCGCTGCACATAAGAAGTAAGAGCTAATCGCTTGCAATTCCTGGGGTTCTCAAACAAACAACACTTGTTCCTCTGCGATTTTGCTGATTATTTTATTATTATTGTTCTTATTTTTTTATGTTTAGGCCTATATAATATTAAATATATTTAGTTCATGTGATTATAAACTTTTCTCACATGAAATGATGAGATGTTGACAAATTAATTTGGCTGGACTCAGGCTGACAGTGACAGGCCTAGATTTCAATATGATTTATCATTAATAAAATTAATAACGTTCGTTATGCGTAGGCTTATAAATAAGTAAAATAAAAATGTTAGTTGAGTGAAGTACGCTCCTTTCAATCGTGGAAGTTAGTCATATTTGGTTATATGATATATCATAGAATCAGAGCTTTACACACTACACACTCGTCACACCACAGTCATAAAAATTAGTGGAGGTCGCGGTTCTGGTAATCCAGTCAGGTGCCAACGCGTTTCGTTGCGATTTCTAGCAGACAGTCAATAAATTTCAACCATCCCCGTGGAGAACAGAAAGACGATAATTTTATCTAGATTTATTTAAAATTAAATTTAACAATTGAAGAATAATTAAATAATCTTACTTCCATTTCGCCAGCAGGCACATTTATCCAGACCTCATGGTAGATGGGGTGAGATGCCGTTCATATCACATATGATACCTAACATAGTATAGTGAAATATAAGATTTTCATAAGATTTAAGAATATAAGAGAAATATAAGACAAGAGTGGCTCTTACGAACACATCTCTAGTGTTAAAATATAAAATTATAGCCAACAGCCACTGTTTCCACTTACGCTTTCGAAATAATCCCGGAGACTTCAATTTTCGCAATATCGCCTGGGGAAACCCAAACAATAAAACACAGGGAATGGCAGTAAGCAAGGCCCTGTTAGAGACTAAACTCACTATTTTTAACTGTGACAGAATGACTAGGTTAGCTACCAAAGAGACAGACTCAGATTCAATAATTGACCGTGCAATGGTGTGTCATGGTGAAATGTAATCGACGAGGGCGACACTGGCATACCATGGTAGTGACCACCTACCATGCTCGGTAACAATCACAAAAGGACAGAACAGTGTAAATAACAAGAGACAACAATAGGCGCAATGAAGCCCCCCACCCCACAGATTTTACCTTTAAAAATCATGCGGGTACTGGTTCAAATAATTACGTCACCATGACTTCAATATTAACATTGGGTTGACAAAAACGTGTTGTATTATATTCTTCTATCCCGGCGGTTATGGTTCTGCATCACACTCTTAAATAAATACTATTGAATTCGTAGTCGCTGGATTACCAGAACGAGACCTCTATTATTATTTGATGGTTAAAAACTTTGATATAAAACCACACTTTCGCTGGACCAGAAAGGGGAGTAAAGAATGGCGACATTACTACATGTCAATCATGTTTTAGGAGGCGACTTATGCAGGTCTTGGGCTCGCGTTGGTTGTTTCATCCCAAAGATGGTCAAAGTGACACAGAAGCTATGCTGCAGTAGGATGTGTCAAGCCCAAAAGCGCAGATATCGTAGCTAAGATGTACGCTATGACACAATGCTCGTTGTCCGAACTGCATAATGCTGAACTTCAGGAGTAAGGGGAGTAGGATATTCAAGCCTCTCCCATAGGAAATCTGAACTTGACTTTTAGTACTAAAATTTAGCCAAAAATTGTGTATCTCGTCTCTCCACCTTCTTTAACGATTTTTCATAAAAACGTCATAAAATATCATATAAAAAGAGGGATTTGCCGCTATTTCTATTAGATAACACTCCCTCCAACTGAAGGCGCATCATCGGCTCTGCGCTTATGCATACAGCTTGACATGAAAGGTTATACGCCTTGTCAGATTTTTGAAACAACATTGTTATAGTCTTAAACATTTCGACCTTTCACACGAGGCCAAACAGTAGGAGTAGGGAAAAATAACCAGTCTAAAAGGAAACATAAAACCATTAAATGTAATGTTCATTATGCTTGCGCGCATGTGTATATATATATATATATATACATACATACATACATACATACATACATACATACATACATACATACATACATACATACATACATACATACATACATACATACATACATACATACATACATACATACACACATACATACATACATACATACATACATACATAAATACATACATACATACATACATACATACATACATACATACATACATACATACATACATACATACATACATACATACATACATACATACATACATACATACATACATACATACATATATATATATATATATATCCGACGGAATCTTCTCCGCTTTGATTAGATGTCTTCATTCTATTGGATTGACAGAGGAGTGCCTGAATGAATGTTTAATTTCTGTTGCTTGTGATGGTGCAGCAATAATGTTGGGATCTCGAGGTAAAAAAAAGTTATTAAAAGATAAATTTCCATCATTAATTGTTTGATACTGTGTTAAGCATAATCTGGAATTATCTGTCCACGATGCTGATAAGACAGTTTCTGAAATTATTAGATTGAAATAATTTATTTACAAGTTATACGTTTTTTATCATGCATCGACCAAAGAATAATCGCAAACTCCATGTATGTGCCAGTTCACTGGAAGCGCAGTTGTTGAAAAGTATACGAATATTAAGCATTCGTTGGGTAGCATCCAGCTTTCGCTCAGTATCTGCAGTTTGGTTGGATCATAAAGTAGTTTGTCATTTTAGAATGCTTAAGATGATAATTCCAGATATTAAAAAAAAAGATAGGTGCACATATAAGGGATTGATGAAGAAGATTACTATTGTGGAGTTTATTTTAGACTTAGAATTAATGTGTGATGCACTTCAAGAGTTTTCTGAACTTAGCCTGATATCGCAAGAACGAAACATAAATTCAAATGGTGCCAATAAAGCAATTAAGCGCACTATACATATGTTTGTAGAAAGGCGATTATAACCCGGACAGTACTGCCAGAAAGTTGTACAAGTTGCCAAGTCTCTAATTTTCAAAGGAATTGCTATTTACAATAGAGATAGAAAAGATGATCAACTAATATGTCCTGTTTCCTTTCATGACAGCTTGGAGGCTTCACTAAAACAACAACGGCTTTTTGGGCACCAGGCGGCAACAGATTAAAATAGCAAGAAAAGAAATAGAAATATTGAACTTTATAAAGGCATGTACAAATTATGACCTTTATTATAAACCTGGTTAAAGTAAGCATTATATTAGTACATGTATGTCGGTATGTAAGTATGTATGTATATGTGTCTGTATATCTGTATGTATGTCTGTATTGGTGGAGGTTGTGAGGCCCATATATCTATATGGGAAGGTTTTAGTGGTTCTTTTTGTTGCTAGTTCTCATACTCAACACTAACTTCATACCTATTAGTAGTCTTTTATGACATGCATTACAGATCAGAGCGTTAATATTCTTTGCTCCTTCTTCTGACACTGTCAATACACGAAATGATTGAACCCCCCCCCCCCCCCCACTATTTAGATAACGTAACCTCATAATTAACGCCACGGAGAATACACAACAAACCACACCGCCGCCCGATATTTAATATGACAGTAGAACTATAAGAAAACTATTTGATTACTCAAAATGTTTCATACGTAAGCTTGGTTTTTTAAATTTTTTTAAACTCCCTATGTGTAAAGTATGACGGGAATATGGGGGGGGGGGGAGGAGAGGTGGTGACCATTCATGTTAAAGTATTGACCATCCACTTCTGTAAACGCCGTATACCCACCTTTTTCCTAGAAAAAAACACAGTATGTGTGTGTGTGTGCGCGCGTTCGCGTGTGCGTGTATGTATGCGTGTGTGTGTGTGTGTGTGTGTGTGTGTTAGTGTGTGAGTGTGCGTGCGTGCGGTGCGTGCGTGCGTGGGTGGGTGCGTGCGTGGGTGCGTGGGTGCGTGCGTGCGTGCGTGCGTGCGTGCGCGCGCGCGTGTGTGTGTGTGTGTGTGTGTGTGTGTGTGTGTGTGTGTATGTATGTATGTATGTATGTATGTATGTATGTATGTATATATGGAGATCTACAGTCAAAAAGAGCGCATCATCTTGTGAAAAGAGGAGAAATGTTGCAGCCAAACAGTGGTGAGTAGCTAGAAAGTCACGGATAGATCAAAATCCGTCTACGGTGGTCATTCCATGCCCGAACTGCCCAAGAACATTTACAGCTCGAATAGGGCTCATTAGACATCTACGAACTATTAGACATGGTCATAATTCTAACTGAATATTCAAAAGTGGATGTAAAAATGGTCATCACCAATTGTGATGGACGAACACACACACACAAACACACAGATATGTATGTATTCATTATTACATGATGGTCAAGAGGTCCCATGTGTAAACGTAGATTTATGTGTGTGTCATCAAGGAATAATTTTGATCACAATATGTTTATGTAATAAATCTGTTTTGTCATCCTCATGTTTCGTTATTACCTAACCCTTGTTTGTACCACAAACTATGGTATTATTATAATTAATTTTATTTAAGGTACTCTTATGGTGAGGCGCGCTTTTTTCAAACGCGGACATGGTCCAATTTCTCTCCTCTTCATTTTGCGTTCGTTTTCAGACTCCTGAATATTAGCATTATGTAGTCCGGAGAACGAAGTGCATTGTGTCATAGCTTATATCTCATCTGCGATATCTGCGCTTTTCGGTCTGACACATCCTACTAGTTTGACCTTTTTGGGGATGAAACAACCAACGCGTGCCCAAGACCTGCTTAGTCGCCTCTTACAACATAATTGGCAGGTAATAATGTCGCAATTCTTTACCCCCCCCCCTTTCTGTTCTCTGGCAACACACGGGCGCCAATTTGGTTATATCATATTTTTTTTAACCATAAAATAATAATAGAGTTCTGGTAATCCAGCCACCACGAGTTCGAGAGTAGGCCTATATATTTAAGGGAGTGGTGTAGAACCATAACCACCGAGTTATATATTCAATACGTTTTTGTCATCACAATGTTAATATTGGAATCATGGTGACTGGATTAGCTGTAACATACCCCCCCCCCTATTTTTGTGGCTGAAAGGCACATACCTCGCCATAAGATACTTTCTTTATTTTTTTAAAGAAAAACTGAAGAAGGGTGATTATTTCGGTAAACAGTGAATATACTATATATTCACAAATATATTCATAACATTCGTATTGCAGGAATGGCAAAGAAACTATCCATATATATGGTATTCCTATAAGCTACAGTTTACTCAATTTGTGTACTTTGAATCGCAGGTGCTTAACATGACTAGCATACCACCTAAGGACAAAGATGGTGCCATAGACCTCACACTCTAACATCCACGCTTCCTTCTCTCACTTACTGTTTTTGGAATAAATGACAGTGATAATTTGTCTTGTGTATCACGTTACAGAAAACCCAAACTTATCATCCATTACTCAATAAATTACAGCGGCCATGACTAACCCTTAAACATAATAATACTAGACAACACACTGTTAAAATTATATTCCTTACAACTCTCCCAACTGTGTTAAAATTATATTCCTTACAACTCTCCCACCTGTGTTAAAATGAATAAATGGTAGAAGTTTATCTGGCAAAGAACGCCGCAATAAAAGCGAGCACAGAGTTCAAAAGAAACAATAGATTAATGTTTTTGAGATTATTGAATAGTCCAATGTCAGATGAATAACTTCTAAATCCGTAAATGTATCCATAAATGTCCCGTGAATCCAAGATGGAGAAAGTGAACAATGTATAACCCAAGTATGTAATTATTGAGCACTGTGAACATTCTGCAGTTATGTTGAATGGTGTACATGATTTGTGATTTATTTAAGATCAAAACTTGCAAAATGAAATGCCCAAAGAAGGCCATTGGAATTACCAGACTCAACCAAAATGCGCAATGAGAACATCAGAAAGATAATAGATAAAACACCATGCATAGAATAGGGCCTATATATAGAAACAACAGATAAAATAGTTTGGACAATGGAGGGAGGGGGGTTAAATTTCAGTAACTATTACTAATGCGGACGTTTTTATAAGAATTGTCTATTATCATAACGTCCACACTTGCCGCTGAGCGTAGAGGTTTGTATAGAAGGTGTAGTCTGTGTTCCAGAGCCAGGTGTGTTGCTATGGTTGTAGTGCAGTCATGTTTATTCAGGATGGTCTTGATGTTGTCTATCTATCTTTTCCTAGGTCTGCCCGTGGCTTTGTATCATTAGTTAAATCTTGTTATAAGCTCTTATGGGACCGTTCATCCTCATAAGACGTCCAAACAATTTTATCTGTTGTTTCTCTGTATACTTGATGCACTATGTTATACTTAGTATCCGTCTGATGTTCTAATTGCCCATCTTGTCGAATCTGGTGACTCAAATAGCCTTACTTAGACATTTCGCAAGTTTCGATCTTTCTCTTATGTGTAGGTGTTAGTTGCCAAGTCTGGCATTGGTAGCATAGTGATGGCACACAGATGCTCTTACTTATGTGTAGGTGTTAGTTGCAAGTCTGGCATTGGTAGCATAGTGTTGACTCAAAGATGCTCTTACTTATGTGTTTCTTTACTTTCATGTTGTTGTTGTTTTTTAGTTCTAAAGCAAAAGTGACATCTGGTATATCACAATATTTTCATTTTGACATCTTGTTTCTATCTCTCAATTGACTCGTCCGTCTTCTGTGAAGATACTTCGTAGGTACTTGAACTCTTTGACTTGTATTATTTGTGTGTTCTCTATTTGAATGTTTAAATGATCTGTTGATCTCGTTATTTGCATAGTTTCTGCCTTTTGTCTATTGATCCGCTTGTTGTATTTATTGCATATTTGTGATAGTGAGTTGATGTGAGTTTGCAGTTTTTCTTCATCATCATACATGATGTTTTTATCGTCAGCAAAAAGCAGTTTATTGAGTTTGTTTTTACGTTGTTCATTCTCTGTTGTTTCATAAATCATAAGTTTTATAAGAATACGCATATAAATTCTACTACATGTGACTGTATGTAAAAATAAGATGACAGCTATGTTGCTGGAAAAGATCTAAAGATAGTAAGAAACATGTATTAGAAACAAACTGCTGTGTTGAGGGTTTAAAGTAATGTAGGAGAATATCAAAAGATAGAGATGGGCATCAGATAAGGATGTGTAATGTCACCAGATCTTTTCTTTCTGTATACAGAGGATATTATGTGAAACAGAAATCATGCTAGGAATAGCAGTTGGAGGTTACAAAATCTGAATAATCTAAGATATGCTGACGATACAGTTCTGATTACAGGGAGAGAACAAGAAATTTAAAGCTTGTTGGACATGGTAGTAAAAAAAGTGAAAACAAAGCTCTCAGTCTAAACCAGAAGTAATGGCTGTTTCAAGAAATACACACCGCCAAAATACAGCATTACTATCTATGATTCAGCATTAAATCATGGGGATAAAGTCAAGTATCTTGGCACCATTTTAACATCAGATGGCAGGTGCTCCAATGAGTAACAGTAATTACAGTAAGAGTAACTGTAACAATGAAACAGTAACCATATGATTTTTTAAAAATTGATAGAACAAGGGGATCTCATCCAAATTTCTCGTTTTTGTATATAGGAAACAATAATTTGTTAAAATATTTTAGACAGATGCATACAATTAAAAAAAAGAACACACTAATTGGTAAATGCAAGTTTAAAGTAATTAAAGTGAAAGTACATCAGGAGTAGATTTCTCAACTTTGTTTTGACACAATAATTAATTAAAACAAATCTGTTGACAACTGTGCATATTATCTCCCCTTCATTGCAAACGTAAAACCACCTTCTATAAAGTGAAAACCACCTTCTATAAAGTGGGAAGTTCTCTGTTTACTGTGACTAAATTATATTTTATTAATGAAGCATTATGTTTAGTCAGTGTGACTATCTAAGACACAATAGTCAAGTTTTCTTCCAGTAAACAGAGCCCTATTTCTATCTCGTGAGCACAGTTCACGAAAGTAAGATTGCTCTTGAGATGTCAACATTAGGACTAGTAAGAAAAACCAAAACACAAACAATGCGTGGTGTGGACTGTGCTATGTGGTTTTTATCAGTGGTGCCAATGTGGTGTGGAAAAATCAAGCAAAGTTAGTTGTACTGTTATTGTTGTCTACCATGCACATCGTAAAATGTGACTAAGAAGGTTTTAGGAGGTTGATTATGCTCTCCTATTCAATAGAGGATCATGTTATCCTGAAGTCATGCTGAATAGGGTGTGTCAGATCGAAAGGCGCAGATATCGCAACCACGATGTAAATTATGACATACCACATTCCATTCTCCGGATTACATCCTGATAACATACAGGAGTTTGAGGACGAACGCATAAAAAGAGGAAGCAGATAAAGATCAGTGGTTCTCAAAATGTAATTAGGTTCACGTTTGGGACTATATATTTGAAGGGAGGGGGGTAATTTCACCAAAAAATGAAACTATTGCGCAGATTCTTCCTGATCTGCGACATAAAAATAAGTTTTTGAATGCTTCTATTCTTTTACAAAACTGCCCACTATATCACAGCACAAAGGGGAAACGATGGCTATCTGAAACAGCTCTGGCGGAAAGCTCTACTGCACTGTCTAACTGCTGCACTGTCTAACTGCTGCACTGTCTAACTGCTGCACTGTCTAACTGCTGCACTGTCTAACTGCTGCACTGGAGCTGTTCTTTGAACAGTTCAGTTCTTTGATGGAATCCATATCAGCATCTGACCTGCTGGAAAACGAGGAAGAAAGGGAAAATAATTATGCGATGCATAAGATATACGATAGTAATAATCCTTGTAGAAAGATGACAAGCTTTTTTCTGGTCTATAGGAATTAATCTCTAGTGCCGGGAACAACACATCGGCTGGAAATACGAGGGCTGGGACAACACAGTGCAATATAAGGAAAAACGGATTTAGATACAAATGTTATCAATATGTATACGCACGACATACTAGCGAATAGGCGCAAAGACATACGACGTTTTGAAAAGGAAACCATCATCAGGACAAACGATAGCTGACTAACAATGAATAGAAACACACATATGACGAAATGGGAGGCAAGAGATGATGAAAGTGGGAGAGAAAGAAGTAAAGCACAAGTGGGTATTAAGGGGGTGATATTACGGACGATGTGATCAACCCTGGTAACAGGAGATAAAAAGGACATTGAGATCTGGTCAACAAGACATAGATGCTTTCCATCTTAGTTCTCACTCTGGATAATTGAGTTTCTGCATTTTTTCTCAAAGTCCTGCAGAATAGCAGGGTGTAGTTCGTAATGCGTTTTGTCATTGTTCACAACATTGATGCGAGATCTTCGCTTTTGACTTAACACATTCGACTTTATAATGGCACTGGATCATTTTGACCTTATATAGGAGGGGGCAGCCAACACCACCATATAACCTCCTTAGTCGCTTCTTAAAATATACATGGAAGGCAAACAGTATTGCTATTCTTTGTTCCCCTCTCGAGATTAAAAAAAAACAACTAATGGTGTGTGACTTTTTAAAAACAATTTGTGTTGTCTAGTGCTTTTGACGGAACGAGTTGGTGGCACTTGCCTAAACACAATACGTATTAAAAGATGGTTATTTTGTGCATCAATCATTCAGGGCAATATACTGCTAATTTTCCCAAACAACTTGTATATCATATATTAATAAAAGAAAAGTGTGAAAACCAGAATACTGGTTTCATTAGTTATTATAAAGATAAAGAATGCAACAGATCGCATGTAACCCATGTCTGCTGAAAGACACAGTACAAATAGAAATGACCGGAATATACCGGTGTGGTATCAAAAATTCCCCATTACACATTGTTTACTACACTGTATAATCTTGTCTCTCAATTAGTTGTGTGGACTATTCAAAAATAATACATCTGAAGTCACATTATTTAACCATTACAGTGATTTTCATTGGTCACTTTTGTATACATTGTGTCGACAGCCAATGACAAATCAACGTCAAATAAAGTCATTTAGAAGAATGAGTTCACGTGACTGTACTTGACGAGAGACACGGTACAGTAAGTCGATATGACCTAGCAAAAGACAATCTCATAAAACGTTTACAAACAAAAATGTAATAGTCATGATTGAATGATTGTCCAAACAAATGTCAAGTGTTTTGTTTTTGCGAAAACTAATTGTACTTGAATTAAACTCACAACATAAAAACATGACTCTTTTTGGAACTTGACGTTTTAAAAAGATAAAAACGTGATTGCAATGCAAAAATAGGATAAAAACTGAGGCTCTGTATGGAAAAATAATTTTGTGAAATATATTTTGAGGCTCTGTCTAGGATAGCAGGGCTATAGAGAGTGGACATTTCCATTATTCATTAAGGGTCATAACCCCGCAGATACTATCAGATAAGGGGATGTAATACATGTGAAATGTATTCATATGTGCAAATGTATTAATAAATCATAAGAACACAAATATTTTGATCTGATCATGTGGTAATATAATTTAAATAAACAACTCTCATTTATTTTGAGTGATTTTATGTAACTCTTCCCCGTTCTACTATTTATAAAAACGTTTTTTTGAAAGCAATATGCACGACATTCTTCCCTAACTGTTGACATGGTGAACAAAAGTGTGGCACATAAACTTTTGGATGTTAAGGGATAATGTCCGTATAAGGTTCAAGTTCCCCGCGGAACTTTCCTACAAAAGTTGGCTCTTGACTTTGTATGGGAACTAGTGTCAGTAGTCCGTTCACATGTCTTAGACTCCACCGCGGGGTCAAGGTTCAGCCAGTGTCGAGTCAGCTCGCTCGTCACAGTACCGCTTGGGATCTAGGCTGGTTCCTCCCCATATGACATGTTAAGACAGGACGAAGTCACCGGGGTGAAGTTTTCGGTCGTACGGAATGTTAACAGCATAAACGTGCTCAGCTAAGTGGTGAGCTATACTTAGCGTCCGAGTGGCTTTCGAATGTCGGCGCCTGCTATGTCATACCGCCTCGAAAGAGGATTACGGGGGTATAGGAGAGCTGCTTAGAAAGTGCTTCACTCGACTTTTTTGTCATGAAATAACATTGGAATTACTTAAATTTTAGTATTATTTGTATTTACACGGTTACCTCCCAACACTTAAAAGTATTTTTGATTTAACATTTGGATACTGCTATTTATTGGAAAGAATAAATAAAGTATTTTGATAAAAAGTAGTAATGTAGTCTTACAGTTTTTATGGCCATAATTCTTAATTCGTAATTTAAAAGATATTAATTATAATTTCGTTAACAAAAGAAAATAAATTTAGTATTCAAAAAGGAAAAAAATGGGATTGCAATTTATGAGTTTTAAAACGCTTCATTTTTTTAAGAGAAAATTTACTTTCAACATTAACGCAATTTCACAATATAACGACATCCACATGTGTCAGCTGAGTTTAAAAAAAATGTAAACTCAAAATATTTTGACTTGATACATTGCTTACTAAAATTGCGGAAATATACATTTGTTTATGTTAATGGCACATATGTATTGCAATTGTATGTTTTGAGTGCAACGATGTGTCCAGGTATCACCAAGATTGTCTTGGTTTTATAACACTAGCTTATATTTCGCCCTGTTTTGCCTATGTCCCAGTTTCTATAACAGTTTACAAATACAACAAATGTGTTACATGTTAAAATTAACACACTTGGTCTGGCTTCGTTCAAGCAAATAAACACGCTTGGTAACCCTAAATGCGGTCGAGCGTGAAGACTTTGATTTATTTATACATAGATTAGTGGTCATAAGGTATTTTCTGTAGACGTATTAATTAATTCACAGTATTATGTGATTGCCATGTGTCTTCTGTCACGGAGATCATCCAATAAATAAATTAAATTTCCAACACAGCTGACATGTGTTCTTTGATATAATTAAAAAGAAATAATCTCTTCCTAGTAAACAAAAATCTGAACGTAGTGATAGATAAACTTAATTTCCAATAGAAATCGTCCTTGGTTGGCGGGTCTGAAAGGGGAGCATGGGGAGCTAAACTTTTTCCTGTCAAGCATATCGTAAGCAGCAACTAAGAGGAATTTAAGGTGGAGTTTGTTGGCCCGTAGATAAGGAGGTTGTAGTATTGAGATATTCAACTTCCCGTCCTTTAGCAAATCAGAATAGGTCTATGTCTTTTCGCATTAGAAATTAGGGGGTGGCATCAGAATTTTTGAAAGATTGAGGGTGGGGAAAGGTTTAAAGAAAAGGTTGGGTAAAACTGCTATACCCTGCCAGGTTCACAGTAGTACCACATTGGATGAAACAACGCCCAGAGTTCTCCAGCGAATTCTTTCAGCGACGCAGATGAGTGAAAATACCTTGATGCTGCCTGTCCATGATTTTCTTAGTCTTCGTCTGCTTCTTCTAACCTCAACTGTTCCCTGTAGTATAGTTTATAACCAATAATCATATCACACATCCAAAAAAACCATCAGAGCCGCAGACAAGTTTTCATTGAGGAAGGGGATTTACCTATAAAATAATGTGAAAAAAGGCATTCATCCATTTTTTAATGTAATTCCTTCCTTTTTATGAGAAAACTGATGACTTATTTGATGCGAAAGGAGACAACTTCTTGTATGCGAAAACTGATGACTTTTTGGATGAGAAAGGTGTTGACTTTTTTTGATGAGAAAGCTGATAACTTTTTTGATGCGAAAACTGATGACTTTTTTATGAGAAAGGTGATGACTTTTTTGATGTAAAAACTGATGACTTTTTGATGCTAAAACTGTTGAATTTTTTGATTAGAAAACTGACTTTTTTGGATGAGAAAGCTGATGACTTATTTGATGCGAAAGGTGTTGAGTTTTGTATGCGAAAACTGATGATTTTTTGGATAAGAAAGGCGATGACTTTTTTAATGCTAAAACTGATGATTTTTTAAATGAGAAAACTGATGACTTTTTTGATGAGAAAGATGATGACTTTTTGGGATGAGATAGCTGATGACTTTTTTGATGAGAAATCTGATGACTTTTTTAAATGAGAAAGCTGATAACTTTTTTGATGAGAAAGCTGATGGCTTTTTGATGAGAAAACAGATGACATATTTGATAACGCTGATGACTTTTTTGGATGAGAAAGCTGATGACTTACTTGATGCAAAAGCTGATGACTTTTTTAATGAGAAAGGTGATGACTTTTTTGATAAGAAAGCTGATGACATTTTTGATGAGAAGTGATGACTATTTTGAAAGAAAGGTGATACAATTTTTTATGCGAAAGCTGATGACTTTCTGGATGTGAAAACGGATGACTTTTTAAATGTGAAAACTGATGACTTTTTTAAAGAAAATACTGGACTTTTTTGATGAGAAAGCTGATGACCTTTTTGATGAGAAAACGGATGACTTTTTTAATGAGAAACCTGATTACCTTTTTTGATGAGAAAGCTGATGACTTTTTTGATGAGAAAGCTGATAACTTATTTGATGAGAAAGCTGATGACTTTTGATGAGAAAGCTGATGGCTTTTTAAATGAGAAAACTGATGGCTTTTTTTATGAGAAAGCTGATGACTTTTTTTTAATGAGAAAGCTGATGGCTTTTTTGATGAGAAAACTGATGGCTTTTTTGATGAGAAAGCTGATGACTTCTTTGATGAGAAATCTGATTTTTTTGATGAGAAAGCTGATGACGTTTTTGATGAGAAAACATGACTATTTTGATGAGACAGGTGATAACATGTTTGATGCAAAAGTTGATGAGAAAACTGATCTTTTTGATGAGAAAGGTGATTATTTTTTTGCTGTGAAAACTGATGACTTTTTTAATGCTAAAACTGATGATTTTTTTGATGAGAAAGCTGATGACTTTTTTGCATGAGATAGCTGATGACTTTTTTTTAATGAGAAAGCTGATGACTTTTTTTTATGAGAAAGCTGATGAGTTTTTTGATGAGAAAGCTGATGAGTTTTTTGATGAGAAAGATGATGACGTTTTTGCATGAGATAGCTGATGACTTTTTTTAAATGAGAAAGCTGATGACTTTTTTTGATGAGAAAGCTGATGGCTTTTTGATGAGAAAACTGATGACATTTTTGATGAGAAAGCTGATGACTTTTTTGGATGAGAAAGCTGATGACTTATTTGATGCAAAAGCTGATGACTTTTTTAATGCAAAAAAAGGTGATGACTTTTTTGATAAGAAAGCTGAAGACATTTTTGATGAGAAGTGATGACTATTTTGATAGAAAGGTGATACACATTTTTATGCGAAAGCTGATGACTTTCTGGATGTGAAAACGATGACTTTTTAAATGTGAAAACTGATGACTTTTTTTAATGCTAAAACTGATGACTTTTTTGAAGAAAATACTGATGACTTTTTTGATGAGAAAGCTGATCTTTTTTGATGAGAAAACGGATGACTTTTTTAATGAGAAAGCTGATGACCTTTTTTGATGAGAAAGCTGATAACTTATTTGATGAGAAAGCTGATGACTTTTTTGATGAGAAAGCTGATAACTTATTTGATGAGAAAGCTGATGACTTTTCTGATGAGAAAGCTGATGGCTTTTTTTGATGAGAAAGCTGATGACTTTTTTGATGAGAAAGCTGATGGCTTTTTTGATGAGAAAACTGATGGCTTTTTTGATGAGAAAGCTGATGACTTCTTTGATGAGAAAGCTGATTTTTTTTGATGAGAAAGCTGATGACGTTTTTGATGAGAAAACATGACTATTTTGATGAGACAGGTGATAACATGTTTGATGCAAAAGTTGATGAGAAAACTGATCTTTTTGATGAGAAAGGTGATTATTTTTTTGCTGTGAAAACTGATGACTTTTTTAATGCTAAAACTGATGATTTTTTTTGATGAGAAAGCTGATGACTTTTTTGCATGAGATAGCTGATGACTTTTTTTTAATGAGAAAGCTGATGACTTTTTTTAATGAGAAAGCTGATGAGTTTTTTGATGAGAAAGCTGATGAGTTTTTTGATGAGAAAGATGATGACTTTTTTGCATGAGATAGCTGATGACTTTTTTTTAATGAGAAAGCTGATGACTTTTTTTGATGAGAAAGCTGATGGCTTTTTGATGAGAAAACTGATGACATTTTTGATGAGAAAGGTGATGACTTTTTTGATAAGAAAGCTGAAGACATTTTTGATGAGAAGTGATGACTATTTTGATAGAAAGGTGATACAATTTTTTATGCGAAAGCTGATGACTTTCTGGATGTGAAAACGATGACTTTTTAAATGTGAAAACTGATGACTTTTTTGAAGAAAATACTGATGACTTTTTTGATGAGAAAGCTGATGACTTTTTTGATGAGAAAACGGATGACTTTTTTAATGAGAAAGCTGATGACCTTTTTTGATGAGAAAGCTGATAACTTATTTGATGAGAAAGCTGATGACTTTTTTGATGAGAAAGCTGATAACTTATTTGATGAGAAAGCTGATGACTTTTCTGATGAGAAAGCTGATGGCTTTTTTTGATGAGAAAGCTGATGACTTTTTTGATGAGAAAGCTGATGACTTTTTTGATGAGAAAACATGACTATTTTGATGAGAAAGGTGATAACATTTTTGATGCAAAAGTTGATGAGAACACGGATCTTTTTTTATGAGAAAGGTGATTATTTTTTTGCTGTGAAAACAGATGACTTTTTAAATGTGAAAACTGATGACTTTTTTGATGCTAAAACTGATGACTTTTTTGATGAGAAAGCTGATGACTTTTTTGATGAGAAAACGGATGACTTTTTTAATGAGAAAGCTGATGACCTTTTTTGATGAGAAAGCTGATAACTTATTTGATGAGAAAGCTGATGACTTTTTTGATGAGAAAGCTGATAACTTATTTGATGAGAAAGCTGATGACTTTTCTGATGAGAAAGCTGATGGCTTTTTTTGATGAGAAAGCTGATGACTTTTTTGATGAGAAAGCTGATTGCTTTTTTAATGAGAAAACAAATGGAAAATTTTGATGAGAAAGCTGATGACTTTTTTAATGAGAAAGCTGATGGCTTTTTTCATGAGAAAACTGATGGCTTTTTTGATGAGAAAGCTGATGACTTTTTTGAAGAGAAAGCTGATTACTTTTTTGATGAGAAAGCTGATGACTTTTTTGATGAGAAAACATGACTATTTTGATGAGAAAGGTGATAACATTTTTGATGCAAAAGTTGATGAGAACACGGATCTTTTTTTATGAGAAAGGTGATTATTTTTTTGCTGTGAAAACAGATGACTTTTTAAATGTGAAAACTGATGACTTTTTTGATGCTAAAACTGATGACTTTTTTGATGAGAAAGCTGATGACTTTTTTGATGAGAAAACGGATGACTTTTTTTAATGAGAAAGCTGATGACCTTTTTTGATGAGAAAGCTGATAACTTATTTGATGAGAAAGCTGATGACTTTTTTGATGAGAAAGCTGATAACTTATTTGATGAGAAAGCTGATGACTTTTCTGATGAGAAAGCTGATGGCTTTTTTTGATGAGAAAGCTGATGACTTTTTTGATGAGAAAGCTGATTGCTTTTTAATGAGAAAACAAATGGAAAATTTTGATGAGAAAGCTGATGACTTTTTTGATGAGAAAACTGATGACTTTTTTGATGAGAAAACATGACTATTTTGATGAGAAAGGTGATAACATTTTTGATGCAAAAGTTGATGAGAACACGGATCTTTTTTTATGAGAAAGGTGATTATTTTTTTGCTGTGAAAACAGATGACTTTTTAAATGTGAAAACTGATGACTTTTTTGATGCTAAAACTGATGACTTTTTTGATGAGAAAGGGTATGACTATTTCGATGAAAAAGGTGATACCATTTTTGATGAGAAAACTGATGACTTTTTTTATGAGAAGGTATGACTATTTCGATGAGAAAGGTGATACCATTTTTGATGCGAAAGGTGATGACTTTTTGTATGCGAAAACTGATGGCTGTTTTTATGAGAAAGCTGATGGCTTTTTTTGATGAGAAAGCTGATGACTTTTTTGATGAGAAAGCTGATTGCTTTTTTAATGAGAAAACAAATGGAAAATTTTGAAGAGAAAGCTGATGACTTTTTTGATGAGAAAGCTGATGACTTTTTTGATGAGAAAACATGACTATTTTGATGAGAAAGGTGATAACATTTTTGATGCAAAAGTTGATGAGAACACGGATCTTTTTTTATGAGAAAGGTGATTATTTTTTTGCTGTGAAAACAGATGACTTTTTAAATGTGAAAACTGATGACTTTTTTGATGCTAAAACTGATGACTTTTTTGATGAGAAAGGGTATGACTATTTCGATGAAAAAGGTGATACCATTTTTGATGAGAAAACTGATGACTTTTTTTATGAGAAGGTATGACTATTTCGATGAGAAAGGTGATACCATTTTTGATGCGAAAGGTGATGACTTTTTGTATGCGAAAACTGATGGCTGTTTTTATGAGAAAGCTGATGACTTTTTTGATGAGAAAACTGATGGCTTTTTTGATGAGAAAGCTGATGACTTTTGATGTGAAAACTGATGGTTTTTTGATGAGAAAGCTGATGACTTTTTTTTATGAGAAAGCTGATGGCTTTTTTCATGAGAAAACTGATGGCTTTTTTGATGAGAAAGATGATGACTTTTTTGATGAGAAAGCTGATTACTTTTTTGATGAGAAAGCTGATGACTTTTTTGATGAGAAAACATGACTATTTTGATGAGAAAGGTGATAACATTTTTGATGCAAAAGTTGATGAGAAAACTGATCTTTTTTGATGAGAAAGGTGATTATTTTTTTTCTGTGAAAGATGATTTTTTAAATGTAAAAACTGATGACTTTTTTTATGCTAAAACTGATGACTTCTTTGATGAGAAGGTATGACTATTTCGATGAGAAAGGTGATACCATTTTTGTTGCGAAAGGTGATGACTTTTTGTATGCGAAAACTGATGGCTTTTTTGATGAGAAAGCTGATGACTATTTTGATGAGAAAACTGACTTTTTTGGATGAGAAAGCTGATGACTTATTTGATGCGAAAGGTGTTGAGTTTTGTATGCGAAAACTGATGATTTTTTGGATAAGAAAGGTGATGACAATTTTAATGCTAAAACTGATGATTTTTTAAATGAGAAAACTGATGACTTTTTTGATGAGAAAGATGATGACTTTTTGGGATGAGATAGCTGATGACTTTTTTGATGAGAAATCTGATGACTTTTTTAAATGAGAAAGCTGATGACTTTTTTGATGAGAAAGCTGATGGCTTTTTGATGAGAAAACTGATGACATATTTGATAAAGCTGATGACTTTTTTGGATGAGAAAGCTGATGACTTACTTGATGCAAAAGCTGATGACTTTTTTAATGAGAAAGGTGATGACTTTTTTGATAAGAAAGCTGTTGACATTTTTGATGAGAAGTGATGACTATTTTGAAAGAAAGGTGATACAATTTTTTATGCGAAAGCTGATGACTTTCTGGATGTGAAAACGGATGACTTTTTAAATGTGAAAACTGATGACTTTTTTGAAGAAAATACTGATGACTTTTTTGATGAGAAAGCTGATGACTTTTTTGATGAGAAAACGGATGACTTTTTTAATGAGAAACCTGATTACCTTTTTTGATGAGAAAGCTGATGACTTTTTTGATGAGAAAGCTGATAACTTATTTGATGAGAAAGCTGATGACTTTTGATGAGAAAGCTGATGGCTTTTTAAATGAGAAAACTGATGGCTTTTTTTATGAGAAAGCTGATGACTTTTTTTTAATGAGAAAGCTGATGGCTTTTTTGATGAGAAAACTGATGGCTTTTTTGATGAGAAAGCTGATGACTTCTTTGATGAGAAAGCTGATTTTTTTTGATGAGAAAGCTGATGACGTTTTTGATGAGAAAACATGACTATTTTGATGAGACAGGTGATAACATGTTTGATGCAAAAGTTGATGAGAAAACTGATCTTTTTGATGAGAAAGGTGATTATTTTTTTGCTGTGAAAACTGATGACTTTTTTAATGCTAAAACTGATGATTTTTTTGATGAGAAAGCTGATGACTTTTTTGCATGAGATAGCTGATGACTTTTTTTTAATGAGAAAGCTGATGACTTTTTTTTATGAGAAAGCTGATGAGTTTTTTGATGAGAAAGCTGATGAGTTTTTTGATGAGAAAGATGATGACTTTTTTGCATGAGATAGCTGATGACTTTTTTTTAATGAGAAAGCTGATGACTTTTTTTGATGAGAAAGCTGATGGCTTTTTGATGAGAAAACTGATGACATTTTTGATGAGAAAGCTGATGACTTTTTTGGATGAGAAAGCTGATGACTTATTTGATGCAAAAGCTGATGACTTTTTTAATGAAAAAGGTGATGACTTTTTTGATAAGAAAGCTGAAGACATTTTTGATGAGAAGTGATGACTATTTTGATAGAAAGGTGATACACATTTTTATGCGAAAGCTGATGACTTTCTGGATGTGAAAACGATGACTTTTTAAATGTGAAAACTGATGACTTTTTTTAATGCTAAAACTGATGACTTTTTTGAAGAAAATACTGATGACTTTTTTGATGAGAAAGCTGATCTTTTTTGATGAGAAAACGGATGACTTTTTTAATGAGAAAGCTGATGACCTTTTTTGATGAGAAAGCTGATAACTTATTTGATGAGAAAGCTGATGACTTTTTTGATGAGAAAGCTGATAACTTATTTGATGAGAAAGCTGATGACTTTTCTGATGAGAAAGCTGATGGCTTTTTTTGATGAGAAAGCTGATGACTTTTCTGATGAGAAAGCTGATTGCTTTTTTAATGAGAAAACTGATGGAAAATTTTGATGAGAAAGCTGATGACTTTTTTAATGAGAAAGCTCATGGCTTTTTTCATGAGAAAACTGATGGCTTTTTTGATGAGATTGCTGATGACTTTTTTGATGAGAAAACATGACTATTTTGATGAGAAAGGTGATAACATTTTTGATGCAAAAGTTGATGAGAAAACGGATCTTTTTTTATGAGAAAGGTGATTATTTTTTTGCTGTGAAAACAGATGACTTTTTAAATGTGAAAACTGATGACTTTTTTGATGCTAAAACTGATGACTTTTTTGATGAGAAAGGGTATGACTATTTCGATGAAAAAGGTGATACCATTTTTGATGAGAAAACTGATGACTTTTTTGATGAGAAGGTATGACTATTTCGATGAGAAAGGTGATACCATTTTTGTTGCGAAAGGTGATGACTTTTTGTATGCAAAAACTGATGGCTGTTTTTATGAGAAAGCTGATGACTTTTTTGATGAGAAAGCTGATAACTTATTTGATGAGAAAGCTGATAACTTTTCTGATGAGAAAGCTGATGGCTTTTTTTGATGAGAAAGCTGATGACTTTTTTTTTGAGAAAGCTGATGGCTTTTTTCATGAGAAAACTGATGGCTTTTTTGATGAGAAAGCTGATGACTTTTTTGAAGAGAAAGCTGATTACTTTTTTGATGAGAAAGCTGATGACTTTTTTGATGAGAAAACATGACTATTTTGATGAGAAAAGTGATAACATTTTTGATGCAAAAGTTGATGAGAAAACGGATCTTTTTTGATGAGAAAGGTGATTATTTTTTTGCTGTTAAAACAGATGACTTTTTAAATGTGAAAACTGATGACTTTTTTGATGCTAAAACTGATGACTTTTTTGATGAGAAAGGGTATGACTATTTCGATGAAAAAGGTGATACCATTTTTGATGAGAAAACTGATGACTTTTTTGATGAGAAGGTATGACTATTTCGATGAGAAAGGTGATACCATTTTTGATGCGAAAGGTGATGACTTTTTGTATGCGAAAACTGATGGCTGTTTTTATGAGAAAGCTGATGACTTTTTTGATGAGAAAACTGATGGCTTTTTTGATGAGAAAGCTGATGACTTTTGATGTGAAAACTGATGGTTTTTTGATGAGAAAGCTGATGACTTTTTTTTATGAGAAAGCTGATGGCTTTTTTCATGAGAAAACTGATGGCTTTTTTGATGAGAAAGATGATGACTTTTTTGATGAGAAAGCTGATTACTTTTTTGATGAGAAAGCTGATGACTTTTTTGATGAGAAAACATGACTATTTTGATGAGAAAGGTGATAACATTTTTGATGCAAAAGTTGATGAGAAAACTGATCTTTTTTTATGAGAAAGGTGATTATTTTTTTTCTGTGAAAGATGATTTTTTAAATGTGAAAACTGATGACTTTTTTTATGCTAAAACTGATGACTTCTTTGATGAGAAGGTATGACTATTTCGATGAGAAAGGTGATACCATTTTTGATGCGAAAGGTGATGACGTTTTGTATGCGAAAACTGATGGCTTTTTTGATGAGAAAGCTGATGACTTTTTTGATGAGAAAACTGATGGCTTTTTTTATGTGAAAACTGATGGTTTTTTGATGAGAAAGTGATGACTTTTTTGATGAGAAAGATGACCATTTTGTGAAAAATTGTTAATGTAGGATTTCACCCACCATTTGAATAAATTCCTAGCAATAAAAAACAAGTTATGATTATCTAAGGGTGGGAGGGGGGAGTTGAACACCCACCTCCCTTAACAACAGACCTATAAACAAGTAGATATACTTGTCGCTTTACTATTGGCAGTAATGATTCTTATAGACCTGTATGAATCTAGTTTATTTCTAACATACACATTTGTCTCTAGATGGACTAGTATTGTGGCTTGGTAAAAGCTCACCAACCGAGCTTATTGACAACATGAGAGGCAGAGTCGTGGAGAAACATGATCGCCTATGCCAATCGGCATGGCACTTGATTGATTGATTGACACATTTGTCTTATGCTCTCTATAGGAGATGTGCAGAATTCATCTGTAACATTTGTATTCGAAGGTCTGTATCTTCTCTCCATGACTGCAGTGAGTGTTCAGCTTTCACACCAACACAACACAATAGACAACATAAGTGAGTTACAAAGTTAGTTTTTCACACTAACACTGACTTTGCTTTTCCACATTAAAGTTAACCTTGACATATCCGCTACACCTATCTCCAGCCTTAGGGACCTAACTCTGTCTGTTTTGCGTTTTCCATCGCTGCATAGTCCTATGCAGGATCCCAGGTATTTGAAAATATTCACGTCCTCAAATTTATATGCCCATTTATCATGTTGTTGGTTTGTGCTTCTGTACCTTCGCTGTTAACCAAGATTGTATTTTATTCAGCGTTTACTTTGGTTTCCTTGCTAGCACAATGTGAAAACTATAAATGTTTCATGTTTCACAATATGGTACATTATTAATTGATGCTACCTGACCATTTTGTTTAAATGTAACTGTAGGGATTCAGTCCAAGATGACTGGTTAAATGTAACTATAGGGAGCAAGTCCAAGATGACTGGTTAAATGTAAATGTAGGAATCAAGTCCAAGATGACTGGTTAAATGTAACTGTAGGAAGAAAGTCCAAGATGACTGACTGGTTAAATGTAACTGTAGGGAGCAAGTCCAAGATGACTGGTTTAATGTAACTGTAGGGAGCAATGCTAGGATCTGGGAAGTCTTTTACTTTAGAGAGGTCTTTGCTGTGACCATCCTGCATTTTTGAGATAAACTGTTAGGTAAAAAGGGTTGATTCCCTACCAGAAGTCATTGCAGAAAAAAATCATGAGGATTGGTAAAGTGGAATTCCTCTATAAAGAATCCTTTTATAACAAATTTCCCTATATAGCAACACATTTAAAAATCCCCAATTATATTTATTCTTTATTGTCTGTACTGTACATGGTAAATTTCTGTTATTACATACATATTTTGTTGTTCTGGACCAAGTTGTTATAAGGGGATTCCACTATAATAAACCCTACACTTTCTTAATTGCCTCTGATAGCATACATGGCAGATTGTAATATTATTAGTTTTTGCTCTACCATTGAATCACTGTAACACGAGCAGCTAATTTTCCATATAAAAATATAGCATAACTTTCTGTAATATTTTGAATGGACTGAATGACTTTTTGCATCTTGCAGACAATCATTAAGAAAACAAACAAAAACAAGTCAATGAGCCTTTTTCTCAGGAATGGAAGACTTTATAAGTGATCATGTTGTCAAAGCAATAGAAGATGTTTGTTTTCATCTTTCCCTTTTATCTTTCATATCTTTTATTACATTGTTCCTAAACAATCGTCCCAGCATGCAAATAGTGCCTCCAGACAGCTCAAGTTTTGGCCATGTTTACCAGATTTTGGAGAAATTTTTCATTGAGGACTTACAAATGTCTTTGTACCTCAGCATTGGACTACCACAGGCCATCAGAAGCTTCTCTGAATAGTACTTATTGTGGAATGCGACAAATTGACATTCTGTGGACATGGTCCAGCCCTTGCAATCTATTTTTATTAAGTGTTTCCATGGTAGATGGTAGCTGAGTGTGGCGTACAAGTTCTATATAGGTAATTTTATCATGCCATTTAATGTAAGATTTTGCTGAGACATCTTAGTTGAAAGGTGTTTAGTCTCCTCTCATGTCTTGTGTAGGTTGTCCATGTTTCAGACCATAATATAGTATGATTACTCTGTTGTGAAAGACATCAGTCATTTCAGAAATTCTCTCTTGTATGGCTGGTCGATTATACTATCGATATAATCACAGACGTACACTATTCAGCAGATGTGGTAAAAACATTGAATGTATTAGTTACCAAAGCCAAAGGTGTCAGGCCATTGGTGCAAATAAACGTCAACACAACACATTTCCACTGTGTGAACTACATTCTGTTGGAAATCTTGTAGGATCACTGTGCTACTATAAGCGAGATCCATGGGAGTTTGAGAACAAACAGAATAAAAAAAGACCTACATAGTGTATAAACAGATAAACAGAAAACAAACATTGCATTTTTTGGTTCAAAATGTATTTAGATTTGACACTAACTTTTCTATCCTCACATATTAACATTTCTTTCCTCACACACTAACATTTCTTTCCTCACACACTAACTTTCCTTTCCTCATGCACTATAGCATTGTGAATGTTTATGTAGTTGATGCATCTGTTATTCTTATGGTGAAACCAATTCCATTCTTGATTATTCTTTACATAAAACATTCAAGTAATAACTGTTTCTCATTGACGGTACTAAGACTTGTCTAGTTTCTCATTGATGGTACTAAGACTTGTCTAGTTCCTCATTGATGGTACCAAGACTTGTCTATTTTCACTTTGATGGTACCAAGACTCTTGTCTAGTTTATCTTTGATGGTACCAAGACTCTTGTCTAGTTTCTCCTTGATGGTACCAAGACTCTTGTCTAGTTTATCTTTGATGGTACCAAGACTCTTGTCTAGTTTCTCCTTGATGGTACCAAGACTCTTGTCTAGTTTATCTTTGATGGTACCAAGACTCTTGTCTAGTTTATCCTTGATGGTACCAAGATTCTTGTCTAGTTTATCTTTGATGGTACCAAGAAACTCAAAATCTAGTTTATCAGAGTGCTTCTTCATAAATAGTTTTGTTTAGGTAGTGTAATCTATTCAGGACATAGCATCAACCCAGCATTTTTTGGTTTTATTTATTTTCTATGCAATATAAATACATTCAGTAGTTTGCCCTCTCTCTGAACAATATGAATATACGATTGTCTGCGGTGAGATTTGAACCTTTACACCCTTACACTTAAACGTATTTTTGATTTAACATTTGGATAGTTAATTCATTTATTGGAAAGAATAAATAAAGTATTTTGATGAAAAGTTGTAATGTAGTCTTACCATTTTTATGGCCATAATTCTTAATTTAAAAGATCTTAATTATCTAATTATAATTTCGTTAACAAAAGAAAATAAATTTAGTATTCACGAGGAAAAAAAATGGGATTGCAATTTGTGAGTTTTAGAACGCTTCATTTTTTTAGAGAAAATTTACTTTCAACAATAACGCAATTTCACAATATAATGACATCCACCTGTGTCAGCTGAATTAAAAAAAAAAAGGTCAATATATTTTGACTTGATACATTGCTTACTAAAATTGCAGAAATATACATTTATTTATGTTAATGTCACATATGTATTGTAATTGTATGTATTGAGTACAAAGATGTGTCCAGGTCTCACAGAGATTGTCTTGGTTTTATAACATTGACATATCTCGCCCTGTTATGCCTATGTCCCAGTTTTTTGATGAGAAAGGTGATGACTTTTTTGATGCGAAAGCCAATAACTTTTCTGATGCGAAAGCTGATGACTTTTTTGATGAGAAAGGTGATGACTTTTTTAATGAGAAAGGTGATGACTTTTAAAATGAGAAAGATGACCTTTTTGTGAAAAATCGTTAATGTAGGGGTTTCACCCACCTTTTGGCTAAATTCCTAGAAATAAAAAAACATGTTATGATTTCCTAAGGGTGGGAGGGGGGAGTTGAACACCCACCTACCGTAACAAGATACCTATAAACTATGCAAGTAGGTATATTTGTCGCTTTACTATTGGCAGTAATGATTCTTATAGACCTGTATGAATCTATTTTATTTCTAACGTACACATTTGTCGCTAGATGGACTAGTTTTGTGAATTGGTAAAAGCTCACCAACCAAGCTTATTGACAACATGAGAGGCAGAGAGTCGTGGAGAAACATGATTGTCTATGCCATTCAGCATGGCACTTGATTGATTGACACATTTGTCTCATGCTCTCTATAGAAGATGCGCAGAATTTGTCTGTAGCATTTGTATTCGAAGGTTTGTAACCTCTCTCCATGACTGCAGTGAGTGTTCTGCTTTCACACCAACACAACACAATAGACAACATAAATGAGTTTCAAAGTTAGTTTTTCACACTAACACTGATTTTGCTTTTCCACATTAAAGTTAACCTTGACATATCAGCTACATCAATATTCAGCCTTAGGGACCTATCTCCAAGTCTGTTTTGCATTTTCCATCACTGCATAGGCCTATGCAGAATCCGAGGTATTTGAAATTATTCAAGTCCTCAAATTTATATGCCCATTTATCATGTTGTTGGTTTGTGATTCTGTACCTTCGCTGTTAACCAAGATCATATTTCATTCAGCGTTGATTTTGGTCTCCTTGCTAGCACAATGTGAACAAAATTCTGACAACACTGTGTATGAAAAAAAATTATGGTGCTTTATGGGGGAGATGTGGCCACATCATGTGTCCATAGTCCAACTTTTTAATATTGTGAGTAAGGAAGACATCTCCAAATAATCACATGTATAATTAGATAATTTTGTGTTTCTTGTTTATGTGTGGAGCTAGTGTAGTGTATGGCCATGTTGTTAGAACTCCGTTCTCAGACCCTTGATGTCCCGGGTTCAATCCACGGTTGGGACAGGATTTTATCTTTTGGAGGTACAATTAAAATCCTTCCTATATATGTTGAGGCGTCTACTATGGCAAAGCAGCCTTTATTTCCACAGCCCATAGAAAGTCTCTCTGCACTCCTTCACAGGAAAACATGCAGTAACAAAAGTTATAAGTTTTAGTTGTATATGTGTTTCTTGAAAAAGGTCCCAGTTGGACCGTAAAGTAGAAAAAAGGTCTTTGTTCTTTTGTTTATTACTATTTATTTAATTTTTACATTGATAGTTAGGCTATAACAGTAACCATTAGTATTTCATACAGCTTTTGTGACTTGGAGGTTAAAAAATCACAACTTCTGCTGCAGATAAATTGAGCTACATGCAATGCACTGAGGGGCACCCCTACTAGGTTCATACTGGGGTCCTCTCAGTGCGTAGAGTGAAGATGGTTGGATGTAGCGATTTATGCGTCTTATCAAAATTTCATTTTGTTAACTACTGTATGGTGTGTTTAGTTACAAATGTGGCCATGTCTCCCCAAAATTAACCAAAATTTCCCAATAAGAATTCCTAAGACACATTCATTTTGTGATGTTTTTTTGTTCAATGGGACAGTTTTTTAAATAACACCATGCTACCAATGCCAAACATGGTCTTTAATAGTCTCGCAGCAAAGAAAAATCATTACATGTGAAATGAAATGTATGAGAAAAGCTGTAATGGTTGCTAAACTAGATAAAATAAGAAATAAAGCAATTAGGAAAAGTGTTGGTATAATATCAGGTATTGAACATATCAAAAGACAGCAAGTAAAATGGTTGGATCACCTTATGAGAATGAACCTAAATACCAATAAGAGCATATAACAAAAGAGTATCTGGACATAAAGCCACAGGCAGACCACGCAAACGGTGGATAGAAAAAATCAAGATAACCTTGAGCAAACATGGACTCATTCAACCAAGGTGACACATCTGGCCCTGGATCAATCCAAGTAGAACGCTCCTTCATTAGGCATTTGCATTAAGCCGAAGTCTCCTGGGTATGAAAGAAAGCTCATAAAAACCACCCCACTGCACATAGGAAGTAAGAGCTAATCGCTTGCAATTCCTGGTGCTAGAAAGAAAGAAGAATGGCAGGTGTGAATACTATCAACCATAATTCACCTGGAGAAAGACAACAGCTTTTTAAAATAGATTTAGCAAAGTCCCAGATGACTGGTTAAATATAATTGTAGGGAGCAAGTTTAAGATGATTGGTTAAATGTAACTGTAGGGAGCAAGTCCACGATGATTGGTTAAATGTAACTGTAGGGAGCAATTATTGATTCTTGATTAGAAACTGGCCTCACAGCACATGGGGCATTGCCATAAGTGCTCCGCCCTCTGTTCCAGCAGACATCCGACTCAATGGTGTTTCAAGTATAATGTCGTCAAAACAGACGTCTACATCAGGGCACAACTCTGGCCCTTGCGACAGGTTTCTCTTTGTTGTTCCGCCCACCCATGCCGTGCCCGTAACTAGTTCAAGAACAAAGTTGGCCTGTCGGAACAACATGGTAACTGTTATCGAAGGTTACGACTACAGGAAAAAGTCCAAGATCTTGCACACTGTAGGAAGCAGGTCCAAGATCACTGGTTAAATGTAACTGTAGGGAGCAAGTCCAAGATCACTGGTTAAATGTAACTGTAGGGAGCAATGCTAGGATCTGGGAAGTCTTTTACTTTAGAGAGGTCTTTGCTGTGACCATCTTGCATTTTTGAGACAAACTGTTAGGTAAAAAGGGTTGATTCCCTTCCAGAAGTTCAGGCATCATTTCTTCCCAGAAGTCATTGCAGAAAAAAATCATGAGGATTGGTATAGTGGAATTCCTCTATAGAGAATCCTCTTATAACACATTTCCCTATTTGGCAACACATTTAAAAATCCCCAATTATATTTATTCTTTATTGTTTGTACTGTACATGGTAAATTTCTGTTATTACATACATATTTTGCTGTATGTATTCCATTATAATAAACCCTACATCTTCTTAGTTTCCTCTAATAGCATACATGGCAGATTGTAGTATTATTCGTCTTTGCTCCACCATTGAATCACTGTAACACAAGCAGTTAATTTTCTTTATAAAAATATAACTTTCTGTAATATTTAGAATTTACTGAATGGCTTTTTGCATCTTACAGATGATCATTAAAAAAAAACAAAAAAACAAGCCAATAAGCCTTTTCTCTCAGTAATGGAAGACTTTCTAAGTGATCATGTTGTTAAAACAACAGAAGATGTTTGTTTTCATCTTTCACATTTATCTTCCATATCTTTTATTATATTGTTCCTAAACAACATCGTCCCAGCCAGCACGCAGATTGTGCCTCCAGACAGCTCAAGTTTTGGCCATGTTTGCCAAATTATGGAGAAATCTTTCATTGAGGACTTACAAATGTCTTTGTACCTCAGCATTGGACTACCACAGGCCTTCAGAAGCGTCTCTGAATAGTACTTATTGTGGAATGCGACAAATTGGCATTCTGTGGACATGGTCCAGCTATCGCAATCTATTTTTATTAAGTGTTTCCATAGCAGATGGTAGCTGAGTGTGGCGTAAATGTTCTATATTGGTGATTTTATTGTGCCATTTAATGTAAGATTTTGCTGAGACATCTTAGCTGAAAGGTGTTTAGTCTCCTCTCATGTCTTGTGTATGTTGTCCATGTTTCAGACCATAATATAGTTTGGATTACCTTGTGAAGCAGACATTAGTCATTTCAGCAATATTCTCTTGTATGGCTGGTCGATTATAAATTATACTATCGATATAATCACAGATGTACACTGTTCAGCAGATGTGGTAAAAACATTGATGTATTAGCTACCAAAGCCAAAGGTGTCAGGCCATTGGTGCAAATAAAACAGCAACACAACAAATTTCCGTTGTGTGAACTACATTCTGTTGGAAATCTTGTAGGATCACTGTGCTACTATAAGAGATATCCATGGGAGTTTGAGAACGAACAGAATAAAAAAGACCTATATAGTGTGTAAACAGATAAACAGAAAACAAACATTGTATTTTTTGGTTCAAAATGTATTTAGATTTGCACACTAACTTTTCTTTCCTCACACACTAACTTTCCTTTCCTCATGTAATATTTCATTGTGAATGTTTATGTAGTTGATGCATCTGTTATTCTTATGGTGAAACCAATTCCATTCTTGGTTGTTCTTCACATAAAACATTCAAGTAATAACTGTTTCTCCTTAATGGTACCAAGACTTGTCTAGTTTCTCATTGATGGTACCAAGACTTGTCTAGTTTATCCTTGATGGTACCAAGACTCTTGTCTAGATTATTCTTGATGGTACCAAGACTATTGTCTAGTTTCTCCTTGATGGTACCAAGGCTCTTGTCTAGTTTATTTTTGATGGTACCAAGAAACTCAAAATCTAGTTTCTCAGACTGCTTCTTCATCAATATTTTTGTTTTGGTAGTGTATTCTATTCAGGACATAGCATCAACCCAGCATTTTTTGGCTATTTATTTTCTATGCAATATAAATACATTCAGTAGTTTGCCATCTCTCTGAACAATATGAATATACAATTGTCTGCGGTGAGATTTGAACCCAGTACTTTGGCCATAACAGACTCAAGAGTTTGTGAGCTGGAGGAAGTGGGAAGAAGCTGTGAATTGGTGGCATTTAGCAAAGATAGAAAGATTATTGACAACAGCTGTGATTCAGCTGAGACGAGAGTGCAGTGAATGGGCTGCCAACAGAACAGAGGGATGATCCAAGAACTCATACTGCAGCACTTGAAGCCACATTTGTATAATTTACACAGATGGCTCAGTAACACAAGAAACACACATGTGTGGTTGGGGTTTCATTGCCTACTAAAATGGCAGGAAATTAGCTAAGAAGTGAGCTGCATATATCACTATAACATCAAGTATGAGAATGGAAACAGAGGTAGTGACAGCAGATCTCATTTGGCTGGCGACGCAATCACCAAGAGACTCAGTGATATTATTGATCTCTCAAAGTATGCTGTGCAAGATAGAAAAATGTTATGACCAGTTATACTGTACCTCTAAAGAAATACTACAAAAGAGGTGCATCTAATGTAGTACCGCAATGACCCTGACAGATTATGGGTTTATGAATAGATGGTTAATTTGTCATGTCAGAGATGTTAAGTCTAAGGCATATGGTTCTTGTATTCCATGTACCCAGTCTGAGTATTACTGATTACTTGTTTTGTCTAGGTACTATACATTATTAAAATCATTTTTCCCATGTTTCATCTATTTCAATGTGTCCAATGAGGCAGGCAGAAATATGGGCAACACCTAATAGCAGTGCAGATTATGCCAGGTGTTAACTGACCAGTACAACTAAATTGCTGCTCTCACTGAAATGAGTGACTCGTAGTGAACTTCCACCAATTTAAGAGAAATTGAAACTTGTAAACTGCCCCTTTCCATGTTGTGTCCATTGACAAGAGGCGCTCTTCAAGGTATGGTGGAGGTTGAAAGAAGACTAGGAGGCCAGAAGAAGACATGGCTAGATAATATCAATGGCAGGGTGTGAAGTTTCAAAACTCATCAGGATGGTAGAGGATAGAGATGTGTGAAAATCTTTCCGTACCAAATTTATCAATGTGACACTCCTACGACCCTGACGGACTATGGGTTTTATTATTATATCAGTATATTTTGCCCACCTCATCTTCTCCTACCATTGCCATTTAACTATGATCAAATTTTATGACGTG
Organism: Meghimatium bilineatum; assembly: GCA_034231615.1. NCBI lineage: Eukaryota > Metazoa > Mollusca > Gastropoda > Stylommatophora > Philomycidae > Meghimatium > Meghimatium bilineatum. Next base: position 61,893,383 of record CM067322.1, on the reverse strand, counting down.
ACTAATGCATGCAATGATATCGTCAATACAATGTGAACGGTTGGCTTTCATCCAATCATATCGCCAGTACAATGTGAACGATTGGCTTTCAAACCACAAGCTAATTCAACCAAGTTGGGTCTGTGAAGTGAACCAAAAAACCCCTCTACCACCGAGCTAACATATGGAGAAAATGTGTGTTTTCAAACAGTGTTCAGAACAGAATAGACTTCTGGAGATAGTGCCCACTGCAAACGTTTGATGTTCAACACTGAAACAAAAAATATTTACTTCCAAAGCAGGAAGTCTCTTGATATTTTTGGCAGTTGGTGAAATTGTGACTTTATTGGCACTTCATAAAACTAAAAGGTGTAGCTTGATGTGCAATTTTAAATTTAGCTAGCTGACAAAATTAGGTTTGCCTCTTCTGCTTTAGATGTAAAACTGGTTACCAAATAATGTAGTAAATGTTTGTAGTGCTTAGGTGGCAGGAGTAAGTTCAGCCTACAACTTACAGCTGTATATTTCCATGTGACAAGACTAAAAAACCTTGGCGGAGACACTCACAGAACTGTTAAGCCAATAAATTTTCCATTCTTACAGTGAGTTCTAAATATGACAGGTCTGAAAAAATCTTGGTGGAGACACTCAAAGAATTATACACCAATAAATCTTCCATTCTTACAGTGAGTTCTAAATATGGCATGACTGAAAAAATCTTGGCGGAGACACAGAACTGTTAAGTCAATAAATCTTCCATTCTTACAGTGAGTTCTAAATATGACAGGTCTTAAAAAACCTTGGCGGAGACACTCACAAAACTGTTGTCAATAATTCTTCCATTCTTACAGTGAGTTCTAAATATGACAGGTCTGAAAAAATCTTGGCGGAGACACCCAAATAATTATACATCAATAAATTTTCCATTCTTACAGTGAGTTCTAAATATGACATGAATGAACAAATCTTGGCGGAGACACTCACAGAACTGTTAAGTTAACAAATCTTCCATTCTTACAGTGAGTTCTAATTAGGACTTTTTCTAAAAAAAACCTTGGTGGAGATACAGAATTAAAACTATCTGCTATAATGAAGATTCATCTCCTCTTTTACTGGATCCCCTGTTATAAATCTGTCAAAATGAAACCTCTCCAAATCAATTGTTACATAATTTCCATCAAAAATGAACTCTGTGATTGCACGACTGATGCCAATAGCATGTTGTAACCCATGTACACCCAATCCATTGGCAAAAATGAAGTTTTTCAGGTAAAGATGAGGTCCAACCACCAGGTTATGGTCAAAGAAATTGCAGTCGTTGTAGTCAACCCAAGCAGTTTTTATCTGAAAAGAGGGATACAAGGTAAGATAAATTATGAAACAATTACCAAAATATTGGTTTGTAAATTCAGTATGCAGATAGATCAGGTCATAGCAAGACAACTATATACACTAAAATGCAAAATACTATATAATTAATTTAACAAAGATACGCACGGAAATGTCACCTTTACAAACAAAATAAATATATAATAATAATAATTCAAATATATTCTGTAAATAATTCAAATATTACGTGTGCTGTCAATCATTTCTTCTTATGGTCCATGCCATGTGACATTGGGTATGTTTATCAACAGCCTTCTGTTTCATGTGCAGTCAATAATTTCCAATACGGATGTTCTTCTATGCCACAATGCTAGGTTGTCCAGCATCTTCTCTCTTTGTCCTTCCCTACCCTTCTAATTTATAAATGAATTAATATCAACAGGCATAAATGCACAAGACCTGCAATCCCTAGCAACTGACCGACAGGCATGGAGAACTATGACATCTGCCCTATGTGCCAAACTTGGCAAAAGAGAAACTGACTGACTGACCCTTCTTGCTCCTCAACTTGTCTGTTGTCATGGTGTGTTCCCTCTTTCCTGTTCTCATGATATGTCCAAAAAATGTGTACTGTCTCTTTCTGATGCGGGTGAGCAGCTTTTTTGTTAAAAAAAATAAATTTCTTTCAAGTCATCTTTATTACGCTCTTTTATATGTCCACAAATATCTAGACATATATAAAAGTATATACTGATATCACAGCATATATAGGAATACAGACACATACATGTATATAGGTAACTGCACACACAACAACATATATATATTGATATACATATATATATATATATATATATATATATATATATATATATATATATATATATGTTATAGAAAGTAGAGGGGATAGGACACACCTCTGGCGACATTTTCTCACATGAATGAATATAACATGAACATTCGCACACATAGAGATATATACATGTATTTTTATACCCATTCGTTCACATGAAGATATTCACATGTATTACTCTAACACAAGAATAACCACACGGTATTAACACTAATGCGTGTCTGTCAATTTAGTATGTGTATGAACTGAGTCTGGTTCTTTGGTAAAGTGGGACAGAGCCATTCTGTAACAACAAAGACACCAAGTTTGATCCCTGCAACAGGGATTTGAGCACCCAGATCATTCAGAAAGCCACGACAAACTACTGAACATATTTACATTGCCTAGAAAATCACTAAAGCCAAAAAATGCTGGGTTGATGGCTATGTCCTGAATAGGATATGCTACCAATGAGCTGAGTAGATAGTTTCACAATGTTGTGAGTCATGTGACAAACTGTTCATGACCAGGTCAGGCATACTGGGTGGTGATCCCAGAGTTTAGTGCAGCAGTTGAATGCTTTTCACAAGAATGAAATACTACTGATATTTTACTTTAGTTATTTAAGCAGGAGTATAGATAAATTCCAACAAGTTAAAAATGAGAATTATAAAATGCTACATCTATTCCATATTAATGTATGGCTCAGAAACATGGACACTAAATAAACAATTAGAAGACAAAATTGATGCCTTTGAGATGTGGGTATATAGAATAGGGAGAACATCATGGAAAGAGAAGAAAACAAATAAAGAGGTGCTAAAAACACTTAATATGAAGAAAGAACTACTAAGAGAAATAAAGATCAGGCAAATAAAATACTTTGGACACATTAAAAGACATGACACCCTATTGAAGACCTTACTTGAGGGTAAAGTCAAAGGGAAGCGAGCAAGAGGTAGGCAGAGATACAAGTGGGAGAGTAAAATTACACGATGGACAGGTTACAGTCTAGCAGAGTGCACCACCAAGACAAGAGACAGGAGATGTTGGAGATACGTTGCAGCCAACCTTCGTTGCGGAGACGGCACTTGATGATGATGATAGATAAATTCCAGAAGAATGAAATACTAATGACATTTTACTTTAGTTATTTAAGCAGGAACATAGATAAATCTCAGAAGAATGAAATACTAATGACATTTTACTTTAGTTATTTAAGCAGGAATATAGATAGAAGAATGAAATACTAATGACATTATACTTTAATTATTTAAGAAATAATATAGAAAGAAGAATGAAAATATTAATGACATTTTACTTGAGTTATTTAAACAGCAATATTGATGGTTGGTTGGTTGCTGATCCACCGGTCCATGGGCTCATGCCCTTTGACCCAATGCCATTGTGTGATATATGCATGTGTTTGTGAGCTGTTGTTTTGTTCCATATAATGTGTTCCATTTATCTGGCCCTGGAGGGAGAAGCATTTTCCTGATGTCATCCAGCACTGGACATTCAAAAAGGTGGTGGTCAACAGTTTTATATGGGTGAGTGCACATCCGGCACCCTGGAGTGTGTTGTGGTTGTATTCTGTTCAGGTGATTGTTAAGCTGTACATGTTGTGTGTGCAGTCAGAATATGATACTCCTGCCTTTTCTTTCCAGGAGGTTGATATTGTCTTTAGGATTTGGGCTGGTCATATATTTATAGATTTCCCTCCCAGTGTTTCCCATGGCCCATCTGTTCATCCAATTTTCTTTGTTCACAGATTTCAGAATCATTTTAACTGTGTGCATTGTTGTTTCTGTATAAGGCTGTTCATGCTGTGCTCCCATCTTTGCTAATCTGTCTGCCTTATCATTACCAGGTGTGTTTGAGTGGCCAGGAATCCACTGCATAACAATGTTGACATCATAAGATGTGAGCAGCTGGTTGGCATGGTGGTATATTTCAGCTAGCTCAGGTTTACAATGTACATCACATTCCAGTGCTTGGAGAGCAGACATAGAGTCTGTAAAAATAACAATGTTTTGGACTTTTGATGGGAAGGCATCAAATATGGTCTTCAGGTGGTACAAGGCAATTTCTAATGCTGTTATTTCAGCTACATAGTTAGAACATATAACCCCACAGGCATCAAATAACTCATCAGATGTTTTGTCTGGATATTCTATATAGACAACATAACCTGCTTTGATGATGGCTTTGAAGGCAGACCCATCAGTATAGACATGAATCCATTGTTCTGGGTAGGTGTCTATTGTTTTCTGTTTTGCTTTCATAAGACTTACTGGGTCGGAACTTTTCGTTGCATTATCTCTATCATAACTGTGTTTTGATTTCCGGCAATTTAAAACCTGCGTGTGGTGGTAAACATTTTTCTACTCTTTGCAGTTCTTGTCTCTTGTCTGGAAGGTGATAACTGTCTTTTATTTTATTCTGTGGTTTAGTTTCCAGTTTTCTACAAGTTGTTTATTTGGGTGGTCTTTAATGATTCTTTTGCTTCTTTCATAAGCCTCCATTGCAGCCATATTTCTCCACATCTCAAGGGGTTCTACATTTGTATGTATTTCACATGCAGCCATTGGTGTAGATCTCAATGCTCCACTAATAAGACATAGGGCATTGTTCTGCACTCTGTCTAGAGATTCTACATTTGTCTTGGAACATGTTGTGAGGAGTGCACTGTTATATTCTAAAGCAGAACGTATGTAACCAAGGTATAGTCCTCTAAGGGTATCCTTGTCTGATCTCCAAGATGTGCCAGTGAGTCTTTTTAGTAGTTGTAACTGTTTAAGTGCTTTATTTTTGATATTTTCTACATGCTTCTTGAGGGTGAGCTGCCAATCAAGCATGATTTCAAGATATGTGGGGTGTTCTTCTCTTGGCAATTTCTGTGTATCCAACCATAGACTGATATTTTATTTGGCTACGTTATGACTCTTGGTAAAGATGGTATAGACAGTTTTCTCACAGTTTATTTTTAGCTTCCATGTTTGACAGTATTCATGTAGTCTTCTTAAATCTTCATTTAGTCTTTTGGCAGCACTTTCAACATTCTCATGGCTCTGCCATATTTTTAAGTCATCAGCATAGAGGGCTTTTTCAGCTTTGATATATTTGGCAAGGTCATTAATGTAAATGAGAAAGAGGGTGCAACTTAAAGCAGAACCCTGTGGTAAGCCTTCCTCTAGAACTTCTTTAGATGAGATTGCATTATTTATCTTTGTCTGGATTGTTCTGTCAATGGGGAAGTATTGTATCCAGTTATATAGCTTTTCACTAATTCCCATCTCAATCATCTTCATCAAAAGACCCTTTCTCCATACTCGGTCATAAGTCTGTTGTAAGTCAAAGATGGCTACAGTGCATTTGTTTTCCTGGAATCCATCATGGATTTTATGTGTCAACCTAAATAGTTGGTCTTCTGTGCAACTGCCTTTTCTGAAGCCAGCCTGTTCATGGCAGAGGATGTTTGAGCTCTCGAGGAACCAGTAAAGTCGTGCGTTAACCATTCTTTCTGCCAATTTCCCAAGACGTGATTTTAGGGATATGGGGCGGTAGCTTTTGGGTTCATCTGGAGGTTTGTTACTTTTCAGGATGGGAAAGATGTGAGCATTTCTTCAATGTTTAGGCAGTTTTCTATTTCTCCAGGTCATATTTATTAGTTTAAGGAGTACTTCTTTCCCTGATGTGCTAATGTGTGTTAAAATTTCATTATAAATTTCATCTGGTCCAGGAGACTTTCTTGGCTTTAGTTTCTTCAGCCCTTGTTGGAGTTCCTGCATACTGAAGTCATCATCAAATATGGTTGAGCCAGAGGTTTGAACTTTTTCTTGCTGCTTCAGTAGGTACAGATGCTTCTTGTCAGCCTCGGACAGCTTCCCTACTCTGTTCACACTGGCAAACAAGTGGTTAAAGTGTTATGTCTTTTTCTGATCTGTGGTGATTGTTCTGTTTCCATCTATCACAGGTTTATTGTTTGTTCTTCTTCTTTTCCCAGAGAAATTATTGATCAGCCCCCAAGCCTTTCTGCCATTTTTCTTTAGATCTAAATTTGCGCATGTTTTTGCCCATTTATCATGTTTGGCCTTCTTCACTATTAGTTTTACTTTGGCACATGTTTTATTGTACAGGATTTTTGCTTCTTGTGAAGGTGAGATCTCAAAGACTTCTCTTGCTTTTTTTCTATCGAGGATTCCAGCTTGAATTTCTTTGTTGTAGAATGGTTTGTATGATTTCCTACTGCCCCTTGGGATGCTTTGTGATGCTGAATTGAGGATAGCTTTTGTCACTTCTGTAGTAAATGTTTCTATGTCATTGGTTTTGATTTTACCTAGCAGGAAATCAGATGTTTCTTGGAATAGTTTCCAATCTGCCTTTCCAAAATTCCATAGAGTTTTCTGTTTGAAATATGCTTTGTTGGTTGTAGTTATGGTGGTGAGGATTGGTCTGTGGTCACTTCCAATGTCATCAAGTATTTCTAGAGAGCAAGAGTCTATTATATCAGAAGAACAGATAGTCAAGTCAGGTCGACTGAGAGATAGATGGCTCCTGTGCAAAAGTGTTGGTACAGACTTTGCATCTTGAAGGACAGACAGGTTTGTTGTTTCACAGAGTTCTTCTATATATCTTCCTGTCTTATTGTGGTTCTGGTAACCCCAATGGGGGGAGTGACCTTTAAAGTCACCAGCAAGTATCGTTTTGATAAATTGTGTTGTATGGATTTCCAGTAAATTGCATGTTGTCTAGAGGTGGGCTGTATATGTTGTAGATTGTGTATTTCTTCCAGTGTGCCAGATGGTCACCTTCTGCATGTCTGTGGGATTGGCTGTTAGTTGGGTGACATGTCCTTAAATGTCATTCCTGATATAAGTAATTATGCCACAGCAGTTGTTAAACTTACAGGCATAGCTGGTATATCCTGACAGATATGGGTCAGTGTCTTTGTGTATAGTCTCCTGTAAGAGGGCCACATGTATCTTATGAGCATGTAATAAATTAGCGAGCTCTAGTTTTTTGTTTCTTATTCCACAGATGTTCAGTTGTAGAATATTAAGCGAAGACTTTATTTTATGAAAATCTTGGCTCTGCTGGTTCTCCCTCCTAGGTTTTCTGGGTTTAATGTTTTGGTGCTTGTGCAGGTGTTGTTGCTGTGTTGTGTATTGTGCATGTCTGTGTTTGTGCTGTTGTTTTGGATGCGTTCCAGTAGTTAATTTCTCAGTCAGAGTAGCCTGGTTACCCACTGCCTGCCACGGACCTTGATAACCGAGGCGAAGTCCGATCTCGTTTGTAATTAGTATGTTTTGTACTGGCATTATATTGCTGGGGAGTCTGTAGATTTTCGTCCCACCCTGGGCCAGAGCCAGAGAACAACTATCACACTACTAGGAAAGTAGGTTTCAGCCTATGAACTGCTCCGAGCCACTGCAGCCAAGATAGGGTTCACTGTGCTCATTCCCTACCACCAATTGACTACTGGTTATGCCAAGCGTCTCTATTGCTCCAGGCATGCAACCAAATGTTCAAGTCAAAAGGATTGTCACATCCTGAGTCAGTGTGCCTCTATGATGGGCCTCAGCCATAGGAAAAACAGTGCTGTCAGTTTCCTCCTCCCCACTGTTGTGCAGCAAATCTCTGGCTCTCTCCCAACCACAGAGGGTGCATACATAAACAAAAAAAGAAAAAGAAAACAACATGGCATAAAATACATTGTAACAAAAAATTAAAAGTATGAGAGGCATAATTGTATAGATGACATGCCATGAAGCTTCTATAATAGATAACCTCAATATAACGGCATGTCATCTACTTAGGTTTTTCTGTTGCATGGGTGGTTTGTCTAATGGGCTATTGGTGAGACCAACAGACAAAAACCATGCGCAGCAATATTGATAAATCCCAGAATAATGAAATACAAATGACATTTTACTTGATTTATTTAAGCAGAAATATAGATAAATCTCAGAGGAATGAAATACTAATGACATTTTAATTTAGTTAGTTATTAAAGCAAGAATATAGATTAATCCCAGAAGAATGAAATGCTACTGCCATTTTACTTTGATTATTTAACCAGAAATAATATAAATCTCAGGAGAATGAAAAACTAATGACATTTTACTTTGATTATTTAGCCAGAAATATACATAAATCCCAGAAGAATGAAATACTAATAGCTTTTTACTTTAGCTATTTAACCAGGAATATAGACTAATACTAGAAGAATGAAATACTAATAACATTTTACTATGTTTTTTTAAGCAGGAATATAGATAAATTGTTATTAGTATTTAATAACAATACTAATAACAATACTAATAAGAAATACAAAAATGCACGAAAATATGCTTATTTAATTCCTGCGTTATTCCGGTGCTATATGGATGTGAGAGCTGGAAAAGCTCTTTATCTTCAGAAAATAAATTACTGAGTTTCGAGAACAAATGTCTTCGTAGGATAACTAACACCCATTGGAGTGAATTCAAATCGAATGATAAAACCAGAGAAGAAACACATCAAAATTTCATCACAGATGTTATCAGAAAACGCATTGGTCCTATATCGGGCATGTCCTACGCGCAGACACCAACAGAATACACCACCAATCTCTTGAATGGATACCTACAGGCAAAAGAGCAAGGGGTAGACCAAAAGAAACACTCAGAAGAACAATACTTAGAGAAAGTAAAACAACCAATATTCATACAATTCAAGAAATGCACAGAAAAGCTTTGAACAGACAGAATTGGAGAGATCTGACCTCTGCCCTATGCGCTAACTTCAGCGCAAAAGGAAAATGAATGAATGGATAAATGAAATAATGAAATACTAATGACATTTTACTTTAGTTAATTAAGCAGGAACATAGATAAATCTCATAAGAATGAAATAATAATGACATTTTACTTGAGTTATTCAAGCAGAAATATAGATAAACCTCAGAGGAATGAAATACTAATGACATTTTAATTTAGTTATTACAGAAAGAATATAGATAAATCTCAGAAGAATGAAACACCAATGATATTTTACTTTTGTTATTTAAGCATGAATATAGATAAATCCCAGACGAATGAAATAATGACATTTTAGTTATTTAAGCAGGAATACAGATAACGCTCAAGAGAATGAAATACTAATGATATTTTACTTTAGTTATTTAAGCAGGAATGTAAATAAATCCCAGAAGAATGAAATACTAATGTCATTTTACTTTAGTTCTTTAAACAGGAATATAGATAAATCTCAAAGGAATAAAATACTAAAGACATTATACTTTTGTTATTTACCTAAGTAGGAATATAGATAGAATAATGAAATAATACCGGGTAATGACATTATACTTTATTTATTTAAGCAATAGTATAGAAAGAAAAATGAAAATATTATTGACATTTTACTTGAGTTATTTGACCAGGAATATAGATAAATCTCAGGAGAATGAAATACTAATGACATTTTACTTGAGTTATTTAAGCAGAAATATAGATAAACCTCAGAGGAATGAAATACTAATGACATTTTAATTTGGTTAGTTATTAAAGCAAGAATATAAATAAATCCCAGATGAATGAAATACTAATGCCATTTTACTTTGATTATTTAACCAGAAATGTATATAAATCTCAGGAGAATGAAAAACTACCAATGACATTTTACTTTGATTATTTAACCAGAAATATAGATAAATCCCAGAAGAATGAAATACTAATAACGTTTTACTTTAGCTATTTAACCAGGAATATAGACTAATGCTAGAAGAATGAAACACTAATAACATTTTAATTTGGTTATTTAAGCAGAAATATAGATACATTAAATAATGAAATACTAATGACATTTTACTTTAGCTATTTAAACAGGAACATAGATAAATCTCAGAAGAATGAAACAATAATGACATTTTACATGAGTTATTTAAGCAGGAATATACATAAATCCCAGAAGAATGAAATACTAATAGCTTTTTACTTTAGCTATTTAACCAGGAATATAGATAGAAGAATGACATACTAATGACATTTTACTTTAGTTATTTAAGCAGGAACATAGATAAATCCCAGAAGAATGAAATAATGACATTTTAGTTATTTAAGCAGGAATATAGATAAAGCTCAGAAGAATAAAATACTAATGATATTTTACTTTAGTTATTTAAGCAGGAATATAAATAAATCCCATAAGAATGAAATACTAATGACATTTGACTTTAGTCCTTTAAACAGAAATATAGATAAATCTCAAAGGAATACAATACTAAAGACATTATACTTTTGTTATTTAAGCAGGAATATTGATAGAAGAATGAAATACTAATGACATTTTACTTTAGTTAATACAAAACGAATACAGATTAATCACAAAAGAATGAAATACAAATGACATTTTACTTTGGTTATTTAATCAGGAATATAGACTAATTCCAGAAGAATGAAATACTAATGTCATTTTACTTTGGTTATTTAAGCAGGAATAAAGATATTTCTCAGGAGAATGACATTTTACTTTAGTTATTTAAGCAGGAATATAGAACAATCTTAGAAGAATGACATGCTAATGACATTTTACTTTAGTTATTGAAACAGAAATATAGATAAATCACAGAAGAAAGAAATACTAATAACAATTTACTCTGGTTGTTTAACTCATTGGAGACCGATCCACGATATATCGGCTAAATATTGGGTCTACAGGACCTTTCGCCACTTTAACGGCTTTGATTTTAGATTGATCATATATTGATCAGTTATATTTCATTTTGCCCAGTTCAAGTTTTTTATGTTAACCTCTGAACATCCAGGAAACTTCACTTCCTTTAGAAAACTGAAGACGAATTGCATGGCTGTAAAAGAAACCATTTCTTTGACCGCCATACGCTGTGTTTGTTATTTCTGAAATTCTGGAAAAAATGGCAACACCCACTTTTTCTAGATACAGTGCAGAACAAGCTAGGGTTATGTTTCAGAGATTGCTAATTAGTGAATCGGATAATGATGATTCCAATAGTGTTTATAGGCCTAGTGTTGACTTGCCGAAAAGTAAGAAACCAAAGCAAACTGGTGTAGGTTTTATTAACAATTTAGCAACTGATTGTCATTAGTATTTCATTATTTAATTTATCAAGGAATGTTAGTTCCTCTGAAGAAGCATCTAATAGTAGTGATGAATCTACTGATTCAGCTGGTACTTCTAGGCCTACTAATGCTACAAGTAGGCCTATGCATCAAATTTCCACAAATCAACAAGGCAGGCCTAGGACTGATGCTGTGTGGCTTGAAGCCCTAGAAGGAGAGAGTATAGGAGTGTCCCACTTCAGACAGATACATTCTGGCAGCAAAGTTGGCCTTCCTGACAATGCCTCACCTCTCCAGTATTTGCTATCTTTGATGACAGAACCAATAATTGACAATCTAATAGTCAATGTAAATTCTTATGCCCAGCAGAAATTGAAAATGAATACACCTTGAAGGAAATATTCTACTTATTCGAAATGGATTCCGCTCGACCGAAATATGTTTATGAAGTTCTCGCCACCCTGATAAACATGGGTTTGAATCCCAAACATTCTATAAAGGATTTTTGGTCCACAAAAACACACAGAAGTAGCCCCTGGTTTGGATCAAATTTCAGCAGGACCAAATTCTTATTGATTTACCAATCAATACTTCATGCGGCTGGAGCTGATGCACAGGGTAAATGTAAAATAGAGCCGTTCATAAATGAATTAGTTGCAAGCTTTCAGAAAGCATTCTATCCTTCTGAAAACATATGTATAGATGAGATGGTTATAGATCACAAGGGAAGATTTAGGCACAAGCAATATAATGCAAGCAAGCCAAAAAATATACCATATAAAGTCATACGGACTCTGTGACTCCATCACCGGATCTGTTTTCAACCTGCTGTATTTTTTGGAGCGGACATGACATACAGGCTGGAAACTGAAACAAAGTCTACCCATGCTGTCAAAATCTTTGACAAACTTTTGACAAAAAGGCATCACAGGACATCACCATTTGTTTGCTGACAGGTATTATTCATCCTTACCTCTTGTCCAGTTTCTGCGGCAGAAAAATCACCATTATACTGGAACTCTCAATGCGAACAGACGAAGGTTTCCACCAGAAATCAAGAATAAGAAAATAGCTGTCTATCAACCAAAATGGTTCATAAATGATGAAGATCAAGTTATGTGTGTCAGCTGGAGAGATAAAAAGTCGAAGAAACCTTGCCAACTGTGGTAACAACATGTGGAAGCGCAACATGTGAAATTAGAATTGAGGGTAGGAGTGAAGTCCGGAAACCATCACCCATTCATAATTACAATTTATCAATGAATGGATGTGATATAGTGGATCAGATGATTTCATATTATGGAAACCACACAAGAAAAACAGTGAAGTGGTGGAAAAAAGTATTTATGTGGGAGTTGGAAATAACACAACTCAACGCCCACATTTTATACACACTGAGCCACCCGTGCACAGAGAAGCCTATACCCCTTTCAAACTTCAAGGACATATTGATAGAGGAACTATGTAGTTTATTTGAATTAGAGGCACCTAATAACATTGATGCTGCTTTATTGTCCAAGCCAGGAAGAAAGACAGTAAATACAGAGCTTGAAAGGTATCAGGGAACCACCCATCGCATTGACTCCGGTGGAAAAGACAGGCAATGTGCTCATTGTGCTACTAAGCAAATATTAAAGCGCAGTAGTTACTACTGCATAGGATTTTCACATAAGTCACATCTGTATGCTAAATCATGCTTTAGGGAATACCACACAAGATGATCTCATTTGTAACAAATAAAAACTTGTAAATAATAAAGCTGTGACTGGATGTAAATATTTTCATATTTTTATTGCTTCTGATGTCATTCAGAAAAATGTACATAACTTTAACATTTATTGATATTTATTCATCAACTAAACTGCATAATGAAGTAAAATGGATATACTTGTGTAAATATTCTTGAAAAATGGATATCAACAATGATTATCAATGACAAGTTTGGATACATTTTGGTAAGTCACAATATTTATACTAATAAATTAATATTTTCAGTTTCTTTTTGTGTGTTTTACAAACTCTAACCTTGTGAAGTAATCAAATATCATCAATGTACTTATATATTCATATTCTGTATCCATTCCACTTTCCAGTGATATATTACACGTACACTATTTATAAATATTAGTATGTCAAGTGATACAATGAAATACACATGTAAGGACATTTTTCTACACTTGAAAATTAATTTGGTCCAAACCTAAAAATAATCATATCCTGAAAGAGTTAAGGGGCCCTATATCTTTGTCAATTGAAGTGAAAAAGTTTTTAGGTGTTATTCATCTTGTGAAATGTAGCTTTTGCCAGGGCAATTCTACATTTCACTTATTTAATATATCAGTCTGATGTTATTAAAGGTATCCAAAAATTTGAATACTGGTATGTGGAATTGCTTCAGACTGATCCCCAGACGAATGCGGATGTATTGGACCATTTGCACAAATAAAACGGAAACACAGCGCATTTCTATTGTTTGGACTATATCCTGCTGGAAATATAGTAGGACAATGGTTCAGCTACAAGAGATTTCCAGTAGGAGTTCCTTTCAGGGGGGGGGGGGGCAATGCCGTCTTAATGCATAGGCCTGTTAAGCATTTGCTGGGGGCCCACGTGCATAGGGGCCCCATGCGAATATGTTGTAGGGTTTCGGGAAAACCCGTATAAAATTTAGTATTATTTTATAAAAGTTTCATAATTTTGTGTTTATATGCGAATGGGCCCTTTAAGTTTAGCAATCACTTCCAACCTTGAACCTGGACCAATGTTCAGGAATGTCATTTACCACATTCTGTAGATTGAGGTTTAATCCCTATAATTATTTTCCCTCCAAAGACAAATTTTATCGCAAGTTAAGGAAATTTTGGGCCCGGAATAGCAATACCTGTGGCTGATGGTGGGTAAATAAAACCTGTATTCCCTGTATGTCCTTGTCTTGATTAGCAAAAATTCTCCCCTCCTGTTTCTCCCTAGCTGTTCTATGGGTATTGTAGTGAAGTGAAGTAACTCCGCCCATTTGTAAATTGGACTTATAAACCTGGGGCACGCGGCGACGGCCCTCTATTAGCCGTGCCGATATAGCTTTCACATCTACATACATTCCTGCTACCAATCAACCAGTTTCAGCAGATATACCTCCTATGCCTGTTGCTGCTTCTAGTGACATTTTACAAGAGGAAATACCCAAATCTGTATCTGTAGTAGTAAAGGAGTTTGCAATAAAAGAGACAGATCCGGGGCTATGGAACATTAATGACACTAACACAATAGATTACTGGATTCGTAGTGAGCCATCATCATGTCAGAACCATGATAGTAACTTCTCAAACTCACGCAGATTGTATAAAACAGCTGCTGTAGAGAATATGACGGCAAGGTATTTAACTGACAATGTGCTCAAATGTGAACTACGGAATGGAGAGTTTGTAAAACGTGAATGGACACTCTATTCACCATCCCAAGGTCATTTATTTTGCTGTGCATGTCACCTGTTGTCCAAGAAAGAATCTTCTTTTGCTATATCAGGGTTCAATGACTGGAAGCATAGCAATGTTATTGTAAAACATGAAAATGGAGAAGAACATAGAAAGTGCATGACGGAATATTTGATAAGGCATACAGAAACTGGAAGTGTAGATTCTTTATTACTTAAGCAACATTGCTCAGAGCAGGAATATTGGCATAAAGTGTTGACAAGTTTGGTTTCTGTAATTCGTTTTCTTGCTTCCAGAGGTTTGCCATTTCATGGCGAAAATCAGATTATTGGATCAGCAAATAATGGTAACTATTTAGGTATACTAGAGCTACTGAGTGAATTTGATCCTTTCCTGGAGGAACATCTCAAAATGTATGGCAATCATGGAAAAAGAAATACGTCATATTTATCTGCCAATATTTGTGAGGAATTTATTGATTTAATGGGACAACAGGTTCTTGGTACTATTCTTGAAGAAGTAAAAGAGTCAAAGTATTATTCAATGAGTGTAGATTCTACTCCAGACATCTCACACATAGATCAACTGACATTTACTGCCTGATACATTAAAGACTGCGAACCCGTGGAACGTTTCTTGATGTTCATCCCCATCTTTTCTCATGGATCAAAGGATTTAACAGACACTGTTGTGGATTTTCTTAAAGAGAACAAAATTCCACTATCAAACTGCCGTGGCCAATCATACGATAATGCGTCAAATATGTCTGGACGATACACTGGATTGAAGGCACGTATTCATGAACTCAATGAGTTTGCCATCTATGTCCCCGGTGCAGGACACAGCCTGAATTTGGTTGGAGTAAAATCTGCAGAGTGTTCTCTACAGTCTATAAAATTCTTTGACTTTGTTCAGCACCTGCATACATTTTTTGCTGGTTCTACTTATCGCTGGAATGTATTGACATCATATTTAGAAAAAGATGTTGTGGTCAAGCGTCTGTCTGACACATGTTGATCAGCACATTTTGATGATGTTCATGCTTTGTGTAGGGGTTTCGACAAAATAAAACATGCACTGGATTCTATATCAGGTGACAATGAACAGCAAGTGACAACAAGGCGTGAGGCGAAAGGTTTTAGCAAAAAAATGGAAAACCTTGAAACAATCTTTCTTACAATTCTTTGGAAGGGCATTCTAGAAAGGATGAATACAACAAGCAAAGTTTTACAATTAAAGGATGTGAACATCCTAGTTACCACAAATCTTCTTGAGTCGCTGAAAAGCTATCTTCAGGAAACTAGAGACAAATTCACTGAATATGAATTCAAAGCCGGGAGTATGTGTCCAGATGCCAATTACAGTGATGGAAAAAAACGGGAACGAACCCGAAGTGTGCGTTTTAGTAGGTATGATAAGCCAGGAGAAGAGTTACTTATAAATAAGTCCGAAAAGTTCAAGGTAGAAATTTCCTCCCTATTCTGGACACTTTAATTGTTGAACTAACAAGATGTGCAGAGGTGTATTCACAAATTGGAAATCTGTTTTCTTTCTTGAGTGAATTAAAAACCATTACTTCTGATGCACTAAATAAAAAATGCTAACATCTTGTCAATACATACCACAAGGACTTGAGTTATGATGACGTTTTAAATGAATGTGAGCATCTCAAGCATTACATGGCTCTTGATGAAAATTGCGAGACTCTCCCTGCACTGTACAGAAAAATAATTTCGGACAATTTAAAATCTGTTTTTCTGAACATTGAAATTGCACTCAGTGTTCATGTGCACGATGGTGAGCAACTGTACAGGAGAACGTTATTTTTCAAGACTTAAACTTATAAAAAATCAGCTTTGTAGTACAATGGGACAGCATTGCTTGAACTGGCTTTCACTGATGAGCATAGAAAATGACATCCTGAAGATCATTGACTTCATAAAACTTTTGATAATAAAACAATTTTCTGAAAAGAAATGTTGCAAATGCTTGTTATAGGGCCTAATAAAGTACCGTACTGAAATTTTTCTAATCTAAGTATTTTTTTTCCATTCCGAATTTTAATACCTTTGTTTGACCTTGTGCAATAGATGTAATATGTTATGGTGCTTATTATTTAAAAAAACATATGTAAATATCTGTTTTTGTGTGTAAATTTTTTTGTTTTTGTAAATATCATATGTAATACTATAAAACATGTAAATAAAATCTCTTTTCTGTTTTTCATGTTTAATGTTGATTATAGTTGCAGCTGTACAACATGTTTTAGCAACAATTTTGTTGAAATTAGTATAGTGACAATAAAATAAATAATACATTATTTTTCATATATTATCAACCATTTATTTGTTATATTCCTGCGGGGGGGGGGGCAGCACTCTTTCTTTACCCAGGGGCCCAACACTATTTCTTTGCCCAGGGGCCCAAAATGGTGTAAAGACGGCTCTGGGGGGGGGGGGGGGGGGATTGATTTTTTTATGTTAGTTAAAAGAATTCGAAGAAAAAGTATTATTAAGATATAAAAACGTAAAAAGTAAACATAGCACTAGAAGCACTATTTGAATTAACTTTTTATCCGTCTCTGCCTTTGCTGTTACGCGTCCCAGTCATAAATTAAGGGAAAACACTAAAATAACGCGTACTCACACCATTTTCAAATTACAGAAACTAAACGATTAGAAAAGCACTAATTCCATAGTGGAAATCAATAAAATGGCTACACTGGAGATATCAAGGCCTGACAAAGCCTGTTATCTTTTTTTTTATCATTTGATTTGTGACTTATTTTGACTTGTAAAATCCTGCGCTGTTTCAGTCACATGATCAATGTGAAACAAAATGTCTTCTGAAAAGTTTGAAACACTGGAAGACGATTTAAATAAAATTATTTGTGAACTTAAAGAAAGTGAAAAAAATCTATCGAACCAAAGTGGTGGTATGTTGAACAATACTTACGAATTACAAATTCGTGTGGTCTCAATGTCATTTGTTAAGGTTTTAAAATACCCATCGAGATATTATTATAGAAGCATAACTAGACAATCCACTCGACCACTGTGTCCAGCAGACGTTACCAACCACACAAGTCAACAACTCGAGTTAACAAGCACTAATTTAATTTTGACTAAACAGCAACGTTTTAAACTAAAATTTAATAAAATATTGTCTGCTATTGGATAGTAAAACAATAGCAATGCAATAATATAATTTAACATAAGTCACAACACCAGTGTTTACTGTTTAAGTTTAGTGACTGTCATGATGACATTTATTTAGGCATATGCCGCTATTTACATATGTTGTGCAGCAAAGATATTTTGCACATTTTAAAGAGCATTTTGGTAGACTACTGATTTGCGTTCTATCACACGACCTTCACTCATCACTCGTTAGGACTACTTATCATAATAGTTAGCAACTTACTTTTCTTTATAATCTTTATCAGCTCTAATAACTAATTCATTGCTGTCTATACTTTATAGGAAATTGTATTGTGAGACAGCATGCATACTTATACAATCCCATTGACTTGGAGGTGTGTAGTCACAGTGTCAACAACATCTTCATTAACTTTATATGTATATCATATACTATAATGGGGCGCAAAGGGAACACATTGCTCTAGGCGGACCCAGGGTTAGCAGATAACCAAGATCCCAAATATACCTCCACGCGGTGCACCCTGGAAACAGAAATACAGCAGCTCGTGCTGATTCTGGCCAAATCATTTGGGGATCGTGTCAGAGAATGTGGAGGTAGCAGATGGAAAGAGATTTGACTGCACAAGAGACAGACGATATCTCTGACACCACCAGCAGCACCACATATAGCGACACTGTCGACATACAGTGAAGCTAGTCAGTCCAGTCCGAACATTGGAGGGGCGGCCAATGTAAAATGCACGTAAAGGTAGATGCATGGCGAGAGACAAATAGATTTCATACAGAGTACAATGAAACAATGAAAGGGCAGAACAGCGCTAGAGGGCAGCGCGAACTGCAAATAGAAAATGAAAAGTTCCTAGGAAAGGGGAACTACAAGCTCCGTCAGCTCGAGACAATATTCTAGTTATCTGTGTTCCTTACAGGCAGAGACCCAGACCCATTCATTGGCGTTTGGTAAAGCAAGAAGACCTAATCCAACTCTAATGTCGAGCCTTCCTAAACCGGAAATATGCTCGCGAAGAGAAAGGGTTGCGTACTCGATATGCTCAGGCACAAAAGGGACAATGATTTAGCCGTGGCCCAACTCTACTGTCAGGTTTTCCTACACCGGAAATACACTTGAAGAAAGAAAGGGTTCAGTACCTGATGGGCTCAGGCGCTATTGGGACAAGGACGTTCAGCTCGAGAACGCCTTGCTCTCAAACGCGTGGTTTGAGACTCGAACTTAGACAAGGGGTACACGATGTCGGTGAATGACACCTCGGCTAAGAGGGTGAAAGAGCCAGGGCCCAACTCCTCTGTTGAGTTCTTCCCCTTAAGGAACCAGGCTCACGGATGAGAAATGGTTCAGTACCCAATGGGCACAGGCACAGCACGTCCAATTACACGAGGCAAGTTCATAGACAGTGGAACACCTCGTTCGAGTCAGACGAGAGCAAAAAATCGTCTGGGCGAAGAGTCTCCACTACGCGTGCCTGGAGACAGATATAGAGGCTGTCACAGGCTAAGGGTAGCCCACCCGAATTGTCAAGGCATGCCGAAATCGGATGTGCTAGGCCTACAAGGTGCATAACAGTGGCACAACGTAATCACGCTCTCGGCGGAAATCGCACGGATATCCGTGATGGTTACAATGGAGCGAACGAAAAACAAACAAACAAACAAACATATACTATAATAATAAATAGGCTATATCCTTTAGCAAGCCAGATGAAAAAATACGAAAGGTCTCCCTGCCACCGGATTCTTTTTTGAAAATTTGTGTTATTGATGGTGACTGTTTAGAAAATGTGATAATTTTTTGGTTGTTGAAGATATTTAAATATTTTCACATATAAATAAAGAATTGAATTCTGCATATATTGGTGTAATTTATGTGCGTGTGTGTGTGATACGAGACGTATGAGAAAGTGGTAAAGACGTTTTCCACCAAAAAACATATATTTTATAACAAATAAAGAGAGAAAAAATTAGTAAAAAATGACTTACCTTACTTTACCTTACGCAAATGACTTACCTTACGCAAATCTGTTGTATTTATGTTCTTTCATTGCGAAATTATCAAAATATTGCCGGGGGAACTGTATAAAACATGTAGAAATGCAGTAAAATCGTTCTTTGATCTTAGGTCTAAAGTCATTTTTTGATGTCACTTCAACATATACGATATCAAACATGTACAAGTCCCCAAACCAACACAACATTCTGTATATTCACTGCTATGAAACTAAATAACTAAATAATTCATGATTCAAGCCACGATTCAATGTTATTTTATTCTAAATACGATGAAAGAAAGGTCTATAAAAACGGTCAACCATCATGGCATCGTACCGGTATGCAGATGTGGTCAGATTAATTGTTATAACACGCGTATCTTCCACCTCGACATCTTTACAACAATCATTTAAGGAAGTGGGAATGTCCCGGCTCGGTAATTAGGCTGTGGTAGGCCTATTTCGCACGATGTCTCATTGAGCGAGTGCACTTGACAACAGCAAACAGCAGCCATCTTTTTTTTGTCAATCACACTTGACCAAAGCGTGGTGAAGGATATAGGCCTATATATTATATTTATCACAGTGTTTGCTATCCATTCCCCTGCTGAACTTTTTCCTTGCTACTTTTTCACAGATCATATACATTTTTTTCTAGTTTCTTTGTGTCCCACTGAGCAGGTAATTTATTTGTTGTCACAATGTTCTCCATACTACTTCTCTTCAGCTGCTTCTTTCTATTATTTCTTTAAAAAGCTTTTCTTTGTGCTCTGCCACCTATATCCCCTTATCACTACTTTTCTTAACTATCCATATGACACACACACATAACATGAGAAAGGTATGTGAGTCTTACCAGTGGCCTATCATTATACAACAGTATACTTCTAGTAAATATGACATTTTTATAAAAATTGAGTGAGCAGGAGATGACAGTAAAACTTTGTTCTCATCCATATTATTTTCAGTATTGACTTTATAAAGAGGCCTTTCTGCTAGTGAAAAATCTTGAAAATCTTTACAATGATGAAAAGAATTGTTATTTTGTCGGAAAGACCATGCGCTGTCAAAAGCTACATTCTCACAGCTGAAGCGATTACTTCATTACCATCATGATAGCACACACAACATTCTTCTGGAAAACCACATCTAATTCGCCTTCAGTGTTCTTCTCAAATGATTACTAGTCAACTAAGCTTTATATACTATGTTACGATTGGTTCAATGTAACTTTGGGTATATCACATCATTCATCATTTCCATCGACAATCACTAGTTACACAGAATATTTTTAATTCTTTGAAGGTCACCTTTTCCTGAGCATTGCTTTTTATTTCGGAATGCCTCTCCCATTTGATGTACCCAAGTATTGAAATTGATAAACATGCTTTAAGAACTCTGTGAAAGATACAAAATGGTCAATGTCAATATGAGTGGCTGGCATTTGTAGCTACTTTCAACCTCTGTGGATTTCCAATCATATGGATTTACTGCTCGAGACATGCAGGAATTTGTGGTAACGAGAGAGCATTCAGGCTTGCATCCAATGCATCAATAGATGAGGAGTTGATGACAGACAGGGAGATGTATTGAAACTGCTTCACATGTGCATGTTGGATGCAGACATGAATTGTCAAGACTGAGATGTGGAGAATTTGGTATTAAACGTAGAAGTAGTACAGCTTGATGCCTACAAGGTAAAAAGAGGAGCATATTCAACCAGTAAACCACAGGAATAATTAGCAGGAATAATTAGCAGGAATAATTAGCATGCATTCCCGT
The DNA here is from genome assembly GCA_034231615.1 of Meghimatium bilineatum. NCBI lineage: Eukaryota > Metazoa > Mollusca > Gastropoda > Stylommatophora > Philomycidae > Meghimatium > Meghimatium bilineatum. Next base: position 61,871,789 of record CM067322.1, on the reverse strand, counting down.
CAACATTTTCCTGGGGGAGAAAGCACCTATGGGTCTGCCCGCAATGCAATGATGTCGGTTCATAACTCTTAACCGTTATGTTATATTTTGTAGAATTACCATATATTTCGTAATATAAGCAATGAATTATTTTCCTGCCATTGATATACTGCCTTCATTAGACAAAGGTGTTGGACTTACATCGGCCATGTTCTCAGAATGAACAGCCTAAGAATTCTCCAGCAGTCACTATATATGGGTGCCACCCGGAGTAAGAAGAAGAGGGAGGCCTAGAGAAACTCTACGAAGAACCATTAATAGAAGAACTCTACAAAGAACCATTAATGAAGGCATGTCAATGAACCTAAACAACACGCAACAATTGAAAGACCTGGCAACACAAAGACAGAAATGGAAAGCTATGGTTTCTGCCCCATGCGCCGCCTATGACCCTGGAGGAGCATAACATAACATTGATATAGGGGATTCTGCTTATATACAAGCATAATACAGTTTTAAAAAAATGATTACCAGTGGATTATCTATCCCCAGGTGGATGATGCTCAGAATATCCACACTTGCTATTAAGCGTAGGAGTATATTCTGTGTCAGTGATGTATTTGGTTTTTCTTGAAGGTATTAAAAAAAACCTACGCCATGATTAGCTTGGAAATTTGTATCTTCACCGCTATATATCAAAACATAGTTGCTAATTGTTTTTTTAATGTTGTTTCCTTTTTCCTGATGTCAGTAATGCTTGGAATCTCTATGTGTTTAATTTCCATAATTTCTGTTAATTCTGTGGATTTTTGGCCTAGTCCGCACACATTTAGTGTTGCTGTTTTGGTCTTCATTGTCACTCCTAGTACGTTGATTACTTAGTAATGAATACACACTGCTGACTTGCCAGGTCTGTCAAAGTGGAGATGTTCACTGACTGGATGTCAAGTCATGGTATATCCTCTCCCTATTGAAAATTCATTATAAATATTAAATCCAGATTAAATCACATAAACATAATTAATCTGTTCCATTTGAAAACACTTCTTTCACTTTAATAAACAAAGCTTTTACAATGTTGGGAGAGTGTAAACAATGCAGCGGCTATTTGTTGCCATACTTGGCCAGGTGTTATTTCCGGTAGAACACAGAAATGGTAACAGAATACAGTCAAATATGTCGACAATAGCAGGAAAAACACTTACTGGTACAAAAAGTAATTCAAATCCTTCAAAGTTGGAAACACTGTCTCAATTCTTAAACAGTTCAAGAATATCATCAGTCTCTGCATCACTGTCTAACGGTACATTGTCAACATTGTCCTCAAAGATGGCGTTGTCCTCACTTCCATTCATTGCATTACTGATTGAACGCTCTTTAAAAGATCGGATGATCATTGCGGACAGAATATCCGATCATGATATTTTGACCTACTTAGTAATTGTAAAGATGTCAGTTTTTGTGTGTTGCCACCCTTTGTCACAACTACATCGAATGACAGTATTCATTCCATTTTGCTTGAAGTCTGTCCTTAAATGGTTTTAGTGGCTGCAGGAGGGAGATAAGGCTCTCAGAAATGAGATGTCAGTACACACACCGCAACCTTTGACAGTACACCGGTCATGCAAAAACATGCCACTTGGGAAGATTGTCCACTTAGGCAGTCGTGGATTTTTTTTAAATTAAAAAAGATAATTTTTTTTAAATTAAAAAAAAAATAGTCAGAGGGCAGGCTGGGGAACAAACACATCCCATCTGCCATTCACCCTAAAATAAAAGTGAATATTGTCTAGTCATCTTCACAAAAATTGTCTTTACACCTTTTTGTTCCGCCATGCAATTTGAAGGCAAATCTAAAAGCTAAGCTAAAAGTTGACCTGATCTGTTCATTGACTAGACTTGAATTTACCATAATGGTTGATGCTATCACTAGCATTGCAGCCAACTTTTGTTGTGGAGACAGCACTGAATTAACCTTATATCGGGGAACTGTCGAAGACGGATTTATCGGGCCATTGCTGCAAATAAAACGGTGATACAGCACATTTCGATTTTCTGGACTACATTCTGCTGGAAATCTAGTAGGACCATTATCCTGCTGCTAGAGAGATCCAGTGGGAGTTGAACACTCAGGTATCTGGTGGTCAGTTTTTTAGGCTGGACACGCCTCCAGGTAAAGGTCGCATTGTATTATCCTCATATTTTATGTGACCACTGGTAGGGTGCAAATGGAAGAAATGATCTTGTGTTTTACTCTTGCCAAAGTTTCTATTATTGTTTGTATAGCAATATTTCGCCTGTCTCTTCATTCTTATAATAACAGGATTCCACAGTATTATTAGGACCATGTCTCTGTTGGTAATTGTTTAATATTATTTCCAGTAGTAATTTTGGTACCTCTGTCTATACTCAGGTTTTCAACTTTGGTCACATATTAGACATTAAAGTTACTTCCTCAGCTTATAAATGGATCAACTTATATTTGAAAATATATGGTATTTTTTTTTTAAGGTGACCAATTGTTCTTGCCATTTAGTTTGAGACCTTTGCCAACACTTTCTATGACCACCATATTTATCAACTCTTTAGAATTTTTTTTGATTCATGCTAATGAATATAATTCAACTTCATTAGGGTATTAAATTATACTATTTACTTAATTTCTCTCTTTGAATAACTTTCATAACATTAGTAACTGTTGGTCTGGCTAACCTGAACACTTTTGTGTAATTCTTGATTCTTGTTTAGAAACTGACTTCACAGCACGTGGTGCATTCTCATAAGTGCTCCATCCTCCGTTCCAGCATCCATCCCAGTGTATGTAGACTCAAGAGTCCGAGTCAGGTGTTGATTGTGTGATCTTCGGGACTTTCCAAAAAATTTACTTTTCCTTCCCGCACCTTCTAGATACTCCCATTTCTGACATTCTCTGTATGTGTACATTCTCAGCCACATTGACATCATCTTCATCTTGAAATTAATTTATTACTGCCTTCATTAAGTCTGCTTTATCTCTTCTCAGCATCGTGCCGTCTATTGCCGCATTGCCTGCCAATAAGTTAGCTCTCTCATTTCCTCTGACCCCATCATATCCATGTAATGCTCTGGACAGTTGAGTTGTTCAATAAGTCCCACCATTCTTTTCTTAGCAGGAACTTTTCTATCTTTTGCAGCATGCTTTGAGTGTATGTGAGTATTATCGAGTATGTTGATGTATCAGTTATCAACCAATTAAGTGCTGCTGTAACTCCCTCTATCTCCATCCTCATGCTCAATGTGACAGTTGAATATGCTGAAGATTTCTCAACCAACTTCACGCCGTTTTTGTAGGCAACAAAACCCCAACCGTTTTTATTTGTGTTTCTGTTAACGGAGCCACCTGTGTATATAATTATGTCATGTGGTTTCGAGGATAGCTGGGCGAGTTCATGCGCTATAATCTGGGCCCTGACAGCCGTCAATTTTCGACACGCTTTATCTAGTTGTATTATTACTTTAGTCAGTGATTTCTTCTGTGTCTACCTCCATCCATTCACTGCCCTTTCCTATTTCTTCAAATTCACATACTCTTCGCAGTGTGTCTTCAGCCTCTCTCTGCCATCCATGATCTGCCACGGACTCATCCAGACGTTTGTGTAATTATGACATGTCAATTGCTTAACTCTTCATCTCAGTTAGGGTTTTCCTGTTGTGTTGGAACATATTTTTGAAAATTTATGGTAACATTTGTGGTTTCAGTGTTGTTTCTTAACTACTTTATAAAATGTGACCAGGCAAATATAAATATAAATCCAGGCAAAATAATAAAATTAATGGAAAAAAATAATACAAATTTTTACAGATTCAAACTTTCATTATAACTTGATAATTCAAGATAGTCATCAAACTAATATTAAAATGGTCATAAAATGTATTCCGATAAATTTCCCAAGCCTTAGTAGCTGCTAAGCTTTAATAAGGTCTAGATTTAATTATTTTGCTGCAATAATTCAGAATGATAACTATTTATAGGAAGAAAGTAGATTAAAATATTAAAAATAGATCTTTCACATCACAAATTCCACTCTTGGCAACACTTATCATATCTTGAAAGGAAGTACTGCAAATAGAAACATTTTGTTGGAATTTATAGAAATCGTGATGTTAATAAGTCATAGTGTTGATGTTGAGTGAAACTGTCAATATCAGCAACTCCTCTGCATAAAGGGTCTGCAAAATGTTGATATCAATAGTTTGCTGGAGACAAGAAGTTAATGTTTAAGTTAATGTTTTAAAATTTTGGTGTCTATACTATGTATCATATTATGAGAATTAAATTACTTTTACTCCTTGTTAGGTGGAGGTTATTTTTACCAGCAGATATATGCATCATCAGTTATAGTGTAAAACATAATACGTTTGTTTAATTCACTTTTCAGAAGAAAGAAAAAGTGCAATCAGAAAAGTAGAGAGAAAATTAGAGGATGCAAATATCATTGTAAGTATTTATAATTGGTTGATTTATTTAAGTTACAGTTGTCATTATCACTCTGTAATAAAGTAAACTCCATTTTATCTGGTACTTAATTAACCAGAACTCTTTAACTCATTTTGTACATATCCACAAAATATCGTTTGTGACATTCTACTGGTTTTGACGTATCCGTTAAATATCATTTCTAGAGATAGAGCATCTAACTTTATTTTGTTTTTAGAATACAGGATTGTGTATTAACTTATTTAGCTGTTTAAAATTTAGAAGTTTGGTTAGCGAAACGAAAACTCTTGTGGTAAAGTGTGTTTAGATACCAGTGCCATTTTTATTTCAATTAATATTTGCTCGATCAACATAGGTTTAGTTTTTGTGATATTAGCAAAATGGCTTCGTCTTTCACTAATTAGAGAGCTCAAAGATGTAGCAAACATCATGCTTTATTATTTTCTGAGAGTTTTATGGCTGAAGATATTATTTCAAGAGATGCGTCGGAAAACATTATTTTCGATTTTGGCAGTGGTAGAGAATACAGACCTGTTGGAAATCTGAAAAGAAATAGATCTAATATTTAGAAAAATAAGAGCTAAAAAAAATCTAGAACTGTTCTCACTGCTATTGTTTCTGAAGAATCAGTGACAGCAATGATGCTCTTGCAATACTCACTATTTACTTTATACAAACAACAGACCTAGGCCTAATAATAATATTCAGAGGAATAAAGTTGAACAGAAAGTTTTTATTGGGTCATCTCAGTTTACATCGACTGCATCTCGTATCCAAGCACCATGGAATGAAAATTCATCATCACTGCACTGTATGTTTACACTGCTGACAACTGATTACTGACAGTTTGGTAACTAATTTAATATAAATGCTTATGCAGAAAGAAAATAAAAGCCATCAGTACTCTTAAAGAATAAAGTAATTGTTGACACTGTACATTTAGTTGATTATGATGGTGCAGACAGTATGCACAGTACTGAAAAAAACAGTAGATTTTGTATAATTTTGCAGTATTTTGTTCGGTTTTGAAATATGACATGGAACACAAAAAATGGCATAAAACACTAGGAAGTTGAACATTTACTTCATATAAACAAATTATGATCAGGAATGGACATTGAAGACATCTACTTTAGTAAGATTGGATAGCAACATTTCAAGACAAGTAAAATTGAAGATGAGTAGAACAAAATATATGTCCAAATATTTCTGTTCATCTAATATCCTTGCTTGTGGATTTTATTTTTTAGTATTTTGTTGTTAAAATTTATATATTGTTTTTATTGTATGGATTCCACATTCGATTATCTTTTTTTTAATACCTTATATGACCTTTCATAGTTAATACTTTGTCTTTAGGAAGCATGTGCCTAAATCATGTTGTAGCTCAAAACTTCAGCATAAATTTAATTATGTCCAAACCCCAGAATAATTGTGTCCTGAAAGAGTTAAGCAACCGGCACCCAGAAAAATAAATATGTAAATAGTGAAAACAAAAATAAAAAACAACAAAAAACATTACACAATGCATTAAAATTAAGTGCCAAATCATGTTACCAGCTTATGGTTAGTTGTCATGTAGTTTTTTTTACAGTATGTCTCTGGTTTTCTATACATTTTCTTGGAATATGGCAACCAATCTATGCAATGTCTTCAGTTGGTAAATGTAAGAGACTAGTACAGTACTGACCCTTAAGCAGAAGATGGATATATGTTCTTGCCTTGAGAGGGGAACAAGTGGTAAGAAGTTGATGAATGAATATAGCATCAAATCATCTAAATTGTTCAAGATCAAGTCACAGAACATAAACTAGAAGGAATTCTTCCTGAGGTCAAAGAGTTCCAAGGCAGTCAAAGGACGGCATACATAGCATCAAGCACAAAAAGAGTACACAGCAAAGTATTGTATGAATGGTTTTCTATTAAAAGAATGGAAAGAGGATGTAATTGGGAAGGCAAAGGATTTTCATAAAAGGAATATTCAAGAACCATGTACGTTCTCATCCTAATGGCTAGAAAGTTTAAGGTGCGTCATGGCAACCATAGTCTCGATATTTCAGGAGAACAAATGTCTGCTGATGTGCCTTCTACAGAAATATTTGTATCTATGTTATCTTCAAAGGATATTATATTACATGTACATTCAGAATGTACCTGGTATGTACCATAGATTACTGCAAGTATACCCTATAAAATTTTAGTGAGGTTTCAAAAGTGCTTTGTTAATTTAAAGAGTGACGGTCAGATGTTCAGAAAATTTAGTTTTATGACAACCCAGGGTCCAAGTGGTGCTGAATAGGAGGAAGTTTAGTGTATAACCTTTAAATTGATATGAATTGACTTGGTTTGTCTTGCATCTGATAAAACATAAAACTAATTTTATTTCTCCACCAATTTGTAATTTGGGTGTTAATTTTGTGTTTAGTTTTTGAGACTTTGGCTCTCTGTTGTACTATTTTCTGTCATGATAATGGCTTTTTATGTCTTTACAGATGGTCAGGAAGCAGGCCAGTGTAAATAGCTCAGACATGTAGTCTCTATGTTTCACACATGATTGCTTTTCTAGGCAGGTTTTATGAAGAAAGTGCTTTGTCAATTTGCACTAACTCCCTCTCAACTCTGTTGATTAGTTCCAAAGGAAAGGCAACAATAATATGCTTAGAAACAAGCAGAACTGCAAGAGATGCGACAAAATAGTTTAATACATCATCAAAAGCATAGGGTCTCCCCTCCAGATTTACTGGAGGTTTACTCCCTTGATCTGAGACACTCAATCAGGAACAGTCAATGTTCTCTAACAGAAACACTACTTCTTTCATTCACTTGAAACATGCCTATTTCTGTAGAAACACTTCTAACTAACTCCTATTATTTTTTTGTCTTCTGTTGACTTAGTTCAGTACATATATTTTCATGAGATGTTCTTGATTAAAAACTAATAGAGCACACAGGACTGATAAATACTCTGATCTCATTCCAGCAATCAACCAAGAATATACAGACTCATATACATATATAAGAATTTGATTATGTGATCTTTGATCTTTCCAGAGAGGACATTTTCTCCCTCTCACTTCTTATCACTCCCTCTCCCTCCCATTTCTGTCATTCTATGTATGTGTATGTTAGCATGTCTAGTATCATCTTCTGTAGAAAATCCATGACTGCCCTTATTAGTTCAGCCTTGTATCTTCTCAGTACGGTGCCATCAACCACAGCATTGCTTGTGCCAATGCAAGCCTCTATCTTTGCCTCTAACCCCTGTATGACCAGGATAGTATATCCATGAAATACTTTGGACAATTAAGTTGTTCAGTAGCTTGACTTACGAAATACATCGCCACATTTTCTCTGGAATCTTGAAATATATAGGATTTTTATATATTATTCTCTTTTATAACTCTGTTGTACCATTAGAGTATCATTATATTATTTTTAAGGTTTTTATTTGTAATATTCAAATTGAACTTTCCTCTTTTATAATAGTTACAAGAACTTGAAAGTGAAGCCAAATTGGCTCCTGTCAATTATCGGACTCAAATGTTGGGAAAATTGCGCCATTACCGCAATGATATTGATCAGTTAGCTAGAAACTTGGTGAGCTTACTTTCTCCTTCACTTTAGCTGTCTTTTAGCATTCTTATTATTTAAAATCAGTTTGAATACAGTATATTTTGTAAGCTAAATTGAGATCACCAGACAAATAACGGAAATGAGATTGATCATGCTTTGTTAATAGTAAGTTTAGGGCACTTCTAAAAGATGTGAAAGTTTGGAAAAGAGCAGATGTAGCTTTGGACCATCATCTTCTGCTAAGGATTAGCAAAAGGATCAGGATTATCAAAGATATCAGAGGTTATCTATTATCATAAGAATATTGGGGGAGGGAGTTGCAGTAACGTAATACAAAAATACAGGTAAGTGGTATAAATATTGTCGCCAATGTGTGTTATCTGGTCTTGAGTGGGGAACAAAGAATAGCAACACTATGATCGGCCATGCATATTGTAAGAGGTAAGTAAGGAGGTTATGAGGGATTGAGGTTGGCTGCTTTATCCCATTTAGAGTCCAAGTGATCCAGAAGCCCTGCTGAACTTGGATGTTTTGGGTTGAGAATTAAACAATGACTGCAATTGGCCGTCAATTCCATATTTCACACTACAGTCAGCTATTCTTTAGGAGTTTGAGAACAAACATGGAAGACTAAGATAGACCAGTACAGATATTACTAGTGCTGAAGAGTAGAATCATGAACTGACAAAAAACAACCAAAGAATGTACCAATGTAAACATAATGAGAAGTTTTGACTTCTTTCTTGAAGACACACAAGGATAACAACAGATAAACAAATCTAAGACATGTCAAATGTAAAAAAAAACAAACTCTTAGTTCATTTGAAATGTGGTATGCTGGAAAGCACAACTAGAAATAACCAGAAGTAGATGCAAGATTTGAGGAATGATCATGTGGATAGCCCACTGTAAACACAGAACTGATGATCATTGCTGTTTACAGTTGTTGCGAACAATGTGTTTAATTGTTCTAAGGTTGGTACCAATTCCTGGTTGGGGCATATTTGCTCCCATTTTTGCCAGTTTATCAGCATTTTCATTCCTGCTAATACTTGTATGGCCTGGTATCCATTGCAGAGAAGTATTGATGACATAGGATGTAAGTGTGTCTTTATCTTGAAGTATGTTGCTTATGGTCTTGTCTGCTGTTAGATTCCACTTTTGAAGGGGGACATGGAACAAGACATATTAATAATAATAATAAAACCCATAACCCGTCATGGTTGTAGGGGTGTCACTTTGAGACATTTGGTGGAGAAAGATCTGTACGCATCTCTATCTTCTACCATCATGATGAGTTTGGAAAATTCACACTCTGTCCATTCCTTGATATTATTTACCCATGTCTTCTGACCACCTTGGCTTCTTCCTCCCTCCACCTTGAAAATCTTTTGTCATAGAGGAATGTCTCATCACATCCCTGTGCCACTGGAGTTTATGAAGTTTCATGATTGTTAAAAGTGGTTCTTTTTGACCTGCTATTACATTAATTCGAACAAGACATAACTCACCTTGTGCAAGGTCCAGTTCAAGGGGCAAGGTGACAATGAATTCCAAAATATCCAGTGTTGAAACATGGTTCTTTTTACACTTATTCATAAGACAATTTTGTAGCATCACAACATACTCGCTCTCAGATCATATCATAAAATGAAATATAAGTGACATTTTGATAACAAATTCACAAGAAGAAGAAAGTACACTTTAAAATGGAAGTAATACTGTGACTGTTCTATGTTATAGTTTAATTCTTTCTGTAAGGTCAAATCTCACCTTCATATGTTACTGCGGTTTTGAAAAATTGACATAGTTTTAAAAAATGTCTTTGATGCCATTGGTATTCAGTTTAATATAAACATTTATTGTAGTTATAATGTTATGTTGTTTGTCCATTAAAAGTGAGGCCATTTCTTACATCCACTTAATGAAATCCAATTAGAGGTATGTCCTTGACTATGAGTTCGCTGATGGCTACTGGTAATAAGCCCTATCCTGGCCACAAAGGTTCTTGAGCAAGCCGAGCATGGGATGATCACTGTAGATAGTGTATCAAGGCTGTCAAAAGTTTATTTATAATAGATTCATTTATACATGTATAAGTTTCTTTCTACATCTATTAATAATCTTATTTTATGATTTTTGTGAAACATTCAACATATATTTTCTGTAATTTTTTATGACTACTGGTACATCATGGTACATCATTTTTCTCTATTTTATCATATATATTTGAGGTTTTACATAATATACCTGAAGATCTCTTGAAATCTATCTTATTTAATCTTTCTTAACACACTTACAAGGACAGGTCAGAATGTAATGCACCACATTATTTTCTCAGGAATTGTTTATTCATTTGCAAGAAATTTATTAACATTGTACATAGATATGTTGTCGTTTTGATCCCTAGGAATTCAGAATTATTAGCTCTTACTTTCTATGTGTAATTGAGTTGTTTTTCTATAGCTTTATTTCATACCCAGAAGACTTTAACTTTCAGCAGTGTGCAGTGTTTTAAGATGAAACCTCCAACTCTGAGGGGGTAAAGTCTAGTAGTTTTGTTGCTTTTCTACTTTTTCACAACATGCTGAGCTATAGTCTTCAGCTACCCTTCCAAGCATCCTTTTCTATCAGAGGTATCTATATCAACCCAACCTTAGTCATTGGGATTGATGATGCAGTCAATCCTATTTTTCCCACCATCCACGGAGGCTATGCAACTATGCAGGTGAAACAGTTCTACAGGATTCTGGACCCTACCAGGGAATTGTCACATTTAGTATGGTAATTTCTAATGACACCCCATGTGCCCCCTATTCACAGCGAGGGCATCATTGGTAGCTAAGAACCATGGTTAGGGCTGGATCTCATCTGGTTCCTCCAGTATGATGTGCAATGCTGGATTCTCTGAATGTTGCATCTCAAAGGGAAACATAATTGTACACATGAAATTCTGTGGGCCTATATTTACATGTAAATAAGAAGAGCACTATATTTACAGGTCATCTACTGATAGTTTACTGTTGCCTAATGGTTGCTCTAATAGGCAGGGGCACACCATGCAAAGATGGATTACAGAAATAAAAGAATTAACAAAAACAAACATATATGAATCACACAAAAAGACCATCTCCAGAAAACTCTTATACACCTGGCACTAAAAGGCATAAAGAGGTATAAAGTGAAAAGAAAAATAAAAGAAATGAGACCCTCATATGTTCTGTATGTGATGTATAATGATATTCTTTGTAAACATCTCTATGTCTCAATTCTTTGGCAGGTGATGCCAAAGATGTTTCTCTGTGGTGACCTGGAGAAGGGTACACCATCTCAAGGTGGCCAAAAGTAGCGCTACAAGGACAGTTAAAGACCCCACTGAAAGCTCTTGAAATAGACCAAGATACATGGTCTATTTCATACAGTTCTACTAGCAGTACTACCTTTTATTGATTATCAAGATACATAGGAAGAACTTGCAAAAAAATAGAGGATCTACATGGCGCTCTACAGTCAAAAATGGGCACATCATCCTGTGAAAAGAGAAGAAATGCAGCATCTCAACAGTGGAGAGCAGCTAGAAAATCACGGATAGACCAAAAACCATCTACACTAGTAATTCCATGCCCGAACTGTCCAAGGACATTTGCGGCTCGTTTAGGGCTCATTAGCCATCTACAAACTCATAGGCAAGGACATATCTCTAACTGATTTTTTAAAGTTGATGTAACAAATGGTCATCATCACTTGTTATACATGAACAACATGACTCAATATAATACCTATCTACTTATACGGCTTTATACCAATGTGAAACAAGTGCACGTATGCCATGCCCATACTAGGTTTTGTTCTGATCTTAATCATTTTTTCACACCATCATCATCTTCAAACCTCATCCCACTGAATACATCTTTAAGTGGACCTAAATGATGAAAATCAGAGGGAGCCAGATTTAGACTATAGGGTGGATGGAAAAATACAGCCTGACTTAATTTGATGATTGATTTCCATATTGTGAGATTTATGTGAGGACATGCATTGTCTTGTGCAACTGCACTAAATTGACAATTTCAATCGCACTTATCATTCTGACTGAAAATTGTGATGCCAATTGTTGACTAGTGATTCACCTATCACTGTTAATAATAGCATCAGAAGCCTTCATCATGTCTGGCCTGGTTGCTGTGGCAGGATGTCCAGAGCATGACAGATCATGCAGCTTCGTCCTTTTTCCTTGCTGAAGCTTTTAATTCTTTGAGCCAAATCGGCTAACAGTGCTCCCATCGACTGCACAAGATCTACACACAATACACATATGTTTTTAAATATTCACAACAGTTTCACTTAGAGCATAAAATTGAGCAAACAATTAAAATTCCTCTCTTGTGAGTGTATCAAGGTCAAGTAACCATTTTTATTTTAAAATGTATAGATTGGGAAATTTATTATCAAGAAAGAAATGTTTTCAATGAAAACAAACTTAAATATGGAGCTTATAAAACTATATAAGTTCAAAACAATTTGTTAGTGTCATTATTATTTTATTTTGCAGAAACGAGGAAATGTCTCTGTGGCACCTGGAACAGATAATTATGGCTTTGATAGAGAAGAAGTATGTTTGTATTGTAAAGTTTGTATTGTGTGTTTGTATTGTAAAATTTGATATAAAAATTAAACTTTGTACTTATGGCCGGTTTAATAGAAATGATGTCATCATGTGCTACGAGATTGAAACTTATACAACAAACCACCTGTGATTGTTGCAGAGAAGAGATTGAGAGGGGAGCAAAGAATAACAACACAGTGACCTGTGATGCATGTTGTAAGAGGCAAAAAAGGTGGGATGGCTGTATTTCTTCTTCAGCGATCAGTTTCCTATGCTCAAAAGTCTATATAGGCAGGAGTCCGCCTTCATGAATTCAGTCTTTAGCAGGAGGTTCTCATGGATATGGAATGTTGACTCAGCCGCAGAAGATCATTTGTTACCTGTTACCCTTCCCAAAACATTCTTGCCCAATTCTTCATTGTTGTCCTCAAAATATATTTTCTACTATACACTGCCTGAATTATTTGATTGGTCAACATCCTTCTGCTGTAAGAAACTGAATCACTACTCTTTAGTCAAATTTGGATGGATTCGTTATCACACTGGGTATGTTGTCAGCTGCCTGAACAGGACACTAAGCAAATAAAGAGATCGTTTGTTCATTAATGTGTATTACACCAGTGATGGTGTATTTACGCTTTTCGTGCTGACATAGGTGATACAGTATGAGAAGGTTTAATTTGAACATGCCTTGTTATATTGAAAAACAGACAGAATTGGTTCGGCCACTTGATTAGAATGAACCCATATTGGCCAGCAGCAATAGCATACTACATGAAAATTGAAACAGCAAGAAGCAGAGTAAGGCCAAGATGAAGGTGGATTGAAGTTACCAATATTCTGAAACGTCACAATATTGCTGCATATCAAGTGACCAAACATGCCATGACCCAAAACTGATCAACATTTGATCAACAATTTGCCTTACAGCAAAAGCAGAGGAAAGATATTAGATAGACATATAAATAGTTTAGGGGAGTGTACTTTATTATCATATAGTAATTGTTAACTTCTCGAAATTGTATAAATGCATCTAGTTTTTTGTTGTTTATAGCGGCTGGAGTCTTCAAACCGAACAAAGTTGCTTCAGGGACATAAATCTCTTCAAAGAACATCTGAAAGCATAGCCAGAACTCATCAGATAGCAGCAGAAACAGATCAGATAGGAGTGGAGATAATTGATGAGCTTGGTGAACAAAGAGAAACATTATTAAGAACGAGAGATAGAGTAAGTAATTTATTGAACAATTTTATTCATTTAATGATTTCATTCAATTGTGTATAAAAATCTATATCAGAAAAGATTATAGTCGCTTTGTGGGGTTTGAGTTGTCGGGCCCAAAAGGGGAACAAAAAAAAGTATAAGTACTATTACCTGCCATGTATATCATAATAGGTGACTAAGGAGATTTTGGAGGTGTAGTTGGCTGTCCTATCTGATTAGGGTCAAAGTGACTCAGAAGTCATACTAAGTCAGATGTATCTGGTCAAAAGGTTAGACTCAAACAGTGATACTGTCAGACTCCCAGAGCATACTGTGGAAGATAGAAAGATGCACATTGAGAAAAGAATGGATTACATTACTCAACAACTTGGTTGTCCAAAGAATTACATGGACAATCTGCCATGAAGATGAAATATGCACTCAAAATATTAAATGCAGAGATCAGAGGCAATGAAGGATGAGACTCATTGATGGGCAATGTTATGATTGATGGCACAGTATTGAAAATAGATACATGCCCTAATATTGGCAATAATTGCATTACTACAGAATAAAGAAGATAATGCTGGAGGACATAATGTGCATGTCCAAAGATTGATAGAAATGGGAATGACCTGGTGTGAGAGGAGAAATTGTGTCGTCTTTTGAAAGTTACAGAGGTCACATAATTACACCTTACAGGGACTTAAAGTCTGCTTACTCTTGAATGGCTGTTGATACAGAAGCACTTACAAGAATGTACCACATGCCATGATGCTGGTTTCTAATCAAGAAGAATGAATGAAAGGATCTGAGATTGTTACCTGTTTTTTGATAAATTTCTTTAATCACCAATTATATTGATTATTGTCCTATGTTTATAAATGTGTTCCTGGGCATTGGTCTCACAATCGTGAGGTCCAGGAGTCAACTCAAGGACTACATTTTTAATTTGGAGGGAAGATACCCACCTTGTACATATTGTGGCAACATCACAGACATGCAGCCTTTACCACACAGCCAAAAAGTCCTTCATGTAATGAGGAAATATGCAGTAATGACAGTTTAAAAAAATATATGACATTTTTGAATAGAGTGTAGAGAATTATTCTCAACGGAGGTGCTGCCACCACTTTTAGGTAATATACAGAGAATGCAGGGAGTGTTTTAGACTCATAATTATTTGGGGGCACTTTTGTCTATAGGATACATTGATCCCAATTCTTCTTCTTCTTCAGCGTCATTCTCAAACTCCCACTGGATCTCCCTTGTAACAGGACCATGGTCCTATTAGATTTCCAGAATAATGTAGTCCAGAAAATGGAAATGTGTTGTGTTGCCGTTTTATTTGCGCCAATGGCCCGACACATCCGTCTTCGGCGGGGATCCCAATTAAAAATCATGCAGTGACTTTACCACCACTTTTGTCTAATGGTTGGTTGGTTGCTGATCCAGCGGTCCATGGGCTCCTGCCCTTTGACCTAATGCCATTAGATGGCATTATATTGCTGGGAAGTCTGTGGATTTTCGGCCCACCCCGGGACAGAGCCAGAGAATAACTATCACACCTCCAGGAAGGTAGGTTTAAACCTATGCACTGCTCCTAGCCACTGTAGCCAAGATAGGGTTCACTGTGCTCATTCCCCGCCACCAATTGACTACTGGTTATGCCGAACTTCTCTATTGCTCCAGGCATGCAACCAAATGTTCAAGTCAAAAGGATTGTCACGTCCTGAGTCACTGTGCCTCTATGATGGGCCTCAGCCATAGGAAAAACAGTGATGTCAGTTTCCTCCTCCTCAGTGCTGCACAGTACATCTCTGGCTCCCTCCCAACCACAGAGGGTGCATACATATATATATTCAGGCAAACATGTAAAACATTTCAACAACAAAACAAAATAATAATTGTATAGATGACGTGCCATGAAGCTTCTATAAGAAGATAACCTCAATATAACGGCATATCATCCACTAAGGTTTTCTGTTGCATGGATGGTACGTCTAGTGGGCCATTGGTGAGACCCACAGATGCAACCACATGCGTTCTTTTGTCTAATAGGATACATTTTCCCAATTCAAAATCATGCTAGTTGGCTGTACAAGGGAGATGTTAATACTGATGGAAAACAATGACTTCAGATAGTGGCTTCATCCTCATCATCAAGTGCCATCTTCACAGTGAAGATTCACTGTAACAGACCAACATTTCCTGTCTCTTGTTTTGGTGGTACACTCTGCTAGAATGTAGTCTGTCCATCTTGTGATTTTACTCCCCCACTTGTATCTCTGTCTACCTCTTGCTCACCTCCCTTTCAACTTTTCTCTCAAGTAAGGTCTTTAAATAGTGGCTTTATTTGTAAATCAATTATTTATAGTATCAATTATTTAGACATATCAGTGTACACAATATTATCTACCATACATTTCTTCTAAGTACATTTCTCTCCAGACCTCCGTTATTCATAAGATGTCCAAAAAATAAAGATTTTTCAGATATTGTTAATCTTTATTTGGCGTTCATTCTCAAACTCCCATTGGATCTCTCATGTAGCAGGATGTTCCTGTTAGATTTCCAGCAGTGTGTAGTCCAGACAATGGAAATGTGCTGTGTTGGCATTTTATTTGTGGCAATGGTCAGACACATCAGACTTTGGCGTTGGTTTCTAATGCGTTCAGTGTTCTTACCACTTCCACTAAATGTTGGACGTCTGTAACCATATCGCTAGAAATAGGTCAGCCATACAAGATAACTGGTTTTCGTACGTACGCTGGTCACCATGCTCAAAGTTAAACATGGTCAAGTGTGATTGACATTTCTGCTGCTGTTTGTATCACTATTGATATGGCCACAGATGCCCACTCATTATTATTAAATAACACGCCCCTTCCCCATCTCGCATTAGAGTTTTTCAGCACCTACTCATTAGTTTGTCTATCAGTCTATAGTCAGTCAGTTCCTCTTTTGCCAAGTTCGGCACATAGGGCAGATTTCATAATTCTCCATGCCTGTCAGTCAGTTGCCAAGGATTGCAGGTCTTGTGCATTTATGCCTGTTGATTTTGATTCATTCATAAATGTTCTTCTGAGCGTTGTTTTTGGTCTTCCCTGTTTTCTTTTCCCGTCTGGTGTCCACATGAAGGCTTGTCGTGGAATTCTTTCTTTCTTCATTCTAAGTATGTGGCCGATGTATGTCCAGCTGTGTTTTCTGATGATGTTCATCACATATTCTAGTTTGTCTCCTCTCTTAGTATGCCATTTGATTTTAAGTTTTTCCAATTAGTATTTGTGATTTTTCTGAGGCATCTATTCTCAAAGGCAAATAACTTCTTATCCATTATTGCGGTAGATTTTCAACTTTCACATCCATATGTCAATAATGGAATCACACTTGCGTTGAATAGTTGCAGTTTGATGTGTTTACTTGCGGTCTTCGATCTCCAGATGTTTGAAAGTGTGTTAAAGGTGTTGGAGGAGAGAGCGAATTGAGTCTTGATTTCTGAGTTAGTATCCCCATCTGCTGTTATCTTGCTTCCTAAATATATGAAATTTGAAACTTTGTCTAGTATATTGTCATCTAGTTTAATTGATTCTGTCAGGCTGGTAAAGTTCATGATTTTCACTTTGTGTGTTTATTTGAAGGAGCCTTTCTGTTTTTTCTTGGAGGTATTGGTGTGTTGAACTCAGTAGAACAATATCATCTGCAAAGGTGAGATCTTCCAGGGTCTTGTTGTTTACCCATTTTATTCCTAGCTGTTTTTCATCTGTGCATTTCATCACCCAGTCAATCGCGATGCAAAACAGTATTGGGGACAAAACTCATCCTTGTTTTACTCCCGTTATCACTGTGAACCAGCTGGAAAAACCACTTTCTATTCTTACACAAGTCGTATCGGAGTAAAAAGCTTTCATTATATTGATGTATTTCGTCGGGATGCTGAAAAGCGTAAGAATTTTCCAGAGAGATGGTCTGTAAAGACTATCGAAAACCTTCTGGAAATCTACAAAATTGATCTTGAGTTTTGATTTTTTTTTCTGTGGATTCTTCTATTATTGTTCTTAAAGTGTAGATGTGATCTATTGTTGAGTGGTGAGGTCTGAAGCCCACTTGTTCTCTGAGAGCCTCATCAATTGAAAATCTTTTAGTCTTTGTGCTGTCTATAGTGCTCTCAGTATTCTTTTATAGAACCATATCTCATTTGCCTCTACTTTTTATTTCTCCTGTTTATTGATTGTCTAGAACTGAACCATATGCTAGAATTGGTGTTATGTAACTCTGAAGAACTTTCTTCCTCACATCTAATGACGGACATATTACACAATATATTCCTCATTTTTAGGAATGCTGCCTTTGCCTGTCATATTCTGCTTTTTATCTCTGTTGTAGTAGGCAATTGTGGCTATTCTGATAGTATTTGCAATACAGTAGAAAAGAGTCAAACATGTATGACCAGGGTTAGCTTTGAGCTTGATGACCAGCCTGTAAATACGAGAACCAGCTCTCTTGTACAGCTGACCTATTATACTAGTGATATGGTTACAGGTGTCCACCTATCAGTGGAAGTGGTAAAATCATTGAACATAGTTACCAATGCTGAAGTCAGAGAAGTAGGTCCGTTGGCACAAATAAAGCAGTGACACATCACATTTCCATTCTCTGGGACTACCTCATGCTGAAAATCTAGTAGAACCATAGTCCTGCTATAAGAGAAATCTGGTGGGAGTTTGAGAACAAATGAAAAAAAAACAACTGTTGTACACTTCTATCTTATGTTATTATTCTTCTGCATTCGCTCTTAAATAATGAGCACAAATATTTGTTTGATTTGATCCAGAGAGCGTGAAGTAAATTTTGCTGCAGCTCCACATCAGTATTCCTAAATACTTGAATTGGTGGACCTGTTAGAGTATTGAGTCATTAATTTTGATCTTGCATGCTGTGGATTTTGTTTCTTACACTAATCAATTTTTTTTTAAAATTTCTTCTTATATTTAAGACCTTTATTATAACAATTAAAATCATCCCTGCTATCTTTAATAGGAAAATATGTAAATGCAGTAATGCATAAATTAATATTTTAATTAATGTTCTTATGAGGAGTAAATTTTATGTGTGTGGTGGGGGGAGGGAGTTAACAAATTTTAGTGGTGAAAGGGGTGCTAACTCGCTTATATTTGAGAAACATTTAGTTCCTTTTGGGCTATAAATGGCATAAAGGGGAGTAGTCATTTCTTTCCATGTTGAGAGCATCATTGCAAGATGCTGAGAGAACACTGATGTGTGGAGCAAATTGTTATAGCACTCAAGAATTTGCTTATAATAAGTTATTGAATGAACTGAAATTATCTTTTATCTATATCAATTGTCTTAATGTGGATTTTTGTTTTGGTTTACAGCTGGTGGAGACAGATGTTAATCTGACTAAAAGTCGTCACATACTTAAAGGAATGGCTCGAAGGTATGACGTTTATATAATATTTTATTCTGATGATTAATTTTTGTATTTTTCTTCATCATTCATTCTCAAATTCCTGCTGGATCTCTCTTGTAGCAGGACCAAAACGCTACTAAATTTCCAGCAGGATGTTGTACAAAGAATGGAAATGCTTTGTTTCACCATTTTATTTGCACCAATGGCTTGATATATTCATCTTTAGCAGAGTTTTTGTATTCAAAAAGGTATCATTTGAAACTAATTTTAATCATTTATGAGGTATCATTTACCTGCGCATGATATTAGTTATCTCTCTTATTTGTTCTAAACAGGTTTATGCAGAATTGTATACATTTATTTAGTTTGATCAAAATTATTTCTGTGTAATCATGTATATCAGAAAAGCATGTGTGAATGATCATGCTATGTAGAAAAGGGGAGGATCATTTAATGTGATATGTGTTACCAATGTTGTGTGGATGTGTTAGGTTTATGGCTTGGTGTAAGGTCAACAGATCAGAATGCCTCGAATTGTGTATTCTTATCCTGACATCAATGTCCATTCCTCAATCTCGATGCATATGTTGTTGCCACAGCATTTGTAAGATTCTCTCTTGTGTAAGGCTGTTTCACTTAGCATGAGCTATTTTTCGTTAATGGCATTTATTCTCATAATCTTTATTTTTTCTCTGTGTATATTGCAGCATATTCATACCTGTCAACTGCCCGTAAATTCCCGTAATTTTTACGGTTTCTTCCAAGCTGTTAGGTTTTACGGGCATACGCCGGCATACGCCGGCATTTACGGGTTTTTATGTGAATTTCTGCAGTTCTGTATGTTTTGGGTTTTTTTACTAAATTTAATGGTGACACTGATATTTTTGTATATATTTTAGTGGAAACAGTGATTTGTGCGGGGTTTTATTCACAATAGTGTCGTATGCGGGTTTTATTTGATCTGGTCTTGGGTGAAGTATTGTTGGAAACAATGCTTTTAACACACTACCCAGTACTTTAATTATTCTCTGTGCTGGGAATGTTGTCTTTATACCGAAATTAGGGAATTTTTGTCCACGTGCATTGACAGTGTTACTCAGTGTATCAACAGTACACAAATACTAGTAACACACGTGTATTCTGTTTCTAGGCCTACTATATACATTGTTTAATTTATGTTGTATGTTTTTGTTTGCCCCCTAGACCTAGGTAGTGTAGGTAGACCTATAGTTAAATAATAGAATGTTATTTGTTTATGTAGGCCGAAATCTGATCTTAAGACTTATCTTAAACCAATATTTTATTGTCACGTTATGTTTCTTTTTAGGAATTACAAACGGAAAATGAGAAAATGATGCCGCTGACTGAAAATGAAGCTGTCGCTGCTATAGATGCACGATCGCTTCCGATCACAGATGCACAATCTCCATGAGTCATAGTTGTACGACCTCCGCCAATAGCCGATGCACATTCTCCGCCGTTCATATATGCACATTCTCCGCCGGTCATAGATGCATGATCAATGCCGGTCATAGTTGTACGACCTCCGCTGATGCACAATCTCCGCTATTCATAGATGCCTGTTCTCCGCCGGTCATAAATGCTTGATCTCCGCCAGTCATAGATGCACATTCTCCGACGTTCATATATGCACATTCTCCGCCGGTCATATATGCATGATTACTGCCGGTCATATATGCATGATTACTGCCGGTCATAGATGCATGATCTCCGCCGGTCATAGTTGTACGATTTCTGCTGATGTGCGCTATTCATGGATTGTTGAAATTATTGTTGAACGCTTTATAGAGCACTCCTACAAGTTGTTATAGTTTCAAACGGATCTAAGCATCCATTCTCTGTATTAATTTTTTTAAAATCATATTTCTTTTTTTCGTATTAAAGTTACGTAAAGATACATAGGCATAGTCTTTGTACTCTATAATTTTCCCACACTATGACTGTCTATGTTAAACAAAGGCAAACTACCCGTAAAAAATCAAGAATGCCTTTTTTTTTTTTTGGTGCGGATGGAGAGCCCCCCTCACCATTGTGTATGGTTTTACTGTTTTTCATTCTCAATTATGGTTTTTCATAACTTTTTTTAATGGTTTTCAGTCTCAACAGGTTGACAGGTATGCATATTTGTTGTGACATCATTTAGAATACTCATCTTTGATTTCATCTGAATGTAGTTGTTTGACAGCAATGCATGATCGTTTGCAAAATTGATGTCTTTTAGTTGTTTAACCAGCGTCCATTGGATTCCAAATCTGTTATCTGCTATTGTTGCTGCCATAATCCAATCTATAACTAACAAAAAGAGAAATTCTGACGAGACATCCCTGTTGCACTCCAGTTTGTATCTTAAAAAGATGTGGCAGAAGTCATTCATTGAGAACTCTTCATTCCTTCTTATACCATTATAGTTGAATGTGTTGGGCCATTGGCTCATATAAATCGATGACACAATACATCTCCATTCTCTGGACTACACTTTACTGGAAATTTAGTAGGACCATTGTCTTGCTACAAGAGAGGTCCAGCTGAAGTTTAATAACAAAAGCTATTAGAAAATGCCTTCATGTTTCCTTTATTAGGATGCAAATGTGGTTGAGATCTCTTTAGTCTTTTTTAGGAGCAGTGGTAGTGTAATGTTAAGTCATTCACTGCCGACCAGCAGGAAGTGTGGTTTGAAATAAAAATTACTCCTGTGAATCACCCAGCCTTAGGACAATAGGGTAACAGAGGGCCTATGATCTGGCAAGGTCAAGGAATGACACCATCTCTACTGAACAAGAGCAGTAGGAGAAGCTAATCAGGTGGTTTCTGGTCAGCCACTTACTAAGCTAATAGCTTATAGAAAAACTATGTGCTATGATGCTGGTTCACAATTCAGCTTACAGTTACCTTATGATGATTAACTTTACAAGTATGCATCATGTGTCACATTACTTTAAACTCACTGTATATTAAAGATCATGACATTAATTGTTAACTCTCAAGGAACCGGTAAAGTTGTACGTTAAACGTTCTTTTTGCCAATTTCCCAAGACATGATGTTAGGAATATGAAATGGTAGCTTTTGGGTTCATCTGGAAGTTTTTTACTTTTCAGAATGGGAAAGATGTGAGCATTTCTCCAGTTTAGGCAGTTATTCCATTTATCCTTGTATCCATTGTGTCGGTATAGTAATGCTTTTTGAGGGGCACTGTCTGATGGTAGTCTGGAAGCATGCGAAAACCACATAATCTGTTGTCTTCTGATGTAATCCAGAATTAGTATTGTGTTTGTTAATCTTTTTATGTTTTCACTTCTGATTCTGTCTCTTCTTGTTACTTTGAGGATTCGATGTAGACAAGTCATTTCTGTTGTAATAAGTTTTCTTTTGGATTCTGTTGTTGGTGTCCATGTTTGACATTGGTAGCATAGTGATGGTATTATTGTTTTATATAGTGCAGTTTTGGTATTCATGTTCACACATTTGTTTTTGAAAATAGGAGACATCTGCCCCAAGATCTGGTATGCTATGTTACATCTGTTGGATTTCTTTTGTGTTTTTTCCCATTCGATGATATGAAGCTTCTAAGATAAGTGAATTCTTTAACCTGTTTAAGTTGTTGATCATCAATTAGAATAGTGATGTTTCTGTTTTTGCGAGCATCATAACCTCAGTTTTATCTGTGTTTATCTTCATGTTAATGTTCCTACATGTTGTGTGGAGTCTATTTATATGTTGCTGTAGTTGTTCTTTTTTTAAAATGCTATTATTGCTTGATCATCTGCAAAAAGAAGTTTGCCCAGGAGGTTGTTTTAATTATCTTCTTCATTAGTGTTGGCAGTTTTACATATGCTATCGATATATGTGATGAATAACAAGGGAGATAGAACATATCCTTGTTGCATACCATAGTGTATGTGGAATTTATCTGAAAGCCCTACACTTGTTCTAACTGCACATTGACTGCCTGTGTAACTACTTCTAGACAAATTTATTAGATGTTGTGGAAAGCATATTGTGATAGTATTTTCCAAAGTTGTCTTTCTACTCTGTTGAAAGCTTTTTTCTTGGTCTACAAATGCATTATACAATTCTTTGTTGTTTTCAGTTTTTTCTGCCATATGTCTGTGTGTAAAAATGGTATCTGTACAGCTTTTGTTCTTATGAAATACATTTTTGAGATCTAGCAGGAGTTTGAGAATGAACGCTGAAGAAGAAGAAGAAATACATTTAAGTGTTGCTAAGCTGCGGTTCTATGAATGCCCGTAATCTTCTTTCTAGAATTCTGTAGACAATTTTTCCAGTGTGGCTTAGAAGTGAAATACCTCTGTACTTTGTACAATCTCTTTTGCTGCCATTTTCTTCCACATAGGTATTATTACAGCGTTTGTCCAGTCTTATGGTATTTCTTGTGTGTTCGATATTAAACAATCTATGTAACCATTTTATACCTATATCTTCCGCTGCTTTTATTAATTCGACTTGTATGTTATCGGGTCCTGTGACTTTGTTTAGTGGATGGAGCTGTAATGTCAAGTCTAAACTTAATTTGAAAAGCAACATCAGTGTTAGAATGAAAATCAAATTTTATTACTCACAAGTGCTTTCTATTTGGTTATGAAAGTTGGACACTCACTGCAGATATGGAGAGGTGAATATAGGTATATGAATACAAAATTTGCAGTTAAATTCTGCACATCTATTGAGAACCTAAGACAACATTGTACGTAAGAAATAAAATAGAGATGCATGCTGATCCACAAGAATCACTAACTTCAAATAGTGAAATGATGAAAACTTGCATGGTTTGGATATGTATGCTGATAGATTTCTTGTGAAAAACAATAGGCAGACAAAGAAAATCATGGACTCATCTGCTTTGCTGGAGATAGAAATTGCTAGAGTACTCTGTGTGTTGATGCTTCCAATGTGGTATTCCAATGACCCTGACAGGTTTTTGATATGATGATTCATCTTTGCTAAATAACACATATATTTTCTTATCCTCAGAATGATGACTAACAAGCTCATTTTGGCTGTGATTATTTTAATAGAGTTAGGAATTCTTGGTGGAGTTGTGTACTGGAAATTTTTCAGTTGATGTGTCAGTTTTATGAGCTGACATGATAAATAAGGACCAAATAGAACATTGATGTTTTTGAACATGTTTGTATTTTTCTAATGCCCTGATTAGAAATGTTTAACCTTGACATGTTGTAAACACATTTTCACTACATCTGATATTGCTGCAGCATCTATCATGTTTTCATGGTATGCTAACTACATTCTTATCTGATATTGGCTGTTCATAGTTACCGGTAAGGGAATAAAGTGGGGGTAATTTTGCTCAAGCAGTCTGTAAAACTATTTAAAAAACAGATAAATGACCCCCACCCCCCTATATTCATTATCATGTGTGTTCAGTGTTTTTTGTCATATTCTTTGTTAAATAAAGTGGTAGTTGTTATATCTAAAATATCCTTTCGGAGACCATACACCATACTGCAACAGACAGGAGGAAATAGTAAAATATCACCTTATTGAATGCCCAACACTACAAGATCTTCTGAAACAACTCCACCAAATACCACCAATAACACTCTATATACAGACATAACACAGCTGAAGAAAACATGTACCTACTTTTAACCTGGCACAGGGAAAGAGTGAAATCTTGCTGTTCTGGGGATCAGATAAGTATCTCCCTTGGTCATCAGTTATTCAATACTATACCTACTTCTAATAATAATAATTAATGTGTACCCTTTATATCAGTGTTTCTCAAACCTTTGGTTATCATGGACCAGCATTTTGTTTCTTAATCTGCTAGTAGCCGGCATGGTACTGAACATCATATGATGTATAAGGACATGCACTGATGGCTTGTGGTACGGCACTAGCCTATGGACCACCACTCTGAGAAGCACTTCTGTATAGGGCATAGCATTTCAACTAGTTTTGATAATAATATTTATGTACTGATAATACATCCAATTGAATTCTGAGTACAATCTAGACGGGTCGGTTTTCAAGTTGTTTTTGTGAGATTGCTAATGAGATTTATATTTAGCACCTTCCTTGTCTGTTATTTTCTGTAAGAGACAGGAAGAAAAGATGATGGGTTAGTATTTTTAAGGGAGTTGTTAGACCTGATTTGATGTTTCATCTATTGTACACAAAGATATAAATCTGGACATACTCAAATATAGCAATATTGGCATACAAGAGTAGAATGAACCTGAGCAAGACTGTGCATTTGTTGGTCAGAATGATAAATGACACAAAACTCAGAAGATGAAAAGATTTGTTAAAGTTAAAAGATGAAATATTTTAACTGAAAGGTTGGATGTTTGATGAAAGACGCAAAGTATTTTTGTGTTTTGAAACAAAATTTTTAATGTTAAAATTAAAACTCACTAGAAATGATGATACAGCAGAATTTGAAACCTTCCCATCTAAACCCTGCTTGTTCATTTGTAACTGATTGTTAGATAGCCAAATAGTCTTTGTAGCTTGAGCATTCATTCCTCCCTTTCTTTCTGTTCCTTGTTTTATGAGGATAAGCTTGAACATCTGGTTCTTCCACACCAAAGGCTGGTGTTTTTCCAACTTTAGTGGAGTTAGACTGCTCTCTGCTAGTGTCATGGTTTACACATGGCTGTGATATCTAGGCTTTTCAATCTGACACATCCGACTTAGCATGACTTCTGGGATACTTTGACCCTCTATAAGTCAAACACTACCTCAAAAACCTACTTAGTTGCCCACATGTCGACTCATGAAAGATAATAAGTGTTACTATTTTTTGCTCCCCTTCCGAACTCCAGCAACATATGGGCAGCAGCTATCTACACCTAACCTCTGCAACTCAAACTATCTGTTGACCAATTATGCCTAGTTTTCAGCCTTCATGACTATTTTTGCATTGAGGCCCACTGTTAGGCAATCTCTATTGCATACTAGCTGTGTATGTCAGCACTTTCATGACCTTTATTGCCATTTTGTCTTAATGGGATCAGGATGTCATGGAAACTTGTGTTACCATATTGGTGGACAGAAAGGTGGTCTACCAACTAGGCCGTGTGTGAACTGGTCCATGTGGTTATATTCATGCACACAGACAGTGAAATCTGGTCTAGGAAAAGAGCATTAATTATTTCTGACTGTAATAATTTTGTAAGATTGTTTAACTGCAAGTTAATAGAGAATTGGAAGTTACTGATGGGATCTCACTTTGGTAGATTATATTCAACTTTTAATTGTGAATATTTTTTAGGCTTAAATTGATATTGCAGATTTGTTATGATTTACATAAGCCTGCTATACCTCAATAAGTACATTTGAATCTGACAAAACACATAAAATAGAGGTCCTTTTTATAAATAGTCAACTATGCTTTGTACATTTTCAGTGCTTTAGAACTTATGTTTTATTCTTCTGTGTTCGCTATCTGATAACCAACATGCTAATGTATTCGCTAACTGATGCTCTCGCAGCTCAGTAGACATGTTGCTGCGGCGTGGTGTTGAGAAGTACTGCTATAAGTCACCCATTTCTTTCAATGGCCAGTGCACCATAACGAGGAGCGTGGTAGCCTAACTGATAGTGAGCACGCTTACTATCACTGGGTTACAGTGCCAGGTTTGAAACGACGTCCAGAACAAACAAAAAATAATCTGGGTCGTGATTTCTCACCTGACATGACTGCTCATTCAGTCAACCCAGCTGTAAATGGGTACTTGATGCATGAGTTAGGGAAGGTAAAGACAACAAGGAAGGGAACTCGAAATTAAATTAAAGAGTAGACAGAAATAAGGAAATGAAAGAGCTGACAAGACTTGCTAGCATGGCCACAATGACTAGTGGTAGCTGAATGGACCGTGCTGATATTTTAAATGCAATCATGGACCAGCTATGAGGCAAATTTCATCTTCCATATCTGTGACTAGAATGCAAGACCTGGGAATGAATTGTGTTGTAAGAAATGTGTGGCATACAGGAATCAAAAGAAAAGTTATCAACCAACACAGTTAGTTACCACATGCTGAATATGAGATGGAGCACCTATGGTCTTGTATGAAGAGCTATGATGATGATCAAACAACAAATAAACTAACTGTGATATATATATATATATATATATATATATCAATTTAAGCCTAAAAAATATTCACAATTAAAAGTTGAATATAATCTACCATATATATATATATATAGTTGGAAATTAGTGCATTTCCACTGGAATTTCAATTATGTTTCAGCATGTTAAATGGGGTGCAAAAGGTACCACACTGCTCTTGGCAGATAACCAAGATCCTAAAAGTACCTCCTCGTGGTGCACCCAGGAAACAGAGGTACTCGTGCTGATTCTGGTTAAACATTTTGGGGATTATGTCCATGAATGTGGAGACAGTAGATGAAAAGAGAATTGACTGAAAAAGGGACAGTCAATATCTCTGACACCACTGCGACAACACATGCAGTGACAATGTCGACACACAGTGACGCTAGTCAATCCTGTCCAAACATTGGAGGGACGGCCAATAAAAACGACATGAAAGGTAGATGCATGGTGAGAGATGAAAAGATAACATACGGAGTACAATGAGAGGGCAGTTTTAAGTGCAAATAGAAAGGGAAAACGTTCCAAGGAAATCTGAACTACAAGCTCTGTTAGCTCGAGACAAGCTTCTAGTTACCGGTGTTCCCTTACGGGCAGAGACCCAATCATGGGCATCCAGCAAAGAAACCAGCCCTAGCTCAACTCTACTGTCAAGCTATCCTATACCGGAAACATGCTCACAGAGAGAAAGGTTTGTTTCAGTACTCGATGGGCTCAGGCAAAACACTCAGACAAGGTCATTTTAGCTCGAGAACACACTTTGCTCCCAAACACACAGTGAGATTCAGTCTTGGATTTGGGGTGAATGACACATAGGTTAAGCAGGCAACAGAGCCTGGGTCCAACACTTCTATCAAGTTCTTCCTATACTGGAACCAGGCTCGTGCATGAGAAATGGTTCAGTATTCGATGGATACAGGCACAAAACGTCTAATTATACGAGGCAAGTTCACCAACTGTGGAACACCTTGTTCAAGATAGATGTGAAGGGCAATTATCTTGGTGAAGAGTCATTACACAGCCACTCGCCACCTTGTTCAAGATAGATGTGAACAACAATTGTCTCTGCAAAATGTCATTACACACCCGCGCGCCCGTCGACAGATAGGTAGGCTATCACAGGATAGGGAAGCCCACTACCTGAATTAAAGGCATGACAAAAACAGATGTTCTGGGCCTCGAATGTCCGGGCCACAGAGTGAGCCAACCGAGGTGCAAATAACACAGTTCAACTGTGGAACTAGCTGCACAATGTAGTTCACACTCCCCTGTGGAAATCACATGATTTATTTGTTGTGGTTATAAGAGAGCAAACGCAGAAGAAGAAGAAGCATGTTAAATAAAATTTTATGTAGTTATTTTTCTAATGTTACTATTATTTGGATTATTTGTTATAAGTTGTAGATTTTTAAAATTTCCATTCTCATCTTTGAATGAACAACAATACTTCCATCTGCATGTTTTTACTATTATATTTTTTCTGCAACTAAAAAATTGCTGCCAGGTATATATTTTTGGTAAAATAATTTTTTGAGATCACATGATGTTTTTTTTTCTAAAGCAAATTGAAAATTTATCATTGTCAGTCCAGCTATTAGTTATGAAAAATTTAATTTAAAATAATAACAAGACATTAAATTGCAAACAGAATTTAGAGAGTGCAGTTAAATAGTTTTGATATGTCACAAAACAATTGTCAATTCTGAAAGGTAAGAGCATTGGTCTCCTATAAGGATATATTACATTGTGTCAGAGGATAAATGAAGAAAACTAACCCTGTACACGATGTGGTGACAGCAAGATCATGTGGTCTTTATCACACAGCTACATGTACCACCTCTGTGCAATCTACATTATGGGAAAACATGCAGTTTTGCCAGTTTAAAAAAAAATAAAAAATTTCTGAAATACATTATGATTGTAATAGACCTTGCCCAGTGTGTTTTGTGTCTTTCTGGATGTAGAATGTCTTTCGCTAAACCAATGCCGGTTAAAAACATATTAGGTTTGGTTTTTGCATACAAAAAAAACCTATGATGGGAGAATCAGCCCTCGTTAGGGCAAGTCATACACACAAAATTGCTACATGTATCTAAAATGACTTTCATATGTAATTGATTGGAGCATTCACCATAAGAAGGCTTCAACCCTTAACATAGAAGCTGGCTCAAAAATGTAAAATGCAAATAATTGACCCTGAAAATTATTGTTGGTTAGAGCAGACAACTTTGTCTATCATCTTGGTGTAAATAATGCACTTGTATTGTTTTTTTGTTGTTGTGTATATTTAATATTTAATAAAGCATTATTATTACCATACATGGTATTTTTGCTATACTTCAGTTTTAAAATTTTGTATGAACTTTAAAAGACCTGAATCTTTTTTTAAAATAGCAATGTGCTGTCACAAGTAGAACTTGTCATAACCTTCGATAACAGTTACCATGTTGTTCTGGCAGGTCGACGTTGTGCTTGAACTAGTTACGTGTACGTCGTGGGTGGGCGGAACAACAAAGAAAGGGCCAGAGTTGTGCCCTGATGTTGACGTCTGTTTCGGCAGCATTAGACTCGAAACACCATCGAAACAAGCTCTATGGTGAGCTTGAGAAGTGCACACAATCTCAAGGTGGCCAAAAGAAGTGCTACAAGGACTCCTTAAAGACCTCACTGAAAGCCTTTTAAATAGACCACAATACATGGGAAGAACTTGCACAAAATAGATCTACATGGTGTTCTAAAATTAAAAAGAGCGCATCATCTTGTGAAAAGAGAAGAAATGCAGCAGCTTAACAGCGGAGAGCAGCTAGAAAGTCATGGATAGACCAAGATCCGTCTACAGTCGTCATTCCATGTCTGAACTGTCCAAGGACATTTACAGCTCGAATAGGGCTCATTAGCCATCCATGAACTCATAATCAAGAACAATGAATTTTCAAAAGTAGATGTAACAAATGGTCATCATCACTTGTGATGGACGAACAACATGTACTTGGGATATTCGCTCTGGTGATGACTTCAGTATCAGGTACTCTATCTTACCACTTTATTGTGAGAAGTCTGTGGATACAGCACATATGGAATTGATTTCACATTCTGGCATGTCTGCTGCACACTGTCCATAACTCGCATGCATAAAGCGGGGTGTAGTAATGAGCACAATGACACACCAGCTTGCACAGCTCATGAAAGAAGATTCACTATCAAAGTTTTCCCCTTAACTCTTTCTAAATTTGTATACATCTCTATGTTTATAATTAAAATGTAGCATATAACATATTTGAAATTTTCCATATATACACATAACCAGACAACTGGAATCCACAGGGAAAGAGGAGAGTTTTAACACCTGGAGAGGAGTAGTGTAGGAAGAAACCAAATCATTTGGGACCTTGTGGGCACAGATGAAGAGGGCATCACAGCATATGAATCATTGAAGAGCAGCCGTTGTAGCCCTATGTTCCACAAGGAACTAAAAGGAAATAGAAATAGGTATATACACATTAACACATTAGGGATCTCCCTAGCGTAGCGATTAAGCTGTTCACCTTGTGGTCAAGAGGTCATGTGTTCAAATCAGACTCGTGTGATATTGTGACAAGGTGGATCTTATTTTAGATCTCTGTGGATTATCACTTGGAGCTACAGAGTTACATGTTATGAGTGGTACTCACGGCAGGTAGTGTGCTGCTTCATCGAGAGTTATGGAGTACATATGGGAAACCGAGTACTGAAGTCAATCCTCTACGTCTTTTTAACTCTTTTTATAAACATTAAAACACTGAGTTTAATCATGTATTTTTAATTAAATAAAACTGCAGTGAAAGTAAGATATATACCATACCATAACCCATTAAGAGTACCACAGTAAATACATCGCAATACAGTCCTCCCGCAATTTCTATTCTTACCAGTGTGAATAAATGTGGAAAATTGTGTGACTTATTTATTTTTTATGTCATTAACAATGATTTTAACACCCCATACACAAAATCCAGTGCCTTTAATAAACTGTCTAATATCTTGAGGTGAAAGTCAATCAGTACACTCACGAAAATGCGCTCATTTAATTCATGCGTCATTCCAGTGCCGTCATATGGATGTGAGCTGGAAAAGTTCTTTATCTTCAGAAAAGAAACTATTGAGTTTTTAAAACAAATGCCTTCGTAGGATTTGTAGAACTAACACCCACTGGAGCGAATTCAAATCGAATTAAAAAATCAGAGAAAAGACACATCAATACTGCATCACAGATGTTATTAGAAAACGCTGTTGGTTCTACATCGGACGTCCTACACTCTGACAATAACAGAATACACTGCCATTCTCTTGCATGGATACCAACAGACAGAAGAGCCAGGAGTAGACCAAAGGAAACACTCAGAAGAACAATACTTAGAGAAATTAAAACAAACAATGTTCATACTATTCATAAATTGGACACAATTGGAGAGGTCTGACCTCTGTGCTAACTTTAGAATTAAAGGAAAATGAATGAATTCACAAAATCCAAGACTGCAAATATTTAAAAAATTCTCATGAGTGGTCTGGTCAAAAATGGTTTTGCATCTGCCAAAACTGCATTCTGATCCACCCAGGCAAGAAAAGTTTTAGATGGAATTTGAGTCATTAATCCAGGATTTTCATTTCCTTCTCTTGCTCCTGTTCCTTCAGCCATTCTTTGCAAGATTATTTTTGGCAGAAAATTGTGTCAGCTTACATGTCTAAACCATGCAAGTTTTGTTTTCTATTGACCTGCATTCAGCATTGTTTAATTGATGACATACACATTTGTCTTATGCTCTCCAAAACAAATGTGTAAAATTTGTCAGCAATGCTTGTATTCAAAAGTCTGTACCATCTTTCCATGTCTGCAGTGAGTCCCTACTCTGATAATCATAAATAAGCATAATAGATAAAACTGGTAAGTAAAAAATTTTGATCTTTCTTTCCTTTCGCTTTTATACATTACTTTCATATAAATACAAAATGATACAGCAGATCCAAAGAACATTGTAATATTCAGACTCCCTGTCTGCTCTGCAAGCCTTTGAAAACGAATCCAACAGCAGAGAGAACCATAAGCAACATACTTCAAGGTACAAACATACATCCTATGGCATCATTACTACACTACAGTGGATCCCAGGCCACACAAGTATCAGCAGGAATGAAAGTGCTGATAAACTGACCCAAAAAATGAGCAAGCATGCTTCAACCTGGAATTTCCAATCTTAGATAGAACAGCTAAAACACATTATCCGCTGGCTCAAAAAGGAAGAGTGCTATATGCAGACATGTCCCAACCAAATCCACGACAGAATAGACTACAATGCAAAGATCAAACCACAATATTTAGGCTGTGAACAATACGTGTACAACTTAACAAACACCTACAAGGGATTACCACAGACCATACACCATACTACATACACCACCTTATTGAATGCTCTGCACTACAAGACCTACGAAAACAACTGTTACCACTAAACCCCTCCATCACTAACATCCTTTATATAGAATAATACAGCTGAAGAAGACATACACCTACCACTACCTGGCACAGGTAAGAAAAAAATGAAAGCTTGCAGCCCCGGAAGTCAGATAAGTAAGTACCTGGAGTTTTTTTTCATTTTATAACCTTTGTGCCTGATACACATCAGGAGTAGAAGACAAGAAGACAGAGTTCTCTAGAAATGGCTTTTAAGTGTCCACACACATAAATGTCACAGTGATAGACCAGAGCTGTAGGCTGGATGTGGCAGAACTAATCTTTTTTGTGCTAATGCTTCCTTCGCTACTTTAGCAATGTGGGTGACCATTGTCATGCAACAGAATTATACCACGATATGAGGGATGATAAAAAAGTAATGCCTCTTAATTTTTTATCTAAATAAATACTGTATTGGTTTTTACTTAACCCATTTTGCAATTTGTTAATTTTGCGAGAATCCTCAAACACTTTTTTGCACTGTTTAGCATAACCAACCTGTTTCATTAGCAGATTGCAATACAGCAACTGTTTAAATTGGCTGTTAAAGCAGTACAGTTAAAATAACGATGTCATAGAATTTCTCAATGCTGAAGGCAAGACCCCAATTCTCATCCACAAACGTTTGAAGAATGTTTATGGAGATTCAACAGTGGATGTTTGCACTGTCCGACATTAGAGCTGAAGTAGGTCAATCCTCAATGGATGTTGCAAAGCGGACTGGTCGCCCATCTACTGTAGTGACACCACACAGCATTTATTGAGTTGATGACATCATTCGTGGTGATCATTTGGTAACATTGGATGAACTGCATGCCATGTTGTCCATTACTAATGGTAGTGTCCAGAACATTGTTAAAGATCTGGGTTATTGAAAGGTTTGTGCAAGTTGGATGCTCAGAATGTTGACAGACAGACATAAAGAAACAAGGAAAATCATTGCCATTAACCTTCTGTACCATTACGAAACTGAAGGAGATGAGTTTTATCAAATAGTAACGCAAAATGAGGTAAACAGGTTACTAAAACACTTACCTAGCCTATTAATAAAAATATATTTTAAAAAGTATATATAAAAAAACATACAATAAAACTAAACAGGACAATTCTCCACGTATCGGCTCAAATTGAACCTTTTTCAAGAGACAAACAGAAAACGACAAAATAAAAAACAAAATAGATGTCTATATTTCATCAAGCCCCGTCTCCATAGCGCAGGGATGGCAACGCATCTAGTAAAAGTGAAAACGCATCTAGTACTAGATGCGTTGCCATCCCTGCGCTATGGAGACGGGGCTTGATGAAATATAGACATCTATTTAGTTTTTTATTTTGTCGTTTTCTGTTGTTTGTCTCTTGAAAAAGGTTCAATTTGAGCCGATACGTGGAGAATTGTCCTGTTTAGTTTTATTGTATGTTTTTTTATATATACTTTTTAAAATATATTTTTATTAATAGGCTAGGTAAGTGTTTTAGTAACCTGTTTACCTCATTTTGCGTTACTATTTGTTCATTAGGTTACTGCGGCACCATCCACTTTGTCGGACACCCTCTGACCATTTGGTTATTTATATGTTTTATCAAATATTGTGACAGGCAATGAGACTTGGGTTTATTTTTTTAAAATCAGAATCCAAGAGGCAGTCAATAGAATGGCATCACACAACATTGTCAACAAGAAAGAAGTTCAAAAGTTCACCATCTGTAGGGAAAATTATGGACACTGTGTTTTGGAATGAGAAGGGCGTGATACTTCAAGACTTTTTAGAAAAAAAGAACACAGTGAATGCAGACCGTTATATTGAAACTTTTAAGAAGCTTATCAGAGAAATGCACTACTATTGCATGATACAGTCCTGGACTTGCATCTTCAGACTTCCATCTGTTTGGACCACTAAAAGAAGACTAGGTGGACATCACTTTAAGAACACCAACAATCTTAAACATGCTGCATGCAATTAGTTTCAGAAAAAAAAAAGAAATTTTTACCATATGGGGATGGATACATGCCCTTGTGCGAAGATGGACAAAAACTGTAACACATAACTGCTACTGCATTGAGAAATACATTTTTGAAGTACGGATTTCAGAATACATTTTAATGTGAGTTTTATCAAATTTCATGTCTATTTAATTAAATTATAAATTAGAAGGTATTACTTTTTGACAATCCCTCGTAGCATGCTGGGTTTCTTATTATTTATAACTATGCAACTGTAACGTCGAAGATGGCTGGCTCCTAAATAACATCATAACAAGAAAGCTGAACTTTTTTGGTCATCTAAAGAGACATAACAGGATGGAAAGACTAATATCAGAAGGCTGAGTAAATGGAATCAAAGGAAAAGGCAGTCCAAGACGATGATGGACAAATGATATATCTGACTGTTTAAACAAGTCTCTAGAGGAGGCAGGTCAACTCGCCCAGGATCACGAGGTGTTCAGAAGGTCCATAAAGAAGACTTAAGTTCTGGAAAGAATATGTCACACGATGATGATGGTATGCAGCGTGTCTGGTGTTACTTGTAGCCAATAGTAGTGATATTCATTCTAGGCTCCTCAAAGACCACCAACATGAGTCTTTCTTGGTCAAGAAAGGGAGTATGCATAACCTTTTCTTCCTTTGTGATTTTAATTTTTTGCTCATTGGTGATCTAAGATGTTTCTATTGTATACTGGCTGCTTTGCTGCATGGCTCAAAGTGGTGACAATAGTATGATACCTACCACTGTTCATGAAAGAAATGTATCACCCTTCATATGATAACACTGCAAATGGTTCAAACTACACACCATTCATTTTTTCGTATGGTTGTCTGTCAATAACTGTGATACCGAGAACACACCTTCCGATGCTTCAATTTCTTCTGAACCATCATTTGAACTACCCCTAATGACACATAGGCCTATAATTAATCAGCTAGTAAATAGCAAACTCTGGTAAACCCGAATTTTTCTGTAACAAACATATGCCTGTCCCTTCATTAGATCATTCGTTACCTGTTGCCCTTCCTGAAACATTTTTGCCCAATTCTTCACTGTTGTCTTTGACACACATTTTCACCATACACTGCTTACATTCTTTTATGAATGTTGGATGGTAACTATCCTTCGGCTGTAAGAAACTAAATCTCTGCTCATTGGTCTGATTTGGATGGATTAACACCATCTATGTTGTCAACTGCCTGACCAAGACACTAAAAACAAAATTACAACCTGACAGTGTGCTTAATACATCAGTGATGATATCTTTACGTTCCTCATGTTTGGCATAGGTTTATTCAGCACTGGCAGATTTCTTTTGAATATGCCTCGTATGTTTCCTTGCTGTTAATAAAAATCGTTCTCCTTTCAGTGTTGATTCCCATTTCATACTTTCTGGTAATTTTTTACCAACTTTCTTGTAGTTCTTTTGATCCCTCTATTAGATCAACATCACCAGAAAAACAAATAGACTAACCTTTGATATGAAAGGAATATAATGACAACAATAAAATGACGAAAAGTAATAATTGTTTAGCAATACAGTGGAATCCCGTTATAACAACTTGATCAGGACCGACAAAATATGTATGTAATAACAGAAATTTGCTATATACAGTACCCACAATACAGAATAAATATAATTGGGGATTTTAAAAATTTGTCATATAGGGAAATTTGTTATATAACAGTATGCACCATAGAGGGATTCCACTATATGTGCTTTACCAACAAACCCATTGCACCATCAGTATGTAAACACTTCTATATCTGTTGAGGGGAAGGGATTGGGCACATATGGGTATGCCCAGAGCGTAATGATATCAAGTTCATAACCAATAATATTTATTGGGAGCAATAGAAATGGGAGTGATCAGGGGAAAGGCAAGAAATTATGTTCTTTCTGGAAAGATCCAATGGATCCACAACCAGAGCTGTAGGTATGATTCTTACTAAATAAAATGGGCAAACCACTAAAAGGTGGGGAGGAGGGTGCTTTTTCTTTTGCTCATATTTTATAATTATATTTATATTTTATCTTCCTAATTTGAAGGAAGGGGTTGAACTTTTAAAACCCTTTATATCTATGGATGCAACCACAATTGACAATGGACTGGGGCACTGATGTATATACTCATAGATGGTTGGTGTGATGAAAACTTAAGTGATTCATAAAACAAGTCGTCTGCATTTTTCATAAACTGTTAGAAATAAATGAACTGGAACACAAATTTATTTGTGGTAATGCATGCTTTTAATTCAGGTGTGCTTCCTCATCCTGTGAAAAACTTCATATCTGGTGCCAGGTGATGAGTGTATGCTATGATGAACTCTATGCCACGATGATTTCTCACACACTGCCCTTGGACATTTCAGGCCAAAACAGATCCCTGGGTGACAGGCTCCAAGGAGGTGGAAAATGGGTTTTGGATTTGGGTTGATTACATCAATCTCGCATGAGGTATTCCTATGCCAATTAACTTGTCTCATATAATAATTAGATGATCTATTGCTCTGTGTCATCAAGTACTGAACCTTTCTCATCTATGAGCCTGGAATATTTATCAACACTTGTTCAAAAGTTTTGACACACCATTATTTGAGAGTTTATTTTATACGATGTAGACAGAAATGCATGTCTATCACACAAATAAGAAAATGTTTAACACAAACTCAAACAAGCTACTTCATTTACACTTTAATCTGCAAATACAAATAAAAAACCTACCTTCCAACACCAAAATAACACACAATACAATAATCACAGCCACCAATCCCATACAGCCTTTGAGAGATTAATACAAGAAAATAGTATGAAGTTTAACTACACAATTTTAAAAACAGAATACTATACACAATGAAGATTCAATAACAAGATCTTGAGAATGGTTATTAACCAAAAACAAAGAATATACCACAGAAGCTCAAATGTGACTGGCCATTGGTGCCAATAAAATGTTGACACATCGTATTTCTGTTTTCTGCACTACATCCATGGCCATCCAAGCAATTTCTTTGGGGCTGTCAGGCTGATATAAAATTACTTTGTGCTGGTCCCAAAAGTCAAAAGACTACTTGGAGTTTAAACCAAAATAAATGGAAAAATTAGTTTTTGACCTCACCTATCTATTTTTTTTTCTCTGCTTATTGTGATGTCTCAGAATACTGGTTCTTGGTCTTCCTTTGTATCTTGCTGCTTCAATTTTCCTGCTGTATGCTCTTGCCGCTGGCCAGGGTTCATTCTCATTAAGTGGCTATTTCAGCCTCTGTTTTTCAATATATTTTATCACGGATGTTGTTGAAACATCTCTTAATTCCTCATATGATCTATTTTTTGACCTCATACCACACAAAAAAAGCTAAATCTGAACTGCCAATCCAAAAATAATTCCACCTCTGGTTTACTGCATGGCTGCTTCTGCGTTCGTTCTAAAACTCCTGCAGATTAGCAGGATGTAGTCCAGAGAACGGAATGCGTTGTGTCATGGTTTACAGCATTGCTGTGATATCTGCGCCTTTCAGCCTGACACATCCGACTTCAGCATGGCTTTGGGTCACTGACCCTATATGGGATGAGACAGCTAACTCCATCCCATAACCTCCTTAGTCGCCTCTTACGACATGCAATGAAGGTAAACAGTGTTGCTATTCTTTGTTCCCCTTTCGGGCCCCGGCAACACACTGGCGCAGCGTGGCTGCGATATCTGCACCTTTTGACTAGATACATTCAACCAGAATGTCTTCTGAATCACTTTGACTCTCTATGGGATGGGACAGCTAACTTCACTCACAAACTGACATGCATGGCAGGTAACAGTATTGATATTATTTGCTCCTCTTTCAGGCATAGCAACACAAGGGCGATTCAAAGATGATAAGGGTGGCCCATGGTATATTTTGCTGTAGTGGTTAAGCTATATTCTATCTCACAGTACTAAGACTTTCACTTTATTTGAGGTAAGGGAGATAGTGTTTTTCCTTGCTGTGATTACCTCCCTCAACTCTGCAAGTTGGGTGTCCATTTTGAAAAACTTAGTGGTCAAGATAGCTACCACCCCTGAAATCCCATTACTTGATGATCAAGATAGTTATCATCTCTGAATCAATACTAAATACTACCCAATACAGTGCAATCCTAATATAACAAATTGGTCTGGACTGACAAAATATGTATGTAATAACATAAATTTGCTATATACAGTACAAACATAGACCTATAGAAAAAAAAATATTTGGGATTTTGAAGTGTTGCTATATAGCGAACTTTGTTAGAAATTAATGCACTATAGAGAGATTCCACTGAATCGAGAGATATATACTTAGTAACTCAAATTATCAACAGCTTGATCTCCAGTGAACTAACACACGTGAAGTTGTAGATTATGCTATAGCAATACCTTATAAAGAACATAACATCTTGTCATTAAAATGCTTTGAATTTGTTAATTACAAAAACTATTTATGCTTTCAATCTGTTAATTATAAAAACTATCTGTAACAGTATAAAGACAGATAACTTCAGTCTATGATTGACACAGTGTCATACAATTAAATATGGGATGGAAAAAAATCTGCTAACTGTTTAGTAAGCAAATTTAAATTTTATGTGTTGAATGACTTCTGCTACTTTATAGTATAGACTGTAAAACAGTCAGCATCTCTTTGTGGCATACTATATATTTCCATGTATAAGGAATCATATGATCTGTTTATAAGCCAGGGATTTAACTTAATGTCCAAAATGTGATAAAAGTAAAAAACCTGTGTATAAGTACATAAAAAAATAATACCGGTAATAATACTGCGGAAATCGATTGTACGAATGAAAGGACAACTGAAATATTGCTAAAAGGAAAATAACACAAACTCTATCATTGGTAAGAGGCAAGGTCATTTCTTACATTTGCCCCACACTACCTGTACAGATGATATAAAATACAACATCCAGGATAATACAGTACGACCTTTGCCCGGAGGCCTTGTCAAGAACATAAAATTCGCTACTACCGGGTATAATGTAAAAATTTCAAGTATCTGGGTGTTTCCCAACACCTGAGTTTTATCTGAGTGTTCCGAGATATTGGAACAGATATTCATTCCGTTCTGTCTCAGTAATAAATGTTGGCTGCAACAATAACATCAGCCATTACCATAATTTTCCAAGTCCCAGTCGATGAATGGATCAGATTTTAGCTTGGTTTCTAGATTTGCCTTCAAAAGCACGGTGGAACGAAATTTAAGAAGATGATATTTGAAGACGGTATTTGTAAAGATGACTGGACATGAGAAGACTTGTTTTACTGTTGTTTTAGGATGGTAGATGGAGCATGTTTGCTCCTCCCCCCCCAGGCTTTTTATAAATGCAAGTACAAAACTCTGCCCAAATGGGCAAAGTTCCCATGTGCCGTGTTTCTGCGCACCCACATGAAAGATTTGATGGACGAAAGTCACACTCTGTAATGGCTGGGTTAAGTGTGGGGGGAGGAAGGTGACTGCTATAATAAAAACTATTCAAGTCAGTTTGGCACTCATTTTGGACATATCTCACTAAAAAAGTGAACAAATGATGCAGTGAGATGGAACCTTACTTCCGAACTGCAGCCACTTGATGTCTCCCTTAACATAACCATTTATGGACAGATTTTGAGCAAAATTGAATTAATACGGTCATTCGGCTTAGTCCCGACTAAGGTGGCAAAGTTGACAACACTACAATCATTACATATCATTACAGTCATTAAGTCAGTTAAAGAATCGTGGTTGGATATTCTGTCTGAAATGATTGTCCAATCTTTCTAAAAGTGCTCCATCAGTAATGCACTGGATGGAAGTGAGGACAATGCTATCTTTGGGACTGATGACGACAATACACTGATAACAGTGAGACAATAGACTGATGATATTCACTCTGAAGTTCACATGACAGAGAATTAAATTTGTGAACTGTTTCAGAATTCAGACAGTGATTCCAATTTTGAGGATTTGAATGATATTTGCTACATGTAAATTTTTTTCCTGTTATTGGAAGGGCTATTTGACTATTCTGTGTTACTGTTTTTGTGCTTCTACAAGTAATTATTTTTAAAACCATTTTATTGTGATGGTATATAAATCAAACAAACACCCTGTATTTTATAGCAGAAAAAAATCAAAAAATCCTCAGCTTATATATGGAAATATATGGTAATATTAATTTTTGAAACATTTTTCACTAACATTTAATTCTTTACTTCTTCTAGAATACCCATACAAATTTGTGGCCAGCACTTAGTATTTAAATATTTTTGTCCTTAACTAAAGATATTAACTTCTGTTCATCAGTTGTGCAACCATGATCTTCTTCTTGGTCTTCATTTGTATCTTGGTATCTGTAACTAACAAAAAAGTTTTAAATAAAATTTTTGACATCATGATCGGATCATTCAGGCAATATCTCACTAGGTGGCAAGTTTATACCGGTACTTAGCCTTAGCATTATAGATCAATAACTACATCACTGTGTAATAGGCAACCTATATTAACACTGAGGGACAATAAATTTAACTCATGACTTGAACAAATCTTACACATAAAACATATTTAAAAAAACTATAAAGATGTTTGATACAAGAAGAGTAACACAGCTGATCAAAAGTTTGTATTAAGAACAGCAAGTGACGTCCTTTATTCCATCAGGCATATGGTTTTATGCTCATATTTTTGTAGCAATAATTTTGGTACACTAGGGGTGATGTGCTCAGCAACAACATTGACTGCCCTTAATTTCCAAAATTTGTTAGAATCACAGTCTGCCACTATCTACAGCTCAATCTTGAAGTCATTAATGGTTGAAAAAAATGTAAGTTCTGCTGGGAATCAAACCCTGAACTGCAAGTCATAGCACTAATCACTGCACTACCATGGTTACCATCACAATCAGTACAATATGATGTGAAACTGCACAAGTGAATAATGTTGCAACAAACACATATTTAGTCTAAATGAGCTAGGCACATGTTGATAAGAAAGAGGTTCACTGAACTATACATAGCAAAAATATTAACTAAACATCAAATGTACATAGATAATATATATATATATATATATATGGCACAGCATAAATGAACACTTTTTAAAACATTCATGTAGTTCTCGGCAGATAGCCATATGAAGGACACAGAAGACATAGATTGTTGTTTATGTTCTAGAAGAAAATTACAAGTGGCATAAGGATAATAGACTACAGGACTCTGCTAATCTGTATGAATTTTAGTATTTGTATAAAAATATTTTGAGTTTAATTTTCATGGGACATAAAAGCAAACATTTTAAATATTGAACAAACAGGAGTGCTATCCTTCACTTTGTCAATATGTGTAACAATATCTTTACATTGTGATTCTAATGGCATCAGAAGCCTTGAGATTTATCAACCCTTTCTTAGGACAAGCATGAATTAGCTGTGTCCATTAATACATGGAACAAGAAGAAATCTTGTGAGAAATGAGGAGATTGCAAGAACTGTTGGAACAATATCAGTGGTCAAATATATTGAAAAAACAGAGATTGAAATGGTCGGCCACCTAATGAGAATGAAGCAGCAGCAAGAGCATACAACCTGAAAATGGAAACAGCAAGATACAGAGAACGGCCAAGAAGAACATGGATTGAAGGAATTATCAACATTCTGACACGGCACAGAATTACTGCATAACAAGCGACCAGACATGCAATAGCTCGAAAACTGATCGTCATTCAATCCTGCGATGCCTCACAAAATTAGCAGAGAAAAGACAATAGATAGATTAATACATTTGAAGAAAATGCTGATGTTGGTGTTCCATTGTTAGTTAATACAATTTCCATTTTATTCTTTTATACCAGAATGTTGCATTATTAAATGGATGCAATTATTCCAGCCAATGAACTAGATCTTGTGAAAAAGTATTTGATAACAAAAAGACAACATACTAAATACAATGAAAGGGCAGCATCAAGTGCAAATAGAAAAGGAAAATGTTCCAAGGAAATCGGAACTACAAGCTCTGTTAGCTCGAGACAAGCTTCTAGTAATGGTGCTCCTTCTGAGCAGAGACCCAGACCTAGTTGTGGGCGCCCGGAAAGAAAGCAAGCCTGGCCCAAACTGCCTGAATTTTCACAATCATGTTTACAAACAGTCTGCAAGCACACCAATTTCAAAGCTTTGGTTACTGCCAAAATCTCCATTGTCCTCTGATCAAATGCACCACATTTCTCTCTGATGGTCTCCTCCCACCTTTGAGCCATGAAGGTCTAGGCACTCCTGATGTGTCTCTCAACTGACCCATCTGTATATATAATTATATCAACGATTTCTTTCTTCAATGATGCAGATGAGTGAAAAAAAGTCTTGTCCTATCCATTCCTTGATGTTGTCTGTCCAAGTTTTTATTTTTCCTCCTCTGCTTATTCCACCCTCAATGGTTACCTTCAGTATTGTTTTTGACAAGGAATCATGTCGCACATGTGTCCAAACTATGATAATTTTCGTTGTTTCTGCATACAGGAACTTGAGGATCTGCATATATCTCTATTTTATTTCTACATACATGTTTGTCTTATGCTCTCTAT
Organism: Meghimatium bilineatum; assembly: GCA_034231615.1. Classification (NCBI taxonomy): domain Eukaryota; kingdom Metazoa; phylum Mollusca; class Gastropoda; order Stylommatophora; family Philomycidae; genus Meghimatium; species Meghimatium bilineatum. The sequence goes on along the minus strand of CM067322.1, from coordinate 61,828,337 downwards.
AGGAAATTCATATAATTCATCTTAACATTTGCATTGAAAAGTCTTTAATCATCTCTCCATTCTGTCATAGAAAGGTTTGAATGTTGCTTTTCTAACCCCATAGCCCATAATAAAAATATGATATTCCCCCTTGAGATGTCACCACATGCTAATGGAAGCTATAAATTATGCACATATTCTTAGGTACCCAACAGTGATAAATGTAGTGTATTGTAAAATAAGTCAATCAATGATTTTGGTGCATCCAACTTTGTTTATACATTTCCATCCAGACATACCTGTCAACTTCTATAGAATCATTCTGCATTTCAGCCCAAAATAACTCTCACATTAGGTACTTATGTACTTTAAGTCCAAATGACAATTTCAACTGTTGTAAGTTTGTTAACTACTGTGCTTTGACAGCTGGTTATGTCAATGTGGTTGGCTCAGCAATGTCCACAAAATAAAAGTTTAAATTCACATCTTCCCAGAGTACTCACCATAGATGGTGAGTTGGGACTGGAGTTGAGACTGTGAGTTGGTGAATCAAGGCACCAGACAAAAACGGCACATGTCCAAAATATTATTCAAGAAAAAAACCCCTAAAGGCTGGCAGTTTGTGGTCATGGATTTGTCTGACCAAGACTTAGGGATGAAATATCAAGAGTATACACAATGTAAGATTTACTTGCATAACAGACAAATATCTTGTCCAGAATCAAACCCTCTGGTAGTCTAGTGAGGTGCACTGCCTTTACTAAGCTTATTGACTATGTGAGGTTCGTTGGTTGGTTATGCCAGAATCTTGGATTGGTTTGTTGGTTGGCCATGCCTGGTTTATTGGTTAGCTATGCCAAAAGGCTAAAGAGGCACAGAGGATTGATTTCATTGTACTTAGTTTACTTCATATTTACTCCATCTCTCTTAAAGTGTCACGCCACCAGGTGAGAGTATCACTAATGGCACATAACTATGTAGCTTCATGCGATAATCTCCAGGCATGTTTGAAAAAATCCAGTTATAAACAAGATCCTGCACACATGATTACCACAACCTCTTGTGCAAAAAGTGAACAGCTTAACCACTACATCTAGACAATCCCAAAATACTAGTTTTATTAGTTGGTCATGCTAAGCTCACTAATTGGTCTTTGTTAGAAGGTCAAGGTAGGCTCTGCATCACTGTCTTCAATAAAGAAGATTAGTATGAATGGAAAGTTACTGAATAAAGCATAGCATAATGCAGATGTGGGATGTGTCTGGTTATTGGCACAAATAAAATGGCAACACATGTATCTCCATTCTCTAGACTACATGTTGCTGGAAATCTATTAAGACCATTGTCACGTTATAAAAGAGATCCAGTGGGAGTTTGAGAATGAATGTAAAAAAAATCATAGCATCATTTAGTGAACTACATCATTGGTGACTAGTGCTCTACAAGAAGAATTGTCAAAGCACACCTTTTGTTATCTGCTGTAAAGACTGAGCATTTATAGATGTGAACAGAGTGTAATGAATTTGGCTTTATTACACCAATAAAAGTAGGTACAATCAAAATCCTTCCTGGATATGTTGCTGCATCTGCTATGGCAAAGCAGACCATGGACGTGGCCAAGGGAGAGGGAAAACTCTCCTCATTATCTGGAAGAGTTCGAAGAACTTCTAACCAACGGCTGACTGGGACACTGAGTTTATTCACCTTACGATGGCTGAGAGAGCAGATGCAGAGCATTTATGGGAATGCCCCCAGTGTCGTGATACTTTTTCTGATAAAGAGTCATTAAAGGTAAGCACTTTTGTGAAACATGCACAAAAATTGATTTTCAAAGACCAGTTCCTCGTGTATTTACCAATAGTTATTTAGCTGTAAACAATTCTATAGCAAATCCAGAAAATTTGTGTTACACATATATGCCTCATAATCTATTTTGAGAAATTACTGTACAATTAATTTTTTCTGTCTCTACAGTAGTCACATATTCACAAACATCAAAGGAGTATATCGCCATATGCAAACGGTAACACCTGGTGAAATAAAATTTATAAATTCTTTATGTTGTTCAATATTTAAACTGCTATGCAAAATCTCATTAAATTTTTCTAAACTGGTTATTGAGATATTAAATGGAATGTGTGGGAAACTATTTTGAAAAGCACTATAATAAAAATAGAAAATAAATCAAAACTATCAATACTGCATTTTTCCCATTAAGGAGTTGCAGGGAGGGGATTGAATAGCTGTGTGATAAAGGTCACATGCTCTTGCTGTTGCCACGCCATATATAGGGTGAGTTTTTTAATTTACCCTCCAACAGAAAAAAACCCAGTCCTTACAAGGGATCGAACTCTAGACCTCACTAGTGTGAGACCAACATTTTAATACCTATATTAGATAAGCACTATAGGTGACAGTATTGGGTGACAGTATAATAGATGATAGTGTTAGATGATAGGGTTAGTTGACAGTATTTGGTGACAGTATTAGGTGACAGCATTAGATGATAGTGTTAGGTGATAGTATTCAAGGACAAATTTGATGACCGTATTGCTATTCTTTATTGCCCTTTTGTGTCAGAGAAACACATAATTCTTTATCAAAATGTGTTTGCTGTCAAAGATGGCCATTTGAACAGAGTATGAGGCATGAAATATACCAGAGCCATAAAATAGAACAATTTTATATTTTTGTTGACTATTTTAAATGTTCAAATAAACCTATGTTTCAGAATAGTTTGTAATTTTACAATTTTGCTTATTAGGACACAGATCAACTGACCATAGCAAGTACGATGAACATCATTAAACTAACAAGCATCTGGAAATCTGAAGACATAAGAAATAAAACACATCCACCAAGAATATGTCTCAAATGTTATAAGACAAAGCAGATTGAAATACCTGGGACGCGTTCTTAGACTAGATGAAAACAGACTGAATCAGCGAGCTCTTATATGGACACCTGAGGGGAAAAGAAAAAGAATAAGACTCAAAATTATCCTAAAAAGCACCGTACTTAATTAAAGAAGGAGAAATAATAGGTTGCAAGTCCATACAAGAACTAAAAATTCAGGCAGCAGACCATAATGCATGGAGAATCAAAACATCTGCCCTATGTGTCGCCTGTGGCATGAAAGGAACAAACTAATTCTAAATTTTACAGTCCAAATATACAACTACAAAAGATAATACAGACATAGTAATAGGGATATACCATGACTTTTGTGATATCATGTTTATGGTTCTGTACAGCCAGTGATTATCTACATGATATTAGATGAAAGAATATAGAATGTTGATATTGCTGTCACCATATAATGTACAAGTTATGTTTATTATTTTTCTCTCAAATAGGGGTCACAGGTTCAATATCTTTCCATGGTGTCTTGTTTACATGTGCATTTCTTTGAGGATCCCTAAGAATTATCTATTGAAGCTAAAGAGTTATGCACTATATGTGGTATATTTAGCAGGTGACATGCTATTTTGAAAGATATATTTAGCAGGTGACATGCTACTCTGTTGAAAGGTATATTTAGTAGGTGACATGCTACTCTGTTGAAAGGTATATTTAGTAGGTGACATGCTACTCTGTTGAAAGGGATGGATTACATATAAGGAAACCTGAGTGCAATGGGTTCTAACAAAGGGGTTTTAACAACACTTTATATGAAGAAAGAATTATTAAAGGAGATAAAGATCAAGCAAATAAATATTTTGGACACATTAAAAGACATGACACCTTGTTGAAGACCTTACTTGAGGGTAAAGTCGAAGGGGGATGAGCAAGAGGTAGGTAGAGATACAAATGGAAGATTAACATTATGAGAAGAGTGAATCACTAAGACAAGAGACAGGGCATGTTAGAGGTCTATTGCAGCCAACCTTCATTGAGGAGACAGCACTGGATGATGATGATGAGTACAGCGAAGTCAATCCTCTACACATTTTTACCACGAATATTAAAAAACCCAAACAGTACAGGAGTGTGAACATGCCTCAAGATTGAGAGACAATAACTGTTTCCACTCCCTCAATATTGGCATAATTTATAATAAATTAATTTAATCAAAATGCAATATAAGAAAATGATCTTACATTAAAGAAAAATAAAAAGCAGCATCACTAGGGTTTTATCACTTCTGGGCATTACAACTAGATATTGTTTTGACAATCAAAATCAAGTCTTGAAAATAAGTTCAGTTGCATCTGATATTATGTTACCATAACAATATTCTTAATAGTTATAAAGTAGATTAAAGTTATAGATACTGTAAAAAATATCCAAATAAACTCAATCAAGGTTGAAAAGTGGTAAAAGAACAAGTCATTCAGATTTTCTCTTTTTTTTTTTCACACTTTGTGCACACTCTGACAGGATAATCCCAACCTCTTAGTGGAACTGTGCACTTATTAGGTGAGCACTCTTTGCAGACACCTTGTCCACAAGCTCGGCAGTGATGAATAGGTAACCGAGGACCAAATTTTTTCTGACACACACAGCAGTCTGTAATCTCATCATCAGGGATCCAATATGCAGGTTTGGCTGAGTTTTTAATCATACCTGCATGAAAGTTATTTCAAAAAAGTTATGTGAAAGTATTGGAGTTAAACAAAGTAACATGTGCACAACAAAACAATGTACTCAATAATCTATAAGACTACAACTGCTAAGCTTTCTTGTTCACTGCAGAACACAGATACAATCGTCACTTTCCTATCTATCGATTCATTTTTGAGCTGCTTACAGAAACACAGGTCTTCAACAAATTTCTTCTATATTTTCAGTTTCTTCCAATTCTTTTCATATCTTAACAATTCTCTAAAGTGTGCTGCAGGGCATCTTGTTAGCATATGCAGTACATGGGATTCAACACCTCGAGCATAAGTCTAGATTTATGACTAAAAAGGTCCATAAATATTGCCTTAAGAGTGATTTGGAAGGTGTCTTTCTTCTTAAAAAAGGGACACAAGATTGCATGTGATTGAGCCAGTGTGTGAATATGTTGTGCAGTTAATTTTACAGTGGAACTGTGATATTTGCACCTTTTAACTCAGTACATCATATTGTGGCATGTCTTTAATTTGGGTGTTTTCCTATTCTGTGAAGTCTTCCAATCTGTTACTAGACGTATGTGTGCATTTGCTCTATGATATATAACGGTTTACTATCTACTGTGCTATTAGATATAGATTTTGGATCTCACTGTATTTCTTTGTCACTATGATTAGAATTAGGATGGACTAGCGACATAAAACAGTGTATGAACATATCCCTGGCCAACACAGGCCTGCTTGCTCGAGACAGAGGGGCATTCAGAGTATCTATGATGTATACAACGTTCTTGAACGAATACATGACTTGATATTTTGCACTGTGTTACTGGGCTTTGTAGATCAAAATATGCGCCCTGGGTCACAGTTTCTGAAGTAGAAATGGTTGAACTAATATTTTCTCACTGTCTATCTTGACATGTCTATCTTGTACAAGGTGTTCTGATGTTAGAGAGCTCATCTTGTGTAATTAGATGAGTCATTGACCTTTCTGCTAATCTAAAACATTTTTTCATCTTGAGTCTCATTCCTGTATAGGAGATGCTCAACAGTAGAATTGGACTAAGGTTGGTTCGCCCTCTTAGCTGAGGATCCGTCACTGTTAACACCTTGTCCAAATTCTAGCTTCCACACATATTTTTCTGTACACTTGTTTCATGACATTTTCTATTCCTTGCCACTGCTTCTAGAACCAAAGAAGCCTGTTCTGAACTATGAATACTGCTTTCACTCTGGCTTCTATAGTTTTTTGTCTAAAAACAACCACCACTTCCACTAAGCTCTGCCCTCTACAACTGTGCTGCCTTCACCTTGCATTAGACTGATGCAAAGTGCATGCATTAAGAAATTGTCCCTAATCCTGCATACTTGGACTATGCGAATAGAGAAACCTGGCACTCCAGGCCAGACATTTCATTCTGCGCTGTGACAGTGTTTATTGCTATAGGGGCTGAGAGGTGCCAATCAGAGATGATGATGATATATTAATCACTTTAGCTGTGAGCAGGGAGCATTTCACAACCCATTGCCTTTCTGACAAAAGCACACATTCTTTTCAGCTGTTAACTGAGGTGACACCGGAGTCCTGTAAGGTTGTCTGAAAGAAATGGTTGTGTAAGGGATATTTATGGATGTATATTTACTCCTAAAAGGGAGGCATTATCACATCCTGCCAAGAGCACAGCACACACTTCTGGGTCAACAATTTGTTAACCCATTGACAGTGATGGTATATCTAGCATTCACCATCACCTAGGAGTCTGCCACAAAAGGACAAAGATGCAATGTCTACTGGTCTGCATCTCTTCATTATCCATGAGGATGATTTGATAGAAAACAAAAGTAAGAAATTGAGATAAAAATTTTTGATAATGATGATTTTTTCACATTTGACAGGTTGTCAACATAATCCTCAAATTTCATTAGTTGCCTTCAGTGACATTCCTGGGAAAAAGACTGATATTATTCTTTGAACTCTGAACTAGAAGTTCAGGCTCATATTAAAACATGGGTGTGCTAATCAAAGATATTGTTTGCCCTGTGAGAAATCCATTCTCATTCCATCTCACTCTGCATTGCATGGACATAATCCCCCAAGACATCATCCAGGAGTTTTACATGAGCTTCAATCAACCTGCTATCAGGATGTACCACAAAAAGTGAACTTTGGGATTTGGCTATCTGCTAGTCCTGGCAGTCGCATGAGTCCAGAACATAAACACTTTGCATCCCATAGCTGTCTAACCATCTGTCTGATCTTAGCAAACAGGAACAATTTTATAGGAAACTTTGGTTTTAACCTGCCTTTTCCTGTTTCATATCACTGGGTTAGGTTATTTTGTTTTATTATCATAATGGTTTGTTAAATTCTTTAAAAGATGATGTTCTACAGATAGGCAACCACATGTCTAATCCTCCTTAGTCATTTCTTACATCATGCATATTATTCCTTTCTATTATTTTGGATACTAATAACATACAGGAGTTTCACTGGACTCTATTTGAGGCTGTCTTTTTAAGTTCTACCCATGAGGCTCTGATTTATCTACTATTTTTCTCAGTTATTCTTTTATTAGAGACTAAAATGGTTAGGCCACATAATTAAAATGATGAACCCATATTGGCCAGCAACTACATGAAAATTAAAACAGCAATAAGTTGAAGAATACCAAGAAGAAGGTGTATTCAAGGAGTTACAAACTTTCTGAGTTATCATAATATTACTGCATATCAAGTGACCAAACATGCCATAGTGCAAAAACAGACCGTCTTTCAATTCTGCAACACCTTACAGTAAAAATGATACATAGAACATAGATTATTTTATTCTACCCTTGGTACTTCCGTCAAGTGCATGTCATGTCTGGTTATGTTGCGCTTTGGATTCCCGAGGGTGTTTCCAAAACATTGCCACCCTATTTCTCTATTTGCAGCAGTTGGCAAATGCCCATCCATACACCTTCAGCACCAAATACAGTGCTCAGTACAGAAACAAGTACTCTGAGTACTCTCCAGTTTGTAATTTTAGCGATGTGATACTGCTTTATGTAGTTCTTGTATATTGTTGAGATCCATAATTATACCCTCTTTGATGGCTGTTCTACAAAGAGATTCTCTTGGTCTTCCTGTTGCGGTCTGGTATCATTTTATTGCTTGTAATGGCAGCCCAGTGTAAATTAACCAATTTTTTTCTTAGTGTTGTAGAAAATAATTGTTTTTGTGTTATTTTTGAAGTACTTGTTTGACTTGAATTATTTTCAACCAATATTTAAAAGTTTTCTAAAACATTTACTTTCAAATTAATTTCTTCTTTAGTGCCTTTTTTGCATGATCTACCAGCTAGAAATGAATGGATGGAATAAATGAATCCAGTCTACTTCTCTTATAAGTGTTAGATCAAACTTCCTTTATATAATTTTGAATAATAATGGTAAGATTTTTTCAGCCACTCCTATGAGTGTTATACTTTACCAATTGATGTATTCAGAAATATTAACTGTCTTGGAAGTTTCCGAATTTTCTCAAATAATTGGAGCAACATTTTGCTGCATATAGGATAGCTGGGTATGGTAACCTTAATAACATACAGTAACCTTACAAATATATGGTAGCATTACTAACAGAAGGATAATACCTCCATACTTCTGCTAATCTATGGATTATGCAGTGACCAAGGTCTTAGACTGGATGGGGACTCAGAGTTGTATACCAAACATGAGTTGCGTTCTTAGCAACTCAATACAAATTATAACAAAATACAAATGGACGGTGTTCATGAACAATATATTGTGGAATTAGGGAGATGAAGACTGCAAGGAGTCACATTTGTTTTAATACCTGGCGATGCAGGCGTTAAGGACAATGAGAGAACAGACAGTCTGCAGAGTTCTTCAATTATTCTCAGAGGTAGAATAAAGGACAGAACTGATATACTCAACTTATAAGAAACAGCATGGTCAACAAAAAAATTAGTGTAGGTGATGATTCCTCCATGTCCAGAATGTATAATTTTCAAATTTCTGAAATACCTCAATGACATGGAATAGGAATATTTTTACATACTTATATTTACAGGCGCATGCACAGACATACAAGAACACAAATACATGAAGACTGATTAATATTTATAAATTGGTAGATTGTTGTGTATAAATAGGATAACTAACAATACCTATTGGATAGTCTAGGGCAGAAACCACAGCATTAAATGTGGAACTCACTGCTTCCCCTACTTTCCTTGCAGTTAGGTCCACCTGTTCAGCTGGAATATCAGAGCTGGTATCTACAAATGAAAGTGTCCATACAACATATATTACAGAAAGAAGCAATGATGATAAGTTGTGCTATATTACAATATTTTACTACTCTGAAGCAACACTTACTATAATGATATATAGCTATTACAAAGTATCCTATCATTGTAGTTCTTAATCAAAATTGAATTGTAATAATCAAATCTCTATGTCGGTCATGTAATGCTGGCCTGAAAGGGGAGCAAAGAATAATGACAGTTACCTGCCATGCCCATCGTAAGAAGCAACAATGACTGATGACCAAATAATTGAAGAAATACACAGATATCAGATCAGGTAACATCCTCCAAATTGACCAAGATACTTCACTGGAAAGAATAGTGATGTAATTTTTTTACTTTTTTGTGTTCATTCTTAAACTCCTACTGATTAACAGGCAGTCTAGATAATGGAATGCATTGTGTCATGGTTTATAGCTTGGCTGTGATATCTGTATCTTTCAGCCTGACATATTTAACTTCAGCATGATTTTTTTGTAACCTATACTCATTGGATAACCAACTCTACACCAAGCTTTCTTAGTTACCTTGTACAACATGCATGGCAGATCAGTGTTGCTATTCTTTCCCTTTCTGACCAGACAACACACAAGCGAGTAAGTAACAATGTGCAAAATAATATGAAACAAAAAGTGATGATAGAAGATTGTGCATATGACTTCTTCCAATAAGAGTGTCAATATTAATACTCATTATATGCACATATTAGAAAGTCAAATAATGGAGGGCAGAGTACCTGGGTGGAGGAGAAATGGCAGACCAAGATGATGGACTGACAACATTAAAGATAATATGAATATGTCATTGGAAATTCAAGCTGCATAGCCCAAGACAGAGAAGGGTTAAGAAAGTTCATTAGGAAGACAACATTCTGGAGAGAATATGTCACATGACTTGACATGCACATATTGGACCCAAAAAATCTGAAAAATTGTCATTTCTTTATTTCTTACTTCAATATTACTCTCAATTATGTGTGTGATCAATATATCACTTCAGCTATGACATTTGATATAGTAATTCTGAATCGGTTTTATGAATTATTTCTATTACTATTGACTCCCCATATAGAATTCTTCCATATAGTAATTTTTTTGGAAAGTTCTGAAAATCATGCAATCAACACCTGACTGGGACTCTTGAGTCTACATACACTAGGATGACTGCTGAATCAGAGAACTTATGGAAGTGCCCCACATGCTGTGATGATAGTTTCTAATCAAGAATTCTTCTTCTGCATCAATTATTATACATCCAATCCAAATATTAGTTATGTATAGAGTGGTTTGTTTAGGTCATTGTGGGTTCCCAACAGTTTGTTTTACAGAGATACTCCTGTGAGTCAGACTGTTTTTCTGTCACAGAAAATCACAGCAATGTTGTAACAGTCCTATAGTATATGTTCTGATGTCTGTGTTTTTGTTCAGCAGATGTTGGCTGCAAAGTCATTTATTCCAATTCAGTTAAGTGTGCTTTTAGTCTGTAGTGTACTGTTCTCAGTCGAAATATCATGACTTGTTCATTTCTGTTCAATCTGTTGATGTTGTCTTGCTCTGGTTTGTAGTTTCTGTTTAATTCTCTTCACTGAAGTCTCACATATTGCTTTAGCGGAGACCTAACTTTGGGGTACTTGGTACAGAGGGAGATTACCTATAATTTTTGCCAATTTGTCTGCTTTATTATTGCCAGGAATTTAGAATTCTAAAAGCAATAGTAAATTACTTTCATGTATAACTGACTAAAGCAATATACACAACATTCAAATCTGCTGAGTAAATACAAATGTCACCTGTCTCTGAAATTGACTGTACTGTTGTACCTGTGTCTGATTGAGCATAGCATGCATCACAAACCCGGACAGGTTCTGAACCCCAGCCTCTTTCTGGAACTGGTCGTTTCTTTGAGGAGCAATCAGTACAGAAGCCCTTGCCGCATGCACGACAGTGATGTTTCTGTTCAGTATTGTCAAACAACAGCTCACATTTTTTGCATTTCTGAATTGATTAGAAAATTGAGTTATGCAAGATTTGATGTTAAAACTAATATAAAAGAAGCTGCAAATTTACAAAATGAATATTCTAAATATTCTATAATTGCACCATTAATAAACAACATGAAAAATTTCTGATAACATAGATGCACACATTTGCAGAATGCTTTCATGGATTCTGATTCTTTGCTACATTTTTATGATCTAGTTACTTCATGTGGTTAGGTGTATTTGCAAGATTCTACCTTTAAACCCTTTCCCTTATCACACTGCATCCACAGTAACAATGTGCCATGGTGAGCAGTGTGATCTTTCTGACTCAGAGCAATGTCAGCTGTCTCACAGTTTCTTGTTCTTTTTAGTATTCTTTCCAGAATGTAGTCATCTATGTTGATATCCAAACCTCCTTATGATTCTGGGTGAGTTGACCTGTTTCAGCCAGGAAAAACAATCTTAACCAAACCAACTGAGATGTCTCTTATCCATCGTAGTCTTTGGCAGTGCTTACTTCTTGTTACCAGCTACTATGTCTTTCCTTATTAATTTTTCCATGCTGTTGTCTCTTCATGTGGCCAAAAAATCTCTGCTTTCTTGTTATAATGTTGTTAAAAAGAGCCAACCATCTTATATGTTTAATGTTTTTAACACTTCTCGGTTTGTCTTTTTTTGCTGTCCATGACATTTTCAAAATTCTTCTGTAGCATTTAACTTTAACGGTAGCAATTCTCTTTGCAATGGATTTATTAAGTGTCCATGTTTCACAGCAGTACATTTCTACTGGAAAGATGCTTGCTATAATCAGGTGTAGCTAACTTTATAGCTGGTGCTTTGCCAAGATTTTTCATTTGCACTAATTTTGAAGTTGCTATGAGTCTCTTGTCATAACTGGGAAATCGTGAATCTTTCTAAGGTAGGCAGTGATCTCGCTCGGATGTAGCTATCTCCATGACAAAGAGTTTGCCCTAATGGGATGAGCAACATAAAAGCAACTCATGGTCTAAAGCAAAATGTATGACTCCAAATATAAGTTTATTTGTCTACCACTAGTGATGAAGATCACATTTTGCAACCAATTTTAGGAATTTGTCAATAAATATCACTAATGAGTCTGATATGGGCCTGAAAAGATCTTGACCAGCATGGACATGTAATGATCATTCTGAATGAATGTGGTCTTCTTCTTTCTGTCCTCATGTACCTTTCGGTGTTAAGGGGAGAGTGAGTTTACAGTCTTTTGCCCTTCTATTTGCCTCTTCCGCTGTATCATTTGTTAAGTGTTTTTTATTAAGTGGTGAGGATGTAATTTCACTGGAATTTCATAGCCTGTATTCTATGTTCCTATGCTACTTTTCTGGATAATTTTCATATCTTTTGACTTTTATGATTGAATGTTTAGCAATTTACTCTTGAGCAGCCAGCTTTCTATGTACCAGGTTTCTTCTTCAGCGTTCATTCTCAAACTACTGCTGGATCTTCCTTGTAGCAGGACCATGGTCCTACTAGATTCCAGCATGAAGTAGTCCAGAGAATGGAAATACGTTATGTCACTGTTTTATTTGCATTAATGGCCCGACACATCCGTCTTCGGCTGGGTACTAAGTTGTATGCTGAAGACTTTTGTTGAAGTTTTAAGTACATCTTTGAAGCACTTATTTTGATTACTATGGGAGCATTTACCTTTCAACATCTCAGATGGTTGGATGTGGGCTATGTGACGTGCTCAGTGAGTACAAGGATGTACCATAATATTTGTATAATTGGATGATAACATATGCTATTCAGGATGTAGCGATCAACCCAGAAATTTCTGGCTGCAGTGATTTTTAGGCAATATTTTATGTTTAGTAGGTTGCCATTACTTTATAAATGGTCCAGATGACCAATTTTCCTACAGCTGAATTTTGAAACTGTTACCGTGGGCTTTTGAGACAATCTATCTTCAAGCCATGAGCCAGACAGAAAATTACAAAACACAAATTGAATAAAACAGAGTACTAGATAAGAATACAACTATAATCTATATCAGAAAATAGATAAGTAAACATGTGAGTCAAACAAAAATTAAGGAAAACTGAAAAAAAAAAATTATACAAATTTAACACAGTAAATAAGGTGTATTATTATTATTATTATTCTTTCGTTCACTTGAAATATGTCTATATCTGTAATTCTGTCTCCTGAATAAAACTCACTGTCTTTTGTAGTTCATACAGTGGCCCATAGAGCTTTGATTCCAGTGTTGTTTCCTCTGACCAATATGTCTGCCTCAGCATTTCATGCTCAGAACACTCTTGAAGTATATGTGTAGTATTATGAATCATACTAAATGTACTGAAATAAGATATGATGAGCCAAAGACTCAAATAACAGCACAGTTATAAACCAGCAGAAAAATATACTTGACAATCAGCAGAAAAAACACACAATTTGTGTTGGTTATTAGAGAGCGAATCCAGAAGATACTATATGTATCTCAACTTTCTACCTTCCTCATGAAGAATTAAGTAAGATACTGGTACAAAAATTATTACAATTATTACACCACTAAAAAGACTTACAATGATGTCAGAGTTGGGAATCCAGTAAGAAGGATTAATTTTATCTGCTGTCCATTCTGCTAAATATTTTGCAGGTCGAGCACCTACACTGCTAACTGTGTCAGCCACAAAGTGAAAACTTTCTAGAACTTTCCGTGCTGCATTGTGTGTTCCATCTAAAGCTGATGGCCCCTGGCAATGAAGAAAATACTTATATTGCACAAAGTATTATTATATAAAAATTATTGAAGCACATTCTATATTGCTACTCATATATTGTTGAATTTTTAGACAACACTTCTTCTTATTCACAATTGTTTAGTTATGTCACATGGACAAGAGAGGTGAGGAACTTGAGAGCTGACAGTTCATCATTATAAGTTCATACTTATTGACCAGCAAGCAGACCCACCTTCTGTTTGAGAGCATAGCATACCACCTCTACACCAGACCTGGCATTCCACTCACCAGGCCTTGAATGGAACACCACATGTGTCATTGGAAAGCAGCTTGGAGGTAGTGACCAAAGACCAGTATTTTTAGAAATACACAATGAATTTATCAAGGACAGCAGCACGCTCACTAGGTGGAACTATAAGAGGGCAGACTAGAAAATGTACCAGCACTTAACCAGTGTAAAATGGTAATGCTAAGGAGATAAACATGGACAAAGATATCAATAGAGTAGTGAGTGAATTTAATAGATGCATACTACATGCTGCTAGTGAAACCTACTGGAGTATGCAATATCCAAATTGAAATGATTAAAAACCTGGAAACTTAAGCAAGAGTAAAGCTACTGCAGATCTTCAACACAAGCTGGACCACAGGTAATGTTCCACAGGCATGGAGGGAAGCAATAATGATACCACTTCTCAAATCAGGAAGAGATGGCGACAGTCACAAATTACAGACCCATCGTCCTCACAAGCTGTTTATGCAATGCAATGGAACGCATTATCAATCTTAGGATGAAGCGGTACCTTGAAAATGAAAACCTTCTGGTATCACAGCAAGCAGGCTTTAGGAAGTGCTACTCTGCTGAAGATCAGGCAACCTACATCTCCCAAAAGATTGAGAATGCCTTCTAAGATAAGAAACTGGTACTAGCAGCATGGATAAACTGCAGAAAAGCATTTGACAAGGTTTGGAAAGAAGGACTCTTTAAGAAATTGTGAAATTACATGGTTAACTCAAGAATATACAAATGAGTAAAAGAATATCTGCATAATAGAAGAGCCAGGTTACATTTGGATGGCTGCAAGAGCAAGAAAGTCCTACTGTGGGAATTCCCCAGGGAGGAATCTTGTCACCCACACTTTTCTTGGTTTACATCAATGACCTAGTTGCAGAACTACCACACAGGATCAAAGTGGCAATGTATGCTTATGACTTGGTGCACGGAAGAACATGCGACAGTGGCCACTAAACAAATACAAAGAGCTATTGATGCCTTAACACTATGGGCAAATAGATGGTGTGTCAACATTAACACAGATTGTGCAGCACTATACTCTTTACCCTCTCACCAAAACAAAAAGTAGGTGTTATCAAGATAAATGAAGAACTTTTGAAAGAAGACAAACAACCCACATACATCGGAGTTACTTTCGATGATAAGCTGACAAAGAAGCAACACATAAACAAAGCAACAACAAAAGCCAGGAGAAAGTTAGCTATCCTGGGATATCTAAGGATATAAAGGATATCTGCCTTTTCCCTTCCTGGTATGTCACAGTGGGATGGTATCCACTGTAGCAGTATCCTTCTTTGAATGCTCACTTCTTGTAGGGCTTTCTTCGAGGACAGTTTATTTCTGTCATCCTAACCATAATTTATTTCAGCTGATAATTTAAATTCAATATATATTTAAAATCTAATTTTGAAAAAACCTGGAAACAGAATATGTCACCAGATTTTTTTATGGTCAGAATTGCAACCAAAATAAAATGGTATAAAAGTACCTGTGGCCATACATGTTGGAACTCAACATGTAAGACTTTCTCTTCATCTTCATTGCCATACCAGTGTTCTCTACTTCTGTATATCACACCACAGTTTGGGCACTCATATACATACCTGGAACAATTATATTGACACTTTACTTTCCATATTACCTTGACATTTCTCAACAATTATCAATAAATTTACTAAGAGGCATATACAATGCCCATTGTGTCTCTATTGGTTATAAAAATTAGATGCATGCAGTATAAATTAAGCCAAAAAAAAATATCTCACAACTGTTTCCACTTTACAATGAAAAAATGCCAGACAGTGAAGTACTGATGAAATCTAAGTCTGTAAGCATACATACAATGTTGATGAAGACGCAGACACACTAGGCAGGACACATGGTCCACATGAAAGATCATCATCTATCAAAAAAGTTGTTTTATGGAGAACTCCAGACTGGCTCCCACAAGGCAGGAGGACAGAAGCGTTTTAAAGACACTTTTAAGACATCACTGACACTTCAAATAGACACGATTTCTTGAGAGAATCTTGCACAAGACAGATCTGATGTGTCACAGAATCAAGAGTGGTGCAGCAGCTGCAGAGAATCTCAGATATCAAGCTGCACAACAAAAGCACACTAGAAGAAAGGAAAGAACTACTTGATGTCTCAGAGACTCCTTTCACACATGTCCATGGAGTGGTTAACAATTTCAAGAACGCATAGGACTCATTAGTCACAGTCGGGCACACCGCAGACATCATCATCTTCATCATTATCCCAGTTGACTTGAATGGTCATTGTTGACTTCGATGGATGAACAGCTTGGAGGTTCAGACAAAAACAGCCAATATTGATACCACACAATGTTTGCAGGCGTTTGATTACAGGCGTTTTATGTGATTAAATATTATGAACAGACCAGAACACGTTGTCTTTCTACATTAATAATATAATATAGAAGCATCTAGAATTTATTATTAAAGAAAAAAAACCATAATATAGCAAATAGGATTTTAACAAGGTCTGCTCAGATAGCACCTACTAGTCTCACAGCTTGAGTCAATATGTTTTATGTTTTCGACCACACAGCATCCCCAGGGAAGTTGTGAGGCAAATAGGTACCAACTGAGTAGACCTGGTTTGAAACCCGCCTGCTGCAACATGACTTTTCTTGTCCTTCTACACATCAGAACAAGACACAACCAACTTTTCAGCCACATACCGGTACATACAAATTCAAAATTTGCAAACACAGCCATGCATACATCGACTGCAGAGCATATACTTCAAGAATTTCTGAATACGAAATGCTGAGACAAACACACTAGCACAGAGAAGCAATACCATAAGAAAATCTCTACGAAAAAGTTTAACTTCTGTAAAAGTTAAAACATACCGGTAGTCAAGTTTATAGAGAAATGTCACATTCCAAGTGAACATAAGTAGGAAAAAAATTTGATTGCATCTGCATACAAAATGGTGAAACATGTCTTCCAAATACACATAAAACCCCTCTGATTAGGAGGCTTCTTCTCAATGCATTTTATACCACTGAGAATAAGTCTACTTAGTAACCCACACAGCAGAAAAAGGTCAAGCCATTATGACTGTGGACAAGATTCAGATGGGTGACAAGAGACCAGTGTTGTGCAAGCGAGCTGATAAGGAGCATACATCGCAGAAGCTGGCCCGCTAGCAATATGGCTACAGACATCAACCTTTCATAGGAATTGGTAATATACTGAATATTTACATACCACTATTAAGTAGGATGTGTCTGACCATTGGTACAAATAAAACTGCAACACAACCCATTTCTATTCTCTGGACTACATCCTTCTAGAAATTTAGTTGGACCATTGTCCTGCTACAAGAGAGATCCAACAGAAGTTTTAGAGCAAAATACAAAAAGAATTTTGAAGCTGTATCTACCTCAGAGCAATTTGTGACAGGAAAATTAAAAAATCATTCTTTAACTGGGGATTGAATTATAGTGTACAAGAATAGGAAGATAGTGCACTAACCATTATGCTATTATGGTTTTCAGCAAACGCTAAAGTGTAACAACATTTGCAAATGTTCCTTCAGTTTCAGATATGCTCCATAGGGTAGAAAACAGTGCTCTCCAATTTGAGCAATGTGATGCTGCAGTATGCAGTTGAGGCCAATAGTCATACCCTCTTTGATACCCTGCAAAGAGTTTCTCTTGGACTTCCTTTTTTTTTTCTTTTGCCATCTGGTATCTGTTTTAATGCTTGCAGTGGCAGTCTATTTTCATTCATTCTAAGCACATATCTGATACAAGTC
Organism: Meghimatium bilineatum; assembly: GCA_034231615.1. Lineage (NCBI taxonomy): Eukaryota > Metazoa > Mollusca > Gastropoda > Stylommatophora > Philomycidae > Meghimatium > Meghimatium bilineatum. The sequence continues at coordinate 61,810,696 of CM067322.1, read as the reverse complement.
CACAGTTTATTCTTATGTTTGCATAAAAATACTGCTGTTTGGTTTTTCTTTTATTTGCTTGTTTGACTTTAATTCTTGCACCTAATATTTAAACGTTTTCTAAGACATTTATTTTTAAATGTATTTCATTTCTTCTCTAGTAACGTTGTTACTTTTCAGCTTTCACTTGATTCTTGATTAGGAACAAGCGTCACAGCACTGGGGGCATTCCCATATATGCTATGTCTGTAGTTCCGTCAACCATCTAAAAGTGTATAAGCTCAGTGTACCAGTCAGTTGCTGATTATGCGTTCTTCTGATCTTCCCGTCTTTCCAGAGAGGAAGCACTTTCTCCCATCGCCTCTAGTCACTCTCATTTCTACCATTCTCTGAATATGTATATTGTCTTGTTCGACCTCCTCCTCATCTTCTCGTAGGGTATCCATGACTGCTCTAATCAATTAAATCCTGTCTTTTCTTATCTCTGTGCCGTTCACCAAGGCTTTACCAGCCAATAAATCAGCTCTTTCATTTCCCCCGACCCCAGTATGACCTGGACAGAAAATCTATGTAGTGCTCTGTGTGTTGTTGAAAAGAGTGATTCCTTCAGTTCTGATCATACACTTTTACATCTTGAACAGCATACTTTGAGAGTCCGATAGAATCACTGAGTCTGTCCCTACCATATGTTAATACATATATTGAAGTTAAACAGCCATAATTGTTTTTTTATTTTTAGATATATTAGGCAATTCAATGAACTAGATGGCAAAGGAATTGTATCAGAAATCTCTGTTGCTGTATTTCCATCTTGTGTTATTTTGCTGTCCAAGTAGAACAAGTTTAAGAAAGTGTATCTGAATTAATTCTCCATTGAAAGTTGTATTGAAATTTAAACTGGTAAAATTCATGATCTTAGACCACCAATAATATGTTTATAAGGTCTTTATCCAGCACAGACGACAAACATAAAGGTATAAAAATCACTATTCTACTGAAATGGAGGACCGCTGGATCAGCAACCAACCAACCAACCAACTGAAATGGAGCAAACAGATGGGACAGATCAATAAACTATTTTGGTTGTAAAGGAGACTCAATGATACCTGTGGTTTTGTAAAACTGCCTAAATTCAGCTATAGCTTACTTATTATGCAGATAACAATCATGTTAGTTCTGATGGTATTTCCACATGACCACATGAATGCTTGGCTGCAATAAACCTCCACTACTATGTATCTTGCTTAGTTGGTACACTTAATAAACTATAAATTGTTCAATGTTTAAACCTAAGGGCATGAATTGACAAAGTGATGATAAAGAACACAAATGATAACTTACCCTGACCAGATATATTTTGTTAAACCCATCCACGAGGTGTCAGATGATGACGATGTTTTCGGCACCACAGTAACTCTTTTCTTGTTGCGCAGGCAAGTCTGAAATATAAATGCTGGTGATGGATTCTAAATAATGAATTGAAAAGATTTGAGACAAGACTACATAACTCTTTAATTTCAATCATTCTTTGTTTTCTCTTACAGCATGTATGGCAGGCCACAGTGTTACTATTCTTTGCTCCATTTCAGGCCCTGGCAATACATGGGCACCTCACCCCAGCAATAAATGGGCAGCTCAGCCTGACAATACATGGGCAGCTCATTCTAACACTCACAGGCCAGTCACCTTGCCAATACATCAGTGGCTCACAACTAAAAGTATGACATCATCATTACTAATTCAACAGAAAAGAAAAATTGCAATCTTCATAAGCTAAATTAAACTAAGATACAATCTTCTCACCAAGTTAAAGATTGGAACTTCTGATAAGTATGACTGTGATCCAAATACACAAAAATTAAGTAGAGATAAAAAACAGAATACATGCAAGAGTTGTCTCAGCGGTAGATAGGTTAGTAGGCCTGTCTTACAAATTTTCAATTCGATTATATCTTTCATCCTTAACTACCTGCCTTCACATAAATGTGTAGAGAACACTGGTTGTTCTTTGAACTCACCTTGCACATAAACACTTTATTTCCATAGCTACTTTGATATTCACACAGCTTGTCTCGACCTGCATCATGTGATTCAGTCTCTGTATTATGATTCATACTCAAGATACATCGTGATCTGAAGATTGGAACATTCAACTATTTAACACAAGTGTTACATTTCTTATACACAAGAATGTTTCATGTACATAGACAATCATAGAAATATGAACTGAAGAAAAACTGGAAATGGTAAACAAAAGGCTTAAAATATTCAGCGGATTGACTTAATTGTAATCATGTTACCCCATATGTACTCCATTCTTCTCAACAAAGCAGCATGCCGTCTATTGAGAGTACTATTCATAGCACGTAACTATGTAGCTTCAAGCAATAATCCCCAGGGATCTCAGAAAAAAATCTACTTTATAAACAAGACACTGCATGTGGAATTCGGACCATGACCTCTTGAGCACAAAGTGAATGACTTAACTACTATACCAGGAAGATCCCCAACAATAGTTATAATCAACATTGAAAATCCCATTCACATACACTTATATTGGTATTTCACAATTTATCACTGTTAGAACAGAAACTAGGCTATCATTGTCAAAATCTTAATATTTTACAAAATTACTGTGCAACTAAAAAACTTATTTCAAGGCTTTACTGACCAAATTTTGACATTTGCCGAATGTTCGTTATATACTCTTCATGACAAAGTTTGATGATTGTTGAAGCTGCTCTGATACTTTAGAAATATGGCAACCATATTATTAAGTATTACTAAGAATAGCTCATCCAGAAAAGTATCTAATTCCAAAAAAGGTGACTCCAACAAAATACTTTCTATTGACGTTATGTTATGGGTGTTATTCTTGGAAAAAAATGGAAATTCTGGAAGGTGAATCTGTGTATTACATAGAAATTAATGTAAATTAATGCCAAGCACTATAATAAATATGATTCCACTTTTAAATAATTCTGGGGTTTAAAAATTCATTCGGAAAATGCAAACATTCTATATGACACATCAAAAATGTCCACACTATGATGTGAGTTCAATTTCATACAGATATTTAAAGACAGTGCTGTCAATGTTTTAAAAGTTTGAAAACATCTTTGCTAAGAGATAAATGTGCTCTGGATTGTTGGTCAATAAAGTGTTATAAATACATACCTGCAAGCAAGACATCTACTAGTGCAAGTGAAGTATTGGTCAGGGAAAGTGTTCAAGTGTGGTATCTCAATCTCCTGGCTAAACTTGTCATTTAAGGCCTATTAAATGAAGCAATAAATATATGAGCAGAATGGAATATATTGAACAATTGATTAAACTAAAAGTAATTTTACTGACCATAGACACAATTCTGCAAAGAATAATACTAGGCTAAAGTATGAAAATCTACCAAAATAGGAACAGAGAAAAAAAGTATACAGTTTCACAGTTCACAAAACAAATCATTTTTTCTTCTTCTGAATTCATTCTCAAACTTCTCCAGATGAACAGGATGTAGTGTGGAGAATGGAATATACCAAATTCACCTTAGTCTATGACATGCATCGCAGATAACAGTACTGCTGTTACCCCATTGAAGCCAGCTCCTTATTGAGGAAATGGGACTTAGTTCAGCCACCACAAGCTGGAAACTATGACTGGCCAGGCCCTCCAACCAGCTTAAGGAAGGTCGAGTGGCAACCACCAGTGGCCACCAGACCAACAACCATGCAAAATTCTATTTCTAGATGATGATATGACTGTATAGTGAGGCTTTCTTTTTTGTGAATATCTCACCAGCATTCTATCTTTATAGTTATAGGTTTTTATGTTGCTATGTACTGTTGTTTATCATCTGCAGTAGAGGGATGTCCAACTTGTGGCATTGCACTCTGCTATAGAACCTAGGTTCTGTGGCCTGGACCGTCAAGATCTCATTGGTTTGATGCTGTATGTCAAACTGACACCCAGAAACCAACTGGAGGAAGGGGAAACCTGAGGTGAAACCATCCAATTCATGTACGTGGCCATCCTACTTGTCTTACCAAATATGACAGACATGGCACATGTCTTGTGTACTGGGAGACTGTAAGTGGCAGGGAATGGAGAGTGACAAAGCACGTCTCAGATCCACTACCCATAGATAGAAGTCTGGGAAGAGCCAAGTCAAAGCTACATCATACCAGTTGGTGGGAAAATGGCGTCCCTGGTCCAAGGCCCTACTCTGTTGGATCAGCCCTCTGGCTTTGAAAACTATGTTGGATCAGCCCTCTGGCTTTGAAAACTATGTTGGATCAGCCCTCTGGTTTTGAAAACTATGTTGGATCAGCCCTCTGGCTTTGAAAACTATCTCCAGAAAAATGTCCTCAACATGAAAGTGACTAAACACAAAATAACAGTATTGTTATTCTTTGCTTCCCATTTGGGCAAAACACAGGGAATAAAACAGATTGAATCACATGAAACAATATAGTTAATAGTTCACAAAATCAAATAAATTTGACATTTTGACCAAAAGTCCATTATGAAGAAAAAATACACAACAAATAGAAGAGGAAGATGATGATGAACTAATTTTTTAGCTGTGAGATGGTAACTCTTGATAGCATATAGGCTTTCTGACAAAAGAAGAGGTCCACTTCAGTTATGATGTAATAGCTTAGGTGATACCAGAACTTGTAATGTATCTCAAAGACATAGTAGTGTTAAGGGATTTATGAATGTATGTTTGATCAAGGCAGTTCAGTGCAGCAGTATTTCAGGATCATCACCTACTGTCAGGAGAATAGCTTATACTTCTATAGGATACTTATATCCTACATACTTATGGCATCATTTGCAAATGTTGTGCAATGACCAATGTAGAGTAGACCAGCAAGAACCTCTGTGACAGATTCTGTCAGCATGTGCACCATATTAACCACAGGTCCAGGAATTCTGTTGGTGCATATTTAAATGGCACAGACTATCTGGGTGACCAAGATATTCAAGTGACAGCATGAAATTGTCCTCCGTAAGTGAACTCGATATACATTTGAGAATTAGTATATCCATCAATTTAGTACTCTACAGACTTTCTTAACAGTCTTTATTCCTGCATGTAAATTTAATGTTGATGTCTGTTTAACTAAAGTTTCTTTTATTTGTATAACCATTTATCATTCATTTCCTTTCCAGCATTTGTCTGTATTTATTGTGACCTGCTTGTATCTCTTACGTATTGTACATTGTTTTTGATAAAGAATATATTTTTGATTGAAACATCAATTTTCCTGTGTGCTTTTAATGACACATAAACTTAATTACTCAGTGCTTTCACTTTTTGCATATCAGTTTTCAGCTTTACTGAAGTCCAATGTATTATTAATTTCTTTAACATCCAAAGATATTTGATTAAAAATCAAGTCTGCATATCTACTAGATAAACATCTTGACATAAGTAAGTATGTAGAATGCATAAACAACAATCTACCTTCAAGGACTGAAAAATTATCTCTGGTTTGCGTGCAGCCCTCACAGATGTGTCTTCAATTTGAGTAGTGATTGTACGCCTTAGTTTAGTAAAATCTGTTGGCGTCTTAACTGTCTTGATCCCAACATAACATATCTTAGGAAACGCATCCACTGGATTATCATTTGATTTAAACATATGTCTTAGGGTTCCATCTGCTGATATATCTAGTAAAATCAAGATCATCGTTAATATAATATATATTAGAAATTAAACAGTGTTTGTACTGTGGAAATGATTAAAATAATATATTATTTTTCCCTCGTTCTTTTATAATTTTGTCCAGTGCGTTGATGGAAGTCCTGAAGGGGAGCAATGGGTAGTAATATTGCTACATGACACTCATGTCATGGGGAGAGGGAGTTGGATGTGCCGTTGACTGACTCCCCCCCCCCTGCCAAAGTACCTCAAGGTTTCTACTGTCATGAAGTCTACTGAAGACCCATGCCTGGGTTGCCAAAAGGGTTGTTGTTGTATCGATTCCCAGGAATTACGAGCAATTAACTCTTACTTCCTCTAGAGCTTTATTTCATATCTAGAAGACCAACTCTCAGTTGTGTACATACTTTGAGAAGAAGTCTCCTACTCTGAGAGGGCAGATTCTACGGATTTTGTGGTTTTTCTACCTTTCCGAAGCATACACAGTTGGAGTCATAAGCATCAGTTCTGCCAAGCATCAAGTGTCCTTTGTAACCAAGTCAAGGCTGGTCATTGGTATGGGTGGAGCAGCCAGCTATGCATTACCCACTATCCAATGAGGCTCTCCAATTATGCAGGGCTAACATATATGCCTGATTATGGGCTCTCCCAGGGAATTCATCACACATCATGTGCCACTAGCTCATGGCCGAGGCACGATGTACAGTAGCTAGGACCATGTTCAGAATTGGAGCTTATTTGACATTTGACTTCACCAGTGTGATGTGTAATTCCATCGTTGTTGCTGCTCTTGTTAACACTGTCATGTTTTGCAGTGCTAATATGTTTAAATTAAAATCGTTAATTAAAAGTGTGCTGAAATGTGGAACAATTGGATCAAATAGCGGTACAAATATGCCTTCATTACATCAAGATGGTGTATTAAGTTTTAGGAACTTGATGAAAAACTATAAATATTAGCTTTATTTGAAAATTATAACTGTGATGTGCAATATTTTCTCTGACGAAGAAGGTCAACATTTTTAATCAACCAACTTTAATAATGGACAACAGTACAGCCTTGAATTTATAAAGTTTGTTAAAAGAATTATCATGAAGTTTCCAACTGCCACACACAGAAACTACACACTCATTGAACAGCACCCACGTGGCATATGAATGACAACCGATTTTAAATTACATTAAATCATCTTTAGTTAGTATCCCTACACAGATGACGTATGTGCTGGTCCATTGACACAAATAAAATGGAGACAACACATTTCCATTCTATAGACTACATCTTGCTGGAAATCTAAAAGAAGAAGAAGAAGAAACAGTTAGTATCAAGCACTGTTCCCACTACTGTCCACTAGCGCACACATTTTTATCCCTTGGCACACAGTGTTTGGACTTGGCTCACACGACTTATGTATATAAATCTGTGTAAATGTTCCTAGACATAAATACAAATAAGGTAGGAAGGTTACTGTAGAAAACTGTCAATATAAAATAATAAAATATATAAAATAACAATAAAACAAAGAACAAATACAATTGTCAACGTGTCGGTCCAACTGGGACCTTTATCAAGACAACAAAACAGTTAAGAACACAAAACCATAATGAATATAAACCAATTGGCTGGGAGACGGATACATCTCACTAGGAAATCATCACACAGTGACAGCGCAACACACTATTAATAAGTGCATATTGATGCGTTCAATATGTTTAAATTATGAAATGCTAAAAGATGAAAGATGCAAAACTAAAGAACAGGGACACTAAATAGCATTGCCAAAAATGGGGGGGGGGGTGTTTGTGTGTTAAGTGGGCGGCGGGAGATAAAAGGGGAAAGGATAGAAACATTATAGTGTTCTGGATAGAACGTTGTTGTTCAGCCAGTTTTCTTTTACATTCGTTGCTCTCAAGATGACATTATTAGTTCTCTTTTTTTAGTCCATAGTACTATGAGAACTCTTTTGTAACATTTTGTTTCAAATTGTATTTTTCAATTTATTGGTATTGTCCAAGATTCACACACATACATTTCCTGAGTGTTGCCTGGTCCTAAAGTACAAAGAAGTGACACTGTTATCTACCATGCATGTCCAAGAGACAATTAAGGAAATTTTTAGGTGGGAGTTTGCTGTCCAATCTTATATAGGGTAAAAGTGACCCAGAAAGCCATGCTGAAGTTAAATGTGTCAGGGCAAAAGCTGTAAAACATGACACACCACGTTTCATTCTCTGGACTACATCCCACTAATCTGCAGGAATTTATGAATAAATGAAGAAGGCATGCATACATTATGCTGGCTCTAAGGAAAGTTAATTTTGTTGTAGCCCATATGTTTTTCATGTATTTTTAATTTTTTTCAGTTTCTTAGATGTGGTGATCAATTTCCATCTGACTTATTTATAGCAATTTCGTTACTGCTGATAACGAAAGCACTGAAGCTTGAAACACAAAACATAAAAAAATATGAACTAACCTTTCTTATCTTGAAGAACATTTGTGTGAAATGTCTCATGAAACACAACCAGTGTTGGCCCCAGGTCAGACTCTGAAATTCCATGCTTTTTTGATGCACACTGAAGCTCTTGTTTAAAATGTTTGAGATATGCTTTAGATGCATTGCTCAAAAACACAAACATATCTGTGTGCAGACGCTCAGCTCGAGTACGATATATGACAATGTCAGAAACAGCGAGGACTTTCAATAGAAGACGAGTACGTTGATTCTCATTTGATGATGAACCCAGCAGTCCCTCTGTGTCCAAAACAACTGCCTTGTGATGCTTGCTTAAGGAACCCCAGACTCCAATGGTGCATGAAGACTGGCTGGTAGATGTCTGGAAAACTTCATGACCTCCAAAGAATGTGTGATTTAGCGTATGTGACTTTCCATCTCCAGTATTACCAAATATGGAGACCACTTTGAAGGTGTCATTTTTGTCACAGCCTAGCTTCTCTATAAAATCTCCTTCATTTATAACCTGTTGAAACAAAATACATCTATTTGAGGAATAAGATACTGTTGGAATAGTGTTGTATAAAATAAGTAAAAATATTCAAAATATTACATATCAGTAAGATATGCGGTAGTGCAATGGTTAGTATGCTGACTTCATAGCTAAGCAGTTCTAAGATGGTTGCTAATTGAGAGAAACTTTTTTAACCACAAATGAATTCAGTGTTTACCCAGTTTTTAACCAGATGTCTGAATTTTTTTTTTAAATTGTACCTATATCCAAAATGAACATCACAGCACATCAGTGAATGTCATAATGTCTGCTGTAATAGCTTCAGTTGGCATTCCATTTGCTCAAGAAGTATTTTAATTATTTAAGTAGCTAATAACATCCTCAATCTCTTCTCTATATGATCTGTCACAATCAATGGCATGCTTTTTTTGTCATACTTGTCACCTCAGGTGGATTTATTGATCCTTGTAAATGTATAAAATGATCAAAATGTTATATCCATTGTGTGTAGTCATGCACTATCTTGGTCTAAAATTATACCTTTGATTGGTTTGTTACATTGCTTGTTTCCCACAGTCCTTTTTTTTTGGTTGTCAAATAAATCCTTAACATGTCCTTTCAAGATTACTCTTCTTTAGCAAGATCATCAACATTACTTCTTCTGTCTCTGGAAGAAGTAATACTCACTTTATCTTTCAGTAATCCAACTCCAGCTGCTTTTATTTTAATATTTAGTAACTAATGTCACTTTCTTTTCTTTTCATGGCCTTAACCAATCATTTCTGCTGTTACTTATTCTTTTTGTTGACCTTCTCTCTCGCTTTGTTTCAAGAACTTTAACACTTATTAGCATTATATTCTATACCAACGTCTCTAAATCTGTTTCAACAATATTCTACACCATTTCCATTTGTTTTAAATCTATTCTCAATGCACAACAGGTGTTTGTGTTTCTAAAATGCACTGTGATTTAAACACTATTGAAAATCAAGTGTGCATCAAAATCTTTCTGAAATTTTCTTATGGCTTCCTCATCTATTTCTCAATGAGTATTTAAATACTATAAATTATAATGTCTTTGTGCTTCAAATGTGGTAAAACTTTCATGGATTATGTGCATGATGTGTTTAGTTTTTCATTCATTTACTGGTACATTGAGTGGTAAGTGGAAATTATTAACTTTTTCTTCTTATTTTATTTTCCCCAGCTACATATAATTTTATATATAATATTAGCAGTATTATTATGGTTGATCAATATAAGGTACTACTGCGTGAAATATAACAACAATAGTACTTATGTAGAACACAGGTTTTTAGAAACTTCATAGTGTTTATATGTCTATAGTGTTTCTAGTGCATCTGTGGTGTTAACACTGTTTTTACTGTTTACATTGTTTTTCACTGTTTTATATATTTTTGAGAAAGACCTGATAGTTCGAAACGTTGAAATAAGAACTATTATCTGCACTACAGTTTAATACTTTTCTTTCTTCCTCTTTCCCTGTGATTTAGTTGACATGTCATCATATGAGAATCTTTGTTGCCTTGACATGCTCTCACCCTCCTGTTTTCCTGGCCTACTCTCGTAGACCATTGACAATCTATTTTTAAATATAACAATACTACTCCCCTCCCCCTTTTCTCATTTCTGTTGTACTCTGTGAGCATGTAGCTGGTCTCAATCTTTGATGATATTTCTATGGATAAGCCACATGATGGCAATCATTATTCAATATCTCATTTTTTGTAATACCTTGTCTACTACTTTATTTACACATGTAACTAACTGCTTCCCCCTATGTAGTTGCTGGGCATCACTAGCGATATGAACATTTATTAAATCCACTTTATTAAAATCATTTAGAGTTATGTCCTTGTCTATTTTATATATGACTAATGAGCCATATGTTGGCCCCAAAGGCCCATGAACTAGTCAGACATAGTAAAAGCACTCCAGAAGGTGTTTGATCTGCCTGTATCTTTTTAGTTAGACAGCTGTTGAGATGCTGCATTTCTCCTTCTATGAGATGCTGCATCTTTGTTCTACTGTAGAGATCCATGTAGTTCTGTTTCATGCAAGGTTTTCACATATATCATTGATTAAAAGCTTTTAAAATAGGTTCCATGGCAGCTGCCTGTGGTTGGGGATGAAGATAAATCTTCATGTACTAAGTCTCAACAACTATTAGGTGGGGTGGCCATTTCCTTTCCTTGCTGTGTTTACCTTCCACAACTCATGCATGAGGTATCCATTTACAGCTGGGTCGACTGGAGGAGCGATCATGCCAGGCAAGAAATCACAATCCAGATTTTTTGTGGGCTTTTAGTGAGGTCTTTTTTTGCCATTTTTTCACACATTTGCATAAAGTTCACCAAAAATGCTGCTTACCTCAGAAACCCTGGTATACACTTCATCATCAATGGTTCACATTGAAAGAACTGGAGCATGCAATATCCAAATTGAAATAGTCCCCAGGAGCTGATGGAATGTCCAATGAAATGATTAAAAACCTGGGAACTGCAGCAAGAGCAAAGATACTGCAGATCTTCAACACAAGCTGGACCACAGGTAATTTTCCACTTGCATGGAGGGAAGCAATAATGATACTTCTCAATTCAGGAAAAGATAGTAACACAGTCTCCAATTACAGGCCCATCAGCCTCTACGTAACTAGTTGCAGTAGGCATCTCCATTTACCTCCGTTGCTATGCTCAGATTCATCAGTATGGAATCATACGAAGTTAAGCTCATTTGAAATAGAATTACTGCCACACGAAGCTAGGAATACATCACAGCCTAAAAGCAAAATTCCTTTACAAATTACGATTGTAAGAGGGAGAAAGCCGGATGAGTTTGTCAACCAATTTCTGAAATGACTGTCCATTTTCAACATCATAATTTACTATCAAATGTAGTACTGTGTGGCATTGTAAGTGATCGTCATGGAAAGTAATATCTACACTACATGTTTTAATTGTTATTTTTGTGTTTTAGTTGTTGCTATATTATAAGAATGTTCGTTTATTCATTGAAAAACACAAAAACAATATATATCAGGGATGCAAGGTGTTGGCATAGAATATTATTACGCTGTATGTAGTTCTAGACCTAGTGTTGGACGTACGGACATTGTATGTGATTTCTTCATGTTTTATTAGTTTGTTCAGTTCATATTATATTAGTTTGGATATGAAACAACATATATACAACAGGAATAGGTTTTTAGGAGAATTTTATCAATGTTGCCACACATTGCTCAAGTATTAGGGTCGTCAAGAAATTATATTTGCAATTTTCTAAATGGCCTTTAGAGATTTTCCCCCTAATTTTCAACTTCACTACTGTCATATCACATATACAACAACAACAAAAACACAATTATATTTATTATTCATTCCTTTATTTACATGTGCACATATTATTTTGATATCTTTACAAACAGAAATGTTATTGCGTTTACCAAACACTCACCATTAATAATGCAAATTTTTCAAAAAGAATCCAGGAGCATGGGAAAAATTGTGAATTTTTAATCCAGAACCCTAAAGGTTAATAATATTTTATTCCAATTAAATTTTTTTTTCTCTGTTTCCCATATTAACAACGTCCTCATGCCTTATGAATCACATATGCACAAAACTTACACCAATATATGCAGTATTAAATTCTTTATTTATATGTACAAAAATGATTTAATAATCTCTAAGAACAAAATAGTTATTGCATTTTCCAAATAGTAACACTCAAGTTTGTTTGTTGTTTTGTATTATCCTTTGAAAAAATGTCTTTACCACTTTCTCACACATCTCATATCATGCATTAAAAAAAAACAAATTACTCACATATTTGCAGTATGAAATTCTTTATTTACATGTACAAAAATTGGTTTAAAATCTCTAAAAACAAAAACGTTATTGCGTTTCCCAAACACCCACCAAAAATAACAGATTTTCCACACACAAATTTTTTTTAATCAAGTGGCAGGGGAAAGATTGTGTTATTTTAATCAGGCTTGCTTTAAAGGTTAAAAGTAGGAATTTGAACATATTGTAACTGAAATTTAATGCTAGACAATCAACTATCTGGCAACCCTGGTTGCTGTTTCTCAATTTTCCAACTCTTCTTTTTCCATGTGTGTTTCACTCCAGTGCCTGTATGGTTATGTTGTCACGTTTGTTTCTGAGATTGTATCATATTCCTCTCTATTTTCTATCTCTATCTTCATTAGGCACTAGGCACTGATGTGTTTAATACTTGACAGCCTGAGCATATTATTTCCCTTGTTGTTAACAGTAGCATTACATCGCTTGAACTGGAGGGTACAGGTTTCTGCCCTATGCACAATATTTGGCAATAAAGGAATATAAATAGATAAACAGATTGTTGTAGCATCCATTTGTAATCTAATCTGTTTCTCAGCCCAAGGATGTAATTTTTCATTTCCTTTGCAATTTTAGAAATCTCACCATATCTCAAATTGTTCCAACATTGAAAAAAACTGAATCCCCTTATTGTCTTTTTGTGTGTGCATGTTTCTCAAAATGCTAATGTACTAATAAGGTATCTTAATAAAAGTTCTGAATCAAGTCAGATAGCAATGTTCAGAATTCATTAAACATACCTGTAGAGTTTCATGCTCATCTACCAAAAGAAAGCACTTTGGTAGTCCATCACTTACTCCATTGTCATCAACAATAAATGTATTATCTTGAACATTAGACAATTGAGCCCCTTGGCATAAATCTGGAATGCTTGTATTACTGTAATCTGAATGGAAACTTGTGTTGCTTGAAGAAAATTGCATTTCTTCAACTATTTGAGTACGTTGAGTCTTTGTTGAACTATGGCTATGCTCTTGTGGAAAAGAACAAAATGTTACAGAATCATTATCATCTGCTAATGAAAATGGAGCCTGTGGGTTTATAACATCTGTCACAGCATCATGATAAAGCTCTGAAGATTCATACAATTCAACGCCCACTTGCTCCTTCTGTTGTTCTTGTTGTTTTTTCAAGTGATGAGCTACAGAAACGTTGATGTGTTGCCGTCTCTTCTCTGATAAATGATAAGTGTCAAAACACGTAAAACAAAGTTGCAATTTACACTGCTCACACCAAAGATCTGGATAGTTTTTCTCTTGACAAACTAGGTTTATTTTCTTAGCCTGACACAAACTAGACTCTGGAACAGTAGGTATGGGTTTACGAAAATGGAAGTCATATTTGACTTTTGTTTTATGGATGCTGTTTTCACAGGCTTGACACTGGGCAGATTTGCAGTCGTCACAATAATATTTAGCCTCAGAGTCGATAAAGGGACAACAGAATTTCTCCTCACAAACCCGTCTAGATGACCTTGATCTGGGTCTTCGTTTAAAGTTTTGTCTCATCATTCAAGCCTTTACGTCTTGTGATTCCAAATGAAAACATTTCTTCAGGTTTCCAATAGTTATTTATAGAAAATGAGAAGTTATTGTTTATCTATATTGTCAGTTCCACTTCCGTCAATTTCCTATAACTTAAAAAGAAAATTGTTCAGATATTGTACAAAACAAACAACTCGTTCTCTAATTCGCATTTCTTCTCACTGTTATATTTTTGTGTTTACAAATACACAGAGTATGGAAATAGTATATTACGTTACGTTATAAATAACAATTATAGCCGTCCATCGCAGGCGATGATGACAACTGTTACAGACGTAGGCCTATGTTGTTGAATCTCTAGTGCGGAGATTACAGAAGTCAATCCTGGCATCGAATTATGATCAGAGAATATTGTGAGACACAGATGCATCTCTCTACTCGGTCACATAGGAAAGATATATGCAAAAAGCATAGAGCAGAGAGTAAGACAGATAATTGAATACCAGCTAAATAAAACCATTTTGTTAGAACCATTTTTTCAATGGAAGTCTATCAATGCAGACCCGAATTCGAGTGATGTTATATAGAACCAATTCTTTTTTATTGATGTGAAGCATGGACTGTAAACAAGAAAATTCAAAGCGAATTAGAGGCTACAGAAATGTGGTTTCTGAGAAGAATGATGAAAATACCATGGACAGCCAAGAAAACTAATGCAGAGGTTCTCATTGATGCTGGCGTAAAAAGATCAATTATATCAAACTTTAGAGGCAGTCAATGTTTATAGGGCATGTGCTGAGAATAACACAGCTTGAACACTTAATAACAACTGGAAAGATCAAAGGGAGAAGAGATAGGGGACGACAAAGAGAAAAGTTACTAGATTGGCTTGTATCGTGGCACGGTAGAAGCTCACCAACCGAGTTTATTGACAACATAAGAGACAGAGCCGTGGAGAAACATGATCGCATACGCCAGTCGGCATGGCACTTGATTGATTGATCAGACAAGGTTGCGTACTATCGCCACTTCTATTCGTAACATACATGGACAAGATAACCAATGAAGCAGATCCAAGAAATAATTCCACCACTACAGAGAAATCAAATGAAAAACACAGCTCACTAAACAAATAAATATGTGCAGCTGATCAAAGTTTAATGTACGAATCTGATGATAAATTACAGTTGCACACATACTCATACTTTCTCCATACAACATGAAACTAAACACATCTAAAACAGAGACTATGTAGTTAAGTAGAACACCAGGCCAGTTAAATGTAACTATCGATGTTACAAAACTAAAGCATGTCTCAGAGTTTAAATATTTAGAAAACGTCTTTACATGGGATGGCAAACTCGATACAGAGATCAAAACAACATGTCAGAAAGCCAATGCTGTGATTTACCAGCTGTCGCCAATGCTAAAACACCCATAAATCTGCATGGATACAAAGAAATAATTGATAAACAGTATTTTTATACCAACCCCGTGCGGTGGCTTAGTGTGAATTTTTAGAGTGGGAACGCCGAGTGATCTTTTTTTAGTAGGTAGGTAGCTCTCCCGCATCCCACTTTCCCATTTGAAACATATATTTACAGCCCTATATAAAGTATTAGCTAGATTAAACAAACATACTCTGTAGAACCTTGTAGTGCAGCTCCATGAGTAGTTCTTTTTTTCTGCGAAAATTGTCAGTATCTTCTCAATAAATGTTGATTCTAATTTTAAAAAAGGGAACTTTTTTTCTCAATCGCCAAGGAATTCAAACATAGACGATTGTCGTTCGTGGAATTTCTGAGATATGTTATGATTCCCTTCAGGGTGCTCATACTTCTAGCATCGCTGGCTGTAGTTGTAGGTATAGTCTAAATACTATTTAGAGTAGTTTTGTTACTTCCTGTAAGATTGAGTCTAGGTAATTTATAACAAAATATGTTAGGATTAATTTTGGGAGGTAAATGCTGTATCATCTGCATATACTTTATGACTTTCATTTCTAGTAGGTTGCTATCAAAGAAGGAGTAATGTTTTATGAAACTGTTAATATATTATGGGGGAATTCTTTGCTGCAATCTTTAAATTTACTCTCATATATATATATATATATATATATATATATATATATATATATATATATATATATATATATATATATATATATATATATATATATATATATATATATATATATATATATATATATACACATACACAACTAATAGCTTATACAAAGATAAAATACTATAACAGAAATGGTAATTCCATTTTCAGTTATGAGAAATATATGTCATTATAAATTATTTTTAAGCATATGATTGGTCAGAAACCAGCGTATGATAACACGCTTATATAGATATTAAAAGATCAAAGGTCAGGTCTTCTGCGGCCAATGAAAGTTGCAGATCTGGATGGAAACCGTTTATACTACAGACGGTCATTGATACGCTATAATATTTTGGCATCAAGGACAAATAACTTTCAAAGAATAAACCTACGATGATCTTTCTGTAAAGATTTTAGTCCTTTTTTTTCTTCATTCCTATCGCTTTATACCTCTGTATGTCTTGCAGTGCCATTTCATATTACTTTTTATTTTAAATCAGCAAATTAAAAAAAGATATATTTACATATTTACTAATGATTATAGTAAATACCTATAACTTTGTGCGCGCTATTTAAGTTATTTAATCCGGTGAGGGAACGCCGAGCATTTTGATGTCTATTGATGCTACGCCACTGATTCTGTATTATCAAACATGTCCCATGATAAAGACACGCGAATAATATCACAATGTGTGAAATAAGATGTTTGTGAAAAGATATAAATGTCACGAGAAGAGACCGACAGAGAAATGAAGATATCAGTAACACAATAAAGACCATCTCAAGTCAAGACTACATCGAGATGCAGCTAATCAGGTGGTTTGGTAGCATCATGAGAGTGAATCCAACGCAACCTCATGCATATAACAGCAGAAGATCCGGTTACAAGGCCAGAGGAGGATCAATAACTAGATTTGTGTAGAATATCAAAGAAATTTCAAAGAAACACTGCCCGATCATGGCCAAAGCGACCCAAATGGCCTAAGACAGACAACTCTACCCTCTCTCTCTCTCTCTCTCTCTCTCTCCCTCAACGACGCTTAACGGCATAGATAGAAATGACAATAGATAGAAATAGATAGATGATCAGAAATAGTAGTGCGTTAGTTGTTCTTTATTGTCGGGCATCTTGTTTTATCTGTGCCTCTGATATATAATGATTCTCGGCGACACAACTTTATGTCCACAACTTTATGTCCATTAAATGGGGAGGGGAAGGCTTAACAAATTAAATAGTTGTGGGCAAGGGGATGGGGGTGGGGTTGGCACAATTTACGTCAACCTTTTTTTTAATATAAAGCTCACTTTGCTTAGCAAGTTCTTCATTTTCTTTTCTTTGTTCGCTTCTTACCAATTAAATTGGTCAATGTGAAAATTTATCATAATGTTTTAAAAAAAAACATCAGCTGTTTTTTTTCGTCTTTTTCGACAGCCGCTTTGTTGGTATTGCTGTGCCACAGTGGGTGATTTTGAGTGACAGACTACCAGGATGGTGCGTCGATGTTGAAGCTTGTTAGAGACATTTTGTGCGTCATTGAAGCTTTTCTTCTGACTAACGTCAAGCCATTTTAAGGGATTCACCATACTTCAGGATTCGTTCGTCAGATATGCGCACATGTCCGACCCATCTCAATTAGGCCATCTTCAACATTGTATGAATAATTGGGAGATTGATTCTAGTGAGGATTTCAATGTCAGGTAATTTATCTTGAGAAGCTTGCGGATATCATGCGTGAAAGCAATTAAATTCTCTGGCCTGTCTGCTGTGCACTGTCCAGGTCTCACAAGCGGAGCAAAGTAGTGAACACAATGATGCGATAGACTTAATCTTGTAGCGAGACCAATGCCCGTCTGTTACCACACATTTTTGCACAGTCTACCGAATGTAACAGTCGCTTTACAGCAGGGCCGTACATTTGAGGTAGGGGAGGGAGGTTGGGAGGGTTAAATGGTTACGGCTGACTTCATTGCACTCCCAGGAATAGGCACATTGGTTATCAGTCTCTCCTAGCAGGTGAATGACGAACGAATAAATGTCACAGTGTCGGGTAACAACCCTAAACAGGAAATCAACTCAGTAAGCCTGTACTCCTTCAGGGTCGTATGGGGTACCACATTTGATGCTTCAGCAACAGAGTCCTTCAGAGAATTATATCCTCAGCGATGCGGATGAGTGTGGAAATATATTGTCCTGTCCATTCCTTGATGTTGTCTGTTTAAGCCTTTATTCACCCTCCCCCTCTGCGTCTTCCTCCCTCAACAGTTCCCTGCAGTATTGTTTTTGACAAGGAATCATTTGTATACATGTGCAAACCATGCTAGTTTTAAACAAATATACAATTATATAGCAAAATCTTGGTCAACAGCAGAGACACAGAAAATCAGACTAACATCATGATGAATGGGCATAAGCTTGAGGTGGTGAATAACTTCAAATACCTCGGATCCAACATATGCAGCGATGGAAAATGCAAAGCAGAACTAAAAATAAGGCTGGATATGGCTATAGCCTCCTTGTCAAGGTTAACGGTGATTTGAAAAAGCAACATCAGTGTTGGAGTGAAAGTCAATCTGTACAAGTCGCTGGTGCTTTCTGTTGTGTTGTATGGTTGTGAGAGTTAGACACTCGCTGCGGACAAGGAGAGACGATTACAAGCTTTTGAGTACAAATGCTACAGACGAATTTCCTATAGGGAACATAAGACCAATGTGTATGTAAGAAGCAAAGTAGAGATGTATGCAGGTGTTCAAGAACCATTGATTTCAATAGTGAAACATGAAATATGTGGTTGTGAATGACGAAGGGCAGGGTCTGTGTTTCGACTATTAACCAATGTGTTTATCACCCGAAGATGTGGGTGGATTGTGCGTCCCGGATGAATAGCTTCGCGGCCGTCGAACAAATCTCGTGTCAGGGAGATGTCATTGGATACTGAACTCAATGTTATCTGTATTAGTTAAATCCAGGAATAGGGTAATAACGTTTTGCTAATAACTAGAGACACACACATAATAACACACACACAAATCGACGTTCCGACCAAAAGGCCTTTATCAAGAAAAAAATTGAAACAAAATTAAAACATAAAACGAACAGTGAACGGTCACATTGGTATGTGTAATATAGATTTACCGGAAGAGGTGAAGAAGTCAGAAAGGGGCTGTCTATCACATCAAATAAGATCATCAATGTAGCCATCCCGTGAGAAATGAATGCAAAACTGATTAAACAGCATGATTCTTTCCAGAAAACTACAATATTTTGGCCATATCAAACGCCATGACAGTCTAAAGAAGACCATATTGTAGGGGATGATGCCAGGGTGACGAAGAAGAGGCAGTCCAAAAAGAAGATAGACGCAAGAAATCAAAGAACACATGAACATCACAATAACAGAAGCAGGAAGATTGGTTCAAGATCGACATACGTTCGAAAGACTGTGATGACTGCTACATCATGTTCAGGATTTGCTACCTGATGACGATGGATGTTAAAGCTGGGCACTCAATCTATTCGCCTTGTGTTCAAGAGGTCACGGGTTCGAAGCCGACTCGTGTCGTCTTGTTTATAATGTGGATCTTTTTTGGAGATCCCTGTGGATTATCACTTTAAGTTACAGAGTTACGTGCTATGAGTGGTACTCTCGGCAGGCGGCGTGCCGCTTCGTTGAGAGTGACGGAGTACATATGGGAAACCGAATACAGTGAAGTCAATCTTCTACGGCTTTTAAACCCTTTTTTAAAACTCAATGCAGACACAGAACGAAGGATGCAGACTTTTAAAAATAAGTGCTACAGACGTTTGTTAAAAATTAGCCATATAGAACACAAGACAAATATATTTGTCCGGCAGCAAATAAACAAACTTGTATTATATCAAGAACCACTTTTGACAATGGTGAAGCGGTGTAAACTTGATTGGTTTGGATATGTGACGGGACACGACTCGCATTCTAAAATTATTTTGCAAGGAGTAATCAGATTAAATAAGGCACTCAAAAAATCAAATAGTTCGGCCACCTGGTCTGAATGGAATTACATCGCATTCTATTGATAGCCTTCAATGACATATCTGAAAAGAGAAACAAGGTAAGATCTAGACGAAGATGGATAGATGACAGCAGAAAAATATTGAAACATCAAGGCTGCACTAAGTCAGCGGTATAATAATTAGCAAAAGAAAGAAGACTTTGTCTCCTCGTGACGCCTAGCGACACACACGGATTAGACAAGACAAGCCATTGGAGGATGGAAGGAGGCATTTTTAGAGAGGATTGATTTCTGCATATCTTCAATGTTTCTGATTTTGGTTTGTTGATTCTCATGTTATTGGTTTCGCAGTGGGTATTTAGTGCATTTAGGTGTTTTTGAGCTCAAATATGTCGTTGTATAGCAACGCCTTATTGCCTGCGAATAGCAATTGTGTTCTTTTTATCCGTTCTCTTGTTCTATTGCGTTTAAGGTTTCTTTGGTTATTTTGTCTATATAGATGTTGAATATGAGCGGCGATAAATACTCATTTCTATCTTACTCCCGATGATATTATGAATGTGTCTCTCATTTCTTCTGGTGTTCTTACTCTTGCTTCGCATCTCCGAGTTCTCTGGTGTTTTCCAGGAGTTGGCCGAGGATTCCGTATTCTTCTAAGTAGGTCCACAGTATGCCTCTTAACCACGTCGAAAGCCTTTATCTTGGTAGATAGATGTGATGTTCAGTTGTTTGTTGTATTATACTGTCTGTCCGCTCAGTTGTTTAAGTGGGGAAATGGCGTCCGTGCAGCCCATTCCCCTCCTAAATCAAACATGTTTCTACTAATTTGTGGTTTCTGCCGTAGCTATACATTGTATTTGGCGCTGAAAGTACATAGTCAGTCAGCAGTACTCAACCTGTGGGTCGCGATCCCTTTGGGGGTTGAATGATCCTTTCATAGGGTTGCCTAAGACCATCGAAAAACATATTATGAAATAGCAACGAAAATATTTGCATCGTTGAGGATCACCACAACATGAAGAACTGTATTAAAGGGTCGCGGTATTAGAAAGGTTGAGAGCTACTGATAGATAGATTCAGTGGATTCTGGGATGCATCATACCCATTACATTTTTTCGCACTATTGCCAGATTTAGCATCATCATTAAAATTAGAGACAGTTTTCAATATTGTCACACTGCGTTTTGAGTGCCAATTTTTGGTACATAATTTAAAAGTACTAATAAGGACATTCTGCAACAATTGGAAGTAAAAGAAAATTGATCAAACAACAAGGCTCTCTCGAAAAATACTATATTTTTGCTATATCAAACGATATGACAGGATAGGAACTATATATATATATATATATATATATATATATATATATATATATATATATATATATATATATATATATATATATATATATATATATATATATATATATATAGGCCCTATATATAATATTGTAGGAGGATAATAATAGGGAAACGAAGAGAGGTAGGCCACATTATAAGAAGGACACATTATATCAGATCACTCACAGAAACAGGGAGATTGGCAGGAATTTCGAAAGGCTGTAATGCATACATCATCATATCCTTGATATGCTGCACGGTGATGATGAATTTAAAATATCTCAGAGATCTTATATATTTTAAAACAAAAATTTCGGTTGAGCAAGTCCCCATATGGGCATACATATATTTCATTCTTTCAAAGTAGCTTCATATGACTTGTCTGAACGGATATGATAAAAATCTGGTACTATAATGTTGGTTCTGTGAGAAAGTACAACATAGAGGAGTTATATATCAGCAATTATAGAGTTATAATCGCTGTTTGAAGTTTGAAGAGAAGTCCTACAATGTCTAAAAGAAAAAAGGCTGCCGCATTGATAGACTCAGATAGTGACGAAAGTGGAAGTGGAGGAGAAGATTTGGATGAAGTATGTTGAAAACAATCTAATCTATTATTTGTTGTGATTGTCCAACAATTACATGAGACTCTAAAATAATAATAAAAAAACTAGTTTAGGCCTAAGTCAAGGAAAATTAAAATTGTGTCCTAAAAGCCTAAGCTGTAAACTAGGCTACTCTTATTTTAAAGTCTGACGCATACATTATATTTATAATATACTATAACAATGCCAATACACACCAGTAGGCCCCACAGAGACTCATTCATATTCATACTCATCATATACTATTATACTGGTAGCTACTACTAGCATGTTTAATGTTTAAAAAAAATTTTTGTGTCGTATTTACAGTACATTCATTCATTCAATACAATTCAACATTCTTATTTATTCTCCGTCTATAGTGTTGATGCGATAATGATAAACTTGATATGATTTCTGACAACACAACAAATAATTAATATTGTTAATATTATTGATTGATAGCCCCATAGTCCATACCACTATATTATATCAGGGGTGGGTAACCTCTGGAAATGGATATGATACACGGCCAGCGGAATCACTTAGACTCCCTCCAAAGTAAAAGAAAAGTCATTACACAGAGGCTGGACTAAACAGTACATATTCAATAGATCTATCATATCTATGGCTTTTTTTTCCATAACACCATAAATTTATAATTAAAGTAAATCATAATAATATACACACCTCACCTGTGCTTTTTTTTCTAGTATACATAAAAATAATATGCACCTTTTATCATTTGTATCTTGCTCTGTTTCTCATTTGGTTCAAACTAAAGAAATTTCATGCATGACTAAAACAAAAATTATATAGTAAAATACTTAAATTGCCATAGCATTTATTTTTGTTTGATCAGAATAGTAAATGGTCGACACTGACCGGCCTCGTGTGATAGATTAAGCGCTAAAGCTAGTGTTTGGAAACAACCTTAAACTAAAGATGGATATCAGGGTATGATCTGAATTTATAGTCAGTTTGCCCATTTTACCCAGGTACTAACTTTTAGCACAAAAGGCCCATTTTGAAATATCTGATTTCACCTTCCACGAAGCCTGGAAAATTTCACCTTATCTTTTGTCATTTATACAGCCTTGTTGGTTAATCAGGATTCATCCTTCAATTGATGCATTTGACTTTTACCGTGATGTTCATCAGTCATTTTATGTTGTCAGCCAAAGAAAATCATAAAAGTGAAGTCATCATGTTAGAAGGATGAATGTCAATGTATCCCACAAGTCTTGTAATGTCCATGAATGAAGGAATATCAACTAAAACAAAGTGAAGTGTAACATTTCTGGGGGGGAGTCCGTAAAGTGATATTCACACATTTTCAAAGAAAACCAATAGTTTAGTTATGATGTGGCCATTCAGAGGTCAATTTCCAGAATAATGTTTCATGCGACTCCCACACATCATTTATCTTTGCCAAGTCAACTTTTCTTGTGCTTTTCATTGGCTGGTGAATTAAAGTACATGCAAAGTGACCATTGATAAGAAGTGTCAGTGAAGATAAATGACTGTGTGGAGCATGATTAATTGAAGTGCCTGAGCAGGTATATTTCACTAACTTTAACATTCACAATTGTTAAAGTATTGTCAGTCTTAACAATGAGTTCTATGGAAAATTGAATTAAATTTGATGTAGAATCTGGATTCTAGATAATGCAATTCAGAACTTTGTGTCCACACATAAGAATTCTTCATAGCCAAATAGTGAACTATTTAAGCGACTCATAAAAGTTGTAGTGTTGGGTAACAACCCAGAACAGGAAATGGGTAGCTGGGGTAACATGGCAAATATCAAAATTGACAAAAATAGTTATAAGTGTTACCAAAATAAATAAAACAACCTAACAATGAGACACAGTGACTGACGACATTTCGACTAAAAAGCCTTCATCAGGACAAACAAAAGACCACAGTAAACAAATCTTACATAGAGACACACATGGTTGGGGTAGGAAGGATAGAAAAGGGAAGAAGGACAATAGCGAATGGACGATGGAGGGAGCAAAGATAGGGCAGCATGACAGGGGAAAAGAGGGTGTGAGGGGAAGATAGTGGTAAGTAAAGATGGGGATAGTGCACAGAAAAAGTGAAAATAGATAAGATATAATGCAAATAAAATAAATTTAAGGTACTTATCTTGATAATACTTGGCGGTGAAAAGGAAGTATGAAACCGAGACGCAAGGTTAAATAGCAGACAGTGGCCAGTTCCCACCTGTTGAAGTACGCAGAGGTGAGAAAGACATCCTCTGGCAATAAGAGGAAATAAAATCGGACAAAGGCAGAATCAATAAAGTGTGCAAATCAATATAGCAACCCTATGTGGGTATTGCTTGCACTGTACATAGCTCATCTATAAGGAACAACTATCTACAGACAGAACCTCAAACCACCAATACGTGATCCCTCCTTAGTGTGGGTCATGTGCCATGGGGAGGAAAATGTCAGATGAAATGAGGTTCATGTATGTGTGGTACCAACCGTACGTCGCAACCCATTTGTAGGCGTTGCTCATACTGCAAGCTGGCTCCATTGAAAGACATAGGTGGGACCACTGCCTCAGAGCTATCCTAGTTGTGTGTAGCAGGAAGGTTGTTGGCGCTGCAGACATAGCATGTTCGTAAAAGGGGGAAGAGTAAATCGTGGTCAGTCATACAGTCTCCACATGCTGTAAGCGTAGCCGACCCAACAAAGCCAAGGAAAACCAGCCAGAAAGTAGCCTAGAACAATGGTAGGCAGATTAACCAAAAACGATGCACAAACTGCAGCAGACCCACACCGTATCTAGCTGTGCCTCACAAAGTTCCATGGATATGATAGATCCATTGAATATTTACTGTTTAGTGACCACCCATCAGCATACTAACCACATGTGGCGGGTCGCCGTAACCCCAGCCCCATAATGGAGGCCCAGGCTGAACCGCCACAATGAAGTGCAAAGTTATATAGGAAAGATGAGGAGGAATGTACATCAATAATGATTTATGTGATTTGCAGATTATAAGCACACAGTCCTTATTGTTAAAGCATCCTGCTTGAACATCTGTCTTGCACCAAATATCTATTAGTTGAGTATAGTCATTAGCCCAAAACATCCTTTGTAATTAGGATGGCAATAAAAGCTAACAATTTTTCTCTCTCATTGGTTATATTCTATGCTTAAAATATGGTTCATTACACACTTTTTCAGACTTATGGGTCTTACTAGTGCCTAGAACATTTTTTTGTAAGTCAGCCTTTATGTGGACTATAATACATAACAAATACATTGCCAGCGTCTTCTTTAATTATCATATTCATGTCCTCTTGTATTACCCTGCAAGGAGCTCTTGGTTAGAGATTGTTGTAGGCTAAAATATACCGGTATGTAACTTTATATGATGTTAGGGGATCTCCCTGACATAGAGGTCAAGCAGTTTGCTTTGTGCTAAGAAGGCAGGGTACGAATCCTGCTCATGTCATCTTGTTTATAAAGTAGATTTTTTATGGAGATCCCTGGGGATTATTGCTTGAAGTTGCAAAGTATATTTTATGAATGTTACACTTCGCAAGCGGCATGCTGCTTCCTTGAGATGGACGGAATACATCTGTGTAACTTGAGTGGGATGAAGTTAATCCTCTATATGCTTTTTTTAGCCCATTTTTTTCAATGAGACAGGTTTTATAGAAAGTGAACAGTCTAAAGATATATGTCCTCTGATAATCTTTAAATTCTTATCACACAGCAATGTTGATAGTACACAAATGTGGTACAATATTAGATCTGGTGCTGTGTTCGTTGATTTCCACTGTATATGGCCAGATTTGAATACTTAGGAGCAAACATCAACGGTGCAGGAGACTGCATGGCAGAAATAAGGAAGAGATTGGCAATGGCATATTGCAAAATAACACGGCTGAAAAACATATGGGAAAAACAACAAAATAGAAACGAAAGTGCTAATGTTACGAACTTTTATTTTTCCGGTTGCAACATACGGCTGTGAAACATTGACTCTAAGTAAAACAGTGGCAAAAAGGATCAATGCCTTCGAGCTGAAATGCTACAGGAAGATACTTAGAATATCATGGAAGGATAAAATCAGAAACTCAGATATTATAAACACACTGAATATTCCAGAGTGTTGGTTACTAAACACAATAACAAAAAGAAAACTACGCCTGTTTGGTCATATAAAGAGACATAACTGTTTAGAAAGACAAATAATGGAGGGAAGAGTACCTGGGAAGAGGAGGAGGGGCAGACCAAGAAGACGATGGACTGACGACATTAAAGATAACATGAATACATCGCTAGAAAATGCAAGACAGAGAGTTCATTGGGAAGACAACGTTCTGGAAGGAATACGTCACATGACACACATGGCCAGAAAGATGCATGAATGTAGTAATTTTATTTGGACAAATTTATCATCTAATGTGATTGATTTGATACATGTCAAAAAGTAGCTGCATTATCAGTTGCTATATGATCCGACATCCTACAAATTGTCAGAAACTAGTGTGTTCCCTTATTAACATGCCAACTTTGTGTATTTAACCTTTAGGCCCCTATGGTCGCAACAATGCACCTTGCGTGTGCATCCCGTATTGCCTGTGGTCGCAATCACACGCCATACGATATCGCTCCATTCCCGAGTACGGAACTTCACGAAGTTAAAGCTTATATGACATAGAATTCCCGCAACACGAAGCTAGGAATACGTCACAGTTTAAAGGTCAAATTCCTTTACTCATTACGATTGTAAGAGAGAGAAAGCCGGTTGAATTTGTCAACGCATTTCTAGAGCGACTTTAGCCATTTTCGGCCGTATTTTACTATCAAATTGAGTACCGCGTGGCATGGGTAAGTGATCGTGACTACATGTTCTAATTGTTGTTTTTTGTGTTTAATATGTTGTTATGTGATAAGAATGTTTGTGTAGTCGTTCAAAAACACAAAAATAATATGTATCAGGGGTGCCACGTGTGTGCTTAGACAATAATTACGCTGCGTTTCGGGATAGACCTAGTGTTTACTGGACGGACGTTATATGCGATTTCTTATAAACTACATGTTTTAATTGTTGTTTTTTGTGTGTTGTGTGTTTAATATGTTGTTATTTGATAAGAATGTGTGTGTATTCATTAAAAAGCACAAAAATAATATGTATCAGGGGTGACACGTGTGTGCATGGACAATAATTACGCTGCGTGTCGGCATAGACCTAGTGTTGACCGGACGGACGTTATTTGCAATTTCTTCACGTTTTATTAGTTTTTTAGTTCATATTATATTAGTTTGGATATAAAACAATATATATACAATAAGTATAGGTATTTATGAGGATTTTATCAATGTTGTCACACATTTCTCATGTATTAGGGTCGTCACGAAGATATATTTGCGATTTTGAAAATGACGTTTTGCGTTTTTCGCCAGAATTTTCAACTTCAAAACTTGCTCACAACTGTCATATCACACATACAACAACAACAAAAACACGATAATATTCACTATTCACTCCTTTATTTAGATGTGCAAAAATTATTTTGATATCTTTTAAAACAAAAAAGTTATGACGTTTTCAAAACACCCACCATCAATAACGCACATTTTCCAAAAAATAAGTCAGGCCCTGGGGGAAGTTTTGTAATTTTAAGCCAGGGCTCTAAAGGTTAAAGCAAACCTGTCAACTTTCTCATTACTTTGGACTTAGACATATTCATATGTCCTGAGAAATACATAAGACATTCTAGGTAGGAGACATCTGTATTATCTTGCTACTTCTTACTCTCTGCATTTTGTGCCACACATATACCCATCAAAGCAGTTCCTCAGAGAAGAGTGAGAAATATCATAATTGTCTCATCTTAAGAATGAGAAGTTCTTCTCTTTGAAGCTGATCTTCTCTTTTTTTTAATACAAATTATATCTAAGAATTACTTGCTACACAATAACACTGTCATTGTCTGCCCTTTACTCGTCTTTTCTTTTAGTTGAGAGAGGTAATGTGAGTCAAGACATGCTAATGTAAAAAGTCAACAATTAGAGCGGAACATCCACAAGTCCCTGATAACTCATTTGGTTGTCAAAGTAAGGAAATATAATTGTTGTGGAAAAGAGGAAAACCACTACATTATTACATGAATGACAATATTCTTGAGTAGTGGAAACTTTAAAATTCTGTACAAATTGTGGATGTTAATTCAAAAAGCAAGGTATCTGAGACAAAAATTCCTCCACACAAACCTGCAATGTGGAAAATAATGGATTGGAAAAGAGGAAAAAACAGGATGCAATAATCACCTTATAGAAAGTGAAGCTGCTGACTTTAAGGTGAACATGGGCGGATGAAATTTTAAAATGTCAAACAAATTCTAAATTACATCGCATATCATAAATGATAATAGCAGAAGCTAAAGAACAGTTGAAACAAACACACCCAACTGCAGAATACTACTATTAAAAAACATTTCTGATCTCTGCTGAGTAATCTCTTGTGGTGTTGATGGTTGAACTGAGATACTCATAGTTGTTGACATTTTTTATTTGTTGATTTTTATCAGTGATTATTGTTGGTGCGAGTTCATTTCTGTTGATATGCAAAAGTTTTGTATTTGAGGAATAGATTTTAGAAAAGGAATCTAGCATTGAGGAAAATATTTTGACCTTCGCTATACCGTTTGACTGATATAATCATGTATTCTAGACCCATGGGCCTTTCTGATATTAGGGTGGTGAATCTGCATGCCCAATTTCTGGATTTCTGGAACCATGGCAGAATTTGTATTCTAAGTTTTATTTGCAGTTCCAAGTGTTGTAGGATGTAAACTTTTGTTCAAAGAAAGTTGCAATTACCTTTATAATCAACTCCACAAAATATGTTCTGAAATGGTAACTGATAGTAATTTTCGCTACTCGTTTTGTGCGAGACACTTTTCTAACAGACATTCAGAAGTCATCAGTATATTTGTGGCTTGTCACCAATGTTCCCTCAAAGGTGCGTTGATCTTTTTGAAGAACTATTGCACATACAATTTATTTTGCTTCCCTACATTTAGAACAAACAATTTCTCAAATGTCACTCATGGGAATGGGGGGGGGGAGAGAAGAAAGAGATGAGATTATACCTGCAGTCTTGTAGAACAGTAGTTCTCAAACTTTTTTTTTTACTGTGGTGCCCTTCTGGGAAATTGTTTTTTCCCATGCTCCCCCTGGGTTAAAAAAAAAGGATATTGACTTTCTTTAGGGCTTAGTAAAGCTTTTCAAGGTTTATTGACAGATATCATACTAAATTGTGTTCAAAATAATTGCCAACTTGTTGTCCCCCAAAACAATGGATCTGAGGCCACGCAATATCAAATTTTCCCCAGTGGTCTAGCTGCAAGTCTTTATGGCCCTCCAGTAAGACCCACTGATGTAGACTGCCACCTGACCTGTGTACATGGGTAAAGTTTTAGAGGGTACTTTGTTTACTGCCATATCATCTGCTAATCTAATATAACATGCAGATTGCTGATGTCTTTAAAGATAACTTAACATGTCAGCTCATTGATTACTGTGAACTCTTATATGTTCAGTAGAACATTTGCATAAGCTTTCAGCATCTTAGACCAGGGTGATACTTGACATGGTCCTTATTTCATCTTGACACACAGGACTATAACTATCACTTTTCTTGAAAGCTGGACTCTCTTCTGGAGTCCCATAGCTTTGATATCTCTGGTCTCCACTTCTACTATTTTTCACATGTTCTTTCTTCTCCTTTACTTACTTGTGCCTTTCCCTAAAGGTGTCAATCCAGTATGTGCTGTTATATTGTTAGTTTGTCTCACAGAGGGTTAGTCATGTTAGTTAGTCGACAGATCATACTCACTGCACATATGACTACTGGCCATAAGGACTTGGATCTCCTCTAAAAGATAGATCCAATACAGCTACTCTGTGTTGGATTATCAGTCTCCCCTGGTTACCTGCACATTTTTGTTTAGCCACACCCCTCTGGACATGATGTTCATGTAGTCTGCTCAAGGTTACAGATTTACCAACATTAGTTAGTCATATTTACTTTAATTTCTATATTATTACTTTATGTTCTAGAAGTCTTTTACCTAATTTCACCTAATGTATACACTTTCCTTTTTTTAAAATTTCTTTTTGAGCTGAAATTAACCCTATATAACCCTACATTGTTTTATGAGGGCTTTGATCATGTCATATTTTATTAATATTGCTGTAAACCATCTGTTTCAGGGTCTCCGTGCTTTAGTTAAAAGAAGACGGGCTAGTTCAGACTCTCAGCCTGAAGCAAAAGCAAGCAAAAATACTGCAAAAAGTGATTCAGATTCAGAGACCTCCAACAGTGATGATGATGTAAGCATATTTGTATGTGTGTGCATATATATATATAAATCTTCTAAGAAGATAGCTATATTCACAGATTGCAGATCCCTACTAGAATCAATCCAGAGCAACAGAAATGAAAGCCTTCTACACAAAATCAGACATGAGCTAAGACAAAAAAATCATAAGCTATTGCCACACATTGATACACAAGGATACCATCACATTGTGGGATCATGGGAAATGAGAAGACGGATGCCTTGTCATAAACAGGAAGTGAAATGGATCAACACAGACACCCACTGTCCTACGGAGAAGCAAAAACATTAATCCAGAACACATACACAGCAAAGTGGAAGAAACAAATGGAAGTGGAATACAAACATGATGCAATACATCTCCTCCAAAGGTATCAACAGACCACAATATCCCGCCTTAGAACATGCCACTGCAGACTGTTGGGGTCACCTTTACCGATTGAGGATCTCATACACAGATGAATGTTCATGCGGATCCGGAACCCAGACTCTGGAACGCATACTTCAGGACTGCCCAACATACAAAGAGCAGAGACAGCAGACCTTACCAGAGGATACAGACTTAGGCAAAAGATATGGGCAGCCGCTATGACCTGGAGAAGACAGAGGACTTCGCCCTGGACGATAGGCATGACAATATAACATGATCACAGATACTAAACACAGAAGAAGATATAATATAAAAACCCGTAACCTGTCAGGGTTGTAGGGGTACTACATTGGATGCTTTAGCACACAGAGTCCTCCATCAGTTTTTATCTTCAATGATGCAGATGAGTGAGGAAAAATCTTGTGTCCATTCCTTGATATTGTCTGTCCATGTCTTTATGTGCCCTCCTCTGCTTCTTCCCCTTTGACTGTTCCGTGTCTTATTGTTTTTGATAAGGAATCATGTCCAAACCATGCTAGTTCTTGTCATTTCACTATTGAAAGCAATGGTCCTTGTACAACTGCATAAATCTCTATTTGATTTCTTACGTATAAATTTATCTTATGCTCTATATAGGAAATACGTAGAATTCATCTGTAGCACTTGTACTAGAAAGCCTGTAATCATATTTCCATTTCTGCATTGAGTGTCTGTCCAACTCTCACAACCATAGAGCACAACAGAAAGCACCAGTGACTTATACAGTTTGACTTCACTCCAACTGATGTTGCTTTTCCAAATCACTGTTAGCATTGACATAGACGCTACAACCATCTCCAGCCTTATTTTTAATTCTGCTTTGCATTTTCCATTTGCTGTATATGCTAGATCCAAGATATTAAAGATACATGTGCATGTGCAGCTTCCTTGTCAATGTCTTGTAACACTTTTCAAATACGGATAAAAATGTGACTTAGTAGGGTATGCCTTTTTTTAACTTGGATCACAAATAGTTGAATAGTATGATGTTCTTCTGTGTTCGTTCTCAAACTCCTGTAGATTAGTAGAATGTAGTCTAGAGAGTGGAATACATTGTGTCATGCTTTCAGCTTGGCTGCAATATCTTTTTCTGGCCTGACACATCTAATTTCAGCATTGATGTGTTCAACTTTGTGCTTTTAATTAATAAAAGATTGCAATAGTAAAATATTGTTATGTCTCTCTCTCATATGAGATATATACATGAAGAATCACAGTCTTCTCATTCCAAAACATGGAGCCATAAAGATGGTGATATTTTTTTTGTGGCGGTGTGGTGTGATGCCATTCCATTGACTGCTTCTTGAATTCTGGTTTAAAAAAATGAACCCAAGTCTCATTGCCTGTTACAACATTCGATAAAAACCCATCTTCTTCAGTTTCATAACGGTGCAGAAGGTTAATAGCTATGGTTTTCCTTGTTTCTTTATTTTTGTCTGTCAACATTCTGGGCTCCCAATGTGCACAAACCTTTGAAGAACTCAGATCTTTAACGATGTTCTGTTCACTATCTTTACTAATGGAAAGCATGGCATGCAGCTCATCCAGTGTTAGATGATGATCACCACGAATGATATCATAAACTTGGCGAATGTTGTTTGGTGTCACTGCGGTAGAAGGATGACCAGTCCACTCCGCATTATCAATTGATGATTGACCTTCTTCAGGTTCATCACAACGATGTCAGACATGCACTGTTGAGTTTCCATAAACATTCTTAAACGTTCGTGGATGCAAATTTGGGTCTTGCCTTCAGCATTGAGAAATTCAATGACATATCGTTGTTTTAACCGTACTTCTTTGGTAGCCATTTTTAAATGGTAACTGTGTTGCAATCTATCTGTTAATGAAACAGGTTGGTTATGCTATACAGTACATTAGAGTATTTGGGGATTCTGCAAAATTAACAAATTGCACACCGATATAGTATTTACTTAAGATAAAAATTAGGAGGCATTACTTTTTACCATTCCTCGTACTATATTCCCAATACAGCTTATTGGTGTGAAAGATTAATTTTCTTTAAATGCTTTAGCATAGTTTATTCATCAAGAACCACTTTATTTTCAGTGGACTGTTAATGGAAAAGGTGGAGTGAAGAAGAAGAAGAAGATCAAACCTCAGAAAAAGGCAACAGCTATAGCCTCTTCAGAAAGTGAAGGGGAAGATGATGATAAGAAGACAGCATCAGAACCAGAAGAAGGTATAATTACATGTAATTTATTATTTTTCTTTTGCGTTTAGATCTAATTGTATAAGATGTTTAGAAGTCACCAGGATGAAGTCTTTTGTCTTCTCCAAATTAGACTGACTTACTCATAGTTTGCAATACTATTTATTTTGAATGTGGTATGCGGTGGAAAGGGATTTAGTTAGTTAGTCGTCGGATCATCATCACTGCAAACTGGACACGTCCATAGTTGCTCCGATCTCTCCTTGAGTGTATCCGCCATTACACTTCTGCTGACAGTACCGGTTCTATGCTGGTTGACCATTCTTTTGCGCCCTCCAAAATGTTCACCTCTAGCAACACAGCATCTCAATCCCTGATCTTTAATTCTAGCCATTGAAAAAGAGTCATCATCCAGATTAGACTCACTCTCGCGTGTTATATCTCTTAAGGAGTTCAAAACATCAGCGTGATCCATTGCCCCATCGCTCAGTGCCACAATCGCGCACGATGCCAGTTGATCCGCTCTTTTATTGCCTTGAACACCCACATGTCCCGGCACGAAAATAAATGTAACCACTTTCAAGCTCGCCTTTCTTAAGGCCTCAATCCACTGTTCGCGAACGAGACCAACTTGTACCTTCTTAATCATACTCATAACTCATAGAGTCACTCAAAATGCAGACCTGTGTTACCTTCTGTGTGCGTAGCCACTCAAATGCCTTGGTTACCGCCATAGTCTTCATGGTCATTCTACTCGTAGTGACAGAAAAGGCACCACTTTCCTCCTTGATTGTTTTACCTGCGCACTGAGCTGTAAAGGCCCAAGCACTGCGAACGTGCCTAATTACAGATCCATCAGTGTATATAATCACATCCCCCTCTTTGGTATTCTCACTGATTAAAGCCTGCACTTCTTTCTCCACAGCTGTGGGACACCATTCTCTGCATTCCCTGCTAAGTGATATTACTACTCTCAAACACGTTTCGAAATCTGTGGGTAGACCTATCCTGCAATCTGCACACGCTTTGTATGACATCCTCAGCATGTCCCATCCACGACCTCCCTCTCTTGAGTTTGCTGCCTTTAACTTTCTGTATTTCAGAATGCAATGGGTGTTCCTTATCTGCATATATTTGAAGGTACGCCCATGCACGGCAATACTCTAATCTATGCTCAGCTGTTGGGCAGTCAAGTAGGTATCGCATAGCTCTTGTCGATGTGTCTCTTGTGCATCCCAGTATGATACGCATTTTTGCATTCTGGATTCTATCCAGTCTTTCTTTCTGAGTTTGGCTAAGAGTCAGAATTGCCAGTGCATATTCCACCACAAGTACAACCAAACCCTGGTACAAAAGAAATAACAATCTCTGCTCACACTGCGCAGCAGCCATAACCTTCATTGCTGCTAAGCCTTTGTCTGTCTTTATGATAACGTGGCCAACATGTTCCCTGAAACTCATGCTTCTGTCAAAAAACACACCCAGATATCTCATTGTGCTAGCTCTTTCTAAGCTTTTCCCGGACAACGAAACTTGTGGCATGGGTGTCTTTATCATGTGATTGTTCAAGGAAAACCATGTCACGAATGCCGTAGACGGATTAACCACTGCTCCCGTATCTCGACACCAATTTGTCAGTCTGTCCAGCTCCTTCTGTAGTTCCACGATGCACTCTTCTAGATTTCTGCCCTGTCTATACACCAGGATATCATCGGCATATGACATTGTTCTGCCAACACCTGTGATTTGATTGCCAGCGATATGTACCGTATATACATTGAAAAGTACAGGAGATAGAGACGATCCCTGTGGCAGACCAGGGCTAATAACCGTTGGTGCAGATATCCAGTTAACACACTTAAGAACTACTATCCTGTGAATCACGGCGGCACCAACCCACCGCACGACAAAAAGATTAACTGCAAGATTTAACAGCTGGTGCATCAAAATATCCAAGGACACCCTATTGTACTCATCCTCAAGGTCTATTGCGACCGTACATCTCCATGCGAGAATCTAACCCCTCAAAAACATCCTGCACAAATATGGCTGCATTCTGCCACGTCTTCTTTCCTGGGCGATATCCTCCTAACAATGTTGGTAAACACTTATTTCTTTCAAGATAACACGATACCTTCCAGGCCACAATTTTTTCCAAAAGCTTGCCAATCGTATTCTGCATAGTTATTATTCTGTAGCCTTGTATCCTGGTGTGGTCCTTCCCAGGTCTGGGTAGTGTAACTAAATAGCTGTGCAACCAGTCTTCTTTCACTGTGCCCTTTAGAAGGCTATTATTGAACATGTCCGCCAACTCTCCCAACTCCTCATCCGTTCTCCGACTAATGTCATCTATCTAATACCATCTGGCCCTGGTGCTGTGTTTTTTGTACTTTTCAGCGCCTTCCTAATTTCTTCAACTGTGATTAGCATATGGTTTTCCATGCTCAAGTTCCCACACGTATCTGTAATCTTTTTCCTGATTTCTTGATATGCCTCCACATTTCTCTGACCAATTGGTCGGTAAGGGATATGCATTGCTCTTGTGTAATCAAAGGGTCAGAAATATCCACGATCATAAAAGTACCTCGTGGTGCACCCTGGAAACAGATTATTTCGAAGTTTGTGCGAAGCAATTTGGTTAACGCTTTGTGTATCCTGTTACGCATGTGGTTGCATCTGTGGGTCTCACCAATGGCTCATTAGAGAAACCACCCATGCAACAGAAAACTGTAGTAGATGACATGTCATTATATTGAGGTTATCGTCTTATAGAAGCTTCATGGCACATCATCTATACAATCATGCTTTTATTTTGTTATTACAATGTGTTTTTATGTATGTATGCACCCTCTGTGGTTGAGAGAGAGCCAGAGATGTACTGCATAGCATTGGGGATGAGGAAACTGACAGCACCCTTTTTCCTATGGCTGAGGACCATCGTAGAGGAACTGTGACTCAGGACGAGACAATCCTTTTGACTTGAACATTTGGTTGCATGCCTGGAGCAATAGAGAAGTTCGGCATAACCAGTAGTCAATTGGTGGTGGGGAATGAGCACAGTGAACCCTATCTTGGTTGCAGTGGCTCGGAGCAGTGCATAGGTTGAAACCTACCTTCCTGGTGTTGTGATAGTTATTTTCTGGCTCTGGCCCAGGGTGGGCCGACAATCCACAGACTTGCCAGCAATATAATGCCAGTTTAATGGCATTGGGTCAAAGGGCATGAGCCCATGGACCGCTGGATCAGCAACCAACCAACCATGTATCCTGTTCGGGTTGTGCAAACTGAGGTGGAATGAGAATTGTTTGCACAAGACAAACATTATCTCTGAATAGAACCCTAGCAGCCAAAAGACTGTTGCAGCACAGTAAAGACAACGGCTGGCCTGGAGTGCCAGGTTGTCATCTTCGAACGCTCACTAAGACAAGAATACTGAGAAAGTCTCAGAAATATAATTTATCTGTTGAGTACATACGATGGCAGCACAATGTTAGAGGGCAACTTCATGTGCAAGAATTATTTGAGAATATCATAACCATATTGAAAGCAATATTCATGATCAAGAACAAGCTTTCTGCTGTCTTCAGGCAGCAGGTTGTGTTGAAAGGTAAAAGCAGAATACTAAACTGACCTGGAACAAAGAAAAATGTGGGTAGAAGCTCAAATTTAGATGATATATTCATAATGTTGGTGAACAAAACCTTGGATAAGAGGGTGAACCAAGCCTAGTTCAACTTACTATTTGAGCAATTGCCTATACCGGAAGAGGTTCCCAGTCAAGATAAGGGCCAGTAACTGAGGGGCTTTTGCCAAAATGACAGACAAGAATGGATGTGTTCTCTCTACGGTGCTTGATTAGTGGTTGTTTCCTTCTCTAATGACAATCTACAGGAATATTGTGCTTCGAAATTCTCAATGGATAAACAAATATAATTAGGAATGTGAGAGAAGATATAAACAACACTGACTACCATGCTTTAAACATGGATAGTTTTGAAATCCCTGAAATACGCTACGCAGATGACTGCTTTTTTCAAACAATATAAAGGGACTGAAAAAACTAATCAAGAAAACAAAGAAACACAGCGAATCGCAAAACTTATATTTAAACACGCAAAAAAATAATCATGTCAACAGATATAACAACAACAACAAAACATCATAATAGATAATACCGAGATAGTGCGTGGATAAATTCAGGATTGAAGGTGGCAGAATATTGGTTACTAAACACAATAGCAAAAAAAATCTACTCCTGTTTTGACATATAAAGAGATGACTGTTTAGAAATACGAATTATGGAGGGCAGAGCACCTGGGAGGAGGAGTGAGGACAGACCAAGATAAAGATGGACTGTCGACATTAAAGATAACATGAATACGTCATTGGAAAATGCAAACCACATGGTCCAAAACAAAGAAAGAGGTTCGGGTAGTTCATTGGGATGACAACTATCTGGAGAGAATACGTCACATGACACAACTGAGGACACTGGAGTTGGCTTCTAATTACACAAGACAAGTTCACTGACAGCAGAACACCTCATACAAGATTGACGTAATTGACCCAAGTCTAAATCCCTGCTCACCATTCCCTCAGAAACTGCCACACAGGGACATGTTTTGGCCTGAAAAGTCCAAAGGAACAGTGGGTTCCCATCACACTGCTGAGTAGATCCTTTTCTTTTACCTGACGACATAGGAAGACTATTACAGGCTAGAGAATCTCATCTTAATTAAAAGGATGGCAAAATCAGTTGTGCTGGGTTGGAAGACACAAAAATGCAGTTCCACTATGCAGCAGTACAGCATACTTCATTCTCCCCGAAGGAGATCACATGCACTTTTGTGTTGGTTATCA
The DNA here is from genome assembly GCA_034231615.1 of Meghimatium bilineatum. Taxonomy (NCBI): domain Eukaryota; kingdom Metazoa; phylum Mollusca; class Gastropoda; order Stylommatophora; family Philomycidae; genus Meghimatium; species Meghimatium bilineatum. The sequence continues at coordinate 61,772,871 of CM067322.1, read as the reverse complement.
GGGAACGAAAGCAGAAGTATGTGTGGATAAATGAATTATTCTCTATGCATTGAATAATGCAAATATAAGATATAACTCAGACTGAAAGCATAAGATAACTCTTCAAGTTAACCTTTACGACTGAATTAAAATTACGCAATACACCCCCTGGGGCCTGAATTCTTTTTTGGAAAATTTGCATTATTGATGGTGGGTGTTTTGAAAACGTGATAAATTTTTTGTTTTAAAAGATATCAATGTTTGCATATCTAAATAAAGGAGTGAATAGTGAATATAGTCATGTTTTTTTGTTGTTGTATGTGTAATTATTGTCCATGCACACACACACCTGATACATATTATTTTTGTGTTTTTGAACAAATAAACAAACATACTTATTAAATAACAACATATTAAACACAAAAACAACAATTAGAACATGTAGTCACGATCACTTACCCATGTCACGCGGTACTCAATTTGATAGTAAAATATGGCCCGAAAATGGCCAAAGTTGCTCTAGAAATGCGCTGACAAAATCTGCCGGCTTTCCCTACAATGCAAATGTGTAAAGGAATTTGACCTTTAAACTGTGACGTATTTCTAGCTTCGTGTGGCGGGAATTTCTACATCATATAAGCATTACTTTCATGAAGTTCCGTACTCTGGAATCGGGCGATGTCGTATGTAGCAGGATTGTGCCCACAGGCACAATGGAGCCTATACTCATAGGTGCAATATTGCAACTATAGTGTCGTAAAGGTTAATGTTAACCTATTTTGACCAATTGGAGGGTATATAATTTTAGGCACTAGATATATAATTTTAAAAAAAAACAACCAAGTACTATTTCAGGAGCAATATTCTTTTAATTTTGTCTCTGTACATTGGTACAGTCCGGTTCTGTGGTGGCGTAGTACTGAGCGTCTGTGATGGCCAAGGTGCCGGGTTCAAATCCTGCCATAGGCAATTGTGCATCTAGACCGTTTGGAAAGCAATGGCAAACTATGAAACATATTTATAGTACCTAGAACATCCATACAGTCAAAAAATGCTGGGTTGATTGCTACACCCTGGTAGGATATGCTACCAATTTTAAATATTTTTACAATAGACACACAGTTGCCATCTACTTTGACTTGCTGTAAACTTACATTAAAGGTGAAGTGCCTCTTAGTGTGGACATTGCAACATCTGAAGACCGATCTTGAAGTCTTTCCACTAAAAAATTATTAGAGGAAAGTATAGTAAATTATTTTTACTATACCCATTGTATGGTCCTTCAAACTCTAGAAGATGTACTCTTCTAGTAAGATCTTAATGTCGACTAGTGTTGACTAGCATATCACATATCATGACATCAAAACTATTATACAGTAAGTCCTTACAATTTTAGTATGCCTGGAAATACAAAGAAAACAAGTTAGCAAAGAAGGTATCAAAATAGTCAAACATAGTAGCTAACTTTTCATACTGCTAGACATACATCATCATTGAGTGCCGTTGGCTGCAACAGACATCCAACATCCTGTCTCTTGTCTTGGTGATACACACTTCTAGACTGTACCTGTCCATCTCGTGATGTTACTCTCCCACTTGTATCTCTGCCTACCTCTTGCTCCTCACTTTACCCTCAGGTAAGGTCTTCAACAAGGTGTCATGTCTTTTAAGGCCAAAATATTTTATTTGTTTGATCTTTATTTCCTTTAATAATTCTTTTATCATAAGTATTGTTAGAACCTCTGTGTTCATTTTCTCTTTCCATGAAGTTCTTCCTATTCTTATATATATATCCACATCTCAAAGGTATCAATTCTGTCTTCTATTGTTTTTTGTTTATTGTCTATGCATTAATATAGAATAGATGTTCTATTCCTCCAGAGGGAATACAATTTTCCCTCTCCGGAAAGATCAGAAGAACATGTAATCAGCAACTGAATGGGACACTGATTTTATACACTTTTAGATTACTGACACAACAGCAAGCAGGGAATATACGGGAATGCCCCAGTGCTGTGACGCTTGTTCCTAATCAAGAATCAAGATATAGCATTTTATAATTCTCATTTTTAGCTTGTTTGTAATTTGTTTGATGTAAATGTTTTTCTCATGTCATTGGAAGTACTTTTAGCCATTCCTATTCTCCTTTTAATTTGTGTTTCACATCTGCCATCATTTGTGATAATGTGTCTGAGATATTGATAATGTTTTACTTGTTGTAGTATTTTCTCATGTATTTTTATGTTTAGCACCTGTATTTCTGTAATTTTATTGATTATCATTGTTTTTTTGGATGTTTATATCTTGTCCATTTTTTCTTTACTTGATTAAACAAATCATAAAAACAGCAAAGAAAAAAATATTGCTGAACATTTGTAATTGGAAACTCTTGGAAATATTTAGACACACGATTATTCTTTACTGATCAAGAGCACCAACTTTGAGCTCATCACTTACCTCTTAATTGCATGAACAAAATTCAACTATATTCAGCTATGTAAACACCCTGATGAAACTTGACATCACCTCATTGGGTGCAAAACACTGATACTACCAGAAAAAATCTTCTTCAAGGAACACAATATATAGAACACAAAGGAACAATTTGCAAGCAGAACAGTTATCATCACAACTAATGAGATAGGGCTGAAAGAGTCAATACCAAATGGGGGTTATTTACCTAATATCTGAAAGAGGCAATTCTTATATTTTGGCCATGTTATGAGAATGGGGAGGTTTAAGAATTTCGTTTCAGCAGACAAAATTGAAGGTAAGAGAGGGGTGACAGCATGAGAAAACATTAGTTTAACAATGACTTTGCAAAGAGTCAACAATTACTCTGATACGAGATACTAGTGATAGAGAGTTGTGAAGATCATGATGAGCTATGCTAACTAGCACAGCACTTGTTGATGATAACCACCACATTGCATTGGGTTGAAGGAAAAGAGACCTAATTGTGCTAGATAATTGAGGAAGAAGTAAAACATACTTGATATGTCCTTAGCGCTCCTATTATTTTTGAGTCCATGAACCCTTAACGTGATTAGTTTTCTATCTAGCATATGTTACTTGTGAGTTTTGTCTTGAATCTGCCATGTAATTTATTTGTTTTTGGCACTTGACAGGTGAAGTATCTGATTCACATACTGAGGATTCAGATTCAGATGAAGACAAATTTCACGATGGTTACGATGAAAATCTTATTGGTGATGATGAAGATAAAAAGCGACTGGAGGCCATGACAGAGAAAGAAAGAGAGCAGGAACTCTTCAATCGTATGGAACGCCGTGCTGCTATGAGAAAAAGGTAAAGTTGTATGGTCATCACCCAGCACTCTTCAATCAGTACTATCCACTGGAATTCTCTAAAACAAACTCTAGCTTTTCTGATAAATATCACTTATTAGATTTAGTTGTAAGATTGTGTATTTTAATTTAACATTTAAAAAATAGTTTTTATATTTGCCAAAAATGTCTTTATCACATAATGGTGTAATTTATCTAGAAAGATGGGTTTTCTAAGAGTTTGACAAACTACTGCTGTCTTGCAGAAAATTTAAGTAAGAATTTGGACTAGAGTAGCAGCCTCAAACAATGCCTGCATCAGATAGATGTCTTAATAGAGTGACTGAAGCAAATCATATTGCAATATAATCTGTTTTGCCAGAGATATGCAGAAGATGATTTTGTCGTATACTACTTTACAAGAGTTTACAAAACAGTTTGTTGCAACATGAGTGGCTGCTATAGTGACTTCAGACCTCCAGGGTTTCATGTGTCTTTCCTGGACATGCTGACTTTGAAAGCACCATTGTGTCAGAATTTGTGTGTTTTTGTTCTCAAACTTCCACTGGATCTCTCTTATAACAGGACTATGGTCCTCCTGATTTCTAGCTGTATGTAGTTCAGAGATTGGAAATGTGCTGTCTCTCCATTGTTTTTTGTGTAAATGGCAGACACATCTGACTTCAGCATTGATAACTAATACATTAAGATTTCATTGAACAGTGTACATCTGTAACCATATCACTAATATAATAGGCCAGTTGTATGAGAGAGAGAACTGATTATTGTACTTACATACTGGTCACAGCTAACCAGTCACTTATGCTTGACTTTCTTGCGTGGGTATTGACATAGTCAAAGACACCCACTGGAGACATTTTATTTGGATAGAGTGAGATATTATGTTTTTAAAATATATTTGACATATAGCATGACTCACGTTGTGCATGCAAAAAATACAATTTGTGTGTAGCCAGCAATTTACAAAGATTATTAATATAGATAATCAGGGACATCCTGACAAACACTGTCATAGCACAGCCAAGGCCACACATCTGGCTTTAGAATGCAGGCAATAGTGGATAACAAACCACCTGGGGAAAGACAATAGACAATTAATATAGATACTCTTGGTCATATGCTGTAAGAGAGTGAGAACTTATGTGTATCCCACTAACATTTTAACTAATGGACTAATTCTACAATGTGTGAAATGTTTATTATGACCCACATGTATTGATTTTCTCATTATTTCATTTTACAGATATGAAATCCAAAAGAAATTAAAAAAGGCCAAGAAAGAACAGAAAAAAAACAAATCTTTAAGTGAGCAGATGTTGCCAACAGTGAGTGAAAGAAGCAAAGAACGACGCAAACATATTGAGCAACGAAAAGATAACAAAAAAACATCAGCATTTCAAGACTTGAAGGCAAAAAGAGAGGAACAGAAAAAGAAAGGTACTAAATGTTGACTACATGCATATAAACTGAATGTTTATGAATTTGAAATTATGAATGGTGAAATCGTACACGTTACGAATTCATGTTATGAAATCGTAAAAAAGATTTCGGGGACATTAAGGTTTTTATTACCACATTATCTTTCTTTTTTTCCCCAATTTTATACCCCTTTATGCTTTGCACCGTCAGAGGTAGAAGAGTTCTCTGGAGATGGTTTGTTTGTGTGCTTCATATATGTTTGTTTTCATTGACTCTTTTTATTTCTGTAATCTATCGTGAGCAAAGCCTGCCCCTGGCTTTGTATCCATCGTATCTGTATAGCAATGGTTTTGAGAGGCACTACCTGATGATAGTCTGAAAACATGTGAAAACCACTTGATCTGTTGTTTTCTGATGTAATCCAGAATTTGCACTGTGGTTGTTAGTCTTCTGATTCTGTCTCTTATTGTTACTCCGGGGATTCTACGTAGACATGTCATTTCTGTTGTAATAAGTTTTATTTGGGATTATGTTGTTAGTATCCATGTTTGACATTGGTAGCATATTGATAGTATGATGATCATTTTATATAGTGCAGTTTTATATAGACCACGTTTTGTGCTTTTAAAATAAAATTAAACAGAATCCATATTACTGACATTTTTTATGCTAATAATATCTTATAGCTGATCAAGAACTAAGAAATAAAGGAAAAGTGCTGGAGATGGATAGGACATAATTAAGATTTGAAAAAATTGTACATTAAGAACAAATTGTAAGACAGGCATTGTTCTGGAACCCACAAGGACAGAAGAAGACCATGAAATATCTAGAGGAAAGAATTAGTTGCAGAAACACAAAGGCTTGGTAGAACATAAAGAGAGCTGAAAACCAATGTTCAAAGATAGGACAAGATGGAGGAGGTTTGTTGAGGACCTATGCTCCACAGGAAGCTAAATGTGTATGGGTAGATTACAGTAGTTATCAATTACAGTAGTTATCAGTGACCTATCATGCATGTCCCATGAGGCAACTGAGAAAATTTATGGGAGGGGATGGAGTTGACTGCTCAACTACATAGGTCAGAGTGACCCAAAAGCTTTAATGAAGTCAGATGTGCCAGGCTGAAATCTGCAAATATTTGTGCCAAATTGTAACCATGACACAGATACAACATATTCTGTCCTATGGTCTGCACCCGTCTAACCAGCAGGATTGTGAGAATGACTACAGAAAGCGAAGATTGCCCTTCTATTCATTTACATTCTTTATTTAGATATGTATGGTGAGAAGTGAAAACTTGGGGTGATGAATGTTTGCAAATCATAAGAAAACAAATTGATTGTTTGACCATATAGCCTTATCAAGAACAATGCATAATTAGTGGCAGGTAAAAGATGGTACTGCTAGTTAGCAGAATGTAGCATAGAGAAGGGAAGATGATGTATGTTATAGTTTGCTAAGACGTTGCTGTAATTCTACACGGAAGGGCAAATTGAAAATAAAAATGTTATGCTTTTGTTGATATTGTTCTTCTTCTGCATTCATTCTCAAACTCCTGCAAATTAGCAGGATTTAGTCCGGAGAACGGAATGCATTGTGTCATGGTTTACAGCATTGCTACGATATCTGCGCCTTTCGGCCTGACACACCCGGCGTCAGCATGGTTTTGGGTCACTGACCCTATATGGGATGGGACAGCCAACTCCATCCCATAACCTCCTTAGTCGCCTTTTACGACATGCGTGGAATGTAAACAGTGTTGCTATTCTTTGCTCTCCTTTCAGGCCCCGGCAACACATGGGCGGTTATTATTTGTTTTATTGTATCTAGAACAATTTTGTTTTTGACTTTTGATATAAACACTGAAGTATAATTAAATCACACTCCTGGCCCTCATAAGGGCATAGGTCATGGCTGAATTTTCCAAGCCTAGCCTGCTCTGGGATTTCTCTCCAGGTAATTTCCCTGTTGTGCAAATGGTTCAATACTGTGAGATATGATGACTTCTTCTTCATTCATTTTCAAACTCCTGCAGATTAACAGGATGTAGTCCAGAGAACGGAATGCATTGTGTCATGGTTTGCAGTATTGTTGCGATTTTCAGCCTGACGCATCCAACTTCAGCATGGCTTTAGGTCACTTTGACCATATATGGAATGGGACAGCCAACGCCACCCCATAACCTCCTTATTCACTTCTTACGACATGTATGGAAGGTAAACAGCGTTGCTATTCTTTGCTCTGCTCTCAGGCTCTGCAACACACGGGTGGAGATATTATGACCTTTTTTGCGAAAAAATAAATAAATGACAAGGGATAGATAAACTTTGTTTTTTTATCCATTATTTCCCTTGGCTATAAATACCGAAGATTGGGAAAGGGGCTAGGGTTAGGGTTAATTACTCATCAGTGAATGGAGGGGGAAATATGTATTTAGGAGGGTTGTATGTGTAAGTGTTTTGTCCTCTTCTTTGATGCAGCATTGTGGCAGTTGAGTTATGCTGTAAAAGCACATCTAAGACATTCCAGTCCACTACTGCATTCTTGCCCATATGCAGTTCTCGTGTTCACCACTTAGAAGAAGTCACCTGAAAAGTCCGGCCATATCAGAATATGCATATCGTCATAACTGGATTGTGGTGAAATGTAGGCATGTATCGACCTTCAACGCTATCCGCTGTTGATGTCGCCTAACATTGCACTCCCAGCTAATCCTTCCTTCATTACAGTAATATAAGGTCATAGGATGACCCTTCGCGCACATATTTGCATCAGGCAGCAAACCTCGCAGCAGTAACAGATTTACTACATCTTTATCTGTTGCAGGTAAGCTCAGCAAACTTATGATTACATTAGCCATTTTGTATCTAGAACTCAGCAGTCAGTGATGTCACAAAATTACACCAAATTTCAGATCAGCACAAAATTTTTAAAAAGTTAGATTTTGGTTCTGTTTACTGGTACAGTATTGTGCAAATATCACAAAGAACTCCATCTCCCTTCTCCAAGTTGTTATGTGCCTTCCCAGTCTTTCCTTGTGAATTCTATGCTAATGTCTGTTCAGTGATACAATTTACTGACTTCTCCAAAGTATTCCAAATCTATCTTAATTTTCTAAATATGACTTTATAGAGAAACAAGATTCTGCCCTTTTCTCATCCAAACCTCTTCAGTTCTTAACTCATCCAAACCTCTTCAGTTCTTAACTCATCCAAACCTCTTTAGTTCTTAACTCATCTAAACCTCTTCAGTTCTTAACTCATCCAAACCTCTTAAGTTTTTAACTCATCCAAACCTCTTCAATTCTTAACTCGTCCAAACCTCATCATTCTTGATCTTGTCTGACCAAAGTACAAAGCAAGGGTTTTATTATGCAGTCATTTTTATAGTATTATAGAAGTCAGACAAATTGGAAATTTATACTAGTGCCAGATTAGATATTTTATACTGTATATTTTTTAGGTAACACTTTTTTGTCTTTGTTTATATCTTCAGCGGAACAGATCCAGGCACAGAAGAAGATCAAAGCTAGTGATATATATAGTGATGATGATGATGACGACGATGACGATAACAGTAGTGTTGAAGAGAAGAGTGACAAAGAAGAGAAGAAAAAAGAGACAAAGGAGAGGGAAAAAGAACGAGAAAAAGAACGAGTTGAAGTTCGTGCAGACTCAGACTCTGAAGCGAGTGAAAAATATTCTTCTCAGTCAGAATCAGAAGAAGAGTGAGATTTTTTCTTCTTTGAATTTTCTTTGCATGTCAATTTCTTAATTTTAACTTAAAGAATATTGCATGAGTGGGAACTGATGAAATTGTGTCGAGAGACACTTTGCGTTCAAATGCGATTATGGAAATATAGAAATAGGGGAAAACAAGTGATCTATCAATTGTCATTTCCACTTGCGCTGTTAAGCATTATGGGAGGAATTCTAAGTTTTTTGTCTTTGACTATTTGAGTTGCATTGGCCATGGTAAACATGTATCTATTAATGTTTCTTTGATTGTCTCTGCCCATCTAGTTCTTAGTCTTCCTCGTACCTTGTAGCCCAGTCTTCTGCTGATGTATGCATGAAGGGCTGGTTGTGCAAGTTCCATTCTCATGATGTGACCCAAACCATCTGGTTTGCTGCCTCTCTATGTAGTCTTTACTTGAGATAGTCTTTACTTATTTCCTGATTATATTATATAAATGATTACAACGTGGAAGGATATTATCAGCTATGTAGTTTAGTACACTCAAGGACAGTGATGGATAAGAACTAGAAGTGAAAAATTTAATTTGTTCCTGATGTTAAGACCCAGTCAGTGAAATCTATTGCCGCTGCGACTGGATTGGAAATCCAGCAGTGTGTATGTGTGCTAAAAATAGAAATGGAGTTAAGAATACAGCGAGTCAACACTGCTACTTTAAATGTGTGCTGTCTTGGTGACAAGGTGGTAGAACTAATTAGCTTTATCAAAAGAAGTAAACAAGTGATATGAACTACAAATTCTATATAGGTAACAGCACATTCTTCTGCATTCATTCTGAAACTTCTGCAGATTAGCTTGATGTAGTCCAGAGAGTGGAATGTGCTGCCATAATTTACAGCTTAGCTGTGATATGCTTTCAGAATGGCTTCTGGGTCACTTTGATCCTCCATGGGATGGGACAGCCAACTCCATTCTTAATCACTTCTTACAACATGCATGGCAGTTAACAGTGTTGTTTTTCTTTGATCCCCTTCTGGACCTGGCAACACACTGAAATACCACAGCATGAGTGGGAACAAAAAGAGGTAAATGAAAATGTTACATATAGTAAACACAAGTTAGCAATGGAACATACCAGCAGCAAACTGACTGTCCTTGTTTTCCGTTGCTGTATGTCATGTTTACTATTGGTAACACTTTCATTTACTAATTTCCTTTCATATTCAAATTTACTTAGCCCAGCCTCTATATTTCCACTTTGTTGGCTATGACTTTATTCTGATTTTTAATTCATATTCTGTGTTTTTAGTTTTCTCATTTGTTTTCTTTTGTAGAGTTTCAAGAAATGTTCCTCTTATCTCAGAAATGTATCATATTTGTCTGCAGAATCAGTCGGCCAAGGCATAGAAAGCTCAAGTACATATCAACCAAAGAAGAGTTAAGTCGAATAAGATTATCAAGACATAAGATTGAAAGGTAAATAACATGTTCTATAACATAACAGTATTTTGAGATTATTAATTTTGTGCTAAAAAAAATTACGCCCATGTGGCAACTGGGTCCTGGACTTCTAGTCCAGAGTGCAAATAATAGGACCACTGTCTTCTTTCCAGCATGTTATGTGAGGTGACTATAAGGAAAATTTGAAGATAGGCTGATAACTTATCACTGAACAAATTATCTTGTCTTGTCTCAATATCTTACTTTTGTTCTCTGTCTTACTTATTTAGCTGCTCTATAACAGGTTAACATGGGAGTGCCTTAGGCTAAGAGAGTAAAACCCTATAGAAACTGGAGGGGAGACCCTAAGGTAATCAATGATGCATCAACCACCATCTTCTGCACCCCTAGTATCTGGTGGTCAAATTTTATGATTTAGGGAATAATTCAGTTTATTTACATAAAAAAATATGTATATGTTACATAGGGGGACATCAGAATTTTAGAAAAACTTAGGTGGGGCATGATAAAAAAGTTGGGAAACACTGGTCTAGATAATAATTAAACATAAATCTTTAAAGTGGTTATGAAATAATACACTCATGCAAAATGTGAAGCCAGTCATTACAGAGATAATATACAATATTGGTGTTCAACCATTGATGAATTGGTGTTCAACCAATGCACTATAACTTGACTAATCAAAGCGATAGTTAGGGCATAATTGTAGGTTGCCATTATTTGGTAAAGGGATATAAACTGATCTTTTCTAGAAAGGGCTAATGGAGTACATATATCAATACATAAATTAAATTGTCATAAATTATAAGGTTCTAAAAGTGTCTGAGAACATTTTAAAAAAACACCAGACAACAGGTGTTGACATTTATTTTGGGAAAAATACAAAAAATCAGGATTTACCCATTAGGTAGCATATATAATGCAAAAAATATTTAAAAAAGGATTAAGTAACAATTTTACATAAAGCTGATACATGATGGAACAAATTGACATTTTTACCAAAAGGTCTTTATCAAGAGAAACAAACAAACATGGAACAGATTAATGATATAGCAAGAGACTACATGGAATTATGTATGTTCATGGGTTCACTCTGTTCAATTTTCTTCATGTTAAAGGTTCCACTACAATATTTTTCTTGTTTTTATTTATATTTTACGATGTAATAAATTGTGGCATCATTTTGTTTAGGTGGTGTCACATGCCATTTTTCAAGAAAGTTGTCACTGGTTGTTTCGTGAGGATCGGTATTGGTAACCACGAGGGTCGGCCAGTCTATAGGGTGAGTTTATATTTCATTATGTCTGAGAGTATATGAATGTATGTGTGTTTGTTTGTTTAATACACAGAGAGAGATAATTTAGAGATGTATGTATGTATTTGTGTAAGAAAGAGCGAGGGGGATGTTAAGTATATGTATTTCTTTCTTTCTGTGTTCTTTGATCATATGTGAAATTCAACATGACTGAGATAGTGTGGGCAACCGATTCTGTCATACCACTGGGGCTGTTACTGATCTGAATATGGTGGACATAGACGACTTAGACTTCTTTCTGTCTTGGCATCCTACCTATAAGAGTGCCTTACTGGACTAGAGTGTTAATTTGTGCATCTTAACGCAAGAACCATTAGACAGTGCCTAATTTGCAGGATCTTGTAACACAATGGTAAGTAGTCTCAACCAATCGCTGAATAGATGTGGATGACGTATGTGACAACTGTTGAGTGCATTCTATTGTCTTCTAGTGTCTGTGGAATAGCAAGAGGTAGACGGATATGCAAGTGGGAGAGTAACATCACAAGATGGACAGGCTACAGTCTAGCAGAGTGCACCACCAAAACAAATGACAGAGGATGTTGGAGATCTGTTACAACCAACCTTCATTGCAGAGATGGCACTTGAGGATGATGTCTGTGGAATTATTACAATGCAAACTTGTGTTTCCACAGTGCTAGACAGAGTGGTTGGTCTACCAACTAGGCTTGAAACAAGACTGGCCCAAATGATAATATTCACAGACCTGCTTGTGTCTAAAAAAGCTAATCTTTGACGTAGACAGTTTGCATTATAATTTTATACTCTTGTTTTCACAATTAGGTAGCAGAGATTGTAGATGTGGTTGAGACAGCCAAGATTTACCAGCTTGGTAACACCAAAACAAATAAGGGCTTGAAATTAAGGTCAGTATGCACTGTCTAAAAAATTGAGTTGTTAAATCTACACATTGCAACTTCATACAGTATATATATTTATACTAATTTTATGTTCTCAAAATTAAACAGTATTATTGTGTAGTAAAAATTGAAAGTTGCAATAACAACAATAGCAAGAAAACTTTGACCCAATAAGGGGACAGAACAGCATGGAAAAATGAATAATGCAGGGCATGGTTACTGGTTTGTTTTCTGGGTATAAAAGAAAGATCTGTAGAAATACCTAATTGCATATAGGAAATAAGAGATTTTCACTTGTAATTCTTGTGGATTGAATTAAACAAACGTGTATCAAGAATGTCACATCCTATCTGCAGGTTTTTGTCAACCATTATCTTTGCTCATGCTCCATATAAGATGGTCAGAAATTATAGCAAATATAGAGCTGTGAGTCTCGTTGATGTGACTTTAATCTTCTCAATTCATTGAGTTGATGACCTTTAATTGTTTTCTTGAGTTGACGAAACAAGATAAGTCACATGGAGAAAGATTGGTTTAGTTTGGGGGTTGTGAGAGCAATGGAATGTTGTGTTTCATCAAAAATGCATTTGTGGTGACAGACCTGTGTGAATGGGCATTGTCATGATGCACAGTCAAAAGTTCAATTGCCTTTATGCTGCTGATCAGGACAATGTCTGTGTATATTATCTTTTTTCTGTGCATATTATTTTTGTGAGATGTTGCAAGAGTTTTGTGGAATTCTGTATGACACTGTCATCTAGGGACATCGAGGATAAACCATCCCATCAAGAGCATGCAGTTTTGTCAATGTAGGAGGTGGATGGTCTGTCAGACAGGGGACTATCTTCAAAGGATCTACATCAACTTTTGAACTGGAAATACCATTCAAATGTTTAGGACAGACCTATCAGAAAGCTAATTGCAGAAATCAATGCACATACATTGTTGAATATTAACATCGATTTTTGAAATGCGGATGCAGTACTATATCACCTTCACTTATAGGATATCACACAACATATGCACAGAGTTACAGTCTTTGGATTCGGTAGATACATTGGCACATGATTCTTATGTGCACTAGGTTAATACAACTGCTCTATGTATTCAGGTGTTTCGGAAAAAAAAATTATATCCCGGAACTTGGTGACCAGTCCTTATACTAGAATGAACTTAGATGAAGATGGCAAACATTTGGTCATGGATTATCTGTTATGTCATTGTTTAAAGGCTGGCTAAGTGCTAGTACACAGAGTTCAGATACTTGATAATATAATTACAAATTACTGCAGATTATAGCAAATATGGTAATTTAATCCTTCCACAAATTTCATATAGACATGGAGGTGCTGAGCGAGTTTACCGTCTGGAGTTTGTCTCAAATCAAGACTTCACAGATTCAGAATTCAACAAATGGAAGGAGGCAATGGAACAGGGCAATCATCAACTCACAACACTTGATGATGTTCAGAGAAAGGAAGATGACATTAAGCAAGGTCATGATTACAAGATCAAAGATAAAGATATAGAAGAGGTAGGTGACACGATCATCTGGAAAAGAATTTTTGTTTTATCTATCTATTTATTCGCTAAACCTTTTGTTGCCTTTCATCATTAGGGGTAGAAGAATTTTTGTTTTATGATATTAACATTAATTTTTATTACATATCTTATTTTGAACCTCTATGATATGTTTGAGGGATAGGATAACACTGTTAGTATTTTTTCAGTTTAGAATCGGGTTGTCATTTCTGTAGCAGTCTATTTTTAATACAAATCCTTTTGTGTTTTTTCTACTGTCCTGGTATGGATAACATATACTATATACTACTCGTCCTGATGCAATTTTATCAGACAACTAAATCCTTTTAGATGGATAAGTAAAACTTTCTATGAATACCAGATATTTCCGAATATAAGCCCATCTGTTAATAAGCAGAAGAGGTGATTTTGATGTCCGGAAAATGACTACCGTTAAATTCCGTGTATAACCCGAGAATTTTTGGACATTAAACAGAGATGGCTTCATACTCCTAGGCTTATTTTCGAGAGTAAGATCAAATTAAAAAAAAATTACGTCCAAATCACAGTAAAAATGGAGAAAAACACTTTAAAAAAAATTACAGTCACATGTCCCGATATATTAAGCCAGGATAAAATGACTAGGGCTCACCAGCAATCTAGAGCGTACTTACCATAATGCTAGGCCTCTAATTACATTAATTTCTATATATCATACAATATTTCCTTCGAAATCTCCGATATTTCTTGATAAAAACTCACTTACTAGGTCTATATCGTTATTTCCAACACGCCGCCATTTTTTTAGCAAAATTTCCCGGAAATGCTATTTTTAGCAATGGGTATTACCGTTTTTTTTTACCGTTTATAGTACATATATTTATATCATAAAGGTTTCAATTGATCATCGAAATTGGTCAGAAAAGTATACCAGTATCTGATGTTATTTATTAACTACAGTAAAGTGTAGGTACCGGTAGTTACCGGGTGCATATAATGTCTGTGATAACAAATGACATCTATATAACGGTAACTGGCGTTTATAGTCTAGCCTTACTGGGTAGTGTTTGATAGTAACAGACTAAATTATAGGAGGTTTGGCTTGCGTACAGCAAAATGTTTAAACACAATTATCTGTAGTGTAGACACAAAAACAGAACACAGAATAACATCAAATATCGATAAAATTTAGGAAAAACTTACCGGTGCCAGTCGAAACAGTCATTGAAATCCTTCGAAGTCCGAATCACTGTCTGAAGTCTGAAATAACTCATGAATGTCATCATCTGTCATGGAAACATCAGGGTGGATATCGTCAGTCTCTGGTACATTGTCGTCGTCGGCATCGTCTTCAAAGATAGCGTCGTCCTCACTTCCATCCATTGCGTTACTTATTGAACACTTTTTGAAAGATCTGATGATCATTTCGGATGAAATATCAGACCACGATTCTTTGACCCACGTAACGATTGTGGTGATGTCAACTTTTTTAATGTTACCACCCTTCGTCACTGCTAAATCAGATGATGCCATCCAGTCATTCCATTTTGCTCGGAGTCTGTCCTTGAATGGTTTGTTCAGGCAGACATCTAGTGGCTGTAAGAGGGATGTAAGTCCCCCAGGAATGACGGAAACAGACAACCCCATCTCACGGCATCGTTGTACCACTTTCTCTGTGAGATGCGCCCTAAATGAATCCCAGACTAGCATGGATGGTTTTTTTAAAGCGGCCCCCTTCCTCTGCCCCCACACTTTATCCAGCCATTCCAGAGTACCACTTTCGTCCATCCAACCTTTCGTGTGAGCACGCACAAATACGCCACTTGGGAATTTAATACCCTTAGGCAGAGTCTTGCGTTTAAATATAATCACGGGGGGCAAACGTGACCCATCTGCCATGCAAGCTAACACAACAGTGAATCGAGTTTTTTCATGCCCAGTTGTCTTTACAAAAACTGTCTTCGCACCTTTGCATTCAACGGTGCGATTAGAAGGCATATCAAAGCAGACAGGTGTCTCGTCCATGTTTCCTATTTGAGATAGATCGTAGTTAAATCTCTTCCTCAGGTTGATAGTGAAACGTTGAAACAAATCAATTTTTGTTTCTAGCTCCTTCGGCAACTTTTGCGCCAGCTTAGTGCGTGTTCGTAGACACAAGTGATGTCTGTTCATAAAGCGATTGCACCATCCCATTGACGCAACGAAGTCCTCAGATTTGTTATTCTGGAATGCAGGATCTTTCAATATCGAGAGCGCCCTGATTCGAATATTGGTGCGGGTTATAATTAATCCGTTCTGTCTAGACTCCATTATCCATTCTGATAATTTCTTCTCCAGCGCAGGGAATGAAGCTGTACGGCCACGTGATGCTCTCTTTGATCTTGGCATCAAAGACAATTAATCCTTTTTTTTCCTCCATTCTCGCACTTGCTTTTCATTCACAATGAAGTGGCGGGAAGCCATGGAATTGTTGGACTTCTCCGCAAAAGCGATAACATCCAACTTAAAACCAGCAGTATACGATGTTCGTTTCTGTCCAGGCATCCTTCTTATAAAACACGAATAAAATCAATGACAATAAAAATGTATGAACTGGAAGCTAAACTACTTGTGCAGTATTCTTGGCTAGCTAAGTCAGCCTTATATTCTATTAATTAGTCCAGCCCACTGAGGCCGCAGATGGCCTACTGGCCCTACCCATTTCAATCGGCTCAACCAATCCAAGTTTCCCTCACATTATGTGATGCCATTCAGATAAGTGACTAAATGCAATCTTTCTTTATAGAAGATTTGAAACGAGGTTCCAAATCACAACACATCATAGGCATTTTGTAGTAAAATTGCGCCGTAATTGATTCCCTCCCCCAACCACTGTACATTTAGTGGAAGACGAGATCAATTTCACAATCCTCTGTTATGTTTATTTTATTACCGTATTCTCCCCACACGGTAAACATAACCAGGAACAAAGTTCAAACTCTTCTGTATCTTATAAAAACAAACATGATCTCGCTGTCTTGCCTTTCATCATTTCCCACTTAAACGTCACTGTCAGAAGCCGGTGACATAATAGTTACGTAGTAATTACTATTCACTAGGGCTGTTCCGCGTCATAACGCCCAGACACCCAACACAGACAATTCATTCAGGAAAAACTTTGTTCCCCAAAGTCTCGCCACCTCATAAACCATCTATAGTCATGGATAGGGAAGTCAGCCTACCGGGTATTCATTATTTTCGGATATATTGATCCAGAATACAGTAGCCACCGGGGTTTCATTCCTTGATTCATTCAAGTTACGTGAGTGAAGCAAATGAAAGGAATGCTATTTTCTTAGAGTTGCAAAAGTTTGTGTTAATTTCCATTTAGCATGTCGGTTCTTTCTTATGATGATGAAGTTCAATATTGCCGGCTTTGTTAAGTTGGGGATGTCGGTCTATAGTCGGACTTTCGACTTTCTCCACTTTTGGGAAGGGATAGTTAGGTTATCGGCCTACAATCGGATGGGTTTATATTCAGAATTTAACGGTAAATGTCTAAAATCCAATTATATGCAGAGAAGATTAAAAAAACACAATACGGCTGGCAATAATACTGTGAAATCCTGTTATTATAAGAATTAAGGGAGAAGTGAAATAGTGATAAATGAAAATTCACACAAACTTTAGCAACTGTAAGACACAAGGTCATGTCTTTCATTTGCCCCACTCACATTACCTGAATGAATAGCTGAGAACAATACATCAAAGATGATACAGCTCATTCTTCCTAGCGGTCATTATACCCTAACCACCAGGTGCCAGCATTGTTACTACCCAGTAGCTATTCTATTCATTCATTCAGTCAGAATGGTTGGCCAGTACAGTGTAAAACCGGATGTATTAACTCTGTTATTATCTTTACACTCATGAACGACGTCTAGGTACTTTCCTGGACGAATTGTTTGTGTTCAATATCCAGGCATTCTAATGTGTCAATGTGCAATTCCCATACTATCTAGTGAATAATAATTACTAATTATCTTGCCGCAGGGTTCAGATGAAATAATCCAGCTGAAGACGGATGTGTCGGGCCATTGGCGCAAATAAAATGACGACACGCATTTCCGTTCTCTGGACTACATCCTGCTGGAAATCTAGTAGGACCATGGTCCTGCAAAGGAGATCCAGTGGGAGTTTGAGAATGAATGCTGAAGAAGAAGAAGATGAAATAATAGCAGACCGTAAAGTCTAAGCGGAAATGACACGATGAAAGAACAATAAGACAAACTGCTTTGAATGTTATTTGTTTTTATGGGATACAGAAGAATGTGAGCTTCGTTACAGTACTGGGTATATTTTCATTTTAGGGAGTCGACAGTACTGGGTCTATAGTACAGTAGATGGTCACGGTTTGTGCATGACTGGGCATTATGTCGAAGGTCAGGGTTTGTGCAGATCTACATCTAATTCTTGGGAGCATTATCTCCTTTGTGCAGCCACTAGAACCATTTAAAGACAGATTTTGAGCAAAATGAAATGAATACCAGTACTGTCATCCGATGTAGCTGTGACGAAGGATGCCAACGTACAAAAAACAACTGACATTACAATTGTCAAAGTGGTCAAAAATTTGTAGTTGGATAATCAGTTCAAAAGGATCGTACAATCATTCAAAAAGTGCCCAATCAGTAATACAATAGTTTTAAGTAAGGGGACAACACTATCTTTGAGGCGATGTTGATAATGTATAAGTAGATAGTGAGGTGGCGACTGATGATATGCGTGATGGGATAAATTTGTGAACCTTTTCAGAATTCAGTGTTTCTGACTTCAGAGGATTTGAACTTTTTGTGCTGGTCTTTTTCCTGCTACTGGTAAGCCTATTTCTGTAAGGCTGTATTCTGCTGTACCGTTTTTGTGATTCTACTGGTAATAATTTTTAAAAATATTGTACGTGTATATAAAGTCTACTCAGTTTTTAATGTAAAACTGTGACCTTTGTTAAACATCACGCTTCCTATTTATATTTATTGGTACATCGCGAAGTAGAAAGTAACATTGAAGTTCCTTTGTTCAGCCTAGGTAGTGTTTTGGATAATGAGGAAGAAATTTGTGGTAGGCTTACTGTGACATCACGGATTTTGCCTAACTGATGTTTTTTCAATCGAATTCTGACTTGGAGGGATTTGAATGACTGTATGCCTACTGGTTCTGGTAATTGTTTTCCTTGTTACTGGTAATTGACGTTCTTTGTTGTTTTTTTATGTTTCTACAGCTAATGTTAACGGTTATCATTTTATAGTACATAAGCCTCTTTAATTTTGTCTTCTACTATCAATGTTTCTAAACACTACCCGGTAGACCTAGATGATAATATTTATAATATGAGTTACTGTTAGATCAGCGTATTTCATTTGTTTTCACAATATTATATGTACCTAAATGTTACTGTAGTTTGGTTAATAAATAACATCAGATACTGGTATATTATAGCCCTAGGAATTTTATCCCGGCTTGAAAATATCGAACAAGAACATGAGAGTAGCTGGTTTTTTGTGGTGTTTTTTTACGGGTAAGCTTTTTTCCTCTGTTACTTCTATGAGACATTAATTTTAAAAAAAATGTTTTACTTGTTTATAAGCCAAGACCTCTAGATCAATTTGGGATAAATGTACAATAGTTCTCTGCTTATATTCAGAAATATACTGTATATGTTGAATTGTTCTATATCCCAAAAATAGATCAGATAATTCTATTTTCATGTGTTGCCAGAGCTAAAATAAAAAGAGAACAAAGAATAGTAATGCTGTGCTCCACCATGCACATCATAAGAGATAGGCTAAAGAGTGTTGAGTATGGGTTAGCTACCTTATTTTATAGAATATCAGTGACTCCAAAAAGTCATTGTGAAATGGGATAAGTCTGGCTGAAAGGCAAATGCACACACACACACAAACACACTGAAGCCAAGCTTTAAATAACTAAGCAATAAATGTAATTCTGTAGACTACATCTTGCTACTAGGCAAGAGTTTGAGAATGATGAGAATGGACACAGAAGAAAATAAAATAATTGTTGGTGACAGAAGTATGGTCAAGTTGTTTTTAATGAGCAATTGTAGACAATAATGTAGAGATTGGAAAATTTGAGGAAACAAATGTGATTATATAGAAAAATGCTGAGACTCAAACTAAAGAGAAGGTTCTGAAGAGTCAAACATATTACTTAATAATATCAGAAAGAGACAATATTTATTATTTGGACATGTCTGACAAGGAAGTCTGGAGAACATAGTTACAACAGCGAAGTTATGAAGGCAAGAGAGATTTAGGATGACTGCGTGACAAATTATTAGATACAGTTTAAGATCATTTCATTGCAAAGAAAAAATAATAAACTTGATACAAAATATTGGAATATAGAGAGTTGTGGAGATTCATGATTTCCTACGGCAGTTGCCATGGCACCTGATGATGATGATAGTTGTAGATTAATTGTAGGTTCCAATATGCTACTAAAGTTCTTGTTTATTTTCAGATTGTTGCAGAAAAGCAAAAATTCAGGAAGAATCCACATAATTATGCTGTTAGAAAAGCCAATCTCATGAAAACTAAGGTATGTCTGGCATTAATGTCCCTTCTACAAAATTGCCTATGTTTTGGGGATGCTTAGAAGAGAAGAATAAAATAACAACACTGTGATCTGTCATGTATGTTGTAAGAGGCAACATAGAGTTAGGTGTGATGTTGGCTACCCCATTCAATAAAAAGTCAACGTGACACAAAAATGCCTTGCTAAAGTCAGATGTGTTAGCCAAAAAAGCACAGATGTAGCAGCCAAACTGTAAACCATGACACAATACATGCCATTCTTATGACTATATCCTATTAACCCATTGAATCTCATGCCCAAAACCGCCTGCTATTGATTCATTCCCACAACACCCGTTTATGCCTGATCTTCTACATGGTGATTTTTTATGTTTCTTTGTTGTGTACATGTGACCAGACATACTCAATTTAGCCCTCATGTGGCTACCTGTAATGGCAGTTTACCGATTGCTTCTGAGTTGCGAAAGGTTTATTATGACCTTCAATTTTCTTCAAAACTTCATCAGAATGGACCTACTTATGATTTAGTTGATATTGATAAGCATTTTTAAAAAGAAATTTTAGAGAACGAGAATGAATCAGACGTTGATGGGGAATTAGTTCAGTATTTAGGAGTTGAAAGTAGCGACGATCCAGTAGTGTAGCCTAATTGATGACATGAGACACCCCCTCCTTTTACATCTGCCAGATCCTAGACCTAGTAATGATTGAGAATAGTCAACACAGCTGATCTATGTCATTATTGATAAATTTCACTAGAAAGCAGGTCCTGTAAATGAAATGACATTGATCCAGATTACTCTGCTTTTGATTAGGTTTAGGCCTATCTTTCACTATTTCTACAAGTCGATCTTTGAGTTACACACAGAACAAACCAATGTGTATGCTGGAAGCCTGTTTCACAGATAATATAATATCAAAGGCTTTATTTATGTGAACTATGCCTATATTAAAAGTCACATAAGGATATGGTCTAACAGTGAACTGCTGAATGTGTGAAGTGTATAGTCCAGAAATATATTTGAAAGTATAAACAGTCTTTTCCCTGAACAACGCCTACCACATATTTCGTCTGTTTATGGAATGTGAAGAAAGTTACATATTATACACAAGTTCTTTATAGTGTGCACAATTGGTGTGCCGTCAATGGAATTACGTCACTAACAAACCGCATTGTCAGATAAAAAATATGCTGAGATTTAATACCATGACCGTATAACAAAGAAGGGATGATCCTAGAGTTTAGGAGGGGGGTGTTAGGGGTGGGGTGGGGTTCTAACCATAACAACTCCCCCTCCCTCCTAAATTCGATATATCTGTATCTAAAAGTGAGACAGAAACTGTGATTATGCCACAGTTTAATGCTAAGATTGCGCATCAGAAAAAAGGGATGATCCTAAAGTTTAGGATGGTTGGAAGTGTTAGTGGTAGGGTTAGACCTAATTCTAAGTGACAGTAGAGTTAGACGGTCAGAGTGACGTCAAAAACTACTACAAAATTATGGTTGGACAATTATTTAAAAACTGCTTGCAGGTTGGCACATGTTCTGGGAAAAGACAGTATAAACAAATATTTTCATCTCAATGATAACTCAAAATTCATGTCTGATGACTAGATGTAATTGTTGCAGTTAAATCTGTTTGATTTTATTCTAACCAAGTCCAGAGAGTTAATGATGCATGAACAAGATATTAACATTGATGAAGCTGTGATAGCTTTTAAAGGTAGACTCCAATTCAAACAATAGACCTACATGAGAAAAAATCCTGGGGTGTCAGTAAACTGTTTATTTTTCGATCTTTTATGTCTGTGAGCTGATGTGAATTACAAAGTTATTCAGCTTTTGAACTAAAAATTTCAGTCTATATATAATGATTACGATCTGCAACATACCAAATTTATATGATTTCATTATCACAAAACAGTACCCTCTATATCAATAAAATCAAATGTCTTATTTACAAACATTGTCATCATGAAGTATGCATTACATTGTTGGTTTTCTCAAAATGGTGTATATTTTTTTGGTATTTTGTAGTTGTTAATTGTTGTCAAAATGAAATGAGATGCTGACAATTAGAATGTTTTTTATTAGAATAATTAGAACAATTAGAAGTAAAAGGCTAGCAGTAGAACATATTGTTGAACTTGGTACTAGACATTTCAAAGTATGATGAATTAGATTAAGATAGTGAATATTCTATTTAAAAAAATGGAATTGTGATGGAATCGCAATCATTTTAGTATTGAATTAGTTAGACTAATTATAAAAAAAGTAACATTTAGGATCGATCATGATATAATCAGAGGAACAAAAGAAGGGTATGATCTAAATAGTATATCAAATCAATTTGAAACAGATTGGCCTCCTGCTAATGTATTTAGATCAACGTGTGCATTGGAAACAGCTATGGTAGGAAATAATATTTGTAGCAACTAGTTCTATTTATGTGTCCTTGTGCTTCCTGCTCAGGTGCCTAGGGAAATGGAGTTTTAAGGGCTAGGTGTGCTGGATTCAAGAGTTAATTTGATGCTGAGTGTTGATCTCATGAGATTCTATCAGAGATAAGTTTAAATGTAAGATTACTTTATGTTTCTTTATGATATTTGAATGCCAATCAAATGCTGTGTAACAATTGTATATTATCATATATATTTCACTTGCATAGAGAAAATGTAATGTTTTAACACATTCGTTATAATGAAATTCAGTCTGACACATTGACTTTAAATTGATGGGGCCCAAAAGGGGCGCACAGAATAGTGACACTGTTACCTATCATGCATGTCGTAGGAAGTGAATAAGAATGCTTTGGGGATGGTGTTGGCTGTTCCATCCCATAAATGGGCGAAGTGACTCAGAAGCCATGCTGAAGTCCAATGTGTCAGGCTGAAAGGTACATGTTGCAGCCAAGCTGTAAACTATGGCACAACATATTCTGGACTACAGCTTGCTAATCTTCTGTAGTTTGAGATTTAATTCAGAACAAGACTGACACATTAAATATTATTCACTGTGGCCATAAACCTCCAGGAAAATAAACTGTTTTTTGTTTTAAATTTGGTATTACATTTTTCACAGCATACTCCAATCCATCAAAGTTTATAGTATCCATATTAGTACTATAAAGTACTATTATACCAGTACTATAAAAGAGCATTCATTTATCTACAAATTGATATATTGCAAGTTCTTAATAGTTAATAAAACTAAAGATGAATTTGTGCGCAAATCTTTAGATAATAAAATCAGTCCCAAAATTTTTTTAACCACAAAGTATTTCTGTATTTGGTAATTAATGAATTAATGTGTACCCATTTTAAACTTTGCAGGAACAAGCAGATTTAGATGGAGATCAAGCAAAGTCAATGACTTTAGCCCAGGAACTTGAAGATCTAGAAGAAAGAGCACAAGAGTTGGACAGACGACGAACATCAAACATTAATTCTATAAGGTAAATCAGAAAATTTACTTTTAAATGCTTTTTTAAAAACCTTTCCAGATCTTCTAATTCCAGAGCTAGAAGCAGCAATTTATGTTGGTCTTCTGTTGACATGAATTTGTGTGTGCAACTTCTGACTTTTGCCAGTCAGTTGAGCTTCTTTGTCTCCTAAATGAGCATCTCTTCCTGTACCCATAGTATTTTTATGACTCCTGTTTTTTGGTCTTTGCTAGTTGGGTGTAAGCAATAAACTATGTATCTCTGAACATCGAAAAAAGGATTTTGAAATATAGAAGGCTGATATTTGATTTTTTTTCTAGGCTCTCCAAGGAAATATCTTGTCCTACTGTAGCAGTAATAGCATGACCATGTTCCACTCCAGGAGGGGGACAGTTGTCAGCGCTTAGTCATAGTAATGACTGTTCTATTCTTCAAATTGATGGACAAGTTGATTTATCATCTACAGTGTAGGATGCAGATCTATATGCTCTATTGTCTCAGAGGGGAAGCATAGATATATAAATAAAATGAGAGTAAGACACTTAGGTTTAGCTAAGCGAAAGAAATAACTAGACATCCAGAGAGAAGACAAGTCAACGGTAGTTTGCTATGGTGTTGATAATGTGTCATCAAGTTATGGCAATGAGTGAAGATGGACTCGTTCGGAGAGACACTGATGAGATTGCCATGTGTAGATGGTGATAGACCAGAGTCAGTTATAGACTTTTGTTAGTGGCGAAGTTTAGGTGATTCTGATAACTAGAGGACTTCTTGCATGCTGTGGGCTATGAGATTGATAATTTAGAAACAGCGTAGAAGTGAAATTTATGTAGGTAGATTTCAGACATTAGTTGTATTTTGTGGATTCAAGAGTATCCTCAGCAACCTCAGACCTGCTTTAACTTTTAGCATGCTGTTGGCACATTGGTGCCATGATGCACCTGTTGCTATGCGCCCTTTCAATAAGAAATAACAATTTAATAACAAACGTTATTCATCAGGGTAACTGAGGAATCGAAAGTAGACATAATTTTTTTCCTTTTCTGCTGGTGTTCGGAGTGGGGGCATCGTGCAGTACATTTATAGTAAATATTCTTCAGCTGTATGCAATCCACCAAAATTGTTTCAAATGGCATCCATTTTTGAGGAATATTGTTTTGATTCTGATGACAAAGAATTTCTTGGTGTTACGTATGCAGATAATTGTTTACCAGAAAGCTGAGGATTGGCACAGCAATTCTTTATCAAGTGTGTTTTGGGAAGAAAGCAGCGTATTGCCTCTTCAGGGTACAATAATTTCTAGCTTTGCAACATTTCTCAAGTTGTAGGATCTTTAAGCCTAGCTGATAATGTTAGTGATGTCGACATTTTTTGTTTGTTTTTCGCAGACTTATCAACACATTAGTTTGGTTATGAAATGGCATAAGAAATAGAATAGGCCAAGGCATTGAATATATCGAACAAGAATAGGTTAGTCACATTTTTTTGATTGCATCTTTCATCTTCACCATTTTATCACATATTACACATACACCAAGAAAACATACATCATTACATTCAGTAACCGTTCCCTTAGTTTCGTAAAAAAAATTATACGAAATGCTTCAAATACAAAAAAAAATATTTTCTAAATATCCTCCATAAAGTGAACAAATAATGCAGTAGTAGGGGAAAATTACAAAATTTTACTGCAGTTGTTTAATTAAAGGAAAAGTAATTATAATACTATACAACACACTTTGTTTAGGAGAGAATAGACAATAACTATAAATCAATATGTTTGTATCCATGAACTTGCTGATTTAAAGAAATGCTTCTAGATAACAATAAACTTATAGTCCACCCACGCATGAATTAACTTTTAGCGTGTTTTACTTCATGAATAGTAGCTAGATGGTAAGGTAGACCTAGACCTCAACACACATGGTTAATAGTAAAACTTTAGATAGTGTTAGAAGTGGAAATGGATTATTTTTTTGTTATGTTTAACCAGTGAGATACTCTGCAATTCTAATAGATTTTATTTGCTGGCGTTCCGGTCAAGCCTTGATCTTTCACTTACTTATTTAGTTGTAGTTCTTATATCTTAGGTTAAACAGATTGCAATCTTACTGTTATGTTTTATTTTAAGTAAAATAAAACGTTATCGAGATAATAATATTTACGTAATCATTGAGATCATTTGTGGGAGACTTGTAATAGCTAATTTACGTAATCATTGAGATAAATTGTGAGAGACTTGAAATAGTTAATTTATGAAATCATTGGGATCAATTGTGAGAGACTTTAAATAGTTAATTTATGAAATCATTGAGATAAATTGTGAGAGACTTGAAATAGTTAATTTATGAAATCATTGGGATCAATTGTGAGAGACTTGAAATAGTTAATTTATGAAATCATTGGGATCAATTGTGAGAGACTTGAAATAGTTAATTTATGTAACCATTGAGATAAATTGTGAGAGACTTGAAATAGTTAATTTATGAAATCATTGGGATCAATTGCGAGAGACTTGAAATAGTTAATTTATGAAATCATTGGGATCAATTGAGAGAAATTTGAAATAGTTAATTTATGTAACCATTGAGATAAATTGTAGTAGACTTGAAATAGTTAATTTATGTAATCATTGAGATCAATTGATGGAGACAGTGGTCCAACTGTTCAGCTATGAAACCAAAGAACAACTCCAGACAATAGTAGAGTTCATCCACAAGATTTCTACTTCTGACAATATCTCACAGAAAACAAAAAACTATATGGTGATTATACTCAGATGAAATTTTATCATGCAGCTACATCAACCAAAGAAACCGTGATCGCAATTTGGTAGAGGCAGAGCATGCTCTTAAAGCAGAAGTTGCAGAGATGAGAAATGCCACAGCAGATCCATTCACACGCAGACCTAGCAGACCGACTCTTGTTACGCGGGTGAGTTTTTAAAAATCATATCTAGTGGTTTTATTTAGCTTTTAAAAACTTTTTGCTTTGGGGCTGTCCATAAATTACTTCAACAAGCAAGCTCTATTGATTGTCTATTGTCTTTCTCCAGGTGGCTTGTGATCCAAGGTCAGATGTGTTGCCTCAGCTGTGTTATGACCGCGTTTGTTCAAGATGTCCCTGCCATTTCCTGTCCATCTTTTTCATGGTCTTCCTCTAGCTTAGTAACTTAATCTCATTTGGTTATATGCCTTCATGGATAACTTGTGATGCATTCTTATTATGTGGCCAAACCAGTTATCTGCTGCTTTTCTATGTATTCTATGCAAGGTGTTATACCTATTCTTTCCCTGATGTCTTAATTTCGTAATCTTTCGTAACTTTGAGACTGGTGACCCCTACAGCTTTCCTTAAGCATTTCATCTCACATGTCACTATCTTTCTGTAATGTGAAGATGAGAGACACCAGGTTTGGCACTGATAACACAGTGTTGGTAGGAATATACTGTAAATCATTTGTCTTTTAACCTCCATCTCAATCTTGGGATGAAGAAGTAGTGATGATAGTTGGTATGTTACTGCATTTGCCTATTGACATCTTGTCTATCTCTCATCAAGGCTTCCATTTTCTGTGAAAATACTACCATGATATTTGAACTCGGATACTTGTTTTCACTCTTATGTTGTCTATCTCTATTTGTAATGGGCTTGATATTCTGCATATTTTCATAGTATCCATCTTTTGTGTATTGATCTTCATGTTGTATTTTCCATATGTTGCAGATAGTGAGTTTATGTGATTTTGTAGTTTTCTTCATTTTTGTATATGAGGTTCTGGTTGTTTGCGAAAAGCAGTTCATTTAGTTCACCTCACAAGCAGGGTGGGGGTCTGAAAAAAGTTGTTGACAAGGGTTTGACTACATTTGACAATGGTACTGTTTTTATATATAAATTAAGTTGTTTAAAATATATATTACACACATTTACCGATATATATATATATATTACACACATTTACCGATATATATATTACACACATTTACCGATATATATATTACACACATTTACCGATAAATATAAAATTATTGTTTTAATCTAATTAAACACATATGCCATAAATTATGTTCTATCTTCACAGTTTGGCATTTCAATGAATTTCAATGTCATGACTGCTAGTTCTAAATTTAACTTTCTCCATGCAAAGCTAAATTTTTTTGCTAGATTCTTGACAGGGTTAATTCAATTCTGAAACTATTGAAAGCACTGTAAGGAAATATAGCTAAAATTCACAGAGCATCAGTCAAAAATTAATCATTGTAGACTTACCTCATATGCAGATGTTTGAAACAATACTTGAATTGAGTTTCACACTGTCCCAAAGTATGAAAACAATAAATTGGTCAAACTATACTTAATTTCTTTATGGATTGTGTATGGAAACCTGATGTACCAAAAAGTTAGTGATATGGTAATTCATTATTGTTTTAAATGCAACCTTGATTCATTTGTCCATTGAAAAAGATAGTTAACTAAATTTATGGAAATATTGGATATATTATAGATATAAATTTATCTGTTTCATGCTGTCATTGTAAGAGTCATCCTTGACTGTGGAAAGTATGATTTTCTAATGCCATATAAATTTTACAAGTTCTGTATTTACATATTGTAATCTACTTTAGTGCATCGTTTTATGATTGTCTGTCTGTCTCCTGATCTTCTTGGTTGAAATGTTATTATATATAATCGCTAGTAATATTATTTAGTTTATACCATTTTCCTGCTGGAAGAGAGATTCTGCTTGTGTGTTGCCGGGCTCAAAAGTGAAACAATAACAACACTACTACCTGCCATGCATGTCTTAAGGGATGTCTAAGGAGGTGTTAGAGTAGGGTTGATTGTCTCATCCCATAGAGGATCAAAGTGACCCAGACGTCATGCTGAAGTCTGATGTGTCAAGCCGTAAAGTGCAAGTATTGCAGCTCTGTAAACCATGACCCATGTATTTCGTTCTGATAATCTGAAGGAGTCTGAAAACAAAAGCATAAGAAAGATGATATCCAGCAGGAGTTTGAGAATGAATGCCTACAAAATACCAAAGCCTGCCGGAGATGGATGTGTTGGGCCATTGGCCCAAAAAAATGGTGACAACACATTTCCATTCTATAGACTACATCCTGTTGGAAATCTAGTAGGACAAATGTCCTGTTCAAGAGAGATCTAGCGGGAGTTTGAGAATGAACACTGAAGAAGAAAATACCAAAGGCTTAAACCAAATTACATTTTGTATGTGAAATTTAAATTTGAACAAAAATTGTTTTAAAAATATTGAAATTTAACAGTGAGCACTTCTATGCTGAGTGTTGATATTGGTGCATCCTCACCATTGAAGTGGCAGTA
Source organism: Meghimatium bilineatum (assembly GCA_034231615.1). Lineage (NCBI taxonomy): Eukaryota > Metazoa > Mollusca > Gastropoda > Stylommatophora > Philomycidae > Meghimatium > Meghimatium bilineatum. The sequence continues at coordinate 61,743,930 of CM067322.1, read as the reverse complement.
ATAGAGTTTTGTTCTGCTAAACATTGAAGTCTTAGTAGACTGTCATTGATACATTTCAGGCCCGTGAAGCAGAAGTTGTAAAGAAACCAATGGAAGTTCATAAAGTAAGTGAAAATATTTTGTTTTATTGGTACTTGTTTTTGATCTTCACACAAAGCAGAACATTTTTCTTGTTACTTCCCTTAAGTAATTTAAATAGATTTTCATATATCACCTTGATACAATGTAACCTAATTTAACGTGAAATTGAAAACCTATTAACTCTTTCCGGACCAATCGCCAGTATACTGGCTTTATACTATGGGTCTACAGGACCAATCACCAGTATACTAGCTTTGATTTGATATTTTATTACTTCACAAGGCTAACTCTAACCTTGTGAAGTAATCACATACCATCAATGTACTTATATATTCATATTCTGTATCCATTCCCCTTTCCAGTGATATATTACACATACACTATTTATCAATATTAGTATGTCAAGTGATACAATAAAAAACACATATAAGGAAATTTTATAAAATTAATTTGGTCCAAACCTAAACATAATCAAGTCCTGAAAGAGTTAAGGTTACTTCTTCTTCATTTAGTTCATTAATTGTGAATGGCATATACATGATGTCTTATAATTTTTTCCTGCCATATTTTTATACATAGTACAAAGTGCTTAAATTTATGATTGCCTTCTCCTTAAAAGGAGATTAGTTGGAATATTTGTCGTCATCTTGATTTTGTTTCTGTGATTTAGGAATCCAAGTTTGTAGTCCCAACTGCAGATGCTACTAATTTTGCACTACCTCCTTCAGCCAAGTTATTTAACACAGACTCAATTATGGTAAGATCATACTGTATGTTCTAGTTTACTAACACAGACTCTAACATGGTAAGCTAACACTGTGTATGTTCTAGTTTACTAACACAGATTCTAACATGGTAAGCTAACACTGTGTATGTTCTAGTTTACATCAGAGGTGGACAACCTTTTCCGGTTGTGGGCCAGATTGTACATTTTTGTGTGTTCTGGGGTCAACAAGTTTGTTAATAGTTTTTTAAATTTCCAAGTAGTATTTTGCCACAATACACCCTAGAAAACATGTCTACTCTAGTCAAGGTCCACAATGTGAAAGGATTTAATTTTCTTTTAACTTCAGATATATGCATGTTCTAGGCAAATGAAAGAAGAATAAGCAGTTTTTTTGGGCATGACTATGATGGGAAAATTCATTCTGGGAAAACCCATTCTTTCATGAAAAAACATTCATTCTGGGAAAACCCATAGGTGGTCAATTTCCTCCAGCATATCTGAAGGGTATGTATGTAACAGTCAACACCACCTTATTGAATGCCCAGCACTACAATACCTATGAAAACAACTGTTACCACCAAACCCCACCATCACTAACACTCTTTATACAGACACAACACAGCTGAAGAAGACGTGCACCTACCTCCACCTTGCATAGGGAAAAAAGAGTGAAAGATTGCAACCCCCTAGGATTGGATGTGTTAGTAAGAAGGTATACATGCAGATGGTCTCCATGGCCTGCTGGTTAAACATTCTTATTTCCACCTGCAGACGTCCATTTCTACTACTACCACACTTAATACTGAATTCTTCAAATCTCACCCTAGATGTGTCATCGATAGAGGTATCTACATCAACCAGACACTCATGGAGCAGTTTCAACATGTCACTCTTATCCATTATTAATTTTCTGCCTGTTGATGCTTTGGACACAAGTCTGTCCGTTCTCTCATGACTGCACACACACGGACAATAGATTGATGTGACACCCTGGAGTTTGGATGCAGTTATTGATGCCATCCACTCGTAATGGCACAGGCCGTTTTGAATCTTCCGAAGTATGGACTGAGAGTGTGATAAGATCACTACCTTTCCCAGAGAGCCACATGAGAACTGCAGTAACCGCCGTGATCTCCATCCTCATACTGGATGTAGTTGTTCGATATGCTCCTGTGCTCAGCTATTACTCCACCTCCATCACTAGCTATAAAAACCCAGTCAGACATCTCCCACCAAATCACAGATCCATCAGAAAACACAATGACATCATTTCCTGTATTATTAGCAATCAGCTGATATATTTCAAAGTTTGCTTTTTCATTCTCCCAATATCTGCTTTCCATTCCAAAGATCTTCTTCTTCTTTCGTTCACTTGAAACATGTCTATATCTGTAATTCTGTCTCCTTAATAAAACTCACTGTCTTTTGTAGTTCATACAGTGGCCCATAGAGCTTTGATTCCAGTGTTGTTTCCTCTGGCCAATATGTCTGCCTCAGCGTTTCATGCTCAGAACACTCTTGAAGTATATGTTTGGCACTCTGTGCTGCCTGTACACATGGCCGTGTTGCCAATCTTGAACTTTGTATACATGTGACTGCGGAGTCGGTTGTGTCCTGTTCTGAGACGTAGAAATATACATTCCAAAATGACTATAACTTTGTGAAAGCCTGTCATGGCCCCATCAATCACACGCCATTCATTTTCTGTTGACAGGGCTATAAAGACAGTGGTTACCTCTCCTGTCTTTTCAGATTATACCATCCATGATATGATTTAATTCTTTTTTTTTGTCCTATTGATCAACAATATTATTGTGCAGTGTCTGTGTCTCTGGTCTGGGATACACGCATATATGCTTTTGTTTTGGCTAGCGTGTGATGAGAACTTAGTGATAATAGCCAGAGCATATATCTAATTTTTATAATCTGCAACCGAGGACTATACACATCCCATCATTCTGCACACGCTTCAAACGAGATCTCACTGCAATTCCAATTCCATATTTGAAAATGGACATGACAACTGATGAAAGAGAAGGACCAGTATGCACTGTTTAAAATAAGCAGCAGCTACCATAGCTTTAAGTATTGCAAGCCATCACCTACATTGGTGTATCATTTGCTAGACATGGTATTTGAAATACTTCAATAAAAGATTAGACCAAGTTAAAACAACCCTTCACAGTGATAAATTCTTTGCCCATCAAACCTTGAGTAGGTCAACCATCATTATGTAATTATTCAAAGAGCACCACAACATTCTTGCTTTCTAAGGGTTGACCTAGGTGCTTGATTCCATACATGTTGGATATGGCATCTAATGTCTCTTGAATGTCTTGTGTCATTTTATGTCTGAATTAGTTCTGTAAGTTAGGATGTAATTAACAAAGGTCAACATTCATCACTTTCCAGAAGGTTGAAAATTGACTACTTTTGCTGTATAAATGTTGAACAAAAAAGGTGATGGAGAAGAACCCTGTGCCAATCACGAGAAAATTCCTATGGGGTCTGATGTCTACATGCTTAATAGCATGGTAAAAGTGATGCATAGTAGATAATGTCATATGAAAATAGTTTCAAATGAAGAACTCACTGTTGGGCATAATAGAAACAAGTCAGGTAATTCCTGAATATTGTTATCAATTCATCTCCACAATATGAATGTGTGCTCAAAGAATTGGTGCCAATATGAAAAACAAGGATGAGTTTTAGCACAAGCTGGACTTGCATTATCATAAGGATTCCTAAAGTAGAGTACCTGATCCTACTTGATAACAATATCAAAAACTAGGATGAGTTTTAGCACCAGCTGAACTTGTTCATCATAAGGATTTTTAAAGACTATCATCTGATCCTGCTCTATGACTTCAATAGAATGGTGGGCAATGATGAAGAATCCTGGCCTATGTGACTAAGAAAGTTTAAAGTTGGAAAAATGAAAGTAAATGGGCAGTGGTTCTTGAAACTGTTCTCATATCATGACCTAAGCATTACAGATACATTTATATGAAGCTTCAATATAAAATATCCAGGAGGCACTGTATTCACTGGCACCAGCTGTACCTAAGTCATCACTGCGTTGTATGAAATGAACATTCTATTTACCAGAACATCAAACATTGCAAACTACAGTAATGACCAGTGATGGTCAGCAGCAAAATGAGACTCCAGCAAATTGACGCATCTACCATGTTGTAAATAAGTTGACATACCAGATCAGAAGATAAATAAAGTCCATATTCAAAATGTTGGACACACAATTTACCATATCATCAGAAGTATAAAAGAGAGATATAGCTATGAGGAAGGCATTATACAATCTAGTTCAGAAAATCTTTGGAAGAAAGCAAAGAAAAATATAGCAAGTTTGATATTATGCCATAACATGCCTTCAGATAATTTAGTTTAGCTTTTTAGCTTGATTATAAATTAGGTTATTAAAAACTGTGTCAAAAATAAATATTTTGGCATAAAATTGATGATATAGGACGTTTATTGATTTTGATTTCGCAAGTGATTCAGCGTTATTAAGTCCACTCCTGACATGGCACAAGAACGTTTGAATCGACTTTATCATCTTTTAGAACAAATAGGCCTTCAGGTGAACACTTCTATGACTAAGATCATGAATTTTATCCGTTGAACTTTTATAATCACTCTCAACATAAAAACAATTCAGACAGTTGATAACTTTTCCTACTTGGGCAGAAAAATGACACAAGATAGAGATACTGCAAAAAATATTTCTTCCAGAATTGCTTTAGTATCCAGTGCATTCAAGCATCTAACAATCATTTGGAAATAATAAAATAAGTAAATATACCAAATACGGCTGTTTAACTTCAAGGTAATATTTGTATTAACATATAATTGTGAAAGCTGAAAAGTAACAAAAGCACTGAAGAAGTAATTAAATTAATTTGAAAATAAATGTCTTTTATAGAAAGCTCTTAAATATTGGCTAGGCTTAATTCAAGTCAAACAAGCAAATAAGATTACAGAATATGTAAATAAATGGTGGCCTTATATCGGACACATACTTAGAATGAATGAAAATATGCTAACCACTACAAGCACTAACATTGATACCAGATGGCAAAATAAAGAGAGTAAGACCAAGAGAAATTCTTTGTAGAATTACCATCAAAGAGGGTATGTGCCTCTATGGGTCTCAACAACATGCAAGAATTACACACGGCAACACCATATTACTCAAACTGGAGAGCACAGGTTTCTGGCCTATGCTCCATATTCATCACTGAAGGAACATAGATAGAACATCTACAAAAGAAATCTACTTGCACATTTGTTCTGAAGGAGATTTTACTATATCTATATAGCACAAATAACAAGAGAAGAGAGACAGTTATCAGGGATATTCTATTTGCAGATGAGGCTACACTAGTCACCCACATAGAAATTTAACTACAGACACTTGAGAATCAACCAGCGACTTGCATGATATTTGGATTCACCATTGGTTTATAGTGTGATGGTTCAGGGTACAGAAACTTCAAAAATTGCTATGTGGATGTCCACAATTTTGTGACCTTTTATCCACCATCACTGACAACCACTTACTAGATACCACATTTCTCTTTCCAGAGAAAGGAGAGGGTAGACATGTTGTTTCCAGTCTCTAGTTATATTGTTAGATAATTTTCTTAGATTATGTAATATACATTTCAATTTTAATTCTGTTGTTGCTTTGTTTTGTTTAAGTTTATATTTGTTCCATAAGTTTATGTGCATAATTAATCCTTTGACAAATAAATGTTTAATTACAGTCAGGTGACAAAACAGATGGACCAGAGAGACGAACATCAGATGACTTGTTTGCTGTACATGACTTTGATATTAAAATTGATCTTGATGTCCCTTCTGGAGGTTAGTTTGTGTAGTTAATTTTCTTTTTATATTTTCTCTTTTGGCCTAGTCATATTGTGCAGATATTTTTTTTGTATTGTGCTTACCAATTCTATTATCAGGTTTCACCTTGCATGTATATTTTTGTTAACCAAAATTTATTACTTGCTGATTATAAGTTTAAAATAAACTGTACGTTGCTGCAGTCCTAAAGGGGGTCAAAGAATAGTAACACTGTGCCTGCTATGCATGTAGTAAGAGACAACTAAGGAGGTTTGCGGTTGGAGTTGGCTTTCCCACATCATAGTTCAAAGTTACCCAAAATTTATGCTGAAGTTGGATGTGTCAGGCTGAAAGGTGCAGATATCACAGTAAATCTGTAAAAATGATACAACACATTTCATTATCTGAACTACGTCCTGCAAATTCTCAGGACAGGTTGACTTGCTAGATTGACAAATATGCATCACCATAGTGGACAATCATTCATCAATATATTTCTATTGGTTTCACCTTTTCATTGATTAAAAAAAAAAACAGATAACAGAATGCTGCTCTTCTTTGGTGCATATCAATAGTGAGATGATCATTTTTAAACTACTATTATATCACGTTCATCTGCACCAAGATGGCACGTAAAGGACACTTTTGACATCTTTAGCAACAATATAGATAGGTTACAAAGGTTACAAGATAATGCCATGGTTATTCTAATTTTAACTTTTGATTCTAAGCAATTTTTAACTTGACACTATTAAACCAGAAAATAATTTTAGATTGAGCAATTTTAATATTACATGATTGTTTGATGTCTGAAACTGTCACACTCATTAATCAGCACTTAAGTAAACATTTTTGTTCACAGGGTCTCAAGTAGTTGTCCCAACACCTCCACTTCATACTGCTCGTGATGCAGTGCCACGCAGATCTTTGAATTTGGAAGATTATAAAAAGCGCAGAGGACTCATGTAGTTGGCACTGATATAGATAATCTTTAGGGCACATAATTCTTGAAGTGATACATGAAATTGTCACCATTATGTCGATCAACAACTAAATAACTAATTTAACGGAGCTGGCAGCGGTTACTGGCATTCAATGTTAGACTGTCTGTTCCTAGCACACAAGTATAACTGTTTCCTGTTGTGTGAACTAAATGCTTGTGTCATGTTGATCTGGTTTTTTTATACCTTAATTGATAACATACCAATAAATAAAGCGCATGATATTTTTGGTTACACCAGGCAAAAATTTTGATTGACTTCTTGTTATGATAATAAAAATAAATAGTTTTTGAGAAAATTAGTATGAAAATGTGGAGAGTATTGGCTGAATAACTAGACTTCCTGTATCATAAACATGAGGTCTCAGGTTCAAACAATAGTTGAGGCTGGATTTTTGTCTCTCAAAAGTATAATAAAAATATCCTTCTCTACACATCATGGTGACTGGCATGGCAAAACAGCCTTTAATTTCATCACCTATATTCCCCTTAACAGGAAAACATGCATTAATGAAAGTATGACAATATGTAGAAACCCTGGATGATCTTGTGTTTGTTTTGACTTTTATAACTCCAGGTTTAGAGTGACTTATGTTGTATGTGCTGTGTGCAGACAATACTGATTGTCTTATTGGGATTATTTGTGATGTTTTTCTCTCCAACCATGACCAATAAAATTATTATACAAAACTAATTAGTATAGAGATTCCATATCTTTGTATTCTGATTTCGGGTGGAGAGAAATAGTATATGTGATACTGACAACATATATATTTCCATTTCAGCACATATATATATATATATATATATATATATATATATATATATATATATATATATATATATATATAAATATGCTGAAATGGAAGCTATAGAGGCAGCACAGAGCAAAGATGCTCACAAGGTGCAGGTAAAGACACACAACTGTTGCATACTTTTAACTGACACATTGTATCATCACAATCTCCTAACTCCTAGTATACATATACTAACACCATGCTGCTTCTGAAAGTTCGTTATAGGCACTTCAGTTAGTATAAAGCAGAAATGGGAATGACTAAATGCTGCCTTTTATTTTAAAAGCTAGAAACCCATCCATTACTAACACCCTTTATACAGACAACACATCTGAAAAAGACATACACCTCCCATCACCTGAAAGAGTGAAAGCTCACAATCCCGGGGATCGGATAAGTAAATAAGTATAAATAACCAAATGGTCAGAGGGTGTCCAACAAAGTGGATGGTGCCGCAGTAACCTAATGAACAAATAGTCAAGCAAATAGTCAAGTTTTGCTTGACTAAGTAAATAAGTAAGGTTAAAAGCTAGACATCAAAACCACCATCAGTAAATTTGCTTCCTATTTGCTGCAACTTTACAGCATTACTAAATAAACAATATAAAGTGTTACAATAGGTTCCAGGCCACTAGTGGTGTCATGTGATGTATTCTCTCTGGAACGTTGTCTTCCCAATGAACTCCCTGAACCCTTCTCTGTCTTGGGCAATGTGGCTTGCATTTTCCAATGATGTATTCATGTTATATGATGTATAATGTCATCAGTCCAACGTCTTCTTGGTCTGCCCTTTCTCTTCCCAGGTACTCTTCCCTCCATTATTTGTTTTTCTAAACAGTTGTGTCTCTTTATATGACCAAACAGGTATAGTTTTATTTTTGCTATTGTGTTTAGTAACCATCATTCTTGGATCTTCAATGTGAGTTTCTCTTTTTTTCCTTTCATATTTTAAGTATCTTTCTGTAGCATTTCATCTCAAAGGCATTGATCTTCTTTGCCACTGTTTTACTTAGGGTCCATATGTCACAGCCATATGTTGCAACCGGAAAAATAAAAGTTCTTAGCATTAGCAGTTTCATTTATATTTTTTATTTTTTTCATATTTTCAACCGTGTTGTTTTACAATATGCCATTGCCAATCTCTTTCTTATCTCTGCCATGCAGTCTCCTGCACCGTTGATGTTTGCTCCTAAGTATTCAAATTTATCCACACATTCTATCTCTGTATTGTCTATTCTGATTTTTGGTTGTTGTGTTGTTATATATGTTGACATGATTTTTGTTTTTGGTGTGCATTTGAATATGTTTTGCGATTCGCTGTATTTTTTTATGTTCTTGATTAGTTGTTCCAATCCCTTTATACCATTTTACAGAAGCACAGTGTTGTCTGCATAGCGTAGTTCAGGGATTTCGAAACCACAGATGTTTAAAGCGTGGTAGTCAATGTTGTGTATGTCTTCTCTCAGATTCCTCTTTATATTTTCTGCATAGATGTTGAACAGGTATGGGGAGAGTGTGCATCCCTGCCTTACTCCACTCTGTACCTCAAACCACTCTGAGAGATCATCCTCTAACTTCACTGCAGCCTTTTGATCTTGATAAAGTTCTTCTATTAGATGAATCATGTCTTGGGGAAAACCCATGCTGTCCATTATCTCCCAGTTTCTGGTGTTGGGCAAAGTGGTACACTAGTGGTAAAACTGAAAACTAATAGATCAAGCAAAGGAGGATATTTCTTTGAGATTAAAGTATCATTTCAGACAAAACTATAATGAAAGCAGAACGTATGAAAGTATCATCTCATACAAAACTATGATGAAAGCAGAATGTATGAAAGTATTATCTCATACAAAACTATCATGAAAGCAGAATGTATGAAAGTATTATCTCATACAAAACTATCATGAAAGCAGAATGTATGAAAGTATTATCTCATACAAAACTATCATGAAAGCAGAATGTATGAAAGTATCATCTCATACAAAACTATCATGAAAGCAGAATGTATGAAAGTATCATCTCATACAAAACTATCATGAAAGCAGAATGTATGAAAGTATCATCTCATACAAAACTATCATGAAAGCAGAATCTATGAAAGTATCAGACAAAACTGTCATGAAAACAAAATGTATGAAAGAGTATTACTCTCAGTGTGTTGATGGGGTCTGAAAGGGAAACAAAGAATAAAAACACCATATTGACATGCCATGAGAGATGACTAAGGAGGTTTGTGCGTGGAGTTGCTTATATGATTTCATATGTCAACATGACCTTTTGAGATATCTGAGAAAAGCCACCAGAAGACACAGAATTAGAGATGATGTCATAAGAGAAAGAGTGGGTGTCATATCAATTCTACAATACATAAAAAAAACCAACAATGGTTTGGTCATCTGGAAAGAATGCCGTGTGATTATTAGTTTTATAAAGCATATATGAAGAGAGGAGAAGCAGAAAGAAGAGCCAAGGGTAGACCTAGAGTACGCTGGATCGACAACAACAAAGAGAATTTACATGAACACCAAATAACATTATCTGAAGCTGCCAGAAAAAAGAGAACAATAACATTGTATCTCCCTCGACACCCATAAAGGGTAAAAGAGGAAGGAAAGAAGAACATGACCAAAAAGCCAAGTTGACATCAGATGTGTTGGGTCGAAAGCCATATATGAGAGCCAAACTAAATCATGACACAGCATTCTAACATTCTATTCTCCAGACTATATCCTGCTATCCAGCATGAGCGAAAGAATGAACACAGAATTAATGAGCAGAAGCAGATACATCCAACAGCAGATCTCAAATAGCCCTTGTAATGCAAAAAAGAGAGTATTATCTTCATACTCTAGTTGAACACACCAGACTTAGAAGCTACCAGTTTGGAACATTTAAAATTAATGGAACAGATTTCTGCACTTGTTGACTGAGTCCAGAAACTGCATGACATCCTACAAAATCTTTCTTCTCCAGAGAAGACATGATATACTAAAGTGACATTATTTCCAAATCTCAAGTTTTACGGGTAATCAGAAATTACTAATATAGTCCATTGAAGTTACCACCTGCTTCTGCGGTGGTGGGGCAGTGAATATAATGGCCCCAACTCGCAAGAACCTGGGTCTCACAGCATTGGTCTTACCATTCACGTAATACTGAAAATATTACTAATGTGTGAGTTATTGGTAGTTTATCCTATTCAGGACTTAGCGATCAACCCTGCATTTTTTAGCTTTAGTGATTTTCTAGATATTATTGCTACATTCAGTAAGTCTCTTATTGTTTCTGAATGGTCCATATGCACAATTGCCTGCGGTTGGGCTATGAACATGGTACTTGGCAGTCTGAGATGTGCCCTGTACCTTTTCGCCATAAAGACAGACAAATATGAGTGCCTAAAAATTCAGCAATAATTAAAAGCATTGTTCTATATAGGGAACATTTTAATCATTATTAATATTATTGAAAATACTACAGATATAGATATGTTTTAAGTGAACGAAAGAAGAAGAATTGAATATACTAATACAATTGGTTTGATGAGTGATAGAAGAGTGGAGAAGAAACTTGTGCAAATTATAAAATTATTGCACATGCAAATTATACATGTTTTTTTTTTTTACACACATGTGCTTGCATTCAGGCTCGCTCATGCATACCTTATTGATCATTCAGTTAACTGAATGTCAACTTCTTATGTTATAAAATAAATATAGATGAACTAGTCTCACTTCAAGCATGGTTTGGCTAATGTTGGTGCATTTATTGTATTTTTGTTAGTCATTCTTAAACCCATTTTTATTGTTTATCATAGACACTGTTGACCATTTGAGCTCAACTGGAATAAGATGATAACTGTAGTGTGTCAGACTGTGGCTGATTAATCCAATGCCTTGTCTAGAATTTCCTTCCAGATTCTGAACATGTGTGGGATGAGTCTGTGGGACAGTAAACAGCTGTTGCTTTTCTTCCAGCACGTTGTTGTTAATTATTTGAGGTTCTCTGCAGCAGCTGTACCAATCCTGATTACACGGTGCAAATTTGGCATGTTTTTTATAGCATCTACTCCCACAAATGTATGTCTACATTGAAGTAAGTTCCATGGCTTAACCATGAGTTTGTTTGAATCCCAGGAATTATGAGTAAAGAAGCTCTTGTTTCCTATGTTCAATGGGACATTTTTCCAGAGCTTTTTTTCTCATACCCAGAATTATATGAACTGTATTCAATAAGAAGAGATATGCAATGCTTTGAGAGCAACTCTCATACTCAGATGGTATTGATGTGAGAAAGTATGTTCTACCATTGTGTATTGAGACATTCAATAGCACAGCATATTGCAACCATTTAGTTGTATTAATGTTGGTCATTTTTGAACATATAGTCTATAACTATGGTTAAAGTCTTTAAATTGATTTTACTGACCTCAGCTTTGCCCAAATCATGATGTATAATTACCAAACAAAAAAAAAAGTCAGATATCCAAAATTCTGGTAAGGGCTGTAGTAACATACTTTGCCCAAGCCAGTCTGAAGTTCTCAATATATCAGTTTTTTCATTACACCCGTATCAAAATCTGAAACAATGATATTCCGGTATCAAGTGGGCACAACACCAGTGTTACAATACATACAAAACAGCAAATCAAATGGTTCAGACATGTATCAAGATTAATTTTTAAAAATGTCTCGCAATGAGCATTATTCTTCAATTATAATAGTTGAAGAACATGTCAGTACAAAACTGTACACTAACGGAATATCTAAGGCAATAAATACCACCATATATGAGAGGCATAATAGGGCTTGCACCAGAAATCTCTTCTGTACTTGATGTTGAAAGAAAAAAAAAAAAAAAAGGAGAAAATAAGTAGTACACCCATATTTTCATGTTAGTATTTTTGAAGTCCTTTGCCTGAGAATAGCATCACTAAATCATATGTTGCTTACTCCCTCTGTTGCATCACTGAATTATATGTTGCTTACCTCCTCTGTAGCATCACTGAACGATATGTTGCTTACCCCCTCTGTTGCATCACTGAACCATATGTTGCTTATTCTCTGATGCATCACTGAATCATATGTTGCTTCTCTGATCTGCTTTCCTCTCAAAGCATTGCACATGAAAAACCTCCAACATTGCAGAAAAGGATACAAGAACTAATTTTAGGGGATCAATTCAAACAACAAAACTATTGGTTCAAAGAGCTCAAAATGCATAGAGAATTGACTTGATTGTACTTGTGTCTTGCCATATGAACTTAGTCCTTTTCAATGAAACATTGAAATCCCTGCCAAGTTATAGCACATAAATTCTTGTTTCATGTGATAATCCCCAGGGATCTCTGGAAAAAAAAACTTACATTTTGTAAAGAAGGCATAAAGACATGCTGGATTCAAACTTGACCTCTTGAGCACAAGGTGTACGACTTTTCCAGTTCTACAAGGAGATCCCCAAACCATGTTTTAAAGGCAGCTGGTTAAAGTGTGTGCATCTAAAAAACTTATCATATCAAATATTTTACTTGAGAAATCAGTATTTGTTAAAGGCAACTGGTTAGAGTAGTGTGTGCATCTAACAAACCTATGAAATATTTTACTTAAGAAATCAGTATTTGTTAAAGGCAACTGGTTAGAGTAGTGTGTAAATCTAACAAACTTATCATATTAAATATGTCACTTGAGAAACAAACTTTTAAGAGTACATAAATTCATTGGCACAATTTGCACATGCACAGCATAATTTAAATCAGCTTTATTCTCTTAACTTCATGAACAAGGGAGGATGATTTGTGTGCTGTGAATCTTCAAGGGAGATTTTCTTTCACTAAAACTTTCCATCACTAAAAGGGAGTACAAATCTGATATTACTTAAAAATAGCAACATTCTATCAGATACTTCTGTCAGAACGCCAACACTTCACTCTGATGATGGCAAATGTTTAGTCGTTTCTTTGTCTATTGAGGCAACTTTTGTATATTTTTACAGTCCACACAAGTCAATAGTATTTGTCCATGAATATGCAAATATTTGATTAATATGCACCTGAAGCAACTAATGAATAAATGCTTCTAATTGCTATATTCTTCACTGTATGCTTTAGAATTTTGTATGAATTATTTTGTTCTCAATCTCTTACTGGATTTATGTTGTAGCAGGACAGTGGTCCTGCTAGATAATTGTCCTGCTAGAAGATATCCAGCAGAATATATTCCAGAGGATGGAGATGTGCTATTTTGTGTGTGTGCATTTCTTGCCTAAGCTATAACCTTCAGTGGCACTGTGTTCTGATATTGAGTGTTATTGAGTTATATTTACAATCTCAGTGGTTCTTATTTCATCATCATTGTTGTCAAAAAGATGTTTCTTTTGTCTGTGGGCTTGCGAAATCTCCTATGAAACATTCATTTCTAGTAATTGAGTTTTATCTTCATAATGAAGAATATTTGAAAACCATTTAATGGATGAAATAAAGAACATTTGAAATTCTCGTTGCTTGAAAATACCGCTTATTATTTTCCTCATTTTGAAAGTTTATAATTCTTTATGAATTTCATTATTTATCAAATCAAGAAATTTATATTTACAATTTGGGAAGAGTGCATTCATTGTGGTTAAATTTCAGTTTCATTGATGTCAAATTCAGTTTATCAATAATATCAAGTGAAGGTTTGTCAAATGATGATGTTACTATTTGAAGTATTCAAACATAATGTGAAGTGATCAAACATACTTAGAAATATATAATCAAAGTCAGCTTTTATCATTAAGTTCACATTTGACCAGTATAATAAATGTATATGAACATGAGAGTATAATAACACTCTAATGGTTTCTTGTCTCAGTAGATCACACTATTTGTTCAACAGAAACCCCTTCTTAGATCTTTCTAACATTTTATTGTGTTAAGTCATCAGATCGTCATAACATGTCCATATCTGATCTTTTCAGCATGTCCTGCAGCACACGGAAACTGACTATTCTAGTTGGTTGTTAATAACTCTTCTTTTGATTCCTTTATGCTATGTTACTCTCAGGTTCTGCATTCTGACCATAGAACAAATTTTATTGTATGGATATCTGTATTGTGTGTTGATGTTGTTATGCAATACAGTTATATCCAAAATTGAAGCTCAGGTGAAGTACTAATGCCTGTCCCATCTTCAGTTTCTGCCTCAGCTCTGTATCCACTGCCCAGACTTGACATGTTAGGGCAGTCAGAGTAGGATTCCTGCTCCTGAGGAACATTAATTTGTATGTGCTAATTTTAAACCTCTATGTGTCACAAAACAATTATGATTAAACCGGATTACTATCAAACAGGAAGGAGTATTTGTTGATATTTTAATTGTAAAAGTAAATTCCTTCCATATTTATTTATTCTGTTCCAGACCATCAAAGTAAAGGTATGTCCCATGGCAGTGACCTGCCGTCGGGGATGAAGATAACTCTTCATGTACTAAGCTGCAGCAACTATTAGATGGGGTGCCAGTTCCCTTCCTTGCTGTCTTTATCTCCCCTAACTTATTCATCAGGTACTCATTTACAGCTGGGTTGATTGGAGGAGTGGTCGTGTCAAGAGAGAAATCACATTCCAGATTTTTTTGTCCGGACGTGGTTTTGAACCTGGCACACTGTAACCTGGTGATAGTAAGCAAGCTGACTCTGAACTTTAGACTACCACGCTCTCCAGACAATTACGGTATCTTAGATCACAAACCTCAACAACTAGGGCTGCCATATCAGCATATCCCCAAAAGTTATACAAACTTAAAATTTAAAAAACAGAAACAACCTTATAGAGAACATATAATCTCTGGTTAGCATCTGTGTGGCATAGTAGTCCTGCAATTTGCTTTATGTTCGGTTATAAGATAATTTTTTTTTTTTTTTTTTTTTTTTTTTTTTTTAGATTTCTTAGAATTATCACTTGAAGCTACAGAGATGTCTTATGAGTGGTACTTTTGGAAGGTAATGTATCGCTTTATAGAGAGGGCCAGAGTACATATGGGAAAGCTCTGAGTATAATGAAGTCAGTCCTCTACACCTTATGAACCCTTGAAAATACACACACACATAATAATTTTATAAGAAATAATAAATCAATGAAAAAAATAATTAAATTCTTTTTATTTTTGTCTTGAAAATTACTTTATGATAATATTGAACCAGCCTCTTTCTTATCCTCATTACAAACTTGACAAAATAGTATGCAGTTACTACCTCAGAATAAATCTATAGTTGGCAGGAAAAACTTTAAATTAAAAATTGTAAGAAAGGTTACATTAAAGATTTAAGATATATTAGCAAATATGGCAGAAAAGTTTATTTTGTATGGGAAATCTTACAGGGTGACAGGTATGCATAATTTACATTAAATCAACCATATCACATATTTTCTTTTAGAACTACCATTTCCCAAAAAAATGTGTTTTAAATTATTTGGTTTATGTATATTCCTCCTTAGTTGCATCTAGACCTGTGGGGGCTTCTTGATATAAGTGCAGTGTCATCTGTATACCTAATTTCTGGAATCTCATGGACCTCTCTCTCTCTCTCTCTCTCTCTCTCTCTCGTTTCTCATTCATGGGGAACAAAACAAACAATGTGGGGAAGATGGCTTTGCACCATTCCTTGGTGACATCAATTATCTTTCTACCCAGTTGAAAATGGGTATCCTGACTGAATTAAGTTGAGAGAATACTTGTGTCCTGTGCAGTTGATATATTCAGTAAGCTGAAAAGGACTAGGCACCTGGGAGGTCATAGATCTGTGAGGTCAGAGATATGTGAGGACAGATATGTTCAATCTAACCAGTTATAAAACAGAAATATTCTTTATTTCAAACACCACAAGAACATATTTGTTATCATCAGAACATATAAGATCAGGGATTTACAGTATTGTTCCTGGAAAGATTGACTATTCTGTAAGTTGTTTTCCTGTACTGTACGTAAAGTGAAGTATCCTTTTTTCCCGCCATTGAGGAGCATTGTGGAATATTTGTATTGGGCCCATATTGTTCATTGTTTATAGAAGAATGTGGTAAGCATCATGCCTGCAACCTTTACTTTCCCAGGAGTACCCATATCCTAGGAGACATTTGTGATTTAAAAATATTTCCAGCTGAGACCATCTGACTAGAAAGCCAGTTGACTAATTACTTAGCTACAACAATCCCTGTACTCAATGTTTATTTACTCCAGGTGGTTATAAATATTGCCATAACTATTTTATCAGCACTCATCTGGTGCTGGTGAATTATTGGGGATCTCCATGGAACAGTGGTTAATCCATTTGCCTTGCGTCCAAAAGATTGTAGGTTTGATACGTCATTGATGTCTTGTTTACAAGTGCATAATTTGAAGGTTGGTGGGAGTTTGAAGCTACGAGTTACATGCTATGAGTCGTATTTACTGCGGCCTGCATGCTGCTCTGTTTAGAGGGGCAGAGTACATATGGGGAAACCAGTGTACAATGAAGTACCAGGTAATACACCTTTTGAGCCATTTTTGTGAATAGATTCAGATGTATAAAAACTAAGGAGTCATTGATTGGTTATAAGCTGAAGTCACTGCACTCTGGGCAAACACATAGGTGCTCAGTTGCCCCAAGCAAATATGAAAGTGTACGCACATTGATTATAATAATTATTAAAGAAGTTGGTTGCTGATCCATCAATTCATGGGCTCATACCCTTTGACCCAATTCATAAAGTTAAATGTAAAAATTCCCAGGCAAAGTCAACCTTTGACAAGATGAAGAACATCTTATGTAATATATATGTCAATTGAGATAGAAGTTATATAGAACCAATTCTGATATATGGAAGTGAATCTTGGACAATCAGCAGATTAGTAAAAAATTATATAGAGGCAGTAGATATGTGGCTTTATAGAAGAATGTTAAGAACACCATGTGCGGATGAAAAGCGTACTCAGACTGAAGCTATCTTGAAAGAAGTTAATTCAAAAAGAGACAGTCAGCATGTTTTGGACTCATGAGAAGAGAAAAGAAAGAACACATTGTGATAACAATCAAGTTGAAGAGCAAGAGGGGTAGGGGAAGATCAAGAGAGAAGATACTTGACAAACTGGTATTGTGACATGGGAGAATATCAGTATCGGAAATGATTGACAGCACATGAAATAGAAGGCTGTGGAAAGACATTATAACCAACAACACATGGCATGGATCATAAGAAGAAAAATGCATACTGATTGTTCCCATTGCTCGCTGGTTGAATAAATTCCGGACTCTGCCCCTCAGATACTAGTGCTACTAGTGCCACACTGAGTACCAAATTCTCTCAATTGTATCCTAGATGTATTACCATATCAATAGTAGTGAATATATTCAACTGGTGCTCACCAAGAAATAGCAAAATGTCTCCTTTACCCATTCTTAATTCACAGACTATAGGTGTATTCGATGCACACATCTCGTCTTTTTTCTGCAATTGCTAGCATCTCCTGGGCAGTAAATCCATGTGACACTCAGGTGGTGGATGGAACAGGCTATAGAAGCCATCCACTCATATCAATACCAACCATTTTGAATTGTTCCAAGCATAGACTAAGATTCAGACACTATAACTGATGACCCAGTCTCCACACACTTGGGTCTGTACCAGTGGTGTCCAGTTTGTCATGAGCTCTAGCAAATTAAGTCAGTTTATGTGTGATGTCCCTACTTGTTAATTCCTGAAGATATGGCAGGAGTTTAAGGTTTCAAAATCCCTTCCTCTTCTCCATTTTCCCCTTTAGAAAAATTAGACAAGATACTTAGCTCTATAAGACAACTCCCCTTTCACCCCTAGCAGTTAGACATGACATTTAGCTCTAAGACAACTCTCCTTTCATCCCTAGCAGTTAGACATAACATTTAGCTCTATAAGACAACTCCCCTTTCATCTCTAGCAGTTGGACACGACACTTAGCTCTATAAGACAACTCCCCTTTCATCCTTAGCAGCTAGACATGACACTCAGCTCTATAAGACAACTCCCCTTCCCCCCTCCCCCCTTCCACAACACTAGCCGTTAGGCATGACACTTAACTCTATAAGACAACCCCAAGTCAGTGTTTGCAGCACTAAAAGATCCAGGAACACAAGCATGAATGAACTCACGTCCTGTTTAGTACACCTCAGCATTACCACCAAAGAAACAGTACTATAGTGGATCCCTGGTCACTGTGGCATACTTGGAAATGAAAAGGCAGATCTTCTGACAAAGGAAGGGGGGTTACTAGGACATACTGTAAATGCTATGACTATGATAAAAGCAGAATTTAAGAAAAAGTGGAACCCAATTGCAGAGCCAAATGACCCCTAGCGCCAAATGTCATGCAAGGAACAAACCATTATCTTTAGACTATGAACTAGCCATAACAAATTGGGAAGTCACATGTTCAGCGCTCAAGATTGGCGAGACAGACCTGTGGACTGAGCCCAGAGACTGCAGAACACATTCTTCATGCATGTCAACTCTACCAAGAAGAGATGAAGAAAACATGGTCTACTGAGACAGCACTACTCCCAAACCTGAAGGGTTCCATGGATGACATGAAGTGAATTATACAGTTCATTGAAACTATTGGCACTGTAACCTGATAACTGACTGAAGAATGAAGAAGGAAACCCCCTACAGATCTAGCAGCTAAACATGGCAGCTTTAAAAGACACCATCCTACATCCTTAGCTGTTAGACATGACACTTAGCTCTATAAGACAACTCCCTACATCCTTGGCCATTAGACATGACGCTTAGCTCTGTAAGACAACCCCCTACATTCCCAGCAGTTAGACATGACATTAGCTCTAAAAGACAACCACCTACATCTCTCCAGCTAGACTTGATACTTAGCTCTGTAAGACAACCCCCCTACATTCCTAGCAGTTAGACATGACACTAGCTCTAAAAGACAACCCCCTACATATCTCCAGCTAGACTTCATACTTAACTCTATAAGACAACCCCCCCCCCTACATTCCTAGCAGTTAGACATGACACTAGCTCTAAAAGACAACCCCCTACATATCTCCAGCTAGACTTGATACTTAGCTCTATAAGACAACACCCCCTACATTGCTAGTAGTTAAACATGACGCTTAACTCTATAAGACAACCTCCTACATTCCTAGCAGTTAGATACAACACTTAGCTCTATATGACAACTCTCTAAATCCTTAGCAGTCAGAAACGACACGGTTCATTACAGGCAGATGTGTCCACATTCCAGCTTTTTAAAATTACGTGTTTTTCATAGTACTATCATGACTCGGAGATTAAAAAATAGCAACTTCTGTTGCTGGTGTATCAAAAGTGCACAATGCACTGAGTCTTGACTTCCAGGGGAGGGGCAGTGGGGCCTTACAGTTTGTAGTGCACAGATTTTTGGATGTGGTGGTTTATGCGTCTTTAGCAAAATTTCATTTAGGTAAATAATGTATGGTTTCATTAAAAATGTGGACACATCTCCTTGTAATGTATCAATGTCACTTTTCTGTATACAACTCTCTACACCCTTAGTAGCTAGACATGATACTTAGCTCTATAAGACAACCCTCTATATCCCTAGCAGTTATCACAGAAAAATATCACCAGAAAATAAGAAACACATACTTCCATTCCCATCTCTCATCAAAGTTGTATCCAGGTTGTAAAAAAAAATTGGTAGCATATCCTGTTTCGGACATAGCAATCAGCCCAGCATTTTTTAGCTGTAGTGATTTTCTAGGCAATATAAATATGTTCACTAGTTTTACCATTGCTTTATGAAAGGTCTGGATGCACAATTGCCTGTTGTATAGGCAGAGTTCACTTCATCATTTTATTGATATAACTACATTGGTAATATAACAAAACCCTTTGACTTTTTAAGGGGATCACTTTGATTTTATATTGGTTGGACAGCCATTTCCACCCCAAAACCTCCTTAGTTGACTCTTACAACATGCTTGGTAGGTAACAGTGTTGCAATTCTTTGCTCCCGTTTCAGCCCGGCAACATGTGGGTGACAGCAATAATAACTCCCAAAATGTTTTCCAACATTCAATACTTGTCCACCAACACTCCAACAGTTAATAATTTGTTTGGTTTCCATGATAATTTAAATTAGTCTTCAAGTGTCCATTTTTGTCTACTTGCTGGTTATACTGTTTCCTCTTCCATTATTTTGTCAGACTGTATTATCAAATCAATTTACATACAGCTAAAGAGTTGCTAACTTCCTATTTTAGTTTACAAATAGTCCTATATATCTGATGCCATCTGGTATCACAAATTATCATTTAATTATTGTCATGTTCAGTTTTTTGTGCCTGATAATGCTTTTAAAAATAGTATAATGCTTCTGATAACAAAATCTCTTAGCTCCTGAAATATTTGAACGTTAACTGAAATTGAAATATTTTTCTAAAATTGTGAAACAAATTGTAATTTTATATTGCTTTTTCTGAAATAATTTCTTAGGGGAGAGGGTACTATATTAAATATGTTATAGCACAGGGGTCGGCAACCTTCTGCTAACTGTGTGCCAACTTAAGGTTTCAAATTATTCAGAGTGCCAACATCACATATCATTTTATACAATTCGATGTCAATATTCTTAATTTACCATATATTTTATTTTTATATTTTAATTAATTAATATATAGTGATATTCAATAATATGTAATGTTGTAAACAACATTAGAAGAAATAGAGTTTCTTGAAAGATTAAAAAAAACTTTTTTTATTATTAATGGGAGCCTTGCCCTTGCATGGTCGTGGCCAGTTGCTCAATATCGACAACATACTTTGTCACTTTGAGTTTGACACAATTTTCTGAATGTTCAGGCGTTAGGCGACTACACTGGATTTAGCACTGCTTTCATGTGAGAGAAAATATGCTCACAGGAATAGGTTGATCCAAAGTCTGAAAGAAGAGCAAAAGCAATTTTCTTCAAACAGATGTAATAATTTGGAAGGGATGTCTAACAGCTGAGAATAGCTGCAGACTTTTCTAGATTTTCATTTTCCAGAGACTTACATAGTTCAAAAAATTTTGATGTCCATAATTCTGAAGATCTGAAGTCAATCTGTTGTGAAAACCCTGCTAATTGATTTACAATCACTTTATACAGAAAAACTGAAAAATCTGAGTGCCATTTGAAATTGCTTGGCATGCCAAATGTGGTACTTGTGCCATATGTTGCCGACCCCTGCTATAGCATATTAAAAAAATTTAACAGAACACTTTTTAAAAAAAAATATGACAAAGGAATTTTTAAAATACGTGGTGAACATGTCAACTTGTATAAACTACCATTTTTGTACTCAGATTATGGCAGCTGTTCTTTAGTTACATATAAAGTTAGGAAGAGATAACATTGTGATGCAATGTGTCCATAGAAGGGTCATAATAAAGTGACTAAGAACTTACTTAAAGAATGTTCTGGTCATACAGTTCTCCATCTGGTATGTGACAGTATGGTTTTATTCAAGCATATTTCTGAAAAATAAACTTGTAAACAATACGTCAGTGCCTGTATCGAAACCACAATGTAGTGAGCTCAAGGCATAGGCTATGACACAACCACTATGTCTCTAGTGCTAGCATATGTGAGGATATATATGTATTGTGTCTCATGCTGGTGTGTTTTTGTGTATTGATATACATTTGTGTTTGCCTGTAGGGTCTGACTACTGATGTTCACCACAATCAAGTGTGTATTAATTTAAGATGAATAATATTTATTTTCATTGATTTGCGTGTAATAGTGTTTAATAATATAATTATTGAAGTGAATGCCTTCATGTTGTGTGTGAGAAACATTTGTACATAAATTTGGAATACAAATTTACAAAACTCTTTTAATTATTAGTTTCTGTCTTGAAAGAGAGAGAATTGAAAGTCCGGATGAAAGATTGTCCTTGGCTGATAACTCAAGGAGATGGAATGTTAATGTAGTACTGAGGCCTTCCGGGACATTCTGCTGTTATAATCTTTGTGGTTTTTTAGAATTGACATACCTGTGCAGTTTGTGTGTTGTTGTCTGTGTCATTCGACCTGTACATATTCATATTAGCGTTTGAATTTACACATTGAAAGTCTTGATTAAAATTGCATCTTTTTTTTAGGGATGTGGTGTGGTCGAAGACAGAAAATTTATTGACATTTTTTGAGGTGACTTTTTTTGGGATAACAATTCCAGGTGCTGACTGCAACAGTCTTCTTTTTCTTCTTCTCGTTCGCAGTTTGACATGTCTACACAGCAAGTCCTGTTTTCTTGATAAATGCTGCTGTATTTGAAAGCTCCTCAGTGCTCCCATACATCTTTCTGTGGATATCTACCTCTGTGGGCCAGTGTTCTTCCCTTAACTGGTTTAGTGTATTGCAGTCTTGCAGGATATGTTCAGTGTCTGTGCTGCATGCCCACAAGGGCACAGTGGTGATGGGACCAATCTTAGTCTATTTAAGTGGCTGTTTAATCTGTTGTGTCCTGTTCTGAGGCGGAAGATAATAACCTGCTCTGCTCTGTTGAGATAGTGGTAATTGTTCTTTGGGTGGTCGACTTTCCTGATGGCTTTGATGAGTGTCTTCTTTTCTTGGTAGGTGATTTCTTTGTCTTTTTGTTCCTGTGTTGCTCCATCCTTTGCCAGTCTGTCTGTCTCTTCATTTCCTGGTATGCCACAGTGGGATGGTATCCACTGTAGTACTACCCTTCTTTGGATGCTCACTTCTCGCATGGCTTTCTTCAGGTCTGGCAGCTTATCGCTGTCAAGGGCTTGTAGGACAGACATAGCATCAGTAAGAAATACCACCTGCTGTCATTGACTTGTGTTTTTAATTATTTATGCAGCAATGTTTAAAGCCTGTACTTCTGCAGAGTAGTTGGAGCAGCATATTCCAGTTGGTGAACATGTGGATTCATTTTCTTTTTCTGGATATTTTATGTACATGCCAGCACCTCCATTCTTCACTGCTCTGGTTGCTGATCCGTCGGTATATACTTGTATCCATGCTTCTCTGGAGTACATATCTTCAATCATGTTGCATACTATGGTTCTCTTTTGAAGATTATTCAGTTCTATCATATAACAATCATTACAAGGTAACTGTGTGAAACGTAACAACAATTAGACTTACGTAAAACACAGGTTTATATTTCGCTTCAATGGGACATGACAGACTATAGCTAAAACTAGTGGGTAATGATGGGCAATGATGAGCACACAAGAAATCATAAAAATTACACTACACAAATCACATTCAACGTTTCAACCAAAAGATCTTTATCAAGACACAAAACATCTTTTTTGCTGTTGTATCCTTCCATGGTGACTCTTGCTTTCCTATTGTGTAGGAAGGAACAGACCCACTTGCTCATGTTGCCCCTTATTTCGGTTCTTTGCAGCTTTATTATCAGTCCATCTTTCCAGACCTTGTCTAAAGCTTTTTGAATTTCTATCTATAGGGTGAAAACTTTTTTCTTTTCTTGAAATGCGTCTTCTATGATCTGGTACAGGAATGTTATTTGGTCTTCTGTGCTGTTACACTCTCTAAACCCAGCTTGTTCTAGCACGAATAGCTTCTCTGATTCTAGGTACCACTTTAGTCTTCTTTTGACCATCCTTTCCATTGTCTTGCAGACACAACTCGTTAGACTTATTAGTCTATAACTGTCGGGCTTCTGTTTGTCCTTGCCTTTTTTAATAATAGGACACATAAACGCTTCTCTCCACGACTGTGGTACATTGCCTGTTTCCCAACTATAGTTGTATATCTGTAATAATTTGTATATTGCTGCCTGTCCTAGGTTCCTAAGCATTTCATTGGTGACACCTTCCGGTCCTGGTGATTTTCTATCCTTCAGTTTCCCTATAGATGACTTTAATTCTTCTATTGTGAATAGTTTGGACATGACGTCTGGGCAGTTTGTGTTGTTCTTATCATTATTCATTTCTTGACGGATGCTTCGTTGTCTACATGTATTGATGGTAATTGTGCTTTCTTTTTCTGTATGATTCTGCAAGCTTGTCTGCTGCTTGTTTGCCAGAGTGGAATTTACCTGAATCTTCCAGCGTAATATTTTGTCGCTGGGTATTGCTATCATCATTTATTTGCTTGGTTAGTTTCCACAGCTTTCTCCCTTCCTTTTCAAAATTTAACTTTTGAGTTTTTCCCCTCCAACTTCTTCTCTGTGTTTCTATATTTTGTTTAGTGAACTTTGCTTTGGTTTTTTGTTGAGCGATGTGGTTCTGTTGTGATGGTTGATTCTCTGCCATATTACGTGATTCATTCAGTTCTTCTTGTAGTTTTTGAAGTGTATTGGTCCAAAATTCTTCCTTGCTCCTCTTGGTATTGTCTCCTTAGCTGCCTGATGTATTACTTTATTAAACTCCATGATAATAGTGTTTATGTCTTTGCCTGTTAATTTTATGTCTTTTATAAATAGGTTTGCTCTATGTTTATATATGTGCCAGTTTGCTTTCTTGTAGTTCCATCTTGGCTTAGTTGGTCTTGTAATTGTTGATTTGTTCACTTGGATGATAACTGGACGGTGATCACTGCCACCAAGTTGTTCGCCTATTGTTCTTTCCATTATTCCAACCAGTTCTGAGGGTGCAGAATGCCAGGTCTGGGGTTGAGGTGTTATGTCATCTTCTTGAGTACAAAGTTGGTGGATCCTGTGGATTGTTCAGGAGGATTAAGTTGTTATTATCTTGCCAACTTTCTATCTCTTCTCCCCTTCTGTCTAAATTGTAATATCCCTAACTTTGGGAGTGGCTGTTAAAGTCTCCCACTGCCAGAAAGTGTTTGTTTGGGATGTTAATACTGGTCATGTTTAGTGGGATGTCATTTGGGCAGTAGAAATTTAGTATGTCCAGTTCAAGGGAGTTGTCTTTTATGTGAATCATCTGGTATTCGTCACCTTCCTCTTGTGTTTTCGTTTCTATGCCGTTGATGTTATCCTTGACCAGAGTTAGTATGTCGCCTTTCCTCCGATCTTTCCTGTCTACTCTAAAGCATTGGTACCTTCGTATTTTGAATGTTATTTTTTCGTTGAGATAGGTTTCCTGTATGCAGCAAATACTAATTTCTTTCTGGTGCAAGGTGTTTTCTAGTTCGGTTTTTTTATTCTCCCTCTGCATTTCAGTGCATAATATTCAGGTTATTTTTATCCTGTCTGGTTGGCCAGGCGCTTCCTCTTCTGGCTCCACGAGACAGACTAGAGGGACCTCCAGTAGCTGGGGTGGATTCTGTCGAGGTTCAGAATCCGGCACTGCTCATGCCTGGGGGAACTTCACAGGGTGAGCACTATGACGATTTTTATAATTTTGTCGTGCAGACATGTCAACTATTCGGTTTGCATGATGCCATGGTTGCTGGTGCGCCTCTCGGCCTGGAATCTCTGACTTCAACACCTGTGCTTGCTTGGACAGGATTGTGACCCTGCTCGATATTGGGTTGACCCAACCAATCTTAGTTTCCAGCCTCTGTTGGCTGGACTAAGCCCCATCTCCACGTCAAGAAGTTGGCTTCGGTGGGGTCAAAATGGTTAAAAGCCACATTCTGAAGATTCTGGAAATACTTGAAATTTTAACTGAGAGAACCAAAATTCGGAAACGAGATCCGCGGCTGACAGCTTGCTGGTGGTGATGCAGTCATTCACGTTCTTGACGTATCTAAGGTTCTGTTCTTGGCTCTAGTTTTAACGGAAATAAATGACGCGCATCATATATGCAGAAGAAGGGCTTGAGAGTTCAGCAAAAATGAAAGCTTTGAGTGAATTCCTCACAACTTCGAAGGAAAAAATAGCCGATGCGAGTTTGAGCAATGCGCAGTCGGTGTGTTCTGAACTTGGAATCCATACGGAGCCACAGCGGCGAATACGCCGTAAAAAGAAGATGCCTGGAGAAGAATCCGCCGATGCTGGGTTAAGCTACAGAAATGAACTTTGGTTGGAAATATGCGCTTCCATGGACAGAGTGAATCAGGAGATTTCAACAAGAATTGCACAACTGCATGAGGTTGCTGACAAGTTTGGCTTTCTTTCTCCAAAGCAACTGTTAGACGATCGAGTCGACATTGATCTTCACAACGCTCCTGATGATGATATCAACAAGGATGATTTTTTACTCGAGAGAAAGCGACTACTGAATTTTGTCGCAGCATCTTTGGTCTTGAACTTAAAGGACCAAGGGCCTATGGAATTACTTGTCTTCATTCAGAAACATCAGCTTTCCCATTCAGTACCCAACATTGTCTTTTACTGTGTATGTTCCTAACTCTAGGAGTTAGTATAGCTACACGTGAAAGAAGTTTCTCCAAACTCAAATTAATCAAAAACTATCGCAGGTCAACTATGAACAACTTGAGATTAAACAACCTCGCAATAATATCAATCGAACATGAGCTGGTCAATGATGTGAGCTTCGACACAGTCATTAATAACTTCGCTAGTCAAAAAGCTCGTAAAGTGAATTTGTAATTTTAAATTTTAAAATTTATTTCCAACTTTGCTAAATGCGGATAAAATCGATAATAATAATAAACTTGTAAAATTTTACTCGGAATTTTTTTTTAATCAATTGGGGGATGGGAGGCATCAAAATATTCACCTCACCGGAGTGCAATTACCATAGGTACGCCGCTACGTGAGACACATAATTTTCTAGACATGCAGATTTATGTTATATTTACGCGTCATGCACTAATGTTCATACCAAGTTCTGTTATCTTCCCTCGCCATTCTATACTGCTTGCGTTGCCAATATCTGGACTTCACCAATAACCTGTCATTAGAGTTAAAAGCGCCATTTGTTTTCTTTGTCAATTCTTCAAACATATCGATATTCGAACTGGCTATTAATTCTGAATGTTTTCATTTGTAAGGAACTTTGTAGCTTTCGCAAGTAAGTTGCAATTTATATTCGTTTAATTTCGTAATTTCTGATTCTCTAAAAAAGAAACATCAACGTTGTTTTTGTAAATAGATTCGTCTTGTTTTACAATCATATTGTGGTGGTATATGCAGAACGTGTCAAGTTAGCACTCCTCGAAAAAGGAGCAAATAATAGCGTTACTGTCATCTACCGTGTATGTCGTCAGAGGCCACTAAGAAGGTATTGTGAGTGAGGTTTGGCAGTTCAATTTTTAGGCAATATTTATTTTCAGTATGTTTCTTATGTCTTATGTTTTCTAAATGGTCCGGATGATTAAAAGCCTGTATCTTAAATCGAACCATATACTTTTGGCTTTTAAGACGCACTGACCACCTCTCAGCAACAGAGCCCACCTATCACGTACTTTGAGGGCCTTTGAGAGCGAAGACAGACTAAAAGGGTGACTTCATGCAATGATATGTAGCAGCTCGAGCATAAAGTAGACACGGAATGACACAGGAAATTAGGAAAACCTTTTTTTTTTTAAATTTGTGCACTGAGCTTTAACTAGGTAGTATTTCGAGCACATGAAACATTTGCTAACATAACTAGGTATCTCGAGCACATGAGGCATCTGCTAACATAACTAGGTATCTCGAGCACATGAGGCATCTGCTAACATAACTAGGTATCTCGAGAACATGAGGCATCTGTTAACATAAGTAGGTATCTCGAGTACGTGAGGCATCTGATAACATAACTAGATATCTCGAGCACATGAAACATCTGCTAACATAACTAGGTATCTCGTGTACGTGAGGCATCTGATAACATAACTAAGTAACTGGAGTACATGAGGCATCTGATAACATAACTAGGTATCTCGAGCACATGAAACATCTGATAACATAACTAGGTATCTCGAGCACATGAAACATCTGCTAACATAACTAGGTATCTCGAGTACGTGAGGCATCTGATAACATAACTAGGTATATCGAGTACGTGAGGCATCTGATAACATAACTAGGTATCTCGAGCACATGAAACATCTGATAACATAACTAGGTATCTCGAGCACATGAAACATCTGATAACATAACTAGGTATCTCGAGCACATGAAACATCTGCTAACATAACTAGGTATCTCGAGTACGTGAGGCATCTGATAACGTAACTAGGTAACTGGAGTACATGAGGCATCTGCTAACATAACTAGGTATGATGTATCTCGAGTACGTGAGGCATCTGATAACGTAACTAGGTAACTGGAGTACATGAGGCATCTGCTAACATAACTAGGTATCTCGAGTACGTGAGGCATCTGATAACATAACTAGGTAACTGGAGTACGTGAGGCATCTGATAACATAACTAGGTATCTCGAGCACATGAAACATCTTATAACATAACTAGGTATCTCGTGTACGTGAAACATCTGCTAACATAACTAGGTATCTCGAGCACATGAAACATCTTATAACATAACTAGGTATCTCGAGCACATGAAACATCTGATAACATAACTAGGTATCTCGAGTACGTGAGGCATCTGATAACATAACTAGGTAACTGGAGTACATGAGGCATCTGATAACATAACTAGGTATCTCGAGCACATGAAACATCTGATAACATAACTAGGTATCTCGAGCACATGAAACATTTGCTAACATAACTAGGTATCTCGAGTACGTGAGGCATCTGATAACATAACTAGGTAACTGGAGTACGTGAGGCATCTGATAACATAACTAGGTATCTCGAGCACATGAAACATCTGATAACATAACTAGGTATCTCGAGCACATGAAACATCTGATAATTAACTAGGTATCTCGAGTACGTGAGGCATCTGATAACATAACTAGGTATCTCGAGTACGTGAGGCATCTGCTAACATAACTAGGTATCTTGTGCACATGAGGCATCTGATAACATATCTAGGTATCTCTAGCATATGGGCATCTTCTAACATAACTAGGTATCAGGGGCATATGGGACATCTGCTAAGATCTGTGGCGGGGAATAAAAGCGACGTCGTACAATGACATTTTATTACCAATGTATTCATTCACATTCTAGTGAAGGGAAAAACAGTAAAGAGATACAAAATAGATGCAACAAAACATACCAGATCCTAGGACAGATGACAAGTATTTTAAAGAATAAAATGTAAATATAGACACTAAAGTTGCATTATACAAGACTATTATTATCACATCACTGTGCTACCAGTGCCAAACCTGGACAATGACAGCACAAGACAAAAGAAAAATAGTAACAGCAGAAATGACATGTCTACGAAGCATATTCGAAGTATCATTAAGAGATAGAATTAGAAACTATAACAACAGACAGATAACCAAAACAATACCAGTATTGGAGCACATCAAAAGATAACAGATCAAGTGGTTGCCACGCACTTCCAGACTACCAACAGACAGCATGCCACAGATAGCCATGACACATAGACATCACAGCTATAAAGACCATACACAAGATGGACCACATAAATAAAAGAAGCACAGGAACAAGCTTGCAAACAGCACACAAGATGACATCTCCAGAGAATTCGAATACCCCCCGACGCCGCAAGGCAAACAAGGGCCACAGCGTATAGATAGTCTTCATTCACAATAAATAATTCTATCAAGGATTTGAAGCATGGTACAATACCTTATGCCCTTTGTTAGTTTAGATGCTAATGGTTGATGGTACGGGCACTTCTATACTTTAGACCAGTGTTTCTCGACCTATTTTATTGTGGTTCAAATGCAAGAAACGATTTCTTCCACGATCACAATGAGCACTAAAAAAATAGTTCTTCACTATTTCAAAACTGAGTATATAACTCACTAAGCATTGGACAAATATTCACTTTTCTAATGCTTTCCTTACACTAGTATTTTCGCCATATTCACCCTGGAAATTGCTGACACCACCCTTCCTTGGAGAATCATAAGGTTCATGTTGAGAACCGCTGCTTTAGACATGCTTATATGATCAGGTCCATGCAGTGCTATGATACAGAGAGGTGGTCGAATCAGGCGGCACCAATCAAAATACATTGTCGGTGGCGCCATTTCAAAGAAAAACCAATTAAGGGGGCGGCATACCATCCTAAGAAAATCTACCGCACTGTCCTGAATATGATAGTTACTTATTGTCTTTCCACAGATGTCATATTTAATGTATTATTGTTGTTCACGTGCGTGCATGTTACACAAAAAATAATTTCGTTTGATTTGGTTTAATTTTCATAGTTTTTCTGCTCCCACTTATTCATGGTACTACTACTATTTGTACACTACAATTAGTAAAGCTACTACCAATACTACTACTACTACTATACTACTATTACTAATACTAATACTACTACTAGTATTACAATACTACTGCTACTATTATTACTACTACTACGACTAATATCATTACCAATACTATTACTACTATTACTACTAATGCTACTACTACTACTACTACTACTGCAACTAATACATCTACCACTGTAACTATTACTACAACTACCACTACAATTATTACTATCACTACTACTACTACATCGCATTACTACTACTATTAATACCACTACTACTACTACAATTACCAATACTACTACTATTGCTACTACTACTACTACTACCACTACCAATACTGCTACTATTACTACTACTTCTGCAACTACCACTAATACCTACCTACTACTACTACTACTACTACTATCACCACCACTACCAATACTACTACTACTATCACTACCACAGCAATTACCACCACTACTACAAAATATGCTACTATCAATACTACTATTACCACTACTACTACTACCACTACTACTACAAATGGGAGCCGCGTTAGCGCAGTGGTTAGCGCACTGGCTTCGCATATGAGTGGTCCTGGCTTCATTCCCCAGCTGAGGCGGAAATGTTTTCAGATCGCAATGGCTCCCAGGTCGACCCAGCCTTAAATGGGCACCAGATTAATCCGGGAAGTAAAGACTGCGAGGGAGAGGAGATGGCTACCGCCCTCATTTGCAGAGCCTGTGAAATGTGAGATCGCTAACATCTCACTCTCCTGCGGCATTAATAAATGCTATGGGTTACTTTTTTTACTTACTACAACTACTACTACCACTACTATTTCCATTCCCACTACTAATGGTACTACCACCACCACAACTAGTAGTACTACTACAAGCACCATCACTAACACCACCACTACTATTACTATTAATACCCCCACCGCTTACTACTACTACTATTACTACTACTGTTACTACTACTACGTCATGAAAGAGGTCAATGTCAAGGCAACATTTCTGGCAATAACTCGTGACAGGTTCATGAAAATCCCATGAAACTTAATAAAAACAAATCTCTCTGACCACTACTTCCTATTATTTTGATTGAATGTCTATAAAAGATTAACGGTCCTCGAATAAATTAAGTTGAAAATTAATGCGCAAGTATGGTTCATCTCACTACAGAACAACGATACATCATCATTGGACGCTTACAGACTGGTCAATCACAAAGTGTAGTGGATAGACAATTTAATGTGATTAGAAGAACCATTAATAGCCTTTGGATTTCAACAAACTGGCTCAGTTGCAGAACGGTCGAGCAGCGGAAGACCCTGAGCTACAACTCCTGCAGAAGGCCGTTTCATACAGCTGCGTCACCTCTGGAACCGATTTGTATCTGTGTTCTCCACAGTCCACTCAATGTCATCAGCTTGTTGAATTTCAGATCGAACGGTCAGTAACCAGCTGCATGACGCTGGTCTTTGGGCTAGAATACCCTACAGAGGTCCTATTTTTACGGACCGGGATCGCCAGAACAGACTGCAGTGGGCGAAATAATTGCAATGGACCGTTGGAAATGCCTGGAGACTGGGTTAGTTCAGTAATGAATCAATTTTATTGCTCCAGCGACACGATAGACAGAGAGGAGTTTACCGCAAATTTCGTGAGCGCTACGCCTAGGATAGTACATAGGAATGGCTAAAAGTACCTTCAATGATATGAGGAAATTATTAATATCTAAACAAATTACAAACAAGTTAAAAATGAGAATTATAAAATGCTACATCTATTCCATATTAATGTATGGCTCAGAAACATGGACACTAAATAAACAATTAGAAGACAAAATTGATGCCTTTGAGATGTGGGTATATAGAAGAATAGGGAGAACATCATGGAAAGAGAAGAAAACAAATAAAGAGGTGCTAAAAACACTTAATATGAAGAAAGAACTACTAAGAGAAATAAAGATCAGGCAAATAAAATACTTTGGACACATTAAAAGATATGACACCCTATTGAAGACCTTACTTGAGGGTAAAGTCAAAGGGAAGCGAGCAAGAGGTAGGCAGAGATACAAGTGGGAGAGTAACATTACACGATGGACAGGTTACAGTCTAGCAGAGTGCACCACCAAGACAAAAGACAGGAGATGTTGGAGATACGTTGCAGCCAATCTTCGTTGCGGAGACGGCACTTGATGATGAGGATGATGACGCCTAGGAAAACTTTGATGAGGCTCATTCACTTGGTTGCGGATGTGTACTGATATGGGGGTGGGGCGATCAACTTCATGGGAAAAAGTGACCTAGTGCAAATTGAAGGACGCCTGATTGCATAAGGATACATCGCTGAAATTATTTATCCTCACGTCTTTCCAATTTTGATTGCACAAGGGTCGATTTTTCAGCAGGATAATGCCCGATCTCATGTGGCACAACTCACCATCCAATTACGTGCTGACAACAACGTCCAGACCATTCTATGTCCGGCCATGTTATAACCCATGAACCCCATGGAACACGTATGGGATGGAGTGAATGACGACTCCTCTAGCGAGATGTTGCTCCAACAAATCTCCGACAGTTGTCGCTTGCACTTCGGGAAAAGTAGGCAGCCATCCCACAACAACAGATCCAACTACTAAGTGGATACATGTCACAGCGATGTCATTCTCTGATAGAGGCTAGAGGAGACCATACGCCTTACTGAAACTGAGACCTCAGGAGCAAGGAATACAACTCCAAATCAAATTTAATGAACATTTTATTGTTAATGTCTGAAAGGTTCTTCATGACAAGGTTGAAAACGTAATTCCGTAAAATAGAATTTTGAGTGGTACACGTTTGAAATTTGTTGTTCATTAGCACTGCAATAATATTGCGTTTCTTATTTTTTTGGATGTATATAATATGTTATAATTCTATATTTCAGTAGTTTGACAGTGAATGCTGTGACATGCCTTGCATGTTGTAAGATGTATCTATGAAAGTATTGTATGAGTGGCTCGCTGTCCCATCCCAAAAGTAATGCTGAAGTTGGATGTGTCGATCCGAAAGACATCAATAAGTTGCAAACCATGACACAGCGCATTAGGTTCGCTGGAATACATTCTGTCAATCTAAAGAAGTTTGAGAACGAACACAGGAGAAGAACAGGATGCACTGTTAAAACCAACTCAAGAATATAGATAAATGACCTGACTTTTTGGTCACGGAGATGTTTGGATAATCTATCTATCTATACGCTGTGGCCCTTGTTTGCCTTGCGGCGCCAGGGGTGGAAGATGGTCTTCTTGTGTGCTGTTTATAAGCTTGTTCCTGTGGTTTCTTTGATTTCTGTGATACATCTTTTACATGGTCTGCCCCTGGCTTTATAGCCGTTATGTCTGTGTGTCATGGCCATTTGTGGCATGTTATTTTTTGGTAGTTTGGAAGTGTGTGAAAACCACTTGATCTATTGTATCTTAATGTGTTCTAATACTGGTATTGTTTTGGTTATCTGTCTGATGTTATCGTTTCTAATTCTATCTCTTAATGAGACACCTAGTATTCTTCGCAGACATGCCATTTCTGCTGCCACTATTTTTTTTGTGTGCTGTCATTGTCCAGGTTTGGCACTGGTATTCAATAATAGTCTTTTATAATGCAACTTTAGTGTCTATGTTTACATTTTTGTTCTTAATAATACGTACCATCTGTCCTAGGATCTTGTATGTTCTGTTGCATCTGTTTTGTATCTATTTACTGGTTTTCCCTCACTCGATATAATGATTCTTATGTTTGGATGAATAATATAGATAAATGACCTGACTTTTTCGTCATGGAGATGTTTGAATGATAACAAGTTAGACAATGATCAGTATTTATAAAAATTTACGCATGCAACTAACATCCTTAACAACATCATAACAAGAAAGTTGAGCTTTTTTGCGTCATATAAAGAGACATAACAGCATGGAAAGATTAATAGCTGAAGGCAGTTAACGGCAACAGGGGAAGAGGACGCCCAAGACTACGTTGGTACAGTGATATATCAGATTGCTTAAAACATGTCTCTAGCTGCAGCAGGTCAACTCGCCCATAATCGCGGAGTGTTCAGAGAATCCATAAGGAAGATCACGTTCTGGAAAGAATGTCACACAATGAACATCAAACAACGAAATGTAGGTATTCCAACTTTCACCATCCCTAAACTATACAATGAAAGTGAGTAGCATTAGCAAACATTAGGCTATCTAGTGTTTGCTTGTTGCTACCTGAAAACAGTGACAGCAATCGATAATTTCTTGAACGATTCATTTATCAATTAACACTCCTTTCTGTCTAGCTCTGATTTGTGGTGCATAAACATCGGCTAGAGTTTGCTGCAATTATACTCACCTTACAACAGGGATTCTCAAGGTGGCATATTCTTTCAAGAACATAATCTTATATATATATATATACTGTTAAAAAAAAAGTAATGCAACTTTATTTCAAATGTGTGCTAAAATTTTATTTACGGAATTTATAATTATTATTTCAACCTTGGCATGAAGAAACTTTCGGACTTTAACTAAACCAATCTCGACTCCAGTCATTCTTAACGGTCCATTGCCGATGATGGCTCGATGATCAGTCGGTTCTGACTCTGTAGGGTCTTCTAACCCGAAGTCCAGCGTGATTCAGTCGCTTTCCTGACCATTTAATCTGAAACTCGACAAGCTGCTGGCATTGACTGGACTGTGAAGGATTCAGATGAAAATCGATTCCTGAGATGAACCAGTCGTATGAAACGGTCTGCGGCAGAAGTTGTGACTATGAGTTTTCCACTGCGCGGCTGGTCTGTCACTGAGTCAATTTATTGAAATCGCCTCCAAAGGCATTAATGGTGCTTTTAAATTGTCACAGTTTTTATTAACATTAAATTGTCTGGCCACTACAGTTTGTGATTGTCCAGTCTGTAAGTATCCAATGATGATGGTTGTTCTGTTACTGTATAAACGTAAAGGGAACCGCCAGTCCTGTAACAACCATCGTGGTATCTCTCTACTGTCCATTGCTGGAAAGATATTTGCCATAATCCTTTTGAACCGTCTTACATCTCATCTAAATGAAGAACTACTACCCGAAAGCCAATGTGGTTTCAGAAAAGAGCGTGGAACAACTGATATGATCTTTGCTGAAAGACAGCTTCAAGAAAAATGTCAAGAACAACACTGTGACCTGTACACAGCATTCATAGACTTGACAAAAGCATTTGACACAGTAAGCAGAGAGGGTCTGTGGAAGATTCTGGCAAAGTATGAATGTCCACAGAAATTTATCTTAATGGTTCAGCAATTGCATGATGGAATGCAAGCTAGAGTTCAGGATGATGGAGAGTTATCTGAAACCTTTCCTGTCTCAAATGGAGTAAAGCAAGGATGTGTATTAGCACCTATCCTATTTAGCATCATGTTCTCTGCTATGTTGAATGATGCTTTCAGAGATCTAGACCTGGGAGTAAACATCACCTATTGCATAGACGGAAAATTGTTCAACCTTTGGCGGCTTCGAGCAAAAACCAAAGTTAAATCACACACAATCAGGATCTTCTATTTGCTGAT
Source organism: Meghimatium bilineatum (assembly GCA_034231615.1). NCBI lineage: Eukaryota > Metazoa > Mollusca > Gastropoda > Stylommatophora > Philomycidae > Meghimatium > Meghimatium bilineatum. Next base: position 61,707,685 of record CM067322.1, on the reverse strand, counting down.
GACTGTGCCCTAAATGCCAACTCTGAGGCTGATCTACAATGTATTATAGACAGATTCTCCAAAGCCTGTACCAACTTTGGGCTTACCATTAACACAGAGAAAACAGAAGTCATGTTACAACCAGCACAGCAAAAGCTATCTCGAGCCCTGCATAAAGGTAAATGGTGTAGCACTGAAAGTTGTGAATAGATTCACATATCTAGGCAGTACGTTATCACAAAATGCCAACGTTGATGATGAAGTGTATACGAGGATCGCCAAAGCAAGCAGTACTTTCGGCAGATTGTACGCAAATGTTTGGCATAGAAATGGCATTAACCTACAGACTAAGCTGAAAGTTTAATGAGCAGTGGTACTTCCAGTGCTGCTATACGCCAGTAAAACATGGACTGTGTATAGAAGTCATGTGAAAAAACTCAATCATTTTCATACAAATTGTCTCAGAAAAGTTATGAATATCAGATGGCAAGACAAGATTCCACATACCACTGTCCTTGATAGAGCTGGTATCCCAAGCATTGACACGATCCTGATGCAGACACAGATTCGTTGGGCAGGTCATTTGGTGCGTATGCCAGACCATCGTCTGCCAAAGATACTTCTCTATGGTGAGCTAGAGAAGGGTATACGATCTCAAGGTGGCCAAAGGAAGCGCTACAAGGACTCGTTAAAGAACTCACTGAAAGCATTTGAAATAGACCACGATACATGGGAAGAACATGCACAAAATAGATCTACATGGCGTTCTAAAATAAAAAAGAGCGCATCATCTTGTGAAAAGAAAAGAAATGCAGCAGCTCAACAGCGGAGAGCAGATAGAAAGTCACGGATATACCAAGATCCGTCTACAGTCGTCATTCCATGTCCAAACTGTCCGAAGACATTTACAGCTAGAATAGGGCTCATTAGCCATCTACGAACTCATAATCAAGGACATAACTAAAATTGAATTTTCAAAAGTGGATGTAACAAATGGTCATCATCATCATGTGATGGACGAACAACAACAGTGAGGTGAGCCATACTTGCGCATTGAATTTTCAACATAATTTATTCGAGGATCGTCAATCTTTTATAGGCATTCAATAATATGGCCATATAGTTTTGTGTTAATTAAGTTTTATGAGAACCTCATGAACCTGTCACGAGTTATTGTCAAAATGTAGTTTTGACCTTTACCTCTTTCATGACATCACGAATAATGAGGTGAATACAATTCAATTATCCACGATGACCAGGCGGACACAGTCGATAGGTTTAATCAGTATATCTCTTTTAAAAAAGTAACTTCAAAAAAGTTGCGCTCCTTTTTTTAGCAGTATATATATATATATATATACACAATATGATAATACAATAATTTTCAACTGCTATTTGGAATTTTTAGTTATGCTATATCAAATATATCATATATCCCTATAAACTTCCAGGGGTGCAAAGGGAACGCAATGCTCTAGGCGGACCCAGGGCTAGCAGATAACCAAGATCCCAAATGTACCTCCTCGCGGTGCACCCTGGAAACAGAAATACAGCAGCTAGAGCTGATTCTGGCCAAATCATTTGGGGATCGTGTCCGAGAATGTGCAGGTAGCAGATGGAAAGAGATTTGACTGCATTAGAGACAGACAATATCTCCGACACCACCAGTATCACCACATATAGCGACACTGTCGACATACAGTGAAGCTAGTCAGTCCAGTCCGAACATTGGAGGGGCGGCCAATGTAAAATGCACGTAAAGGTAGATGCATGGCGAGAGACAAATAGATTTCATACTGAGTACAATGAAACAATGAAAGGGTAGAACAGCGCTAGAGGGCAGCGCGAACTGCAAATAGAAAGTGAAAAGTCCCTAGGAAAGGGGAACTACAAGCTCCGTCAGCTCGAGACGAACTTCTAGTTACCTGTGCTCCTTACAGACAGAGACCCAGACCCAATCATTGGCGTTCGGAAAAGCAAAAGTTCTAACCCAACTCTAATGTCGAGCCTTCCTTAACCGGAAATATGCTCGCGAAGAGAAAGGGTCCCGTACCGGATGGGCTTAGGCAAGAAAGGGACAACGATGGCAGTCCTGGCCCAACTCTTCTGTCGAGTTTTCCTATACCGGAAATACACGGAAAGGGTTCCGTATCCGATGGGCTCAGGCACAAAAGAGACAACGATTTTAGTCCTGGCCCAACTCTAATGTCAGGTTTTCCTATACCGGAAATACACTTGCACAGAGAAAGGGTTCAGTACCTGATGGGCTCAGGCGCTATTGGGACAAGGTCGCTCAGCTCGAGAACGCCTTGCTCGCATGGTGTGAGACTCGAGCTTGGACACGGGTACACGATGTCGGTGAATGACACCTCGGCTAAGAGGGTGAAAGAGCCAGGGTCCAACTCTTCCGATGAGTTCTTCCCCTTAAGGAACCAGGCTCACGGATGAGAAACGGTTCAGTACCCGATGGACACAGGCACAGTACGTCCAATTACACGAGGCAAGCTCATAGACAGTGGAACAACTCGTGCAAGACAGACGAGAGCAAAAATCGTCTGGGCGAAGAGTCACCACATACACGCATGCCTGGAGACAGATATTGAAGTTGTCACAGGCTAGGGTAGCCCACCCGAATTGTCAAGGCATGCCGAAATCGGATGTGCTAGGCCTACAAGGCGCATAACGGTGGAACAACGTAATCACGCTCCCGGCGGAAATCGCACGAATATCCATGCTGGTTACAATAGAGCGAACGCAAAACATAAACTTCCAGAATAATTTATATAGACACCCTGAATGTTCCCTAACTAACTGTATACATCGATGAGGGACGGTCCATAAAATACATCAAGAATTTGTTTACTACATATTCCCCTCCCCCCCCCCCCACTCCGCCGATAACTGTCGAGAAATCAGGGAGACTCCTGCTTAATTACACATTATCTATTCAAATGTCAATATAACCCAATGGGGTGATGCATGTGTGTTTTCCTACTACAGCCTGGGCGGTAGTAGTCTTCGAAAATGGGGAGGGGGGAGGGGGAAAATGATACCTTAAAATGCGATTTAACTCATTTTTGTGTAGTCTAAATTATTCTTTTGAGGGGAAGATCCTTAGAGGATGGATTTCCCCCCCCCCCGATTGTTTTCGCTTGCTTCCTATTACTAAATGTCGTGTTCAAATTTCCTAAGAGTTGGATGGATTGTACCCTCCAAACCCCTCCCCTTTAATCTACGAACTTGGCTACAACCAAACGTCCTGAGTTGAAGATTGCTCGTCACTTTTCCGAAATCAAGTCACAGAATGTCAAGGATTCCCTAACAGAAAGGACAAATCGTACCTATTGTTACATGCTATTTACACACAAACTCATATGTTCGGTCATTCTTACAAGAAGAGCGTATGTTAATACATGCCATAAGAATGATGATAAATAGCATCTTCGCTATATTTATTTAGATCGTGGGCAAAAAACTTTAGTAGTTCTAATTCCTTTACCGTTCGCCAGTTATGGCACAGCAAAGTGACATGGTATTCAACATTGCCATCGTTCCTTATACTGCACAATCTCTTGATCTTGCATAGAGGCAATTTTGATGTATTAACTCAGCTCTAGAAGATTGACCATCACTATGCTACTCATTTTCTGTTAGAATGAACCCCACTGGTTCCGTTGTCAATTATTTCTCTTTAAATTTTGAACTTCCATTTGACATTAGTCGAGTGTTGACAGAGCTTGTACATGTTTGAAACCAAATTCCGTTTATCATGCTAATTTGTCACTGAGGTGCTATATGATTAGTGTATTTTCTTACGTGTGGCATACTCAAATAGTGCTATTTCAAAGCATTTCTCCAATCTGTTGTTGATATCAGGGTGTTGCTGTGTGAACGTTAGCTACATTTTCTTCTTTTGATTGCAAGGAATAGTCTCAGAATTAGATAAAACAGAACTGACATCTATCAGACATTCTGCAACTCAAATAAAATCTGTCATAGAGTATCAGGTATTCAAATTTATTTTGTTTAATAACAACAACAAAATTGAGAAATGCAGAAATATTGAGTTTGGAAGTGTAAACGGCCATAGGATCATTAAAAGAAAATAAATCACCAGGGTGGAGAATATTCCAACGGAACTACTAAAAAAATTCAGGAGATGAGTTGATGATAGTGATATCAGCCATCTGCCAGAAAATATAGACTAGAAAACATAGTCTAGAAAATTGACACAATCGTTAGTTTGCGCTTCCTAAGAAAGGCAACCTCAAACTGTGAAAAAAATTAATTATCATGTGACATATTCTTTCCAGAACCTGGTCTTCCTTATAGATTCTCTGAATACTCCTCAATTCTGGACGATTTGACTTGCCGCAGTTAGAGACATGTTTAAACAATCTGATATATCACTGCATCATGCTGTGTTGCCGCTAACTGCCTTCAGCTATTAATTTTTCCATGCTGTTATTTCTCTTTATATGACTGAAAAAAACTCCGCTTTCCTGTTATGATGTTGTCAAGGAGCCAGCCCTCTTCAACGTTTATTGATCTTAACACTTCTTTATTTGTCTTTTTTGTGCAAGAATTACAGAACTAGTTTTCTAATCACCCATTCTAGCAAGGTGATGCTAAAGATCTTTCTTAACAGAATACAAGCGAAGTCAGAGAAATTGTTAGCAGAAGGACATGGTGATTTACGTAAAAACATAAGTACCACATGCCACATATTTAACCTCCAATATTGATAGAAAAGCACTGACAGCATCAACGTTCTTTGTATCATAATTTCAATGATTTCACATTTATCTTGTCTGGCAGAGCCAAGGTCTGTGGCAGATACTGAGACAAATAACTTCAACAAAAACATTATATAAGTTATTGAAGCGCTTTTTAAAGATGCCAGCAGTGCTGTTGTCATAAATAATGATATTGATGAATATTTCTGACGGATATATGAATGCGTCGGGGTTTGCATACTTCCCAAAGTACATTTTAACAATATATTTTGAATATATAATACAGAAGGCACTACAGGATTTTCAGACATTAATAACTTTTGGCGGTAGATCACTTTGTAACTTTGTATACGAACTCATAAGCAAGGACATAACTCTAACTGAATTTCAAAAGCGGATGTAACAAATGGTCATCATCATTTGTTATGGACGAACAACAAATGTATATTTATAGTTTCCGTTGCCCTGTGATTGTATATTTTCCACATCCTAATCTTTAATGGTCCACATCTACTATAGTCCGTTCAGATTCGTTTGCCGAGATGTTATGATTTATAATTCAAAAAGTTCTTGATGATTTCACATGAATTTTGGCATACGTTGTTAAAATGTCCATGTCGCGAAAACATATGTGTTACTTGATGTCTAGCTGTAACGGTTATTTGAAAGCGGCGAATTCTTTTGATGTTTGCCCATGTAAATATTATTTCGACCATAAACAAAATATTTTATAGTAATCTAGTGCAATGATGACCCATAGGCGTGTCCACAAAATTTTACATGGTGGCAGGTGTAAAAAAATTTAAAATATATCTTTTGTTCGTAGAGTCAATTTGATATTGTTCCATGCTCTTGGTGTGAGTTTCACAAATGTTGTCGCTGCCTTTGAAATAAGTACATATATTTCTTCATGTAAGGAAATTTTGTCTGTAATAGTTGATCCAAGATATCTGAACTTCTGTATTGAATCAAGCGGGCTAATTTTTATAAGTAATGGTTGATGGTTTGCTTATAACATTTTTTTGAATTGCTTGGGTGGTATTGAGCAATGAAATGTTTTACAAATCAACTTGTAAATTTTGCAAATCAAACTTTTTTTAGTGTAGACTTAATCAGAGTAATGATCATTCATAATCAGACGAGTCAAATAGGTCGATTACTGTTTTCGGCTGAACAAACAACAAACCTTCCTTTTTCCAATATTCCTCTTCTTGGCGTAACACATGATCCTCACATTTCACCCAGTAGTCTTTATGTATATTTGATAGAGCCTGATTTGTAAGTGTCTCAATATCACATAATTTGAAAGTTGTATTTGTAGATGCTACGTGTCCTTTAACTTTTGCCCAAATTAGCTCTATAGGATTTAAGTGTGCATGATATGGAGGTAGTCTCAAACATCTATGACCATGTTCTTCAATTAACTTGTCTATTTTAAATATCTTTGTTCGTTGTGTCTGTTTTACAAGGTTAAGCAATTCGGGTTTCAAGTACCTGTCGGTAACTGGTATGTGTTCTTTTATGAGCCACGTTTTGATTGCATCTTTTGTACTTGATGATGTTGGGATTCTATCTTTTACGTTCACTACGTTATGGTATGAAGCATTGTCCATTATCAGACAAGAAGGTCTATCTAATATTGGAAGAATACTTTTTTCGATCCAGTCTTCGAATATGTGCCCATTCATTTCGGAGTGGTAGTCTCTATTGTCAATGGATTTTGAAATGAAAATTAGATGAGCATTCTGCAACAACCCATTATGTCTGCTACCTGCATGTGCAACTATCAAACGTTGCCCTTTACTACTTGGTACTGATCTTTTAATACTTCCATCTGCTAACTGCCATTCCTTTTCATTTGTATGATGAGCGTTGATCCAAGTTTCATCTAAATACACAATATCATAACCATTCTCGCGCATTCCCTTCACTTCACGTAAATACTTGCTTCTAAGAGCTACCAGATGTGGCTTTTCACAAATAATGTTTTTTCCACAAGCATACTTTCTAAAGGTGAAGCCTGCATTTCTTACAGTTTTCTATAATAAAGTTTTTGATATTTCAATGTCGTTATTAGTTTTCAGCCAAATCTTCAACTTTTTAAGTGTCACTTCTTCGTTTTTATCAAACATTCTACATATTTCTCTTTTTACTAGGTCCTTATCGAAACTGTCTATCTTTTCTTTCCTTCCTTGCTTTCGTGAATTTGTTGGCAATAAATATCCGCTTGCTTCCACTATTCGATCAAATGAACGTTTACACAAACCTAAAATATGCATTGTTCTCTTCTCAGGATTTGATAAAGAACAATAAAGATGTCCCTTTTTACGCTCTCTGCAGAAGTATTGATAAATCTTTATAGCAATGTTATGCTCAGTAAAATATTTCGCTTTCAGATTCATTCTCACATAGACTTGCAGAAGGTAATATGCTTAGTGCCGCCTACTTTCTGTAAATATTGAGACGTGCCTCTGACTTGTGACTTGAAAACGAGTCAATAGCCGTTTTTGATTTCACATAATTCTAAGTTCAGGAAAAATAATATTTGGTGCTAAACGGGAATTTCCATATGTAACATTGCTTTATACAAATGTACAGTGGAAACAACTACTTTTAGAACGGTGCACATTCTACCGTGAGGGTCATGCCTTTATATTTAATAATCAGCTGTGAGATGTAAGCATCTACATAATCCAGCGGTTGTTTATAATTTAGATTAACTTTTTTTTAATATAGGTTAAATAAGGTATCTTTGATACTGGATCACATTTCTTTGATAAAAAAATATTTCTATAGCGACATTATTATTCTAAACCTAACTTCAAATGATCAATCCAAAAGAACAATACGTTTTTGATAAAAATAATTTAACATCTCGGCAAACGAATCTGAACGGACTATAATACTAAATATGAAACACAAATTGAAAATTCTGTGGTTTGTGTGTGTGTGCACATGTTCAACTAATAATATTATTTGTGTGGGGAGGAATAACTGTTTTGGACATTGTTAAAAATTAAGGGGGCTTTCGATTCTTGACAAGTTGTTCACAAGTGGAGAGGGTGTACAAATTAATGGACACCTAAGGACAGCTCCTATCTTATACCAAGATTTCTGCTTTGGCGGTCATATGGTCGTATCTATACTTGGTATCTACGTAAACATATGTATGTACTAGATATCTACGTAGACATATGCATGTACTTGGTATCTACGTAGACATATGTATGTAAAAGATATCTACGTAAACATATGCATGTACTTGGTATCTACGTAGACATATGTATGTACTTGATATCTATATAGACACATGTATGTATTTGATATCTATATAGACATATGTATGTACTTGATATCTACATAGACATATGTATGTACTTGGTATCTTGATTCTTGATTAGGAACAAGCGTCACATCACTGGGGGCATTCCCATATATGCTCTGCTTGCCGTTCCATCAGCCATTTAAAAGTGTATAAGCTCAGTGTCCCAGTCAGTTGCTGATTACGCGTTCTTCTGATCTTTCCGGTGAGTGAGCACTTTCTCCCATCGCCTCTAGTCACTCCATTTCTACCATTCTCTGAATATGTACATTGTCACGTTTGATTTCCTCCTCGTCTTCTCGTAGGGTAACCATGACTGCTCTAATCAATTCAATCGTGTACTTGGTATCTACGTATATATATATATATGTACGGCACTGAAAGAAGATACTGAGTTTATAACTAAACATGAATCTAGTGACCTCATTGCAAGTAATTGTAAATTGTTTCATTTATTGCAGTCGATCGTGTCACATTCTGCTATCTAGGGGTTTTCTATAAATTACGCGATACATTTTTAATGTCAGTTTTGGACACCCTACTCCCAATGTCAACGACTGTCAATAATTCAGAGACTCCCCTACTTAATTATAATTATGTCAAATGTATGTATCCGCCCATCCTTCAATGTTTTTGGGGGTAAAAGCAGAAACAGTATTAAACACCAACATAGTTTGTTTCACGTTATTAGATACATATTTCGCATTCAAACAATTTAATTGGTATATTAAAAAAAATCATAATGCAGCAAACTGGATTTGAACAAGATCCGCTCAGATGACATCGACTCGTCTCGCAACTGAAATCAACACGTTTCCCGTCTTCGACCACATCTCGATCTGCGGTAATCCACAAGATGCGATTTTAGTCAAGATTTGCAACTTAGATATCCTCAAGCTAGCTCACAATCGCATCGCAATTTGATGCTTCTCAATGCTTTTATATTTTATGTATAAAAATAGTATTGTTGACATATACTTTTTATCACCCCCACCCCTACTGTAAACAACTGTCCAACTCTTTAAGATTCCATCTCCTAATAGTTGCTGTGATTTATACCCCATATATTCCCCACTCTTTTGCCAACAAACCCAAAAAAACAGACAACACGTCTTTGTATTTTATTTCAAGCAGGTCCATAACTTGCCAACTTTCATATATCTGTTTTTTTATTGGAGTTCTGCGTTATCGGCGAGTATAGCAGACGTCGAGGAAACAAACCAGATGGTTGTGTCTGCTGAAATAAAATTCGGTGGTCAGAATTCCTAAAATTCAGAACGTTTCTATGCAGTCCAAATAAAATAGTTATAAATAACGAAGCAAAAGTTGGACATTGTCTGTAAATGACGAAACAATATTTGTAATATTGTTCGAAATGTGTGACGCAATATTGGATGTAACATGTGCTTAAAGTGTATCCGGATCAGTGCAGTCAATATTGCTAGTAATATATTTTAGATAATATTAGCCTCAATATTGAGAGTAATATGTGAGTAACATTTTAGAAATTGCAGGAAGACATTATGTGTCGTATAATATGTAAAAAAAAATAAGTAAAGTAACCCATAACATTTATTAATGCCGTAGGTGTGTGAGATGTTAGCGATTTCACATTTCAGAGCCACTGCAGATGAGGACGGTAGCCATCTCCTCTCCCTCGCAGTCTTTACTTCCCGGATTACTCCGGTACCCATTTAAGAGTGGGTCGACCCGGGAGCCGTTGCGATATGAAACATTTCCGCCTCAACTGGGGAATGAACCCAGGACCAATCATATGCGAAGCCAGTGCGATAACCACTGTGCTACGCGGCTAGATAATATGTACTTACTGCGCAAAACTGAAATCCAACAGGTAGATCCAGGAATAGGGTAATGAAGTTTCGCTAATCAAAGTTGTCGCATAGAGACACAAGTATTTCTAGTCGGTAATTATGTTATAAAATGTTAACTTAAAGTCCTTGATCTTATTACGTGATAGAAGATACATACCAGTGATATAATACATATGGATAAATAAGAAATCGGGATAGGCACCTGAAACATCAGGATCCTATATGAAAGTGGAAAATCAGCGAAACTGGCGAAGAAAATGAAAAGATAAATCATTCATCTCCTCGGAATTGACGAGACGACGTGGAGTGAAGCAGGACAGTCCATACTGACTACCATGCCCGTAGGTAAGGGTGGGGCATTAGAGTGTTCAAATTCCACCACCCCCCCCCCCCAACTTTTAGGAAATGAACATATCATTTAGTGCGAGGAATTCAGTCACAGTTGGGTAAGAACCCCCCTCATTAAAGATTTTTTAATATTAAGGTCAATAGCAATCTAATGACAATGGTGAAATTTCACGCGAAAACCATAAATGACTTTTTAAAAATCCCCACCCCTTACTTATAGCGTATTTACGGCTGTGCTGAGTACAAGGGGAATATGCAATCTAATCAGGGCATGAGGATAAAAATTACATTCACACGGGAGGGGCGGATGTATTACTGATGTTACGGGAAACCAAGAGGGCACGCATTGAGTGGAAGCCGATATCACACAGGATTATAACCGCAAGATTTCAAGCAAATTATTTGAAAACAACAATCCTCGGGTGCTGTTCTCCGACATATAGTGTAGATGAGGTCACAGAGCAAAACTTGTATGACATGCTTCAATGAACATTAGACAAAACACAAAGAAGTGATATGAAAATAACTATTGGGACAGGAATGCAAGGGCTAAATTGATAATATCAATGATGAACTAATTATGTGAAAACAATGTTATAGGAATTTGAAACAAAAATGGGGAAGCATTTGTTAACTTCTGCAACTTCAATGATTTGATTTTTAGAGGGATCATCTTTCCACGCAAAAATATACTCAAAGATACATGGTACGCACCAGATAGACATAATGAAAATTAGATAGATCATTTTACAATCGGTCAGATATGGAGGTGTTTACCATCGCGTATCGTCAATAGACACCTAAATGCTCCAGTCCCCTCACTTGATTAAACAACTGAAATAGCGCACACAACTCTATAACTATTTTACTATAATCAATATAATATAATCATTATATTTATGTAAATATTAAAAAAAAATATCACCGACTTAAAACAGAAAAGGTAATAAGAAATGATGCTTCAAGTCCTATAGGGGTATAAAGGGAAAATAAATATGAAATAAAGACTATAATTATTACAGAAAGATAATCGCATGTTTATTCTTTTTTTTGTTGTTGAAAGTTTCCCTTTCGCCCAAAACATATCGCGTATTCATGACCGTTTGCAGTACATAATGTATCCATTCAATGTTCCAACTTTCATTTGCTGCAGAAGACCTGCCATTTTGATTATTATTATTATTATTATTATTATTATTATTATTATTATTATTATTATTATTATTATTATTATTATTACTATTACAATGGATTTATATGTATAAGAACTGTTCTACATAATTGGATTAAGAAAACTGCGATATGAATAAAAATAATTGCTAGAAATCAACGACTGTCACATAGATTAACTATTACCGCCGAAGACGGATGTGTTGGGCCAATGGCGCAAATAAAACGGCAACACAACGCATTTCCATTCTCTGGACCCTTCCAACTGGAAAGCATGTAGGACAGGGGTGGGCAAATTTTTTGTGCAGAGGGCCGCATTGAAAATTGTCACGCTATTGGAGGGCCGCATATAATATTATGTATTTTTCTGTTTAAAATTCTCGGTAAGTAATCAATTAAATATTTTTATTGTAAAGAAAGGTAGTTTTACATAATGTAGATAACTTCTGAAAGAAATTACATTTCTAACAGACTTACACTATAACAGTATATTTTCTAATATGGATAAAAGGTTTTTGCAAATATTTTAACAATGTTCGTGTATTTAAAAATGTGTTTGAGGGCCGCAAAATATCCAATGGCGGGCCGCATGCGGCCCGCGGGCAGTAGTTTGCCCACCCCTGATGTAGGACTATTGTCATGTTACAAGAGAAATTCAATGGGAATTTGAGAATGAACGCTGAAGAAGAAAATTAACTATTTACTGAAATGCGCTAGAAATGTTTAACTGGGACATTGTTAGATCCTTATTGTAATTTGGGCCGGCATAATTTAATGATCAACATCACGACTAAATATTTGAATTGCGATAAAGTTATGGAACTTATTCTAAAACTGGTTTGTTATTTCCGATATTTAAATAAAACAACTCACCAGTAATTCAAATTATTTATAAAGTAAATTAACAGTAAGGATTACATGCTTAGATTACATGACTTTGTTTAATGAAATAGCTGGCGATTGTTAAACAATGTTCTGTTGACATTCCCCATATCAATCCAATAATTTGTGAAATGATGAAAGGGTGACAGACGTCATTGTGAACACTTATTGTTTGCTAACAAATATTTGTGTAGACTATTTACCACCGTTTACACTCGTCAAGTATATTGTTGTTGTTGTTGTTGGATATAAAAACAAACTCAAAGGCAATCTTTTTAATCATGGAAAGAAAATGTTCAGTATCTGAAACAAGCAACGACTCATTAAGATCTGCTATCTACAATATGCACACATGTACTGTAAGTGCTAAATGGTGCATATATTTTATGGATATGAGGGAAAAAAACCAAGAATTTAAATGATAATAACAATAGCCGTCCATCGCAGCCGATGGTCACAACAGTTTCATGCGTGTATTGCTGCATCTCTCTGGTGTGTGCAGAGATAAATGCACAGTCCAATACGAGCAGAGAATTCCTTGCGACAATTGGGACAAGAATAATCAGAATTGTGTGTTTGTTTTGTCTTTTCGGTCTTATCAATGTCTCTAATGTTTGATGTCTCTCTTGATGGTGTTGTTGCGACACACTAGACAATTCTTAGCAATAGACTCATAGGATGTAGCGTCAAGGTTGAAGCTCTTTAGAGACACTTTGAGAGAGTCCTTTAAACGTTTCTTCTGTTCAACGGAAAGCTTTTATTTTTAGGAGCTCACCATACACCAGCTGTTATGGGATGCTTTTGGCAGGCATGCGCACAATATGTCTAGCTAATTTTAGTTGGACCTTCTTCTTCAGCATTATATGACTGCTTAGGTGGCTCTAGTGAGGACTGCAGCTTCTTTAGCATTGTATAACTGGTTACGTGATTCTAGTGAGGACTGAAGCTTCTTTAGCATTGTATAACTGGTTACGTGATTCTAGTGAGGACTGAAGCTTCTTCAGCATTACATGACTGCTTAGGTGGCTCTAGTGAGGACTGAAGCTTCTTCAGTATTGTATGACTGCTTAGGTGGTTCTAGTGAGGACTGCAGCTTCTTCAGTATTGTATGACTGCTTAGGTGGTTCTAGTGAGGACTGCTGTAGCAGGTACTTTATCTTGCCACTTGAGAAGTTTGTGGATACAGTACGTATGAAAGTGATTTAACACTGGTGTCTCTGCTGTCACCAAACCAGGTTTTAAAAGCGTACGTATATCAAGGTAGTGAATACAATGGTGCGATAGACTTCTGATACTGTGGGGAGGTTAATATCTTTTCGTTGCCACACATTGTTGCACAGTCTGGCAAATGTAACAGTCGCCTTAGATATTATTTTTTTGACTTCGACATCAATGCTATTAGTGCTGCAGAGATATGTCGACTGGTAGTGGACAATTGTTATTGATTTTAATAACTAGGTCACGTTACTGTTCATTGGGTGAGTGTTGAAACATTACCTCCGTTTACTTAATGTGGATGGTCAAGTAAAATATATCACAAGCTGTAGAAAACGTGTCCATTCTGGCTTGCATATCTTTTTGGAACTGGCAGTAAGTGCACAGTCATCAGCAAACAGCAGATTTGGGATGGCTATCTTCTTGGCTTATTTATTATATCTAGACTATCTTATTATTATATACATTGGCCGTCTGAAATTAAATAGTTCTCCGTCTGTTCTATATTGACCTTTTATTATATCATTCTCACAACCACGGAGACTGTCCATAAGCAAAACAAATAAGTTTAAATGATAAATGTGTACGGATTGTCAGAAAATAGATGAATTATATGATATGTGACTTGTTCGTTTATCACAAGTGTTGATGACCATTTATTACACCAACTTCATGAAACTCAGAATTATTGCCTTGTCTAAGAGTTCGTAAATGGCAATACGCCATATACTGGTCGAAAATATTTTTAACAGATCAGGCATAGTATGATCGCTTTAGATGGTATTTGTTCTGACTGTATCTTTCTGGTTAGTCTCTGTTGCTGAAATACCGCATTTTCCCTTTTTTCACCAGATACTGCACATTTCTTGACTGCAGAGTGCTATATTACCGTAGCCATCTGGTGGCCTTCTTATAGCTCACGTTGAAAAGCACTGTCTTATGCAGCATCTTCCCATATATCATGATTAATGTCAAAGGCTTTCAGAGAGATCTTTAGCTTGTCCTTGTAGAGATTCTTTGGCTACATTGAGAACGTATGTCCTTCTGCATATCACCATAGAGGATTATCGCTGGTAAACAATGATCTGGCTTACGTACCACTTTAACTGCCGAACGAATCTGTGTGTGCATCAGAATAATATCAATGTTAGAGATACTATGCCCTTCTCACCATGCCATAAGACAGTGATTTTCAACGTGAGCCATAAGAAAGCCACCAGGGGGCCACGGTAATTTGCAGGCAGCCACCGAGAAACAATTTGAAATTGAAGGGCCACAGACCTGTCTATGATATGTCTTTTGTTTACACGATCAAGGGGCCACATGAATGTAACTATTTGAAAGATAAAAGTATTTACAGCCAGAAAGCTTAAAAGACCTTGGAAAAAATTCAAAGGTCAATGCATTTTTAGGATCCCTTCAGCAGCGAGATAATGTTTTATTTTATTTTTTAAAGGACCAGGGATAAAAAAGGTTGATTGATGACCACTGAAATCGTCTTCCATACTCGTTCAATCGATAAACCATTGTTACTCATTCGCGTAATGTCCCAAATTACATAAATTATGTCCATGACGTAGATCAATTTTGTGTATATTGCTTTAATTTATGTTTGCCGTTATGTTTATTGTTGCTGAGAGTATGTATAAATATATATTATATAATTATCATCATCATCGTCGTCGTCATCAAATATCATACTGAGTGGCTTATGTGATCATAGATTTCCACAGCTCTCTATCTCTAGCATCTTACACCATAATCATTGTTTACTTTTTACCATGCCAGGACTTTAAACTATCAAATCTATTTCTTTCCACGCTGTCGTTCTCTGTCACTCTTTCTTTCAATATATTCTTTTATAATTATTGGTTATTCGTTAAAAGCCGAAATTATTTCACTACGAGAAAACCCATTAGTTCTCAGTCTTCCCTAGTGAATGTTGAAGTGTAGTCACATGGCTCGCTGGTTAAATATAATGCTCACTTTCCCCTTCATATACTAAGCCTTACCAGGAATCAAACACTATACCTGCTTTAGTAAGTCGAGTCAGAAAGGGACATTGAGCTGCAATAACAGCCACAATCTTTATCCTTCTACTGTACGTATTTGTCCTATGTTCTCAGTTGTTCTTAGCTCTAGCTACAGTACCCCAGCATAATTTCTCACCACTACGGACAGATCTATTTGTGAACATAATGGCATCATCAGCCCCTGAACTAATATCTACACATTGATTAATTTCAAAGCAAGAGACGGAGAGTATTGGAGGTCCTTTGCAGTCAACCTTCGTTGCCGTCAACCTTCGTTGCAGAAGTAGGTATTTGTGTTACCAAAATAAAAACCTAACAACGAGACACAGTGACGGACGACGTTTCGACTAAAAATTCTTCATCAGGATACAGACAAGCAACAGACAATGAATGTTAACAAACAAAAAATCAATATAAGAGACGAGAAAATGGAGAATACAGGAGATCAGATGAGAAAGAGAGAGAGAGAGAGATTGAGAGAGATAGCATGCAAATACGGTAAATACAGAAGAAAGAACGGAAAGACCACACAGCACAGATAATCAAACAGAAGGAGGAAAATATTAGGTAGTGAAGAGAGTCATGTCATGGCAACAAGTAAATAAAAGAAGAAAATAAAATGATACGAGCAGGTTAGATGAGCTAAATATTTTAGCTTGTCGTTTACCATTGCCCTGGGCGACTTTCTAACTTTTTTTCCTTGGCCTTGTTGGGTTGGCTACCCTCATAGTAACCGATAATGTGATGGTTGTGTAGCAGACTGCGATTTACTCCCCTCCACTCCCCTATTTACGACTATGTTATTACTCAACGCTAACAGGCGGTCTGCTACACACGGTGTGAGTGTGATTGGGTGTGGGTGTGAGTGTGCAGTTCGAGCAATGCCTACAAACGGTTTGCGACGTACGGTTGGTCTCACATAGAGAAGAACCTCGTTTAATCTGACATTTTCCTCTCCACATTACATTTTCTGCACTAAGGAATCGTGTTCCGGTGGTTCCAGGTTCTGTTCGTTGATCGGTGTTCCTTATAGATGAGTCAGTGTACAGTGTGAGCAATAGCCACAAAATGGTTTGCGACGTACGGCTGGCTAATCCTGGCTATATATTCTTTGGTCTATGCGACGAGTCACATTTCCCAAACCACGGCCTAAAACGGTACTTGGCGTTGTGGTTGTGTCCTTGGCCCATCTTCTGTTATACCACATGGAACCTCTGCCACACCGATCTCCACTAACCACGACATGTTGGTCCCAAGACACCGACCAGCCACCTACGATGACCTGACACCAACACGTGCGCCATACAATAATTCTCACATGCGTTAGTTGTAGTTTTGGGTCTGCCTCCCTCCGCCATGACCTTAGGTACTTGTCCTTTTATTATCCATCTACACTGGTGCCCCTTTCTTCGGTACTGTCTGCCTCCGTCCTTCGTCTATCCTCTGTCTTTATCAGCCTCTTTGCCATTCGCACATTTATACCTTTCCTCGACGATCTTTTTCGTGATGGTTCCTCTTGTCTTCAGCGGTGTCCTCCCTGCACAGCCACCTCCACATTTCTTCCTTTTGTTACGTCTCTCTGTTATAATTTGGGGACCACACCTTTTTTGCCACTTCTGATTTTGACTTCACCTCTCTTCTTCTTTCTCGCCGCCATCTATCCTATCTTTTCTCTCCTTCCTTCTCTCAGCCCCCTTTTCTCTCATATGTTAGTATAGACCATTTTGTTCGAGTCTTAGATATTTCCATGCACATACATACCCTTTACAGCCCTATCCATTTTTAGATATTAGTTCTGGTGTCGGGTAAGAAATCGAAACTGGAATTTGTATTATCCATTATAAGACACCTCCCTCCTTTATCAGATCAACGGTCTTGTTTTGACCACCCTCTTGTTGTCTGACTCTCCCCACTCCTGCCTTACATTAGACAAAAGATCTTTTTCTCCCACTATGACACACTTTCTTAGTATTAGTCCACATTCTTCTATTTCTGACCTTTAGTCCTGCGTTTTTGTTACTATTCGCCTCCAACACTCACGTGGACAAGACGATTAGATAAGTTACTTTTTATTACGAATATTTAGCTCATCTAACCTGTTCGTATCACTTTATTTTTTTCTTCTTTTTTGTACTTGTACCCATGACTCTCTTCACTACCTAATATTTTCCTCCATTTGTTTAATTATCTGTGCTCGTGTGGCCTTTCCTTTCTCTTTCTGTTCTTACCGTATTTACCTCATTTTTCATCTCCTCTCTCTCATATGATCTCGTGTATTCTCCATTTCCTCTTCTCTTACTTTATGATTTTTTTGTCTGTAACATTCATTGTCTGTTGATTGGCTGTGCCCTGATGAAGACTTTTTAGTCGAAACGTCGTCTTTCACCGTATCTCATTGTTAGGTTGCTTTATCGTTTTATTTTGTTAACACGAATATCTTCTTCCACCATTTCCAACTTTGGGTTGTTACCCGACACCGGAACTTTATCTCTTCGTTACAGAGAAGGCTCGTGCTGATGAAGAATGCGCGTTTCCGTTACACCGTTCTCTACTTTCTCCGTCAAAAGTAATTATGATCCAAGGGGTAGGGTGGGGGATTTTGCCATTGTTTTGTTAATCAGGTGCAATTTTGCTGCTATTGGTAATGTCGAGACTCACGCAACATCGTTTACTGCATTTTTCGCCTATACCACCAATATGCACTTGATTCTCTAGTCTTTATAATCACTATTAATTGTATGTAGTGAGCGTCTCTGGTCTATAGACACACATATTTACGCTCTTGCCTTGGGTGAAAGAATAGCGAGAGCATATAGATAGCAGTCCAAGCGTTAATCTCATTTTCACAATGGGAGTATCCCTAGCACATCAAACAACTATACACATTCCTTCATTTTTTAGACTTTCTCGCTCTAACCCTCTCTCATAAAGTGCCCAAAATAAATTGACCCTTTCTGATATTAATAAGTAACCTGCGTTTTGTATTTGAACTTACCAGCACCATCTTATTAGTCTTTAGAACTGTCTATGGTCCTCTCATCATTCTTCTATAGGACTACAGCTGTCTATTTCATAGTTGAAAAGAAGTAAAGTTTCACGTTTTTCCGCTATTGACACATGTTGTGGGAATATGGTGTTATGTCCATATTTTTCATTGACCAGCGGCATACCTAGAGATGTGATGTGGTCAACATCATAAGTAAAAAGTAAGTAAAGTAACCCATAGCATTTATTAATGCCGTAGGTGTGTGAGATGTTAGCGATCTCACATTTCACAGGCTCTGCAAATGAGGGCGGTAGCCATCTCCTCTCCCTCGCAGTCTTTACTTGGGAAACGACCTGGGAGCCGTTGCGATCTGAAAACATTTCCGCCTCAACTGGGGAATGAACCCAGGACCACTCATATGCGAAGCCAGTGCGCTAACCACTGCGCTAACGCGGCTCCGTTTCAACATCATACTTGCAGCCTGTACTATCTCTGTAGATGCTGTACCCATTTCCGCAGGCTGGGTTGATCTAGGAGTCGTTGGTGATGTAAAATATTTCCAGTTGAACTGGAGATTGAATCTTGGATCACCCGATAATGCAGACAGTTCTCTAACAACTGAACTATAGCGATCCATGGTTAATTGTATATACTGTGGCTAATTTTCGTGAATTAACCATCATGAGTGATGGAATTAGTTGAATTTAAAGAAGTTAATGGACAAAAAATCTCGCACAAGTAATGATTACTTAGTTATCGAATTTTGCAAACAGATTCAACATTAACAAACATCGAACAAAATTTGAGTTTCTGCTCAATTATTCATAATTTTCACCACGCAAGCTCGTAGATTAAGGGAGGGTTGGTGGTGGGGGAGGGGGGGGGAAGAATCAGAATACTCAATTACCCCTCTCCTTCCCCTCCCAACCAATAGAAAATCAGAACATGACTATTATTACTAGAAATTTAGTCAAAAGTTGGGTAAAATCCATCATTGAACAATTTTTCGCAAAAGGTCATAAAATTTCTCATCAGAAAGGGGAAATTACTCACTAAAAATGTGAATAACCTTTTTTTAATAGGCAAAACTCTTTCCTTACATAAAACGTATCTCACCATATATACTTCATATATATATATCACTGAAAATGTGCTCTATGTATAGTATACTAATGCTGCACCACAAGATCACAATCCTAGAGTAAAGTTTGATTAATCCATCGGAAATGTCTAGGCACGTTATTCCCGTAGGTTGTTATTACTTTCGGGAATAACAGAGTGTGTAGATAAATTCGAATACTTAGATCAACGGTGCAGGAGACTGCTTGGCAGAGATAAGGAAGAGATTGGCAATGGCGTATTGTAAAATAAAAAGTTTGAAAAACATATAGTAAAACAACAAAATAGAAAAGAAACTGCTAATGCTAAGAACTTTTATTTTTCCGGTTTAACATATGGCTATGAAACATGGACCCTAAGTAAAACAGCGACAAAGAAGATCAACGCATTTCAGATGAAATGCTACAGAAAAATACTTATAATATCATGAAAGGAAAAAAAAAGAGAAACTCAGATATCATAAACACATTGAAGATTTCAGAGTGTTGGTTGGGGATCTCCTTGGCGTAGCTGTTCGCCTTGTGTTCAAGAGGTCACGGGTTCGATTGCGGCTCATGTCGTCTTGTTTATAAGGTGGATTTTTTCCGGAGATCCATGTGGACCATCACTTGAAGCTACGGAGTTACGTGCTATGAGTGGTACTCTCGGCAGGCGGCGTGCCGCTTCGTTGAGAGGGACGGAGTACATATGGAAAACCGAGTATAGTGAAGTCAATCTTCTACGGCTTTTAAACCCTTTTTAAACCCAGAGTGTTGGTTACTAGACCCAATAGCAAAAAGAAAACTACACCTGTTTGGTCATATAAAGAGACACAACTATTTAAAAAGACAAATAATGGAGGGCAGAGCACCTGGGTGGAGGAGAAAGGGCAGACCAAGAAGACGATAGACTGACGACATTAAAAATAACGTAAATACGTCACTGGAAAATACAAGCCGCATGGTCCAAAACAGAGAGGGGTTCATGGGGTTCATTGGGAAGACAACGTTCTGGAGAGAATACGTCACATGACATATGCCACTACGTAATGTATCTTGTGCATTCATTCAAGCGGTATTTTTTCCCATCAGGTAACATTTCTTTCAAGAACGTAGTCTTTATGAATTCTCTGAGCTCATCATGATTCTATAACAGTTGACCTGTTGCAGCGAAGGACCTTGTTCAATGACTGTGCGATGTTTCTTGCCATTCTTCGTCATGGTCGGCTCTTTCCTCTTGTTACTTGTAGGCTAAACATACCTATCATCAGTTCTTCTTTTTCTTCAGCGTACATTCTCAAACTCCCGCTGGATTTCTCTTGTAATAGGACAATGGTCCTACAAGATTTCCAGTTTAATGTAGTCCAGAGAATGAAAATGCGTTGTGTTGCCGTTTTATTTGCGCCAATGGCTCAACACATCCGTCTTTGACGGTAATAATTATTCAATGCTGTTATGTCGTTTTACAAGGTCAAAAGCCAGAGTCCAACATATACGGAAGTTCCTAACACTAAGGGTTAGACAATGCAATGTCACTGTTACTATATAATATGAAATTATTTGTCTTGACAGACGGTCTGAAGCAAGTCTGTACCAGATGGAATCAATCGGGCACGAACAAATCATGTCTTTCATGGCTAGATCCATGAGCGATTTAGTTTGTTGCAAAAAGGCACGGAAATTGCCATATCTGGACTATTAAACGAATAAAGTAATACAAGTATAAATAATCAATAAACAAGAGATTTGCATTAAATATTGAAAAAATGAGGAACAAGGACGTTTTTTAAATGTGCAGCCGAATGTGACCTTTAGGTCTATATCGAAACAAATGCAACACCAACAGAAAAATTAAAATAATAGATGAACTAAAACACTCTCACTAGTCTAGAATTAAATTTAAGTAGGAAGCCAGAGGACAATTTTTTTAAAATTCTTGAGACTAACGGGAATTGAACCAGTCCGTTCTACGGCACCAAGTCGCCTAGCAACAATTGCACACGCGTTTTTCAGTACTTGACTAACCGCATCTCCAATAAAAGATGCGATTTCATCAAGCCATTCAAATCGTGCACACAAAGTCACCCGAACGGACCAATCGAGACAAGGACTATTACAACAACAACAAACATCCCGTACAGGTATTGAAATATCCTCAGTAACAATAAACACATAACATAATATCCGTATTAGTTATACAAGGGCCGATAGGTCTTCTTGTAAACATGGATAACATATATAGACAATACAATTTTGCTTCAAATAATTGTTAATACAAGTAAATTTAAGTAGGAAGCCAGAGGACAATTTTTTAAAATTCTTGAGACTAACGGGAATTGAACCAGTCCGTTCTACGGCACCAAGTCGCCTAGCAACAATTGCACACGCGTTTTTCAGTACTTGACTAACCGCATCTCCAATAAAAGATGCGATTTCATCAAGCCATTCAAATCGTGCACACAAAGTCACCCGAACGGACCAATCGAGACAAGGACTATTACAACAACAACAAACATCCCGTACAGGTATTGAAATATCCTCAGTAACAATAAACACATAACATAATATCCGTATTAGTTATACAAGGGCCGATAGGTCTTCTTGTAAACATGGATAACATATATAGACAATACAATTTTGCTTCAAATAATTGTTAATACAAGTAAATTTAAGTAGGAAGCCAGAGGACCATTTTTTAAAATTCTTGAGACTAACGGGAATTGAACCAGTCGGATATTATGTTATGTGTTTATTGTTACTGAGGATATTTCAATACCTGTACGGGATGTTTGTTGTTGGTGTAATAGTCCTTGTCTCGATTGGTCCGTTCGGGTGACTTTGTGTGCACGATTTGAATGGCTTGATGAAATCGCATCTTTTATTGGAGATGCGGTTAGTCAAGTACTGAAAAACGCGTGTGCAATTGTTGCTAGGCGACTTGGTGCCGTAGAACGGACTGGTTCAATTCCCGTTAGTCTCAAGAATTTTAGTCTAGAATTACTGAAGTACATGCGTATGCGGCAACAAATATGATGACGTGATATTGCAGTTCCAAAAATAGAAGTATTTGTCAGTTTTGAATAATGAACATGAACAATATTTTATTAACGTTTATTTAATTATTTAAGATTCATCAAGTAAATTACAAATAAATCATAACTAACATGAAATAAAGGTTTAAATGGTTTAAAGGATATGGCGGGATGACTTAATTGTATTCGGTTTCGCCTCGTATATACTTCGCCCTTTTAAACAGAGGCATGTAATCAGCGGAGAGTACAATTCATAGCAAGTAACTCAGTAGCTTCCAGCGATAATCCTCAGAAACCACTTTTAAGCAAGGGGTCACGAACGGGATTCGAACTCTATATTTATACAATACACACTCATATCTGGCGATTGGTCACACTTCAAGCGATATTGCCCAAGGAACTCCGAAAGCATCACTGCAAAAAGGCGTGACAATCTGGGTTCGAACTCGTGATCTCTTGAGCTGTAGGAAAACGGTATAAACTCTACACCATGGGTATTTCTCCAAACAATCTAAGGGTATATACGCTCAGCGTCCCTGTCATGACTGATCAAAGTTTTTTTCTCTATGGCATTTGTCTGATGAAATCATTGTTATTTAACAGTTAACACATGCCAGATAAACCATTAAACATTAACATTAGCGCAAACATTTCAATACAACGGTTGGTAGATTGCTCACTGAAATGGAAGACTCGATGTAAAAATTTAAACCAATAACAGCAGTGATCATCTACATTATAAGTCCTATGGAAGAAAATCGTCAAATGTGAGGCATGTTCATTTTCATGTGATTTTGTGAACACATAGTATGTGTAAAGTGGTCAATGAAAACTACAGGAAAAGTCCTATACGTCACAATAGAAGGATAATCACTGATGAGTCAGCAGGACTGTATAATTTATGAAAGACATTTACCAGCCGCGTCAACAGTTATTTATCAAGTATCACATATTCTGAAACATTTTGCCATTTCCATGGAAACGAAATGTCTGGTTATATATACCAACTTGAAGTTAATAGTATACTACCATTGTCAAACACACTGACTGGACTTCCCAGCAATATAATGCCATTTGAATGTCATTGGGTCAAAGGCCATGAGCCCATGGACCGCTGGATCAGCAACCAACCAAACAACTGAAAAATATGAGAGGCAGATTGTCATGTTTCAGATGCGATGTCAAAGAAAAAGAGTTAACTAAAAAAAAAGAGGTCCCATACAGAACAATGACATAGAAATTCCATGGGGACAATATCTGATATGAAATTTATAGGAAAACATATATTTTAACGATTTAGTCATCTCATGATGATGAGATCAATATTCTTAACTGCTAGCAGGGCCGTATATATGTCATCATGTGGGAGGTGTGTGGTTACCTAAAACAGTAATTAGTGTTTTTTTTTCCAGATCCCCAATTGGATGGAAAAATTGATGACCTTTATGCAAAAAATCACTACAGGTGTTTTTTGTTGTTGGCTTTTTACCCATCTTTTAGCCTAGCTCCTAGTACTGAACGCCATGTTCTGATTTGTGTGTGTGTCTGTGGGGGTTGTACATCTCCCACACCTTATCTACGGGCCTGGCTGCTAGAGTGTCTTCTTCTATTCCCTGCCATCTGGAATAAGTAATTACGTCTGTCTGTCTGTCCTTACCCTTCTGTGTCGTGTCTAAGATATCCAGAATCTTCTTCCATGGTTGTTTCATTCTGTTTTTTATCTTCAACTTGTCTATTGTTACGGCAAGAAGAAACTTCTCAAAGAGGATGGATGCGAAAACAAATTAAAGACATCCACGCGTATGCTAAAATAGAGTCAAGAATAAAACATATATCGTTAAAAATAGTAAAAAGAAAACGCAAAATGTACTGTATACAATAGAAACATACCACTCTCAACACAGTAAGTGAGCACCTGACGCATGAGTTAGGGGAGGTAAAAACAGCAAGGAAGGGAACTGGCCACCCCACCTAATAGTTGCTGCGGCTTAGTACATGAAGAGTTATCTTCATCCCTGATGACAGATGCCATAGGACCTACCTTTACTTTTTACTCAACACAAGAACATAGACTTTGTAACTTTTAGACATAGAAATTGTCACTGTAGATCAGAATTAGTGTATGTTTAGGAGCTAGTGCGTTTAGTAATTTTAAATCAGTTTGACGGGTCAATGACAATGGCAAGGACAGATGAAATAGAACAAGGTGCCGTATTATGATCACGTCTATTGTAGAGGTAAATACCATGTGTAAAATATAATGAAGATTGGCTAGACATGTATATACACAGATGAACATACAGTAGAGCATTCATTCTAGAACTGTCGCTTCATGAAGCGAGATCATCCCCGGCTTAGCAGAAGGTGAAATTGAATGATTGCTCGACACACTTGGGATAGGAAACCAACTCTACACGAGAAAATATCAATGTGGCCATACAAGAGAACGTAGAATAACATTCAGTGATATAAGGGACTGTGTCCTGCCAAGACGTTGTACATATATTCCGTTTCTTGTTAGATACCTCGTAAACACATGCAAACATTACTTGTCTACCGCTTGCTAACTAATAGACATCTATTATGCTAACTCTTCATCGTCTTCTAAACAGTGGTTCATACCATTTCTTTTAGCCCGTTATCTCCTTTTTGGACAAATTTTATTTCGTAGTCCCCCTGGTACCTTAAAAAAAAGAACTAAAAAAGCACATTATATTTCTTTACGATACTAAAGTGTTTAAAACCTTTTCGTTATAATTATTATTTTGTGTGTGCTTACGTTGTTACCTTTCTGTGACCCACATAGCAGGGCTTGTAGTATTTCAGTTTCAAAATTGTTATACGTGGCCCATAGTTAGGCCATGCGTCACACACTGAGAAAAACTTGTCTAGAATATACCGATAATATATGCGTTTGGCAGGAGTTCAAGAAAGTAGATTATGTCAACTTCTAACAACTTAACAACTTTGTTCTTTCTTTTTACCAAACTCTTCAGTTCCTGTGTATTTAATTTTCTCACCGGCCCATTCGATATCTCTTTATTCTCCGTCTTATTAACAACTATTATTCAATCTTCCCTCAGTACCAAATAATATAGTAGCAACCACTTGTATACGGTTGATACTCAGAAAGAGCATATTCTAGGAGCATCTCATAGACAGACACAGACAAATTAATTCTCAGAAAATTGATTCCAAGAGCTTCATGAATTCCAAGAAACTACCACGATCTGAGAACGAGATGGAAGTCTTCCAGCATGTTGGAAATGTTTCGAAAGTCTCTCGAAGAGAAAATAATAGCTTACACATTACGAAGATGGAAAATCAAGGCAAGACAGATAATATAGAAAATATTTGGAATACTTTTCTAATGGACACCTCTTGTCATGGCATAAGAAACATCACTACTCAGACAAGATCCAAGACAACAAGGTAAGCTCTAGTCGCTAAATGTATTTAGTTCGAATGTCTTTTCAGTTTCAGATACCCCTCGCTAAATGTTGTTATGACATTATTTGCTGAATGTCGCTAGATGAATATCATAAACTAAATAATTCAATGATCAAATATTTACATGTTACAGCTTAATTTGCCTTTCTTTATCTGTATTTCATGAAATGGCACTTTACCAAAACACTTGTTCTATTTGTCTCTTGTACATATTAGTTACATAATATTACACATTAGTTGTATAATATTACCTATATTTCGCTCATTTTTTTTCATTACTGGTCTTTATTGCTTACATTTGCTGACACCATGTCATAGTAATTACGATATTAGTATAATATGAGGCTGGAATTTAGTCAGATAAATGTTGAAATTATTGACTAAGTATCATTAATATGGAGTTATGCATCTTTTCATGTCTGATGAGTGCATTTAGTCTGGCAGAGGAACTGTAGAAAGCTCCACAGATCGCGAACCTCTAGCGATCTAAAAATGCGAGACGGAGCTTAATCTATAAAATCTTCTTCTTCTTCTGCGTTCGTTCTCAAACTCCTGCAGATTAGCAGGATGTAGCCTATGTAGTCATGGTTTACAGCATTGCTGCGATTTCTGCACCTTTCGGCCGGATACATCCGACTTCAGCATGGCTTTGGGTCACTGACCCTGTATAGGATGGGACAGCCAACTCCATCCCATAACCTCCTTAGTCACCTCTTACGATATGCGTGGAAGGTAAACAGTGTTGCTTTTCTTTGCTCCCCTTTCGGGCCCCGGCAACACACGGGCGCATATCTATAATATAAGAATAGACAATCTTCATTTTTTGGCCACTTCATGAGACAAGGAGGTTTGGAGAACAGTCACACCGGGCAAGATTGAAGGAAACAGAGACAAACGGTGAAAACGTGGAAGAATATTAGACAGTTGAACAACCTGGCACGGCAGGGAAACAAAAACGATACTGATACATAATACTGGAGATAGAGAGCTTCGAGCTGAAATGCTACAGGAAGACACTTAGAATATCATGGAAGGATAAAATCAGAAACTCAGATATTATAAACACATTGAATATTCCAGAGTATTGGTTACTAAACACAATAACAAAAAGAAAACTACGCCTGGTTGGTCATATAAAGAAACACAACTGTTTAGAAAGACAAATAATGGAGGGAAGAGTACCTGGGAAGAGGAGAAAGGACAGACCAAGAAGACGATGGACTGACGACATTAAAGATACCATGAATACATCGCTAGAAAATGCAAGCCACATCGCCCAGAGAGAGAGGTTCAGAGAGTTCATTGGGAAGACAACGTTCTGGAAGGAATACGTCACATGACAAGAGAGCTGTGGTGAGTCATGATCGCCATTCAGCCGGCATGACACTTGATGATTATAATGTATTAGCAAACACGGAACTTCACTAATACATGCTTGATCTAATGATTTAAATAACCGTTTCTTACTGACTAACCTAGCAAATGTAGTGTTCTTCTGTCGAGAGTGATAATATTATGTCACTGCTATAATATTCTATTATACTGTGCATGTCCTCAAACCTCCCACAAGCATAAAGTATACGTTACCCCCCTTTAGATATCTCAAGGGTTTTCTTATTTATGTTTAGGTTAGGATTTGGTTAGTGTGAAAGCTAGTCCTAACCATATCTTTAGGTCAAACTCTAGCCCAATATAAAAAATGAAAACCATTTGAGGTCACTAAAGGAAAATTACCAGGTTTATATTTTCTGAGTTGTGAGAGTATTGAGAACATGTTCCTATTATACTCATTCTCATGTAGTTATTATAATTTTTTAAATACCATCTTTCAACACACTATATCTTCACATTCCATCTTCCAACAGAATACTGTATGGGACTATAGTAATCATCTTATTAATGGGACTTCTGTTCACTGTGTTCGGTTTGTTATCCAGAGTTCGTATGTATAACACAGTGACCAGAACAGAGATTTACGTCGACCCTGACATGACATTCCCAACAATCTCTTTGTGCAACATTTGTCCGTATAGCTTCCGGAATAAAAACGAGAATGATCCTTTGTATCGTTTGCTGGCTAAGGAATCGCTCTTTGGAGACAATATGCCTGAACTGGATATGGACGAGTAAGTACGAGTATACTCTTGCTTAGTTTTTATCATTAATGTCAATATTTGTTGTCATCCTCAAATGACATGTCGACGAACCAGCTCCCTCAGTGAATACTGTGTTTCTCATATAGAGAATATATTGAAGCAAATGTTCTCCAACAATTTTTCTAAGTGATGTTGATCAGTTGAGACACGTGAAACGACACTTTACTTTTTTGCTACTCGGGAAACACACCAACAGAAAAGAAACATATTCTGAACAGGTAGATGGATAACTTAATGGAAATATACAAAGATCCAAACAAAGAATAGACTAAAACACAACAAGACACACATAATTCGAATTATGATCAGACGTAGAAGTACGTTGGGCAATTAAAAACTTAAAAACTGGTAAGTCACCAGGGTGCAACGAATTGGTTGCTGAATTGGTACAAGCAGGAGGAGAATTTAGTTTCCACATCTATCATGCTCTCTGTGTTAAGATTTGGAAACATTAAATATGGCCAAAAGACTAGAAAGCATCAGTATACGCATTACTTCCACCTGCGGGGGATACCGACCCCTACCAGGAGCGTCCACAGGTGGCGGATAGTGGAAAAGCCTCTTGAGGCCAGCTGTGAATAACCCTCTGGGCAAATAAACAACCGCTGACCAAACGGTGTCGCTGACCACGAGGACGGGGTGGAATATCAGTCGGCGCTGATATCCCCACTGAAATACCCCATATGTCCATTGACTGGCAGCATCAAAGCGAGTATGAGCCCCTATAAGCTCAGGTAACTGGAGTGGGGTCACTAAGGTAGGGTTAGAGGGTTGGGTAGGGTAAATGGGAAATTATAGATATTAGAACAAGAGAGAGCAATGTTCTTAAATCACCTTCCCTGAGTGAGAGGTGTCTTAGATCACAAGAAATAAACCACAGAGGAGGATATTGAATACCTGGCAACAAAAAAATTATCATAGGAGAGGGGAACTCTACCTCAAAACCCCGGGCAGATGGTGCTCGTTAACCCTGTTAGGCAAGCTGTCTAGGAGAAGGAAAACTCCAAAATGAAACCTCCACTGCCCTGTGGACAATCCTTGGATGGATAAGGGCTAGGGAAACACACCCTGACTCAAAAGTAAGATGGAAGACGGAGACACTGGACCGAAAGGTACAAAATAGTCCAGCCAAGGCTGAAAACCACAGTGTCACGCAATGACTTCACATGTCAAATAAAAGGTTACAGATGATTCGTTTTGGTGCTTCATCTGTGGAATCCCGTCAGGCGGATGAAGTGCCGGGCTCTAAGCCTCGAAGGAGCCCACCCTCAGCGACTGGTGGTACCTCTGTCTCAATTTGTGGAGCCAGGAAAATAGATCAGAGGAAAAAAACTACTGGTTCAATAAAATCACATATAGATCATGATGCAGACAAAGACAAAAATAAGCACTTAAAAATATTGCAGTGGAATGCAGAGGGCGTGAACAATAAAAAGACTGCACTTGCAAACCTATTACACACAGAGGAAATCGACATAGCATGCATACAGGAAACACACCTCACAAACAACAATAGATTCAACATCCGAGGATACCAAACATTTCGGAACGATAGAGAAAAGAGACATAAAGGAGGAGTTCTTATACTTGTGAAAAACAATATCGTTGCCTCTGAAATTCGAGTAGACACAGAAGAACAGGCTGAAATCATTGGAACCTGTCTAACCCTTCCAACTAAAGAGGTCACAGTATATAACTATTACTGTCCACAAGACAAGAGCCTATCTCTATACACAATTAACATAGAAAAAGATAACTGTCTTGTAATTGGTAACTTCAATAGCCACTCACAGAGTTGGGGATATACAGAACAAGATACTAGAGGAGAAGAAGTGGAAGACTGGCAGTGTGAGGTGAAACTTCAACTGCTTAATGAACCTGAAGACCACCCAACTTTCTACTCTAGAAGATGGCACACCACCTCAACCCCTGACCTAGCCTTTGCAACAGACGCCTTAGCGAAAATAACATACAGGGAAGTGCTGGAGCAGCTTGGTGGAAGTGACCATCGCCCCATCAAACTCACCATTGACATTAACCATACCCATGCTGGCCCTACAACCACACCCAGATGGAACTTCAAGAAAGCAAACTGGAGTAAGTTTGCTGACCTGACAGACAAATTCACAAAAACCTTAAATCCAAGGATTAAAAACGTGAACAAAACTGCACAACTCCTGGCTTCTGCACTTCTTCAAGCAGCCAAGCAAACCATACCAAGAGGTGCTAGGAAAAATTACAAACCGTACTGGTCTGACGAACTCGATGAGTTGGAGAAAGAAGTGTCAAAGGCCAGAGACACAGCAGAAAAAAGCCCATCCACAGAAAACAACATATCACTAAAAGCTGCCGTAGCCAAACTAAGAAAAGCGACAATTACAAACACAAGGAAAAGCTGGCATGAAAAAACAGAAAATTTAAACTTCGACAAAGAGGGAAGAAAGATATGGAAAATAACAAAAATTCTCAACAACGAAGATAACAAAACAGCACCAGTAGCTATAGAGAATGGTGGAGATGTACTCACAGGAATGAAGGCTGCACATTACTTTATACATCATTACCAAAGTACTGCCTGCCACAAAGTCGATGAAAATAGGAGAAGAGAAGTAAGAAAAGAACTACGGAATATCGAAAAAGAGATCAGCAAAGATAAACAAGATGTCATGAATATTCCATTCACGATCAATGAACTAAATGAAGAACTAGCAGTATTAAAACTTAGGAAATCACCTGGCCCTGATGACATACCAAATGAACTGCTAATTCACATCGGACCATCAGCAAAAAAGAAATTAATAAAAAATTTTAACAACTGTTGGGATAGAGGTCTCGTGCCACAGGTGTGGAAAACCGCCATAATGATACCCATCCACAAGAAAGGCAAGCCATAAAATAAGGTGGACAGCTATCGCCCAATAAGTCTGACCAGCTGTGTTTGCAAATTAATGGAGCGCCTGGTAAACAAAAGAATGATGTGGTTCCTAGAAAAAAATAAAATCCTACTAAATCAGCAAGCTGGCTTCAGAAAGTGTAGATCAACTGAAGACCAATTGCCCAGGAAGTAGAGGATGCTTTCCAGGGAAAAAAGCAGACATCAGTGGTGTGGGTAGATATGGAAAAAGCCTTTGATTGTGTATGGAAAGATGGACTCCTCCTTAAACTACAACAAAACAAAGTGACAGGGCGCATGTATTACTGGATAAAACACTACCTGCACAACCGAAAAGCAGCAGTGAAGCTTGAAATGAAGCATAGCAGAAAGAAACTCTTTAAGCATGGAGTACCACAGAGAGGTGTTCTATCCCCCACTCTATTCCTTATATTCATGAATGACATTGACCAAATTCTCTCGCGTAAAGTAAATGCTGCAATGTATGCAGACGATCTGGCGACATGGTGCAGTGAAGAGAGCGTTGGCACAACAAAAATAAGGTTGCAAGAAACTATGGATAATTTGGCCAAGTGGACAGACCAATGGGCCATGTCTATCAATGCCCAAAAAACTACCTATACCATCTTCAGCATGTCCACCAAACCACAGAAAATCCGACTAACCATAAATGGTCAAACATTGCCAAAAGATGAGACACCTACATACCTTGGAGTCACTTTTGATCCAAGACTTACATGGAAACAGCACATAGACAAGTGCCAAACAAAAGGTACAATGAGGACAGCATTCCTTAAAAAATTGGCTGGAACAGATTGGGGTGCAAATTGAAAAATTATATGTAGAGCATATACAGGTTATGTAAGACCAGCTTTGGAATATGGAATGTCAAAATGGGGGACTGCAGCCAAGAGTAACACTCAAAAGATCTCAAAGATACAAAACCGCAATCTCAGAATTATAACAGGATGTATGAATACTACCCCAATCACAGAAATGGAAACATGCACAGGTTTGCCATCAATTGAAGAAAGAAGAAATGAAAAATTCCTCACACAGTATGCAAAGTTCAAATGTTTGGAGAGTCATCAAATGAACCAAAGACTAAGCAGACCTAAAAAAGAGCGAATCGAAAGAGGTAGCTTTCTACACTCCGCTAAATAGCTCCAGAAATCACTCACAGATACAGACCTACAAAACCTAATACCACTAAACACCTTTAACACATACCCAACATGGGACAGGATAAACTTCCCAAGAATTATGGACAATATACCAAGCATTATTTCGAAAACAGAAACTACTATACAAGTACTAAAGGAGACAACTAAGAATCACATACAGAAAGCATACCCAGAGGATATATGGACACATGTATATACAGATGGATCAGCGAAAGAGGCAGTATTAGATGGAGGATCAGGAATATATATAGTAACACCAGATGGAAAAGAAATAGATAAATCCATACCCACAGGCAAACATTCCACAAATTTCAAAGCAGAAATGGAAGCCATAATAGAGGCAGCCAAAATGCTCATGAATTGCTTGCCGAGTCACAACAGACATGAAGTATTTCTAACGGATGCAAAATCAGTATTGCAGGCATTGAAAGATCCAAAGAGCACGAGCATGAATGAACTTACGGCCTGCTTACCACACCTCAGCAATACCACCAAAGAAACAGTACTGCAGTGGATCCCAGGTCACTGTGGCATACCTGGAAATGAAAAACTGATCTCCTGGCAAGGGAAGGGGGATCACTGGAACAAATAGAAAATGATAATACGTACTATGAAAGTAAGACCATGTTAAAAGCAGAATATAAGAAAAAGTGGAAGCAAATGCACCCAACTGCAGAACCAAATGACCCCTACCACCAAATGTCACGCAAGGAACAAACCATCATTTTCAGACTACGAACTGGTCACAACAGACTGAGAAGTCACATGTTCCGAAAGCTGAAGATTGGTGAGACAGACCTGTGCAACTGTGGACTGAGCCCAGAGACTGCAGAACACATTCTTCATGCCTGTCAACTCTACCAAGAAGAGAGGGAGAAAATATGGCCTACTGAGACGGTACTGCTTTCAGACTTGAGGGGTTCCATGGATGACCTGAAGCGAATCACACAATTCATTGAAGCTATTGGTGCTGTAACCTGATATCTGACTGAAGAACGATGAAGAAGAAGAAGCATTACTTCCAAAAAAGGGCAACTTGACACTCTTCACAAATTACAAAATTCATAATTTGACGTATTAGGCATGCCAGTGTCACAGTAAGGAAAAATGTCAGTGCAGCAATCGTATGGCCCCTATCAGCTTGTTAGAGAAGTCCTTCCAACTGGGCGCTTATTGCAGCTAGTCTACGCGACTGAATAAGACGAGCAACGTTATTCTGGCTGTGTCGATTACGTCTGTTCCCGATCTTCTAGAGAATGAACAATTCTCCAGCCTCAAGCTCAACGACCTGTACAATGATTTCTTAATGTCCAGGAACTGCAGGTTCCTAATATTCAGTTCGACTGACCTTGGACCGGTCAGTTCCGATTATCAGATATAAAGTAAGAAGTTTGGCTGTCTTGGAGAATTGTACCATCTCTCAACTTAGAGCCTTTCCTGGCTCTACTCCAATTCTAACTAAAATTTCTAGCTACCCAGGAATAGTTCCTGTCCTTCCTCCTGGCTTTATCGCCGAGAACCTTCCGACAGACTTCTTCGGGCTCCTAGCTTCAAATCTTGGTTTGCAGAGTTCACCCTGTACTTGGGAAAAACATCTGACCAATCAAAATGCCCCATCCATCAGACATACTTCTGTTTCCAATACCATCTCTTCGTTCAATATACAAGAGGATCCGGCCAGTCATTACATCAAACGCATGTTCTCACATTCATATTTTGGTGGGGATCGTATTTTTTCGCAGACATGAAGTATACCTTTCTTTTGTGCTCGCTTAAAGAATGTCAGGTATCCGAAAACACATTATCGTTCGGTCAGACCAGTCCTTCTTTGATGGTGGAGATGAACAATGCCTTTTGTTTGGCTGCCTATACCTAGTCCGAGTTCTCACGACAGGGTCAGAAGAACAATGCATTTGTCTGGTTCGTCCGACTTTTGGCATTCATGCGTCTGCATTCATCTATACTGGCTATCTTGTCCTGAGGCAGCTGGTGTGTTAGGCAATATTTTTACTACATTTTCCTTCTTCACTTTGTCTGAACTTTAATTAGGCGGCCGACGTTGTATATTGTTCCTGCCCGTCCTATTCTATTACACCAGCAAGATACTTCTCAAGATAATCATGAAAAAAAACATTTCGAATGAGAAATCAATATAGTTTATGCAGGTTTTAGACAAAATAGAGATACTAGGGATCACATGTTCAACAGGAGAAATAAAATTGAGTCAACATAAAACTTACGACTTATTTATCGTAACGTGTAGAGAGTTCAATGCAGACATATACATCTGTTTCATAGACTACTCAAAGGCATTTGACTGCGTAAAACACCAGAAAGTATGGAACGTAATGGAAAACTCATGTTTTCCAAATTATCTCATGTCGTCCATCAAAATGCTGTATACGGAGTAATATGCTTCTGTCTGCCCCTAGAGAAAAACATCTTAATTCTGTTAAGGTCCAAAAGGGTGTCAGACACCTTATCCTCTACCCATAATTTTCAACATATGCACAGAAAACATCACGTGAAATGTACGAGAAGACCCATATTATGAACAGTTTCAACCCCTTAATATCGGAGGACATGACATAACGGAAACTAGGTATGCAGATGGCACCACTCTAATGTCGAGCAGCTATACAGGTTTAGAACACATAATTATCTCTGTTAAACATCCTAGCGAGGTAAATAATCTTTTCCTTAATGAAAAAAAGGCAAAAATAAAGTATATAAATAGAAATGAACTCACACCTACAGTAGTCAACGACAAAGAACAACTAGAAAATATTGTAACCATGCTAGTTGTAGATCTATGAAAATTCCCAAATCCTCGTTCAAAAAGTTCTCTGTACCGTTCCCAGGTAATATTATGATTAACATAGTATTTTTCCGTTTATATCTTTTTTTTCATCCGCGTGACAAGTATGGTTGATTCCTTAATATACCATTAGTATACCTCTGTCCCACTGACACTCTACATTCAACACAATCCACTATATTCAATAAAGAAAAGCTTGTACATTTTAGAATTTGATTGTCACATTAATAAAATTTAATATCTTCTTCTTCTTCTCGTTCGCAGTTTGACATGTCTCCACAGCAATTCCTGTTTTCTTAAAAAATGCTGCTGTATTTGAAAGCTCCTCAGTGCTCCCATACATCTTTCTGTGAATATCCATCTCTGTGGGCCAGTGTTCTTCTCTTAACTGGTTTAGTGTATTGCAGTCTTGCAGGATATGTTCAGCTGTCTGTGCTGCCTGCTTACAAGGGCACAGTGGTGATGGGACCAATCTTAGTCTATTTAAGTGACTGTTTAATCTGTTGTATCCTGTTCTGAGGCGAAAGATAATAACCTGCTCTGCTCTGTCGAGATAGTGGTAATTGTCTTTTGGGTGGTCGACTTTCCTGACAGCTTTGATGAGGGTCCTCTTTTCTAGGTAGGTGATTTCTTGGTCTTTTTGTTCCTGTGTTGCTCCATCCTTTGCCAGTTTGACTGCCTCTTCATTTCCTGGTATGCCACAGGGGGATGGTGTCCACTGTAGTACTACCCTTCTTTGGATGATCGCTTCTCGTATGGCTACCTTCAGGTCTGGCATTTTATCGCTTTCAGGGGTTTGTAGGACAGACACCATCAGTAAGAAACACCACCTGTTAACATTGGCGTGTTTTAATTATTTGTGCAGCAATGCTTAGAGCCTGTACTTCTGCAGAGTAGTTGGAGCAGAATATTCCAGTTGGTGAACATCTGGATTCATTTTCTTTTTCTGGATATTTATGTACAACCGGCACCTCCGTTCTTCACTGCTCTCTCCTGTCGGTATATACTTGTATCCATGCTTCTCTTGAGTACATATCTTCAACCATGTTGCATACTATTGTTTTCTTTTCGAGATTATTCAGTTCTATCATAATTTGGTAGTTGTTTTTGGTGGTTCTGATAGTAAGATTTGGGTATTGTTCCCACGGAATTGGAAAAAGTGTTGGTGTTATCTCTCTTGTTATATCTGGTAGTTCTTCTTTATATTTTCTGTTTAATTTTTTTGTATCGGTGTATAAAACTGCCCCTCTTCAGCATTTCACCAGCTAGGTCACCGTATTTGGCCCTCATTCAATGTGCTGGCATGCTCTTGTACTTTTCTGCATGTACCAAGGTCTTATTGTCTCGCCTGTATGGTAAGGGGTGATGCCTGTAATTTTTTCCATTTCATTTATGGGAGAGGTCTTCATGGAATCTGTGATAAGGCGAAGTGCTTGATTTTGTACCTTATTCAGGGCTTGTAGATGGGAGTTGGCGGCTGAAGTCCATGCTGTTGATCCATATTCTAGTACTGGTCTAATCGCACCTGTATATACCTTCTTTAAAGTTGTCTCATTGGCCCCCCAGTTTGTTTCTGCCAATTTCCTCAGGATGGTAAGTTTCTTTCTTGTCTTTGCTTCTATTTTCTCAATGTGAGGTCTCCATGTCAGTCTTTTATCTAGTTTAATGCCCAAGTAAACCTGCTCGTCTTCTGTTTGGATACAATTTAATATAATTTGTTCAACATAAATTGTATCGTTCTGTTACTTCTTCATACTTATTTAAACTATTATTGATAATACATGATCCAGAACTGCTAAATTATTATTAACTACAGTAGAAATCCGATTATCCGAATACCAATTAACCGAATCCCCAATTATCCTAATCGAATTTGGGTGAAATAATTTTTGAGCGAAAGCGTCAGCTGTAGAGAGATCCCCGAGCAAGTGTGCTCATGCCATTACTATGTAGTTTATTTGCAATACATAGTTGCTTACATATTTCTGTACTTTTATCAATAAAATTCCGTTCATTTCAACGTATGATTGAATGTTCTGTGTGATTGAATGTTCTTTTAAAGCTATGTTCTGTGCACGAACTCACTATCACCAACACTATGTTTCGTTTGCCAACGCGCAAAAAGACCTCTTGGATGCATCCACGCTCCAAGCAGTGGCATCTTATAGACTATATCATAACCAGAAAAAGGGACATCAAGGATGTTCGTGTCACAAAAGCAATGTGTGGAGCTGAATGCTGGACTGATCACCGGCTTATAGTATCCAAACTAAATTTCACCATTGCAAGAAAAAGACGTCCACAGGGACAAAAGATAGAAAACGCCTAAACACTGATCGGTTGAGTAACCACGATATAAAAAATAATCTCTCCAAGGATCTCGACGTAGCCTTGGGAGACTTAGATCTTCTTAATACCACATCTGAAGATAGCTGGGCTTCGTTTAAAGGAATTATTTACGCCAAAGCGAAGGAACATTTGGGAGTGAAGGTACATAGACACCAAGACTGGTTTGATGATAATAATTTTGAGATAACATCCTTGTTAGAAGAGAAACACAAAGCTTTCAAGAAACTACAAGGGGCAGCATCTTCACCGTCCAAGAAAGTAGCCTATAACAAGATCCGTAACACTTGTCAAAAGAAGCTTAGAGAGATAAAGGATAAATGGCTAAGTCGAAAAGCTGAAGAAATTCAAATGTTTGCAGACAGAAAGGACTATAAGCGATTCTATGAGGCTTTAAGAACTATCTATGGTCCACACTCATCGGGATCACCACCTCTATTAAATGCCGATTCGTCGAAGCTTCTCACTGATAAAAATGACATCTTAAATCGTTGGGCTGAACATTTTGAAGAAATCCTAAACAAACCATCAGTAATAAATGAAGAAGTCATAAACAGAATACCACAACTTAGGATAAGAGAAGAACTCGATATACCTCCAAGCAGTCAAGAGGTTATTATAGCGATTAAACAAATGTCAAATGATAAAGCTCCAGGTTTGGATGCCTTACCTGCTGAAATTTATAAAAATGGCGGACCACTGCTGATTAAAAAACTAACTGACATTTTTGGTATTTTCTGGAACTCAGGTACATTGCCTCAAGATCTAAAAGATGCTTCTATAGTGCACCTATATAAAGGCAAAGGTACCAAACAGTCTTGCGATAATCATAGGGGCATATCACTTTTGTCTATAGCTGGTAAAATTCTCGCTCGTGTCATACTCAACAGATTAAATAATTCTCTACTAAACGAGCTACTCCCAGAGAGTCAGTGCGGTTTTCGTGCAGGTCGTGGTACAGTTGATATGATATTCTCTGCACGACAAATTCAGGAAAAGTCACAAGAGCAACATAGTGAACTCTTAGCAACATTTGTGGACTTAACTAAAGCATTCGATACCGTTAACAGAGAAGGACTGTGGAAGGTGCTTACAAAGTTCGGATGCCCCCCCCAAAACTTGTCACTGTGATACGACAATTTCATGACGGTATGATGGCTAGTGTTATCTGCGACGGAGGAGTATCTCCTGCATTCCCTGTCACAAATGGTGTAAAGCAGGGATGTGTGCTGGCCCCTACTCTTTTCAGCCTGTTATTTACAGCCATGTTAACGGAAACACACCATAGTAATAAAACAGCAGGCATAATGATCAATTACAGAACGGATGGTGGTCTTTTCAATTTACGTCGTCTAAAAGCAAACACGAAAACTAAATCTAGTACTGTTAGAGAATTACTTTATGCTGACGACTGTGCATTGTATGCTGACTCTGTCGTAAACATGCAGAGCACCATAGACCGCTTCTCAAAGGCCTGCAACAACTTTGGTCTCACTATTAACACCAAAAAAACAGAAGTCATGCACCAAGCAACATCAAATAGCCAACATACTGCTGCTTCCATCATCGTCAATAAGGAAAAACTGCAGGTAGTCGACAATTTTACTTACCTTGGAAGCACTCTCTCTCGCGATGTCAACATTGATGTGGAAGTTAACAAGAGACTGGCAAAAGCTAGTGCTGTATTTGGCGGATTACGCAAAAATGTATGGGACAGAAGAGGTATAAGAACAACCACCAAACTACAAGTATATCATGCTGCTGTTATACCAACCTTACTATACGCCTGCGAAACGTGGACAGTGTATGCTAGACATGCAAGAAAGTTAAATCATTTCCATCTTACCTGCCTACGTAAATTACTAAACATCCATTGGTGGGACAAAGTACCAGACTACGAGGTCTTGGAAAAATCAACCTCAATCAGCATCCACACAATACTTATGAAGGCGCAGGCACGCTGGGCAGGCCATCTTGTGCGCATGGAGAACTCGCGATTGCCAAAACAAATATATTATGGAGAACTCAAGGCAGGATTTCGAAAAGCTGGTGGACAGAAAAAGCGTTTCAAAGACACGCTCAAGTCATCCTTGAAACATCTTAACATTGACGTAGGTGCTTGGGAGAGCCTCGCTCAGGATAGAACGGCTTGGCGTTACAGCATTAGAACGGGAGCACTAGCGGCAGAAGAATTCAGACAAGAAACTGCAAGACAGAAGCGGACACGTAGAAAAGAAAAAACATCTCAACCTCACACAGATACATTCTATTGTTGTCAATTCTGTAAAAGAACATTTTGTGCGCGCATTGGACTTGCTAGTCATTTAAAAACGCACTATTAACTTTATTATTTTATTATTTATTGTTATTATTATTATGGTTGAGTTTTTGGTCATCGTCGATCACGACGGACGAACATCATCATCATCATGATTGAATGTATGTACACTTTATTGCTTCATTCCTGAGCTATATCCAATTATCCGAATCGGTCCGATTCTAATTAATTTGGATGATCGGATTTCTACTGTATAATAATACTTGCAAGATTAATTTAATGAAACATAAATTAATTAATTAAAATCAAATGTACATATAATAATACTTATATTATTGCGGAACTTCGACTCTCATCCCCTTGAGAAATCAGTTATGTCCTTACTCTTGGCTAAGGACGAATTGTTCCTCGTTGAGTAGGAATGTCTATCCCAGAACAATCTATGTTTAATACATTCATTGTAACAACGATTTAAGTTTTCCATTCAGGTTTCTTTTATTTTTTATTTTTTTCTACAAAAAGTGTGGCCGAGGTAGATGTTGTTGTTATGTTCATGGTTTCCTATTACTATCCCCGGAGTCTTGAAAATGTCTTTATACTAATCTTAGTCTTCTTATGGCTTGATGTAAAGAGATCTCAGTTAATCTCTGAGTGCAAGCATATTCTTCTTGTATATTCTCCGGAGAAAGTATGGTACATGCGGCGCTTATGTCACATGCATGTAAAGGTAGCTCTCACAAAATCAGGTTTCCATTTTACCAACATAAGTTACATCGAAATAGTAGATGATTCAAAAAGTTGTCAATTAATATATTTATAGAACATTCCTCTGCAACTTTTGTAGATCAATGATACAGCTAGGCGGGATTATAAATAGAAGGCACAAAATATACAGAATTGTCTTGTTCAGCATTTGGTCTCACATTTGAGTTTGGTGTCTCAAAGTCACCAGGTGAAATAATCACGGATACACACTCCACATATGATTCTTGTAAATTTTATTGTGCATCCGTTAATGTTCTCCGTGCTTAACCGTTTCTATTGTTTATGTTTCCTATTTAAATGTAATCTGTCTGTTTCGTACCTTTCATTTACCGATGATATTACTGAATTGTGGTGGTTGAAGATCTATAGGTGTTTGTCCGCATTGATTATCAAATAGTTTGGGTTGTTAGCGTTGATAGCTTGATTTTCTGCCTATTATACCTGATGTTTACACTGGTTTGATGACTTTTTAAAAAATTGGTTCTTCATCAATGACCTTTTCTATGGTTCCTTCAGGTTCGAGTAGTACTCTACCCTTTTTTATTGTTCATAGTATCTCTACATTATACCCGAACACTATTTTTATTTGACGTGGTCGTCATTGAAGTTCATCTATGAGTTATAATTTCTTCTCTCCATTTACTTTCAAGAGAATCCCTTTCCTGTTGTCTTGACTATCCCTAGCCGATCTCTCTATTTTCCCACTGTTATGATACTCTCCAAGTGATACGTTTTTTCATCTTCGTTATTTGTCGTTGGTCGTCGGATCGATCATTTTGGTAAGTTGATGTGCAGATTGTTCTGAGAAAGACAGTCACACTCTCCCCCCCCCTCGATTGAGAATTCGCGTTTACAACGTCAACAACTTTGAATATCTCAGGTCAACTATCAACACCACAGGAGATTGCCCATCAAAGATCATCAAGAGATTAGCAATGTTCCTTCAAAAGACATCACAGTTGAAAAATCTATGGCAAGGGACAAACATAAAAATAGTTACAACTATTGATAAGCTATATTTTTCCAGAGGTAACATATTTTTTTGAGTTGTGGAATGTGATATACGCATTGAAAAAGAAATTATCGGCATTCGAAATGAAAAGTCATAAAATGGTCCTAAGAATATCATGGACAGAAAGACGAACCAACACAGACGTCTGCAATGACCTGAACATAGGGGAAGACAGGCTCATCAAAAATATAAAAAACGCAAACAATATAAAAAATATATGTTGTAGAAAAATTGAAGCATATGCATTTTTTAAAAACTGAACGTATTTGTGCGTGTGTCTGCGCACTTGAGCCAGACCTCTTTTCAGGCGTTTCCTTCAACGACCATGGGTGGAAATCAACAACGAATATACCAATGAGTTAAATATACTGAAGGCTGAATACGATGGCGTACAACTAGCAATGGAAAATTTCGAGGTAAATACATACAATGTTGTGTACACTTGTTTAACTTGTTAGTTACGGCATTTGCATACTAAAATGTATTTCAGTCTGTAAAATAAACTACTCTTTTAAACAAGTCTCTTCGGTTTTCTGTTCCTTGATAACAAATGTGTAGCACGCAGAAAGAATGA
This sequence comes from Meghimatium bilineatum, assembly GCA_034231615.1. NCBI lineage: Eukaryota > Metazoa > Mollusca > Gastropoda > Stylommatophora > Philomycidae > Meghimatium > Meghimatium bilineatum. The sequence goes on along the minus strand of CM067322.1, from coordinate 61,665,577 downwards.
GCGTGCAAAAGAAATGATATTATCGACGGGTAGTACTTTTTATGCTTTGTAGATCATGCTTATTTCTGGGGAAATACAAAGCGCTAACCATATGTCTGAGTTAGCAGCAGCCATGTTTGTTATTGCAGCAACAAATACCAGCGAATTGTAATGCACAGTGACTATCTAAAAAGTGTGATTAAAAACCTGAACGATGTGTTGACGTCTACTAGGACTGAACCGACACATGTCACAGTAGCTAAGTGCTGGCGGATCAAGTATTCTGCCAGCTACACACTGGGAGCCCCCCCATGGGACATTTAAAAATCTTAAATCTTAGTTCAGTGAGGTCACAAAAGCTGAATGAAGCTACGCATAATAAAGTTGAAATCTGGCCACTGCTCCCCGTTATAAAACATTTTGTTCCTTGATAATATTCAATTAATCTCACTTCTTTATTGTCCTCATTCATAACAATCAATTAGTCGTAATCTCTTATTTATTTTATGTTGCTCTAATATTCAACTAATCATACATTCTTATTTATTATGTTGCTCTTAATATTCACTAAATCTTATTCTCTTATCACATCATTACAATATATTGATCCAGGTAACTTGGGACTCAGGCTTGAACCAAGGTGGCTTACTATATAAGATTATATACCCCTCACACTTTAAAAAATTTGTAATTTTTACTCGGTAATTTGTTTGACCTTCTCTCTAGGCGACATATCTACCAACATCTAATCGTCCATACGTCATTAACTAAGGCTACAGGTTATCTCAGCTCTCTACATCTGTTCACTTTTGTTTCCATACCTATCTCAATACATTGCTATGTGTTGCATGTTCTATCAACATTTATTTTATCCGCATATTTCCATGACTCTGTTTGCCTGATGATAGTAGATGTAGCTAACAAGAGTAACCAGAGTCACAAAGAGTATCGCAAAAGATGTATAAGTAATCCCATCTCACAAGATGTATAAGTAATCCCATCCCACAAGATGTATAAGTAATCCCATCCCACAAGATGTATAAGGAATCCAATCCCACAAGATGTATAAGTAATCCCATCCCACAAGATGTATAAGTAATCCCATCCCACAAGATGTATAAGTAATCCAATGTGTAATATAAGTAATCAACCTGTGCTGCATATCCCCTCTGAGTGGAAGATTTGAACTATTTTATTAATGAAATGAAGCTCTAAACCAGTGTTTCCGAACCTTTTTTTTTACCATGCCACCCTAATTCTTTATAAAATTCTGATGTCCCTCTATGTAACATATGCATATCTTTTATTATTAAAAAAATTAATTACTCCCTAAAATTTAGGGAATAATTGCCTCTGAATTCCATCTCCACCCTGAACATAAATTGCTCCCTGTGGGGCGTGGGCCCAACGTTGGGAAACACTGTTCTAGATAAAACACTTAAAACTCCCATTAAAGAAAAGGATTCAAGAATTTTTATATTCCTAATTCATGGGTTGGAAACAAACAAACAAATAAACTGAAGTCTGCATTATTTAATTCCATAAGCATATATTTCCAATTTGTCAAAGCACTACAGAAAAAGATTCTACTAACATAAACACATTAAGAAATGAAAGAGGTTGTGCACAACTAGCACCAGAGCAATCAGCATTGCTTCGATACAACCAGTTTAAAAAAAAAAAATAAGAACGCTTTCCGGCTTATATTTATTAGTGTTTTTGGTTATAATCTTTCTTGAAATTTGACGTAACATGGCTTAAGGGTTAATCTCTCAATTTCTTCATTCTGTTAACAGTGGTCAGATACCATTAATGGCCCCTGCTACGAGTTCAATGGACATGACTATGTTGCAAAACACGGCCCATGGCGCTTTGGAAACAGTGGTCGCAAATCCGGGCTCCGGGTAATCCTTAGCATACAACAGGATGATTACGGTATCGTCGAGGATGCAACGGCAGGTCTTAGAGTAGGTGAACGTCACTGTTAGGGTAAAATTGTCATAACTGTAATTGTTATTGTACTGTTATTAGTGATATATATATATATATATATATATATATATATATATATATATATATATATATATATATATATATATATATAAAGTAAAATGCCTCGGTCACCTTATGAGAATGAAGCTGAACCAAATACCAATAAGAGCATATAAAACAAGAATGTCCGGGCGTAAAGGCAAAGGTAGACCAAGAAAACGGTGGATAGAAAACATCCAGATAGCCTTGAACAAACATGGACTAAATGCAACCTTGGCGATACATTTGTCATTGAAACAACAGCTAAAGCTCCCACCCCTACCTTAACGGCAAGTGTGAATGGAATGCGATCAACAATCATTCACCTGGGGACAGACAATAGACAATATATATATATATATATATATATATAAAAGTGAATTTTTTCTGGGTATACGAAGCGTATTATAACCAGCATAATCTTACAGACATATCCATTTCTATTTAGTAAACAAATCATAACTCATCAGCAATAATTGTCTTAACAATTTGTTAATATAAATTTTCATCATCTATATTTCCAGCAATGTATATTTGTTCATGTACCGACTTATCTCTCAGGTGTATATTTCCCACATCAAAGACTCTCCTCACCTGCATAGTCGTGGTATTGAAATCATGCCTGGCAGCTCCTCTAGTATTTCTATAAGGCCTCACCAGGTAATTCTGTGCCAGATATATAATTCTTGTTTGTCAAGATCCGACTAGTTTTATAACAATGAGTTTCTCAATGCATGATACATAACCAGATATAACATGTAAATATCAAACGGGATTAGACGGCTTATAATACTAATTTAATTGTTATAAGTTTTTCTAAATCGCAAATTGTCTCTCTTACCAGAAGAAACGTTGTCAGCCAAGAGTATGGCAGAGTGCACTAAATTTCGTTGCTCAAGTAAGAGTTCACAGATCACCGTAAAATGAGCTCGTAAGCAAGCTGGTGACAGCGTAAATTGTATTGGTGACGCCTGTACCTTAGGCATAGAATGTCCACTGGAATTAATCTAGAGAGGCGGACACACTTTCAGAATGTGACAATACTTTATAATATATTGCTAACTGTAGTGATACAAACTGTTGTCAGTTTATTTGAAGTTCCTATTTTCAGATCGTCTCATAGATATACAATCCGTCACCAAATTAAGTCTACCAAACTCTAGACAGTATTAAAGATCCGAGACATCTCATATTGATTTGAAAATATTTATATTCTTCAATCAGTTTTTATTGATATCGTGTTTCCTCGATCTTCTCACAATTTCAAGTTTCTCCATAAGCTTGTATCAGTATACCAGATCCTTTCAAAGCTTACTCACTCACAAGCGATCTCTGGCATAGTTGACTACATATATAATTTGGGAACACAAGTATTTGATAAGCAAATTTGAAGTAGCGTTTATTTACAAGGAATACATGCATCAGCAACTTCAATTTGCTGTCTCACTCAATCACGTTCTTTCTCAGTCTGACTTCTAGGCTGAGAGAACTGGTCGCTGGTGGTGGTAATCGAGTGAATATCGTGGCTTTTTGCAGACATCCTCTTCGATATTACACCCGAAGTTAATTAGTATTTTTGAAAACCCCTGGTTTGACTGCAACATCATTAGTGTCCATTACATTTCGTTTCACCCGTCATCTCATCAGAATCTATAGAGGACTATCAAATCTGAATATGTCACGTCCTTTGCAACTCCACGTGCCAGTCGGCCATTAACTTCGATGGATGAATCAAGCTGTCTTAACGTCTACCAAACCGTGACAGTACAATAAAACCTAACTGCAAAAAGTAAAAAGACCTTCCTTCGGTACGTTTTTGATCATTGTCACACTTTCCAATGCTTACTATTTATATACTTGGAGTAGACGTGGCTATTTTTGGCATGAGATTCCGAGTATATACATATTGACCAACGGAAAACAGGGAAATCATTAAAAAAGTAATGAAGGCCTAATTAATTTAGAGAAGTCTTCTACTGCCAATCCGTTGCGGTGACAACCCTATAAAAGTCTATCAACCCTCCGCCTTAATTATTAACAGTAACTTTATAATTCTGTTGTAACAAGAGATAAATTTAATTAACACATCGTTAATCGTAGAATAACCAATAAACACTTCTGAAATCAGACGACTGTTCCCTACTAATAAAGACTACAAAAAGACTACAGTAATATCCAACTGAAGAAGCTAACACGCAACTATAAATCTGTAAGACCACTTGCTACTGAACTTCTGATTTGCTTCTAATTACTGAACTACCTAACACTAATTTAGTACAAATGAACAAGCTCAGACTGAAATGACTGAACCGAGGATCTAACACTGAACTCGAAACACTGAACCATCCACTCTAAATGCCGAGAACATACTCAATCCCGTTTTTTCCGACTGACTCATTGCCAAAACTCCCCGTGTGATCAGTTTTGCGTTGCCGCTATTAATTTTAACCACAAGAAGGTGCCGCATGTTTGTTTATATCTGATTCAGTTTATGCTTCTGGCACTTCTCTGTGATGTCTCTATTTGCATGCTATACTACTTGGTGCTACATGCAACGAGTATGTCATAGCCCTGCCAACCTTGAATAGATAAACATATGTGGTCAATACTTTTAATGATTTCATTTCTCTCTTTCTTCTCTCTCTCTCTCTCTCTCTCTCTGTTGCGTTCGCTTAAATGAATATATATATATATATACTTCACGAATTTGTCGGCACTTGCGAGATACTACTTCTCACTGACATACCCTGTCACATCAGTTCATCGTAACTATTTGAGCGAAATTGAAAATTCTTTCATCTGTATGTTGCTTCAAAAGTATATTGAATAAGATTTTGAACTACACAGACGACGATGTGGTTCTTACAGCGTAATAAATTGCTATCTACTTAGATAAGACATAAGATGTCACAAGGCAGTGAGATATGATAACTAAGTAGCATATCCGTCGGTGTGTTGCCGGGGCCCGAAAGGGGAGCAAAGAATAGCAGCACTGTTTACCTTCCAGGCATGTCGTAAAAGACGACTAAGGAGCTTATGGGATGGAGTTGGCTGTCACATTCCATATAGGGTCAGTGACCTAAAGCCATGCTAAAGTAGGATGTGTCAGGTCGAAAGGCGCAGATATCGCAGCATTGCTGTAAACCATGACACAACGCATTCCGTTCTCCGGACTACATCCTGCTAATCTGCAGGAGTTTGAGAACGAATGCAGAAGAAGAAGAAGAAGAAGAAGAAGTAGTAGTATAAAACCAAAAGTGAAAGTAAAGCAATCCTTTTGTGGTCGGTAAAATTGTAACAAAATTATACTCTGAATAGGTAGTATGTAATATAACATATGCAATGTAGTTTTATAAAGAAATCTGAAAAATACTAAATTAACGTTTGATCAAAAGGTCTTTAGCAAAAGAAAACTTTTCAGCATAATACATGTGTGCTATGTGTACTTTTAAAATAAAAAAGAAACAAACTATCTATTCATTTTCATATCCTTAATATAAATTTCGGTCCTTTCCTAGGAGAAGGGCCTACATTTTTCCCGATGTGGAAAGAAATATAGGTTAAAAAGTGAGACATAATCGAGACAAAAGCTATTTAAAAAATTTCCCTTGGCTATATTTATCAGGCGACTTGTTTATTTTATAACAATGGTTGTTTAAGACAAGAAAGAGGTAAAATTTATTTAAAAGGTTTAAGGGTGGGAACTAACTGATATTTTTCTGGGCCCTGTTAGCATATCTGTGCATCCGAAGGACTTCCCGGAACTATAACAAGCGTACTTTATAATAATCGGTCGAAAACAAGTTAAGCATAGTTACGGCAACCATTTTTAAAATATAAATTAGACTCGGCTTGCTATTTTCTCAGAGACAATGACTAGCTTCCAATCTACGTTGCCCACAGCATGCAAAGTCCTTATCTAAACACTGCTTCGTTCATAAATGGCAAGAAATGTGCTCTCCGAGCTATAGCAAGCGTACGGCACCTTTAGCGAGCGAAGGTAATTTCAAAATAGTTACGGCAACCATTTTGTAAAAAGAAATGAACCGACACAGTGGCGTCAAAAGTTACTTAATATTTCGGATGCCGCAGATTTCTTAAAAGTGTAAAATATAGGTCCTTCTCTTAAGAAAAGGACCATTATTTCTTTTTATTATCGGTTTTTACATTATATTATTTCTATTAACCTTTTATAGTTTCATTAATTTTCCGATAGGTTTCCTAACTGTGTCTTTCCTCTTTAACTAATGTAGTATATTGTATCTTTTATATCAGTGGTTCATAACCTTTTTTTTTTACCCAGAGCTCTCTTTGTAAAAAATATTCTTCTGTGCCCCTGTCCCTGTGCCTAAAAACGCCATTTACTTTTTTTACAAGTCACAAAGGTTTTACTGTAGCCTTATCGCTATAAAAATCTTGTTGTTTATAGTGGCTACCTTTCTGTGCCCTTCTCCATCCTCTTCCTGGACGGATCTATGGCCCTACTGTTTCAAATATTTTCTCCCCTCTCCCCCTACAAATTTCCTCAGCCCTTAGGTGATATATGACCCACGCTGAGAACCACTGCTTCATATGGCAAATAAGTCCTTTTGATAGAAATATCGAAGACGATATGTAAAATTACATCACTGTATTTGTGATACAATGTATAGGATATGAAAATGTACTTGTCAGTGTACATATTAAAACAATATGCATTAAGTTTAACCGTGTGCGTCTATATAGCAGCGAATTTTCTCATGCATTTTATCCGCCAGATTGCATTTTTGCCATCGCCATATAAATCTTTTGGATCTGAATACTGCGTTGATATAGACGAAGGGAGTCCAGAACTTGTGGCCAAAATGGTTAATGCTACTTTTTATAGCTACGAGAAATGTCGAGAACAATGTTTGGAGTACCAGGCTAGTATGGAGTGTTCTTGTTTTAATCCAAAATTAGGTATGCCTGCCGTCTGATGAGTTTATTCATATGTCTTCTATGATTTCATGAAAAAAAATCAGATTAGATTATATCTGTAAATGAATAGATATAACTGTGGTATACATATAACATAAGAATTGAATAATTTGCCGTATATCACATTGCTTGTTCTTCAACTATTGGTTATGCACCACTAATACATCTAACAGCATCAACATCACGATATGAACGATTGGCTCTTGAATCACGAGCAATTCCTACCGAGTTGAATTTGTGAGATTGGCCATTAAGAGACTGGCAATAAATTAACATTTTTTTTGGCAATCTTTGATCCATCCCCTCCCTGTCTACAACGTCAACAACATGTCCAAAATTCAGGGACTCAGTTTAATTATGTCAAAATTTGTCCGCGCACACACCCACCCCCCCAATTGTTATTTTTTTGGCTGAAATTGTATGAATAAACTACATCTAGTGTTTAGATCTATCTATCTACCTACCTACTACCTAACTACCATCCTGCCTGCCTGCTTATCTGCCTGTATATCTGTCTGTCTTCCTGTCTGCTTGCCTATATCTGTCTGTAAGTCAGCCTTCCTGCCTGACTGCATGTCCTCTGCCTTTGCTGTAAATCGTAGGATTGAATTACAATCGGTTTTCTAGTTATTGCACGTTTGGTCGATTGATATGCAGCAATATTGTGACGTCTCAGAACTTTGATAACTACTTCAATTCATCTTCTTCTTAGTCTTCCGCTGCCCCTTGCTATTTCAATTTAGATTGTATGCTCTTGCTGCTGGCCAATATGGGTTCATTCTCATTGAGTGGCCGAAATATTCCAGTCTCTGCGCTTTTAATATATTTGACAACATACGTTGTAGATGCACCAATTCAAGTATTTAGGTACACCAATTACATCATATGGAAGAAGTTCAACAGAAATCAGAATCAGAACAGGACATGCAAAAACAACATTCAGAAAAATGAAAAAAATATTGTGTAATATGACCTTGTCATTCATTATAGGTGAGGAAGAGAGTTCTGCAGTGTTATATAACCCCTATACATACATATGGATACGAGACTTGGACAATAAATAAACAGTAAAGTGAGAAATTAGAGGCAGTAGAGATGTGCTTCTACAGAAGAATGCAAAGAATACCATGGATTGCCAGGAAAACTAGTGTGGAGGTGCTGAAAGAGTCGAATGCGAGATGGAGCTTAATTAATAATATAAAAAAGGCAATCGTCTTTTTTTTCCACTTTATGAGACAATGAGATTTGGAAAACATAGTTACAACAGGCAAGATTTAAGGCAACAGAGACAGAGGGCGACAACGAGAGAAAATATTAGTTTACAACCTGGCATGGCAGGGAAACAACAATGATCCTGATACATAATACTGGAAATAGCCGTGGGAGCCATAATCGCCTGAACCAGAGGTCATGACACCTGATGATGATGACATACGTTGTTCTGACAGTTCTTGTAATCTCTTTATTCCTCACATTATCTTTTCTGTTTACTGCTTTTCTTAGACAACTCATTTCACAAGTAGTAAGCTTTTTCTCAGTTCTTTAGTATATTGTCCATGTCTGACTTTGATAACACAATGTTGGTATGAAGCTTAAATTTATGATTTGAGGTTTGGTTGTCATCGTGATAGATGTGTATTTCAAGTTTGGTGTTTGAACTAGATGCTTTGTTCCAAATTTTAGAAATTTTGGTTCAAATTCACACAATTTAAATGGTTTATAAAGGTGTGTTCTTGATGTCAACTTTTGTCAATCTCCATTCCCTTTCATAACAAATGTTGAAAACGTGTTCAAACTACGCCCCTCCCCCCGAGTTTTGCCATAATATAAAGATAGCTTCTAAGAATTTTACCAGTGAGTCAATAACTGGTGTAGAACTGTGGTTATCGAAGTGACTACATATTAATGTGGTTCATAATTGGACGCACAGTTCCTGGGAGAATAATTTCGATCACAAATGATCTCTGGTTGATACAGCTCGAAGCACAGATTACAGAAAATAAAATCGGTTAGTTCGATGCTGACCATATTATTGTTAGTTTACCGTCAATAACAGATAAACAAAACATATTATCTCACCGAGAAGAAGCCCATTGGACATAAGGAATACTAAGCGAGGGCGAACAGAACAGTGTGCAGCGAAGGACAGTCACCCTCAGTTTCATGGACAATGAATATCCGCAAGACATATGGGTCAGAGTATACACAGATGGGTCAGCACAAAATGAAATGCAGTGAGGAATGGAGGTGCAGGTGTATATATATAGAATATCCAGACCAGTCTAGAGATAAGATCAGGTCATCAACAGGGAAATTTCGAAATAATTATGATGTAGAAATCCAGGCAATTAGGGTAGCAACTGAAAAACTGCTGAATTCCAACGCTGGCCCACAGCCCGTTGTATTCCTAACAGATGCAAATTCATTGCTGCACGTTCTCCAGTCAGGAATACTAACAGACATAAAAACTACTTAGTGAACTGTCTTTCCAGTATATGGTAACTATGCAGTAGATCACTGTATCTGAAAATGAAAAAGGTATTTATACCAGGAAATGAAAAAGCAGACCAACTGGCTTAAGAAGGTGCTGCCGAAGATCAATCAGATGAACCAATCACCTACCATAAGAAATAAAACAGATGATCAAGTCAATAAAAAAGCCCAGACACCACCACAGGATGACTATTACATTATGAACAGTAACAAGTTGTAATTCTACTCCTCAGAACGGGACACAATCAACTCCGCAGTCACAAGTACACAAAATTCAAGATTGGCAGCATGGCCATGTATATATATATATGGACAGGCAGCACATAGTGCCAAACATATACTTCAAGCATGTTCTGAGCATGAAACGCTGAGGTAGACATATTGGCCACTGGAAACAACACTGGAATCAAAGCACTTTGGGCCACTGTACTTACGAAACACACAGGTTTTCATAATAGTTTCACTCAGACACGACGGGCTATCACTAAAGCTAGTGGGTAATGATGTGCACACACGAAAACATACAAATTACAATACACAAAACATATTCAACGTTTCAACCAAAAGTTCTTTATCAAGATACGCACAAAACATCAAAAGACGACGAATGGAAATTATCACAACACACAAACGTATCCAACGGAAATATGGAAATGGAAGATTTGGATGAAAATTAAGCTAAACTAATAACTAAAACATAAAAGTACCTACAAGACGAGAAGTGTGGGTTACTGTATGAACTACAAAAACAGTGAGTTTTATTTATGAGACAGAATTACAGATATAGACATGTTTCAAATGAACGGAAGAATAAGAAGATCTCACCGAGTTCCTAATTAGCTATCTTGTTTGTAATACCGATTAAGTCGTTTACAGCAAATATACATTTATCAATGACCGAACCTCATTCTTTCACAAACACACATTTAGGAAAGGCTGATTCACAGTACTTCACAAACAAACAGTTATGAATTACTAAATTCTTTATTGATAGTATACCTCTATGTACCAGAGCCGTTTTTAAGGGCTAACTTAATGTTTGAGTTTTAAAAAAATCACTTGATTTTTATTGGACATGACTGATTTTGTTTGAGCTCGTTGGGATTATTATTTTAAATGCCAGAATGAACTTACTATATTTATTAAGTCTGTAGATATTAAAGTTGGTCACGAACAATGCTAATAATCACCTATAGAGCACACAATTTTGTATGAACATTAAAGACTGTCACACTAAACAGTCACATAATTGTCTTCGTAAATTACTTTTTTTCCCAATGTTTTCTTTTAAGTTCTTCCAGGTTTAAGAGCCTGCACGGTCTACGAGTACTTCTTCGGGTGTTACAAGCAGGCGTCAAGTTAGTAAATTATTGATTGATTTATATGGCGACGTTACTTTTATTCTATAGTTTAGTATATACGCGTACAAGTATACAGAGAGAGAATACATGAGATAACATGAACATAATACATCAAGTATACAGAGAATACATGAGATAACATGAACATAATACATCAAGTGTACAGAGAATACATGAGATAACATGAACATAATACATCAAGTATACAGAGAGAGAATACATGAGATAACATGAACATAATACATCAAGTGTACAGAGAGAGAATACAGTGAAATAACATGAACATAATACATCAAGTGTACAGAGAGAATAAAGTGAGATAACAGGAACATAATACATCAAGTGTACAGAGAGAATACAGTGAGATAACAGGAACATAATACATCAAGTATACAGAGAGAATACGGTGAGATAACATGAACATAATACATCAAGTATACAGAGAGAATACAGTGAGATAACATGAACATAATACATCAAGTATACAGAGAGAATACAGTGAGATAACATGAACATAATACATCAAGTATACAGAGAGAATACAGTGAGATAACAGGAACATAATACATCAAGTATACAGAGAGATAACAGGAGCATAATACAGTAGAAATCCGATTATCCGAATTTCAATTAACCAAATCTCCAATATTCGAATCGAATTTAGGTGAAATAATTTTAGAGTGAGAGCGTTGGCGATAGAGAGATCCCGGGGCAGTGCGCACGTGCCGTTACTGTGTAGTTTATTTGCAATACATAGTTGCTTACATATTACTGTACTTTTATCAATAAAATCCCACTTATTTCAATGTATGATTGAATGTATGTACACTGTTTTGCTTCATTCGTGAGCTACATGCAAATATCAGAATTTTCATTTTATCTGAATCGGCCAGATCCAAATTAATTCGGATAATCGGAGTTCTACTGTACATCAAGTATGCTTAGAGAATGTAGTGATATAACAGAAACATAATACATGAAGTACACATAGAGAATATAAAATGAGACCAAAGAGAATGGAAACACAACATTATAACTGTACAAAACAACAGCTCACAAACGCGTGTATAAGTTTAAAAAACACGTAATTGCATTGTGTCAAAGGGCATGCTCTCATATACCGCTGGGTCACAAACCAACCAACTATGCAGACACAATACAAAATGCGGTAGAAGATACACAATACATAATTTTCACAAAATAATAGAAACTTAGAAACCAGATACACAATACATAAACTTCACAAAATAATAGAAAATTAGAAACCAGATACACAATACATAAACTTCACAAAATAATAGAAACTTAGATACCAGATACACAATACATAAACTTCACAAAATAATAGAAAATTAGAAACCAGATACACAATACATAAACTTCACAAAATAATAGAAACTTAGATACCAGATACACAATACATAAACTTCACAAAATAATAGAAAATTAGAAACCAGATACACAATACATAAACTTCACAAAATAATAGAAACTTAGATAACAGATACACAATACATAAACTTCACAAAATAATAGAAAATTAGAAACCAGATACACAATACATAAACTTCACAAAATAATAGAAACTTAGATACCAGATACACAATACATAAACTTCACAAAATAATAGAAACTTAGAAACCAGATACACAATACATAAACTTCTCAAAATAATAGAAACTTAGAAACCAGATACACAATACATAAATTTCACAAAATAATAGAAACTTAGAAACCAGATACACAAATACTTCAACTAATAGAAATAATAGAAAGTTAGATACTAAATACTAAATACTTTAATTAAATGATTCTTATCCAAAATTAACATAAACCAATGACTAATGTTTGAATCGTCCACAGATCGTTTAAAGAATAACTCCTCCCTGTACTGCGACTGTCCTCGTCTGTGCACCTTTATGCAGTATGATGTCGCCTTGTCTGCATCTCAGCTTCCGTCCAAGGTGAGCCGTGAGACTATCATGAAGTACTTGAATGAAACAGACATCGGAAATATCAAGTAAGTAATATTTTCTGAAGCTTTAATCTAGACCAGAGGTCGGCCAAATACAGCCCGCGAGTCACATCGGACAAAGCCATATTTCTGGACAGCCATGCTGATTTAATTATAAGCCAACTATTATGCACTTTCCCTCAAGCTAATTAGACACGCTATTCGGAGATTCAAATAAAAAGCTTGTTGGTGCAATACCTATCACACAGAGATGCCTAATCCGATCGGCCGATCACCAAATGCTGATATCATCTGGTGTAGACTTATGTAGCACAGTTTCTGGCACAAGGAATTAGGTATTAGGTATGTTGATTATCATCTTCGCACACCGGACAAGTCAATAGGTGCTTCGATCTCCGCTTCAGTAAATCTCTCAGGGTCGAACGGCTGACTGTTCCGGTTTTTTGTTGGTTCACTACTCTTTTTGATATCTTTGTCAGGGGTTCTCTTCAGGCCACGCCCATCCTCACTCCAAATTCTTGCATTCATGATAAGGCACAAGACAGATCTGTATGGCCTCCCATAACCGTACAGCAGTTACAGAGAACACCAGGCACGATGTAGACAACAAAAGCGTGCTAGAAGAATGACAGAAACTGCTGAGTGTCCCACAGACTCAGACCATTCATGCTCAGAGTGCGATAGAATATTCCAGGCAAGCATAGGACTCATTAGTCACAGTTGGACACACCGCAGACATCATCATCCCAGATGAACTGAATGGTCGTAGTCGACTCCGACGGACGAGCAACAACAGACGTATATAGCAAGAGGGATGCTAGGCTAGTGGTAGAATACAGAATGTTTCACATGTATTTTCTGTCGTCAAGAGCGCAGAGTCTGGAAGTGACGTGAGAAGATACTAGAAACTAGGGGCATCTAGTAATAAAAAACAAGAATTGTCAATATGGCTACCATTATTGTCAAAGCTGAAACAGACACCAATATTACTTTCACTATAGGGAAACTTTATCAATCAGGACAAAGTTATTGTTGCCCATTTTGATGTTTAATAACTATATCTTGACGTTATATGTAACCTAGATGGCTATTTAAAAAATTTAACACATTTTTAAAGTGTCATTTTCATTGTAGAAATGGAAACTTGTTGGCATCACTAGAACAAAAACTAACCTAATAAAATCAACCAGCTAGGGAGCATGGCAGATTTACTTTGTGTGACCGTGCAAGGTTGTGAAATATTGTATAGTAGAGAAGAACACAATGACATAAATCAACGACTTGCTGGCATGTTGGGAGCAGAACTATGCATGTTGATTCAAACATAAACGGGACAATTAGTCTTTAGTAAACAGCAATAGAAACCGGGACATAATTCAAACACATCAGGACAGAACTGCTAAATTGGAACAATATTTTTCTATTTCAAAAATCATCATGCTTACTTCATTGTCCTCTCCCCATCAATAGTAGTAGGCCCTATAAGTCACTTTGACTCTTCATAACTACTAGTTAATATTTTCAAATATGAATTACAATCTGAACAAGTAATGTGAAACAGATCGTTCATGTTCACAGACTGTGATGGGACATTAGTTGATTAGTCGTCATATTATCATCACAGCACTCCAGACAAGTTCACATATCATTCAATCTCATTTTAAGTATGCATTTTAGCATGCGATGTTTTGATGTTGTGTTTGTGTCTTGATAAAAAAATTTTGGTTGAAACGTTGAATATGATTTGTGTATTGTAATTTGTATGATTTCTTGTGTGCGCATCATCACCTGCTAGTTTTAGTTATAGTCTGTCGTGACTCATTGAAGCGATATATAAACCTGTGTTTTACGTATTTACGTAAGTCTAATTGTTGTTACGTTTCACGCAGTTACCTTGTATTGATTGTCTTTTAGCATGCATATAGTAACTGACTGTTCCGGTTCTGTTTTGTTTGATTACTCTTTATTTTACTCTTATATGCTGACTCATGTACTGCAAGACCACGCTTCACTCTCATGTCCTGCATTCTAGCCATAGTCACGGAAGAAAAAAACAAATACCCTATTCTATATAACTTAAAACAGTCATACAAGTGAAGAATTACAACTATCAATTTGGATACGCATTCAGACATTCTTGTAAAGAGTGAAAACGGTCATAAGGGATAACGTTATTTAAACAGTCTTTCAAGAGAGGAAGTTATTGATAATGTGATGGAATTCGAAGTCATCGAATTGTGAAGAATTAAAACTGCCTTGAAATTAGTAGCAATGTATAGTGATGGAAGTAAATAAATTAAAGCCAGGTACAGGGGAAAGTGAAATAATAAAGACATATGTAGAGGTCAAACCACATGAAAACATTCATGGAAATAAGCGAATTAAAAATTATAACACCTTCATGGAGATGAAAGAATGAAAACATTAACGGAGATGACATTAAAACATTCATGGAGATGACATTAAAACATTCACGGAGATGTCATTAAAACATTAGTGGAGATGTTATTAAAAAAATTAGTGTAGAGGGCATTAAAACATGCATAACTCCTTGATTGCATTAAAAATATCAGCACTGCCCATTGAACTACCACTAGTCACGGTGGCAACGCTTGCAAGTCTGTCTGCGTTATCATTTCTTCTAGCACCCACGCGTCCATGTATGCAAATGAAGTGAACTCTTCAGCGCAGACTTCATAATTGACTTCAGCCACTGGCGGCGTTGGTAAATACCATTGATCACTGAAAAATACAGACCTAACACTATTTTCCAATACGTCTCAATGGCGCTGAGAAGAGAAAACTTTACTTACTGACGGCGTAGGTATCCCTACTGAATCTTTCGAAACACACTCCCGTAATCATTAAGATAACACACACAAATATATTATATTAATGCGCGCGTGTGTGTGTGTGTGTGTGTGTGTCATACATTAAACATTTTTACTGTAGCTGCATCATTCATAATCCTACAAATATGTGACAGATACGTACATAATTGTTTCTTATTTTTCTTGGTCTAACTTGCATACATGACTTGATTAAATTCTCAGAGACAACTATTTGGAGGTGCGAGTCTATTTTGATTCGCCTTTGATGTGGGTGCAGAAACATGATCCAGAGTATACATTCCAGAATTTTGTGAGTGAGTTGGTAATTATTCAATATTTTTATTGTCATCACAACTACCACAAACTAATAACTACCACAAACTAATAACTACCACAAACTAACAACTACCACAAACTAACAACTACCACAAACTAACACTAACAACTATCACAAACTAACAATTACCACAAACTAACAACTACCACAACCTAATAACTACCACAAACTAACAACTTCATCACCATAATAAATACGTTGTCTTACATTTACATTCACCAATACATTTTTTAACTTGGAATCAATTAACTCATTGTCATTTCAACTGGCGTAGGCAATCATGCTTCTTCACAACTCTCTGGTGTTGATAAGAAGGAATTTGTCAATAAATTATTCAATAATTTTTTGAACCCCTCCTCCAGCTGTCAAAAATTGTCATCAATGTGTGTGCGCCCCCCCCCCCACATTGCTTGTTTAAAAAAATGTTTATGCGACCACAAATTTGAAATTCAGATATAAAACTCCGTTACAGTTGATGGCAAACCAGATGAAATAATACTGGAATTTGAATTTGTATATTTGAATCGAACAATGTAGGGCCCATAGTGTAAGAAATTCTTTCAGTCGGTACATAATTGTTAAATATTGAAGTAAATATCCTTTTTACAAATTAAATATATTTTTCCGACAGATCGTTGAAATGTTTTATTTTTCCTCGAAAAATGGTCAAATTTATGTTCCCGGTCATTGCTTAATATCTCTAAAACTCTAGATGGCTTCAATGCACTTCTACATGCGAATTATTTTTTTGCAATGAACAAATCAAGGGACAAAGCAAGGTTATGCTTAAAACAATGATGATTATCACATCAATAACTTTTGTTCATTATATATCCAACGTTCATGAAATACCCATAGAGAGAAGATACAATCATTTTATATGTAAGCTGTCTTCGTAAGGTATTTAATATCCATTGGTGAGATCAAATACCAGACATTTAAGTATTGATGAAATCTATGGTGTAAGCTGTTTTGCTTAAACAGTCATACAAGTGAAGAATTAAACTGTCAATAGGAATACGTATTCAGACATTCTTGTAAAGAGGGAAAACGGTTATAAGGGATAATGTTATTGAAACAATCATTCAAGAGAGGAAATTATTATTGATAATGTGATGGAATTCGAAGTCATAGAATTGTGAAGAATTAAACCTTCCTTGAAGTTAGTAGAAATGTTTAATGATGGAGGTAAATAAATTAAAGCCAGGTACAGGGGAAAGTGAAATAATAAAGACATATGTAGAGGTCAAATAATTTCAAACATTCATGGAAATGATCGAATTAACAATATTCTTGGTGATGAAATTTAAAAAAAATGAAATTAAAGAAATAAAACATTCCTGAGGTAAACGAGTTATAACAACCGTGGAGGTGAGGGGATTATAACATATTCATTGAGATGAAAGAATTAAAACATTCATGGAGATGACATTACAACATTCAAGGAGATGCAATTAAAATAGTCATGGAGAATTCATTAAAAAATTAGTTGAGACGAAATTAAAAATGTATGGAGATGACATTAAAACATTCATGGAGATGAAATTCAAATATTCACGGAAGTAAAAGAATTAAAACATTCATGGAGGTGAATGAATAAAAACATTCATGGATGTTAAAGCATTCACGGAGATGGAACAATTCAAACAGTCGCGGAGGTGAAGAATTTAAAGAAATCATTGAATAATTGTAAGGGTCTTCTAAAAATTCGAAGATTGTAAACTGTTTTCTTCGTGATATTTCTTTTTTTCTTTTTCGTGTTTGATTACTCTTACAGTTTGTCGCCTTGCTTTTCTGTACCTTATATAGTCGTCTTCTCTTCCTGTTCTCAGCACAGATTTGTACTGTTTCTCTTTAGTTTCCACAGCTTCATAATCTTTATTATTTCACCATGCTTCTTTTCATTTTATTTGATACTCTTTCTGTATATTTAGTGTCACAGTGTTCATCGAGTCCATGAATAGTAGTAATGGCTAGGGACCACAACTAACAATTTTAGCTCCTTAGGCAAGCACCGCCCTTCCATTTACAATAAGTCAACTTACTTTCGCCGCATGTGACTCTCCTGGTTACTGTTTTTGAAGCTTATTCTCTGGGTGGCTATCCCGGTCTCTCCTGTCTAATTTCGGCGCAGGTAATAGCTTATTGTCGGCCATACCCGCAGACCAATAAACGTTTTTCACCTCTGGATCTGAAGTAGGTTTGTGTGAAGGAAACTGGTTGTACGATGCTAACATGCACATACGACCACACACGCACATATAAACACAAATTCTCAGACGTACACAAACACACATAGGCATACCAGAACACCCTTATTAGCTTACTTCATTCACACAATCACAAAAGAAAACAGCAATCTTCAGACATTCACATGTACAGAATCACAAAAGAAAACAGCAATCTTCAGACATTCACATGTACACAATCACAAAAGAAAACAGCAATCTTCAGACATTCACATGTATCCATATACATATATCAATCAATCAGCATGCATCCGACCTAATGCATAGCTTTATTAAACTCTGCCTATACCAGGTTCTCTTGGCGGTCAAATGGGAATATGCCTGGGTGCAAGCGTTATAACTTTGGCTGAGCTCTGGGAACTTATACTGTGGACACTAGTTGTGAGCATCAGACGGATAACAGCACGCAGGTCTGCTCCAATCGAGTTAGCCAGAGAGAAATAACAGAACAGAGAATATTAACGAAGTGCCAAATGTGTGCGTTTTAAGTTTTATTACACAGATTGTTTATATTGTAGCATTTGTTGTAGCATTTTAACACATGTAATGTTTATTGTACTATATCTAATTTATTTTAGTACTAGTTGTAACATGCTTTGTTTATTGTAGTACTGGTTGTAACATGTTTTGTTTTATGTAGTACTAGTTGTAACATGCTTCATTGATTGTAGTACGTTTTGTGACATGTTTTATTTATTGTAGTACTAGTTATAACATGTTTCATTTATTGTAATACTAGTTGTAACAAGTTACATGTACTAGTTGTAACATGTTAACTAGTAGTAACATGTAACATGTTTATAGTACTGATTACTGGTTGTTACACGTTTTATTATTTGTAGTGCTGATTGTAACATGTTTCATTTATTGTAGTACAGTATTAATGCGTTATTGTTGGATTTAAAACAAGTTTATCAAATATAATTTATTTTCAGTTTTATTGTGGATTTTGTAGAATGTATGAGTGAATATTTATCTGGGTTTGTCTTCATACCCATGCAGATTGGAAGGGTGCCCAGAGAACAGAATACATTATGACAGGGTTTACAATTTATCTGCAATATCTGCGCCCATCGACCTGACACATTGGACTTCACATGACTGTGTGTACTTTGACACTATGGGATAAGGCCGGCAACTTCACTACAAAACACTTAGTTGTCTTTTACGACATAATTACAGGTAGTAGCATCGCTACTCTTTGTTGTAGTCTCGTGCCCCAGCAAATCATAGATGAACTGTTTATCATCTGTATGACACTTTAGATAATGAATACAAGATAAATGACACTTTAGATAATGAATACATGATAAATGACACTTTAGATAATGAATACAAGATAAATGACACTTTAGATAATGAATACAAGATAAATGACACTTTAGAAAGTGGATATATGGTACTACGTAAATTGGATATCTGATATATGACACTATAGAAAAAATATCACTTCTATAATAATATAGAAAATATTAGAGAATATAAATCTGTCCGTCTGTCTGTCTGTCTGCATTTCCTGCCTGCCGGCCTGTCTGTCTGTCTAGCCGTTCTTTCTCCGGTTGTATGCCTGGATGGCTGGTTGTGATGGTTTCAAACGCATAAGGTGAACGAACCACTTTATGACATACTATAAACTAAAATCGGATCTATGACACAATAGAAGTGAAATATCTGATATACGACACTAAAGAGATTGTTTAAGTATTGGTGTCATAGAGAGGGAGTTTTTATGTCATTATTGGTGTCATAGAGAGGGAGTTTTTATGTCATTATTGGTGTCATAGAGAGGGAGTTTTTATGTCATTATTGGTGTCATAGAGAGTGAATGTTTATGTAAGTATTAGTGTCATAGAGAGGGAGTTTTTATGTCATTATTGGTGTCATAGAGAGTGAATGTTTATGTAAGTATTAGTGTCATAGAGGGTGAATGTTTATGTCAGTATTAGTGTCATAGAGAGTGAATGTTTATGTAAGTATTAGTGTCATAGAGAGTTAATGTTTATGTCAGTATTAGTGTCATAGAGAGTGAATGTTTATGTAAGTATTAGTGTCATAGAGAGTTAATGTTTATGTGAGTATTAGTGTTATAGAGAGTGAATGTTTATGTAAGTATTGGTAACATAGAGAGTGAATGTTTATGTTAGTATTGGTAACATAGAGGGTGAATGTTTATGTGTGTAATGGTGGCATAGAGAGTGAATGTTTATGTGTGTAGTGGTGTCATAGAGAGTGAATGTTTATGTGTGTAATGGTGGCATAGAGAGTGAATGTTTATGTGAGTAGCGGTGGCATAGAGAGTGAATGTTTATGTAAGTATTGGTAACATAGAGAGTGAATGTTTATGTGTGTAATGGTGGCATAGAGAGTGAATGTTTATGTAAGTATTGTAACATAGAGAGTGATAGTTTATGTGTGTAATGGTGGCATAGAGAGTGAATGTTTATGTAAGTATTGGTAACATAGAGAGTGAATGTTTATGTAAGTATTGGTAACATAGAGAGTGAATGTTTATGTAAGTATTGGTAACATAGAGAGTGAATGTTTATGTGTGTAATGGTGGCATAGAGAGTGAATGTTTATATGATTTATGATATTATTTAAAGTTCACATTCATATGACAGGATAGAAAGAATAAGAGAAACATCTCATACACAGCAGAGAGAGAGAGAAAGAAACATCCGATACACAGTAATGTATAGAGAGAAAGAGAAACATTGTAAGGTATAACAATAGATCTCAAACATGTTGTTGTCTATGGTTATAATAAAATAATTAGAAAACAAGACTGCTACATCTGTGCTGCAGACTTTTACCAGCGAATGTTAATGTGACAATACTCATAACCATATACATATTCAGAGTATATTTTAATACATCATCATTATCAAGTGCCGTCTCTGCAACACAGATTGGCTGAATCTGTCTTCCAACATCTTCTGTCTCTTGCTTTGGTTGTGCACTCTGCTAGTCTTCAGCCTGCCCATCTCGTGATGTCGACTCCATATATCTGCCTACCTTTCCTCAACTCAACCCTCAAGTAGTGTCGTCAACATATCATGTCTTTTAATACATCCACATTATCGTATTTGTTTAATTCTTATTTCTTTTAATAGTTTTTATATATATATATAATATGTACTTACTGCGCAAAACTGAAATTCAACACGTAAATCCAGGAGTAGAGTAATGAAGTTTTGTTAATCACTATAGACACACATAATAACAACACACATAAATCGATGTTTTAACCAAAAGGCCTTTATCAAGATTAAAAATTAAAACATACAACAGAAAATGGACAGTAAGGATTATGGAAGTTCACGTTGGCATGTGTAATGAAGATTAACAGGAAGAGGTGAAACGACAGCGGACAAGGAATATACAAAAATGGCTACATACATGTGACACGGAACAAACAGAAACTATGGAACAACTAGAATCATACATGAGATAAGCGCTCATTGATGCCGTCGGGTTTAAGAGTGCCATATTGGTAAATGTAGATGTTCTTACGCGCAAGACGGGTCCGGCCGTCAGAGGAGCACGAATTAATGGCCGCAACCTGCATGTCCTGGGCACCCCCATGGCCAGTGTCATTGATGTGGACTTCTACAGGATAGCCCATATGTTCTTTTTTTTAAATGATATACAGATGTTCACAGAATCGGTCTGCCAGTTTCCTTCCAGACACTTAAAATAGCAAAATTTGTTAAATTTAGCTATGAAATGGCCAAATTTGGACAATCCTGGAATATGGTGTTATGCCCGAATTTTTTATGACCCACGGAATACCTGTGGATAATGTGGTCAGCACCATTCCTGGCTCTCTGTACTTTCCATAAAATATGGTACCCATCTTCCTTATGCTGGAGCGATCTAGGAGCTGTTGGTGATTAAAAAAAATTTCTATTTGAATTGAATATTAAATCTTGAATACCTCGACCAGTTTAAGAATAGATGTTCCATTTTATAATTCTCATTTTTAGTTTGTTTATGATTTGTCTAGATGTTAGATATGTTCCTCGTGTCATTGAAAGTACTTTTAGCCTTCGCCCGTGTGTTGCCGGGGCCCAAAGAATAGCAACACTGTTTACCTTCCACGCATGTCGTAAAAGGCGACTAAGGAGGTCATGGGATGGAGTTGGCTGTCCCATCCCATATAGGGTCAGTGACCCAAAGCCATGTTGAAGTAGGATGTGTAAGGCCGAAAGACGCAGATATCGCAGCAATGCTGTAAACCATGACACAACGCATTCCGTTCTCCTGACTACATCTTGCTAATCTGCAGGAGTTTGAGAACGAACGCAGAAGAAGAAGAATAAATACTTTTAGCCATTTCTATTCTCCTTTTTACTTGTTTCACATCTACCATAATTTGTAGTTACGTGTCCAAGATTACGTAGACCTACATGAGAAAAATACCACAGCAACACAGTAATAATGGAGATGGGTCCAGCACACAACCATAAAGCAGTCTAACAACGTAATTATACATTTCCAAAACTGGAACCCACATATGAAAGGTATAGGATGCACGTTAAAGAACACATGACGACAGGGAAAGAGGAGAAGATATACGAAATATATGTGACATGAAAAAAAAGACAGATCTAAATCAGAATAGAGAGAGCTGCAGTTGTGTGTTTAATTATGTTGTATTTTTCGTATTATTTAAGCAACTGTCGCATAATATTTTTTTGTACACTTCTATATTTATGTGTGCATGTATATTTTACTTTATGTACATATTCTTGAACATTGTTTCTTGCGTGGACACAAATAGTTTCTGGTGTGCTGTATTTCTGTAAACAAATGACATCTGGTGTGCTATAGTCCTGTACATAAATGGTAATCAATAGAAGGTGGTACTGCTAGTAGAACATATTAGAAAATAATACTCATGTGGGGGCAGGCAATGAAGTCCTACTGAATGACGACTAACACACTACACACTATCACTAGTGGATGTTTGCATGAATGAATATGGTTTTAAGATACTTTTTCAAGATACGGACATAACATACAAACATTTAAAAAACCACAAGTAGAAATGAATGCTGTCCTAGTGAAATATGGTAGTTAGATACCGGAAGCATACGAACTCAAAGACGATAATACAGGTGGAACGAGAGGAACAAAACGATGACGTAAATGGCGGCATAAAAAAGAATTTAAAAAAAAATCAACAACAAAGACTAATACGACCGAGAACTAAGCGAAAGAGTGGTCGGAATTGAGTCCAAATGGCTTGATGGTACCCAACTCGAAAATGAGACGACTTTCTAGGGCATACCTAGATCTATCATCGATGGTGCAGGTTCTGATGGCAGTGACCTGAATGTCAAGGACACCACGGTGGCCATCGCCGTTGAAGTGATTAGACACATTAGTGGGTATTCTGTGTTTGATAGCATGCAGGTGGTTACAGAAGCGGTCGCTTAGTCTAAGGCCAGTCTCACCGATATAATGGTGTCTTGTGTGTAATATTTCTGTGCACAAATAGTTTCTGGTGTGCTATATTCTTGTACACAAATAGTTTCTGATGTACTATTTTCCTGTACACAAATGGTGTCTGGTGTGCTATATTCATTTACACAAATGGTGTCTGGTGTGCTATATTCCTGTACACAAATTCCTTTTTGGTGTGCTCTATTCCTTTACACAAATGGTTTTTAGTGAGCTGAATTACTGTACACAAACTGTTTCTGGTGTGCTATATTCCAGTATGTAAACGTTGTTATATGTGTTTCGTTAATGTATTAAGATATATTTCTTATATTCAAGCACATTTCTTGTATTCAAGTATATTTCTGGTATTCAAGTATATTTCTTGTATTCAGGTATATTTCTTGTATTCATGTATATTTCTTGTATTAAAGTATATGTCTTGTATTCAGGTATATTTCTTTTATTAAGGAATATTTCTGGTATTGAAGTATATTTCTTGTGTTAAGATATATCTTGACACACGTCATTGTCATGTGACGTATTCTCTCCAGAACGTTCACTTCCCAATGAACTCTCTTAGCCCCCTTCTGTTTTGGGCGATGTGGCTTGCATTTTCCAACGATGTATT
This sequence comes from Meghimatium bilineatum, assembly GCA_034231615.1. Lineage (NCBI taxonomy): Eukaryota > Metazoa > Mollusca > Gastropoda > Stylommatophora > Philomycidae > Meghimatium > Meghimatium bilineatum. The sequence goes on along the minus strand of CM067322.1, from coordinate 61,641,286 downwards.
CATGTTATCTTTAATGTCAGTCCATCGATTTCTTGGTCTGCCCTTTCTCTTCTTTTCAGGTATTCTGCCCTCCATTATTTATCTTTCTACACAGTTGTGTCTCTTTATATGACCAAACAGATGTAGTTACTATAACGCGTAGTTATTTTTACGCGTAGGGATATTTCTTGTATTCAAGTATCGTTTTTGTATTCAGGTATATATTCAAAAGTCACCATGCGATGGAGAGAATATTTGAAAGAGCTACTACAAAAGAACAAAACAATACCAACAGATCTAGTGGTTTCAACATTAGAACCAGAAATATTACAATATTTAGAAGTCGATAGAGTGGTCAGACAAGCACAAAACACAAAACACCAGGAGAGTATGGCATAAAATGGTTACACAGAATAGTTAACGCATCATGGGCACAACAAAAAACACCTAAAGATTGGCAACAGGTAATAATCATACAGTTGTGAAAGAATAAAGGTAGCAAAAGAGAATGCACACAATACCAAGGCATCGCCCTACTAAGCCATGTAGGCAAAATGTACGCCAAAATCATATAATCCAGGCTAAGACCTATTATATAACTACAACTATCAGACAAACAGATGGGATTATTTTAAAAACTGTAGCTGGGTAGATACAATTTTCATTCTTAGGCAGATGGTGGAGAAAAATATTGAATACAATAGGAACCTTTTAGTAACATTTGTAGATCAGGAGAAAACCTTCGATATAGTAGATAGATACGTTATATAGCACACACTGGCTATCTATGGAGTCAACAATCACCTTATTAAAATAGATCAAAGCTTATATGTGAACTGCGAGAGAGTAATTCCTACGAATAAAGGAACATCAAAACCATTTAAAGTTGATAATTGCCTACATCTGGAGTTAGGCAATGGTGCGTTTTATCACCACTTCTGTTTATCACTTACATCGATATTATCACGAAAAAAAGACCAAGTTGCAAAATGAAAATACCAATGAGCTACTCTTTTCCGACGATCAAGCCATAATAGCAAATGAAGAAACGTCGTCTTCATTTTGACTTCGACGTCATCTAACATCCATAGACATCGAGTGCAAGAACAAATAACATGAAGATAAGCATAGATAAAACAGAAACCATGGCAATAGAAATACGCACAAACTAAATATAACAGTAGAAAATAGTCATAAAACAAACAAACACCTTCAAACACTTAGGCGCAACATTCTGTTCAGACGGCAAGATGTATACAGAAATAGATATTCAATGTAGCATAGCGAATCAATATTTGGACAATTATTACCTTTATTGCAGCACAAAATGCTACCAATGACAACAAAAAACATCCTATATCTTCATTTTAACTCTGTGATATAAATGTCAAACATGGTCCATAACAACAAAACATAAAAGACAGCTGGTTACAACAGAGATGAGATGTCTGAGAAAAGCCACAGGAGTGACCAGAATTCACAGAATTAGAAACGAAGTCATAAGAAAAAGAGTGGGTGTCATAGCAATTCTACAATACTTACACATCCAACAAATGCAGCCGTCTGGTCATCTATAAAGATTGCCGTGTGATTCATTAGTAAATAAATCGTATATGAAGCGAATAGAAGCAGAAAGAAGAGCCAGGGGTAGACCTAGAGTACGCTGGATCGACAACACCAAAGAGACATTACACGAACACCAAATAACAGTATCTGAAGCTGCAGAAAAGCGAGAACAAAAACATTTGTATCTCTCTTGACACCCGTAAAGGGTAAAAGAGGAAGGAAAGATAGATTCAGGTATATTTCTTGTATTCGGGTATATTTTTTGTAATAAAGTATATTTCTTGTATTCAAGTATATTTTTTGTATTCAGGTATATTTCTTATATTTGAAGTTTGTATTTACATGTACAATTTTGTTTCTATAAATAGGGGTGGTGGAAGATTTCTAGATTTGCAATTGCAACACTCAAATTAACACAAATGAGAAAGCTATGACAAAGTAGTAATAACGACACTAAATTAACACTTTTAAGATCATGTGGCAGCATATGGATGCGAGACTTGGACTTTAAACAAGACAATATCCAAAAGAATAAATTCATTTGAAAAGAAGTGCCACAGAAAGATCCTACAAATATCTTGGACAGAGAAAAAGAAGAACATTTAAGTTTTGAAATTACTTAAACTAAACGAAGGATGACTTCTAAATACCATCATAAGAAGGAAGCTACAGTATTTTTTGCAGCGTTAATTGTCTATTCTATGTGTTTTAGAAGAAAAGGGAGGTGGTGGGATTGAACCCTACACATCTCTCATCTCTCTATATCATACCTACGGACTCCTTATATCATGTCATATATGTATACACACATTGTTTCTGGTGTGATATATTTATGTTACTGACATGGTTAGTTCATATAGCTTCAAATAAATTGTTATTGATTAAATTATACATATTGAATAATCCCTCTGTTATCATCAATAATGGTCAATCAGGGTCTCAGGGGTTAAAATCCCTAATCATAGCTCCCGTGATACAATCCTTGCTAATAACACTGCCTAGCTATCTTCCCATTTATGGTGGCAGAAATATCAATCGTCTGGTCCTGAACAAAGTCTGGGATGTCAAAAGGCTTTCAACTTCTCTGTTATCTTGCCTTTCGAGGAATTGTTGTTTGTGAATAAAAACTCAGAGTTCGCTATTGATTGACACTTTCGTCCAACTGACGTTTGTGAAGTGACTTGTAAACAAAACAACATATTTTGTTTTGTCATCTCGTGGTGTCACGTGTAAGCAAGGGAAGTAAAATCAATCTGTAGCACGCAATTGCAATATTCTTCAGTTTATCACTACTTTATAGTATATTATCAGGACCGTACGGTAGATTTTCTCAGTATGTTGCAAGTCTTCGAAATACCACCATCAACAATGTATTTTGATTGGTGCTGTCTGAAGCGGCTGCCTATCTGCAACAGAGATTCTTAATTGTCAAATGTTATTCGTGATAGGGTGAGGTCTTTGTGAGAGGACATCGTTGCTGTATATTGCAAGGTTTTTGTTTGTCTCTCGCCTTACTTTGGTAGTTCTCGTTCTTGTTATCTTAAATGTATTTTCTTCGGCATATTAATCGGATAGAACATTTGCTACTTGTGTGCCAATTCGTGATATTCTCTTGTTTTTGATGATGATACTGCTTTAATGCTGGGTTGTTCTTTTGGTTGAGAAAATTGATAACATTTTCTCGCCACATTTTTTGTTGAGTCTTTTTCCATATTGAGTGTTGCTATTATTTCCATTCAGCTGGATATAATACTGTTTAGCTTTTCTCTCCCGAAAATGACTAGTAGTATATTGTGTTCGACGATGTTGGTGTAGTTTACATCTTAAATTTTGCAACAGTCTCATCATGCATTGTCTGGAGGTTTCTATTCCAGAGAAGTTTTTAATCTTCTGGCTTTATGTATACTTTTTTTGGGCAGCTTCCAGGATTATGTCCGTTACAAAGTTTGCATTTTTTCGTATACTTCTGGTTTTTCTTTTGTAACAGGTCGGAGTATCCCAGTTTGTGTTTTTGTAGTTCCAGCTGGCGTCTTTGTGTTGTTCTGTTTCTTTCACGTGGATCATTTTTATTGTTAGTATAATAGACTTTTGATCACTCCCGCCAAGTTGTTGTGGCAGTACTCTTTCTGTAACACGTTGTATGTTCTCTATTGTAATTTGGAGTGTTCTGAAATTTCGATCGTCTTGAGTAAAAGGTTGGTTTTTGACAGATGTTCATTTATTATAATTAGTATATTTCCATCGTCTTTTATTTCTTCTACTCTGGTATCCATATTTAGGTATCCTCAGGTGGAGAAGTCACTGAGCGAACGCAGAAGAAGAAAAGTAGCCGCCTGATATCCTGCCCCATTTTAGTAGGCAGCAAACCGGTTTGGTCTGCAATTCCTTATTAGCCCAGATAAATTCTGACTTTTATCGCAGCTAACACTCCACATCTGGGGGCTGTTCCATTATCCGTAGACCAGTGGACGCGCCTCGTAGGGATATAGCCATATTTCACAATCACGTGGTACGATCTATGTCGTTTCACGCCAGCTTCGCTTAAAACCAATGTCTCTATTGTTTGTTAGGTAAAGACATTTCTCGAGGATCCGTCTAGTGTTGCTCTGAGAACCAGAGGCTACTACAGTATACTATGAGAAGACTTGAAATCGCCGTTCACTTCATTATCTATGGAAATTTACATAAGCCTCATAACACGCAATCGTTCACCTACGCCGCAGTCAACGATATATTCAAGTGTTCAAAGACTGACAAGGCAGGTGCAGCCACCAGCGTGTCTGAAAGTGCTGGCCGGTAAATGACTGATGAATAATTAAGTTTCAAATGTTTAAAATTCCCGTTTTGAACTCGTCATGACGAACCTTTAGCAAGCCAGATTAAAAAATACGAAACGTCTCCCTGCCACCGGATTATTTTTTGACAATTTGCGTTATTGATGGTGACTGTTTTGAAAATGTGATAATTTTTTGGTTGTTGAAGATATTTAAACAATATTTGCACATATAAATAAAGAATTGAATTCTGCATATATTGGTGTAATTTATGTACATGTGTGTATGATACCAGACGTATGAGGCAGTGGTAAAGACGTTTTTCACAAAAAACCATATATTTTATAACAAATGAAGAGAAAAAAAATTAGTAAAAAATATCTTACATTACTTATCGAATTCCTTTGCAACACTGTACACTAAATCACACGCAAATCTGTTGTATTTATGTTCTTTCATTGCGAAATTATCAAAATATTGCCGGGGGAACTGTATAAAACATGTAGAAATGCAGTAAGATCGTTCTTTGATCTTAGGTCTAAAGTCATTTTTTGGTGCCACTTCAACATATTCGATATCAAACCTTTACAAGTCCCCAAACCAACACAATATTCTGTATATTCACTGCTCCGAAACTAAATAACTAAATAATTCATGATTCAAGCCACGATTCAATGTTATTTTATTCTAAATACGATGAAAGAAAGGTCTATAAAAAAGGTCAACCATCATGGCATCGTACCGGTATGCAGATGTGGTCAGATTAATTGTTATAACACGCGTATCTTCCACCTCGACATCTTTACAACAATCATTTAGGAAGTGGGAATGTCCCGGCCTCGATTGTGCATGACCAGAACTATATACAAGTTGTGATTAGGCTGTAGTAGGCCTATTTCGCACGATGTCTCATTGAGCGAGTGTACTTGACAACAGTAAACAGCCGCCATCTTTTTTTTGTCAATCACACTTGACCAAAGCGTGGTGAAAGTTTAAAAAAAATATCAACATTGCCAGATCTGGTTTCATATCTGCCCCATTTGTATTTGCCCCATTAGTGACTCAATGAGCGTGACCAGAGAAATACAAATGGGTTACATTCGAGAAAAGTTTCTTGAAGTAGTCGAGAAAAGAGTGTGTTAGATTCTTTTTCGTGATTGTTCATGTGGATGTTCAAGAAACGAATGAGCGGATCGGCTGTCTAGCGCTGATACTGTCTGGCAGTAAGGCAACGGATTGTGTGGATATTTTGTTTTAGCTCCTAGCTCCGCACAAGAAACAACACGGGCAAATGATATTATTGTGGGTGACAATTCCATGTCAAGAATAAAGAAAATGGACGTGAAGTCCAGGCGTTGCCAGAAATGAACGCTGTGTCTTAGGAGAATTTTTGTCAACAAAAGAAGAGCTGGAACTGTCGGCCATTGTGTATTGGTGGATAAACTCAAATGGAGATCGGAGGACCTTTGGACCTGTCCGCCCTATACCCACAGTAACATTATGATTATCCTACGACTAAATAACTAACATGGACACAGCACCTTGCTTCTCATATAGCAAAGTTGCATATAGCAAAACTGGCACACTCCCCTAATCTCCATATAAGTTATTTCCCCTTCTCTTTCCTGTTTCCGGTATTAAATATAAAACTACACTAATCTGTTTATTAATTAATAATTTAATTTAAAAAGAAAATGTTTATTTAAAAAACTCATTTTCTGGAACTAATTAACTCGCGAACCATGGCATTATCTACAGTAAACGAATATATACAAAGTATCTATAAACAAGCCCGTAGAATAGGGAGGTTTCTGCTGGGGAGGTTCTATCCACCCCCTCCCCCCACCGAAGAAATAGGAACATTATTTTAGTACAACTTTTAGCCAAAAGGTGGGTAATACCCCTAACACAAACAACAGGAAGTAAGAATATGATTTTTAGTTTTAGGATATTCCCTCCAAAAGGCGGGAAACATCGCCACCCCCTCCCCCAGTACCGATTTTCTAAAATAAAAAGGTCACCAAAAATCGTTTAAAATTGAAGGGCACGAAAACGGATATTGGTTCTATTGATCTGCAGCCACATATTGTTACAGTTATCATTACAGAGACTGAGGAAGAGAAATCTAAAGAAATGTTTACACAGAGACGAGAGAGTTAGCAAATGTTTCTCCAATAATAGGGAAAGCTAAAGAGAGAGAGAGAGAGAGAGAGAGAGAGAGAGAGATTTAATTTAAAAAATGTTTAAACAGTCTCAACCTTGTTTAAAATGTTTACTAACACTCGCCACAACTTATTGACATATTGAAGTAGTATAGCGCGTGCATCAGTCTGTTGATCACAAGATACCATGCTATTGAAGGAACGGGGGATACAACCGTCAGTCGTGCCTGATAAGTAGTACTAACATGGCTTCCATTCGATTCTGCTTGCCTTAGGAGTGTTTCGTTGTCCAGGAATACGAATACTTAAGAGAGATACAAGATTAGTTAAGATACCAAAAGCCCTCTGTGTACAGGAACTCAAGCTACTTGTATATAAGACGTAGAGTCAACTTAGACTGACATCTGTGAAAATAACATTTAGAAAGCAGGATCGCAGATACGTTTGTAGTAAATGTGCGAGGTGTTTCCCAAAGAAGCTCTTTAGAGGTTGTCAATATATTGCTTCAACAAATGTCTGCTACTTTTTGACCACATTGTCAAGAATTCAGGGACACACCTGCTTAAATAAGTGAAACAATTTTAACTCCTTGCTCTTTTTAAAAAAATGCACCCTAGAAGATAGAAATAAAGACATTATATATTACAAATTCATGCGTAACTTAAGGGGATGAATGTGTGCTTTCTTATCACAATCAGGAGACCTGGTTCAAGTTTACTCGTCGGATATCAAGTCCCCAAACTTAGAGGCAATTTCTATGTGTTGATTCAGGATGGCTGTAAAAAATCAACAATATTACTCACTTAGAATACGAGCTTGATGAGCTTTACAATGAAGATATGGACTATCAGACTTATGGGTACGAAAAAATACAAGTAAAAGTATACAAGCCATTTTCAACGTTTCAACCTTAAGATCTTATTTAAGAAAATGTAAGACAGACAGTGAACAAGCAGAAAAAAAATATTTAAAAAATAATGGGATTATCGCGAAAGCATTACACGGCAGACATTGAGCAGTAGACATCCTTCATAGGTCTCCCAAAGGTGATATTTCAAAGGTTCCATGAAAACGTAAGCATAATTAGGGCCCATCAATACACAAATATGAAAAGCAGTCATTACAGGTGCTCAAAGCAAGTATGAACAAACACGACAGTTCAAACGATAATACAGGTTTGTCGTGTCGGTGTATTCTCACATTGTTACATGAACATTATGCTCATATGTGCCATAGATCGCTCTTAAAAAGGAAAGGAATGTTCTATTTAAATGAAGCCAAATATTTTGTTTTTGATGGAATTATGATCGGTGATGGTTTTTTTTTTTTTTTTTTTTTTTTTTTTTTTTGGTTTCGCTAGAGGGGACACATCTTGATTTTACTGTGGGTATAGGGCGGACATGTCCAAAGGTCCCCCGATCTCCATTTGAGTTTATCCACCAATACACAATGGCCGACAGTTCCAGCTCTTCTTTTGTTGAAAAAAATTATCCTAAGAAATAGCGTTCATTTCTGACAACGCCTGGATTCACGTCCACGGTCGCTAGAGATAAAGATTTGGGAATTCCCTTCGCCTACATAACAAAAGGAACATAATGTAAATCACGTGATATTACAAATTCCACACACCCGATTACCGTAATTTGTGACATGACAATTTATCACGGGAACACTCAGCAACTGACAATTCAGACCACCGGGTCATATACGAAGAACGCATAACAAACATATCCGTAAACATGTATTATTTGTGAAATTTACTGAAGAGGGCAGGTTTCGAGATAGTCTAGGATACAAAGACATAAGCAAAATACCTACTAAAATGTATTGCTCTGCGTCGAACGGGGAAAAATTATTGTGACATATTTTCTTTAAAACATAGCAAGCACAACATATTCGGTAAAACAGATCACAACGTAGGGCATTAATGACAGTCGGTTAAATACGAAGAGAACTTATTCATAGCAGTAATATTTTAGAAGACGAATATATATTATGTGGCAAAAATAAATATTGCAAGACATGGATTGTGAAGAAATTAGTAGTTGAAAGGCATGCTAGAGAGAGAGAGAGAGAGAGAGAGAGAGAGAGAGAGAGAGAGAGAGAGAGAGAGATAGATTTCCGTGTTAGTTTACAAGATCCTACATAGCATGGTGTAGTCCAGTGAACGGAATGTAATGTCTTAAGGTTATCTACATGACTGCGAAATCTGCGACTTTTCGTCCGACGCATCCAACTCTAGAAAGTCAATGTAGTGTTACTTTTACGTTCTTTAAACAAACACGGTAGGTAGGTAGGTAGTTAATGAGTTTGACTCTCTTTTGGAGAGGCGTGCCTCTTTCAACCAGCAGACAACAAAGTCCAATTTGGTTATATCAGGACACACTACTATACAATATTAGAGGTAACAGAGACCATATAAACGTTTTTATATACAATATTATATACCCTATATACAATATTAGAGGTAACAGAGACCCTATAAACGTTTTTATATACAATATTATACAATATTATATACTCTATATACAATATTAGAGGTAACAGAGACCCTATAAACGTTTTTATATATATAATATTATACAATATTATATACCCTATATACAATATTAGAGGTAACAGATACCCTATAAACGTTTTTAAACAAACACTGGAAGCTGTAATGGTAATAGACTCAATCCGTGTTTAAAAAGATCGAAAATAGGTAGCCTCGGCATGAGTGGATGTACATTGCATGTCCCGATCTGCGAAGAATTATGGGAATTTATTCTCCGGGACATGCAGGAGTTCACGGCAATGAAAAAGCCGACATATTAGCGTCGCAAGTGCTAATACTAAGCCAATTAGTTGGATGTAAAACAGGAAGGAGATAACGATAATGCGACTGAAATAATTTTGAGTTAACCTCGAGACGAGCAGAACAGGACGACTGAGGGGGCGTCTAAAGTGTGAATATAACAAGCAAACTACATGAATCATCAGCATGCATGCTCTTCGTCATGTAAGCTAAATGTAAGGTAATGTAATGTAAGTTATAAACCAGCGTCGGAGCATATGATGGAATTCTGAAATGCCTTGTCAGTGAATAATCATAAACCGCCTGACTAGCGTCTCCTACCGCACTTGCTCAGTGGTGATGGCGTCATTCCTCGACCTTCCCAGAACATTAGCCCTGGTACACTACTTCCTGGTGACTGGGTGAATCACAGGAGAAATTATTTTTTTTCAAACCACGAATGACAAGTATTTTAGAAAATGGGTTTGCTGGTCGCGGGCAATTTGCTTAGCATTACCCCTCCCTCTTCGACATGTTCCTGGGTAGATGAAGCAAATATTGGTTTGTCCAGAGTACGTCAACGTCGATTCAGAAAACTAAAACTAAACACTCCCTATAACTCCAATCAAATCTTGAAAAGAAAATGCGTGGCGATTGTCTAGAAACGACAACACGAACCTAATACAGTTTCATTAATACGACAGAATGATAAATGCGAAAATAAACCCCATAATCTATTGTATCAATCGATAATGACTAACTGTTTGAGTAATTGATTATTTTTAATCAGTGCTGACTCTACTATTTTCTGATGTGCATTTGTCATACTATCAACCCTACTAGATTGTCATTTTCAGGTGGGACGACTTGAGAATTCATAGGCTGTCAAGCCCCTAGGTAAGCGGATGGGGTTTGTAAGGTTAAAAATACGCAGCCACACTCCCCTTCAAAGCTTTAAAGCAGTAGAACACTACGTTTAGAAACATACAAGATAAACAACTTTCAAAAAAAAAAAAAAAGAAAGTAACCTCCCCTGAAGTTTTCCCCCTGTCGGTTGGGGAAAACACCACCAAACAAGGAGTAACTACCGAAATTGACTATCTTTAAAAGGGAAAAGCCACTCCCCTGTGGACACCAGGAATTATCCTTCTAAAGTGACGCTATTTGATTTTTCCGATGATTTTTATTAACTGTGGACACAAAGTATGCACAGAGAAACCGAAAACAAGTCCGATAGGGTCATTTTAGATGGATTATTTCCGAAGAGTTCACATGACTGCATTGTATTCGGTTGCAACGCGTATTCTTAAGTTGACACCGATAAACGGTTACACCAGATGTTCTGACGGTGGCACCGATAAACGGTTACACCAGATATTCTGAAGGTGACATAGACGAACTGTTACACCAGATATTCTGAAGGTGGCACCGATAAACGGTTACACCAGATATTCTTAAGGTGGCACCAATAAACGGTTACACCAGATATTCTGAAGGTGGCACCGAATACACGGCTACACCAGGTATTGTCAAGGTGGTGCCGATTAACTATGTGTTAAATTGGAGATAGATTTTTTTCACGGTCAGTGAAAAGAACGTATATCAATAGATAATCTTGTCTATGAATGGGCACGTTCAATGGCTGTGCTCTTCTTTGTTTCAGTTTTAGTCACATGCGAGATGGGGACCTACTTAATTATACCAGATAAAGATTATATTTTTTGAAAACTTTATGAGTCAGGGAGGTCTGATGAACACAGATATTTAATGTTTTACACTAAATTATAAGACGTTATTTACACATGAAGTGTTACGCATGCGGTTACGTCTGTGGGTCTCACCAATGTCACACTAGACAAACCACACATGCAACAGAAAACCTTAGTAGATGACATGCCGTTATATTGAGGCTCTCTTGTAGAAGCTTTGTAGCATGTCATCTATACAATTATAGACCACTATGAGTAGAAGGCTCTTTCAATAGGCATTGCATTAAGTCAAAAGCTAAAGGCTCCTTGATATGAAAGAAAGCTCAGAAAAACCACCCCACTGCACATAAGAATTGAGAGCTAATCCCTCGCAATTTCTGGGGTTCTTAAAGAAATAACAAAATATGAGTTGTTTATAATACAATTGGTATGATTTAGGCGTGAAATTGCACGAATTTGTACTCTCGAACAGAAGATAGATAATGTTTAAAGGTTGAGAAGGTGTCACGCTCATATTCTCCGTCGAGGTGTCTCAACATAAAATGAGTCTGCAAGTAAAGTTTATGACATTAGAGCAGATCACAAATACGATTTTAAAGTATTTTTGCAATGAAGCTACTCGAGAAAACTAAATAATTTTATTTCAAACCCAGAAATCGTCTTCAACAGGTATTCACATGCAAACATGGTGGACATATTATTGTAATAGTAGACAATCCTATGCCTAATGAACTCATGGGAATCTGTGTCTAAAGAGATACATTTCTTTTCTCGATACACAATAGTTAGCGTGTCGACAAAGATCAAAATAGTTGTTTCTTGTATAAAAACTGGACATGATGCACAAATAAAAAGTATATATTTATTGAATCTAACCAAATATAACATCATATGCAAAAATTGGGATGAATACGTTAAATGGTTAATCAGATAATTACATTTGTTTGAGGGAAAAGCTAGTGAAACGTCCTATAGATAGATTGACATCTTGTCATGGGAAAGAGTCAACAACGATCCTGTGAAAAGATTCTTTTCCGAGTTGCAGAGTCCCATGATCGCCTACACCATTCGGCATGACACCTGATGATGTTGAATGTTACTATTTTTCATTGTGCTCGTCGTACATTCCTCGACACTGACCTTTTGGTTTGTTCATAGATTGCGTTAACATTTTTTGCCAATTCTTAGCCATTCCCCTTTGTTAACAAGTTGTCAAGAATTCAGAGACTTCCCTGCTTAATTATGTCAAAATTATGTTAATTTTTTTTAAATTGTTAACGTAATTTATATACAAACTAAATGGCAAACTATGGAATGTTTGTTCGCACGCAAGCTTTCTCTCTTGTTCTTCAGTTAGTGTTCATGTCTGACATTGTTGGTAGGAGGATTGACTTTATGATTTGCCTTTTTTTTTTGTTTCCATTGCGATAGACCTCAAAATGGTACCAATGGCGTTGTAACCAATTTGTCAAATTTTCACAAAATTAGATCATAAACTGATAGAAAACACGCAATATACTAATAAAAAACAACTCCGGGAAATGTTTGTTTGCAGCCAACTTTTATCATGACTTGGAGAATCCCGTAGCATATCATTGCATCTAAGAAAGTCATGAATAGGGCAGTTTTTACACCCCCCCCCCCTCCCCAATACTCGCCTGACGATACTCCCAGTTTGTACTTGAAGCTACTCCCAGTTTGTACTTGACGCAACTCCCAGTTTGTACTTGACGCTACTTTAAGTTTGTTTTGGAAGCCTAGATACTATCCAATATATCTTAAGATATGTAAAACTAGCATCTAGGCTTCCAATATTTGTACTTGACGCTACTACCAATTTGTACTTGACGCAACTCCCAGTGTGTACTGGACACTACTTCAGTTTGTTCTTGAAGCTACTCCCAGTTTTTACTTGACGCTACTACCAATTTGTACTTGACGCAACTCCCAGTGTGTACTGGACACTACTCCCAGTTTGTTCTTGACGCTACTTCCAGTTTGTATACGTCTTAAAATACGTGATAACTTAAATACCAAGCGTAGATTTCAATCATAAGGCAATTAAAGTACACTAATTAGACTTGTCACATGAATACAAGAACGTTTCTCTGATCAGTATTTTAATGTGTATACTCAATCTATTGATATCTGGCACACCTTGTGCTTGTCCTATCAATTCAGATCACTGATTGCTTAGCGACAAAAATCGATTCATTTAACATTGTTACATTTTGATGACTATCGATTAACAGCAGAACTAACCCTTATTGGCCAGTGGCAAGAATATACAACATGAAAATGGAAACAGCAAAATACAGAGGAAAACCAAGAAGAATGTGGATTGAAGGAGTTGTCAACATTCTGACACGGCACAGTATTACTGAATATCACGCAATGAACCGAAAACTGATCGTTATTCAATACTGCGAAGTAAGCAGCATAATATAAGCAGAGAAAATACAATAGAAAGATAGATTTTAACAGGCAAGTTTTAATAGATAATGTTGATGGTCATTATTGTGTTCCATATAATTAACTAAATTCGGTCTTCCCTATTCAGTTATTAGTCTTATACTTCCACTGTTTCATGTTCTCTATTCAGTTCTTAACTCCAAGGTGACTAAAATAACAACATAGACCCACCTGCCATGCTGGTAAGAAGATCAATCGTTCATTTGTTATAGTCTTTTATAAATCACACGTGGGCAATCTTTTGTGTGGCAAATTGGATCAGAGCTGATACTAGAAATTTTGACTCCCTAGCCAAGAATCGCCCCTTTTTACAGAAATTAAAAATTTTCAGCCGTGGCGTCCCTGTGTATTGCTTTTATTGTTTTGGCCCAGTCACCCGTGGTTAGTTTCGACGTTGGATCCGACTGAAGATGTTTAATCTAGCATGTAACCAACACACTGAGCTTAGTCCCTTAGAGTTCCAAGTAATGTTTCCTGAACACAGTGGCAAGTGCATATCATACTTTGACATCAGCCTGGCGGGCACGTAAAATTGCCTGACGGATTAGATTTAGACCTCAGCTGTGTTCCGCCCACCTATGTTATTAATATAGTAGGACAGGACATGAAACTCTGATGGACATAACGAATCTACTGTATCTACTTTTTGTCAATAAATTACAATTCCTTATACCTTCCTTTTACACTTTTTGACATGAAACCTTTTGTGTATAACTATCAAAACTCACAAGTAAAGGAGATCAAAGTTCAGATAATTCTGTCAGAGCTGTCACGCGAGTGAAACATTTGATACCATTAGCGTTCGAGATTGACAATTACGTGAAGATTCTGGGTATAGATTATGCAATAGTATTACCTGACATTATGACAAGTATATTGACCAAAGATGATGAACTCTGTACATGTAAATGTTAAGTTTACAATGTGCCAGCAAGAGCAATATTTCATCTTCAACTGAGCTAATTATGTACGTGTTCCATCACTGTTGTATGTGTCAGCACCACGATTTGATGGATTCAGCCATGAATTTATAAATACAATGACGAGCAACATGATTTGCTATGTCACGCAAACAGTTGGCTGTAAACAAACATTGTTTGGAGTATCATTACCAGAGCTATAGACACGTATTCAGTATGGGAGAATTACTGTTAAAAAGAAGGTCACTCGCCAATTTTCATATGTAATTCCCTCTTTTTCATACAATATTTACAGGATCTTTTTTATGAAAAATTGTTAAGGGAGGAGAGGAAAGGGGGGGGGGGTATCTCTCTGATCTGCGAACTTGATCGTTACAGCACTATAAGATTTCTAATGTTTGCACATTTTTTGTTAAAACTAATCAAACGGAAGATTAGATTAGAACGCCATTTGTGCATAGATCTGTTGACTGTGTAGCATAAACGATGTGTCCCAAGTTTCGTGCTTTTTTATTACTTCGATGGTGGGGTAGTATCTTGTGCCTTCAGTATGTCCGCACTCTTCCGTCTTCCTATTCAATCCTACTCTCAGGGTCATTGTGGGCTGCCTGTGGGCCGTGTCTACATTCTCATCCCTCCCCCGTTTTGAAATCTACCCTGCTTGCCAGACGTGTGATTAATCTGTATTGTCCTTTCTGACTCCAGTGGGTGGCCTTATTATGTTCTGACGGCGGTCTTTGTCCACTATCTACTTTTGATCTTCTCGTGTCCATCACGCGATCTTTGACACATCGCACATTGGCATGGTCATAGTCGGCACTTGTCCATTTACTGTTGGTCGCCAACAGGTCTCACACTAAGATAGGTAACCAATTAAAAAAAGTGTTGTTCCGTTTTATCGTCTCACTCAAATCTCATCATCACTCTCTTGTCCATTATTTCCACTCGTCATGCTATATGTCTTTTCTTACCTTGCTGGACACTTCCAACATTTATCTTTCTCTTCCTCATGAGATGTTTCATTCCACGTATTAATATCCTCCTCCTACAATCGTCGCAGCATGTGTGATTTCTTATGTTAATTATATTGCTTGTTTCTTTTGTTGTCTTTCGTCCTGGTGAAGTCTTCTATTCGAAACGTTTGTATACGTGTCTCGTTGCTAGTATGTTTTATTTACAAATATTAGTAACACTGTACCTATTTATGTATATTTTTACATTTGTCTTACTACAGCATAACCTTCACATTTCCAGCATCTGATTGTTTCCACCACATTCTAGTTTTATCTCTTTGTGAAACATGTCTGAAAACCGGTTTTCATGGAACCTAAGCAGATTTGCTTTTCTGTAAAGAATGCGAAGAAAAATTGTCTTCGTCGCAGTCTTGTCATAGCCTGAATTTTCAACAGTGGCGTATCTGCAAACCAAATTGTAGATAACATACAGCGACATAAAACAGACCGCTAAACATAACAAGTATGGGATTGGATGTATATTGATTGATCACAGAAGAGAACGCAATAGGAACAAGTTTCACCAGCATAGCCAAATATGTATAGGAACCTAAACTGTAAGGGCACTCCCAGCAATTTTTGTGCTTACAAGCAACTGCTACTGTAACATAGAAAATCTCGTTGTATGTCCTTGTACCAAGATATCCTTGATTGAACCCATTTCACTCCTCCTTTGTCGTTGCTGAGTAACCCTCGAGGGCAAATACATGTATTGTGACCTGTGATGTGTCATTTAGCTTCTAACCGTTGATAACATCTGGATTAAAGAGCAAACAAACAAGTTTAATCCTATTTTTCTCTTATCCCAGCCAATTGTGAGTGAGTAAAATATCGGTGACGTAATCAGAGAGTTGATAAGACATGCACTGCATTAATTGTTCTCACGCTTTAATATTCAATACCATGTGGTACCAAGCAACTAATTTTGTATACAAATGAAACAAAACAGATCACGATCTAAATGTGTACCTCAATATAAATAAAACAAAACACATTAAGATATAAAATGCGTACCTCAATACTAAGAAAACAAAAAAAATCAAAATCTAAAATGTGTACTTTAATTGTAATAAAAGAAAAAAATATCAAGATCTAAATATGGGTTCATTACGAGAATTAGTGGCCACAGTGTAACTGAACAAATTATATATTATTTAACGAAACGAACTTTCGATAAATACGCATAAACCGCCGCATCCATCGCTCTGCACGCAACGTACTGAGAGCCCCTTCCCCCTGGATGACACCGGGGGTAGGGCTCTCAGTACGCGGCGTGCAGATAGATTCACTGCCAGCTAAATTTGCGTGCAATCACCGAGTTTAGGAAGCTGTATGAAATTATCAATCAATCAATAAACCCATAACCCTTCAGGGTCGTAGGGGTACCACATTGGATGCTTCAGCACACAGAGTCCTCCAACGAATTCTATCCTCAGCGATGCGGATGAGTGTGGAAATATCTTGCCCTGTCCATTCCTTGATGTTGTCTGTCCATGTCTTTATTTGCCCTCCTCTGCTTCTTCCACCCTCGACAGTTCCCTGCAGTATTGTTTTTGACAAGGAATCGTGCCTGCATACATGTCCGAACCATGCTAGTGTTCGTCGTTTCACTATTGAAAGCAATGGCTCCTGGACACCTGCACACATCTCTACTTTATTTCTTACGTACACATTGGTCTTATGTTCCCTATAAGAAATTCGTAGAATTCTTCTGTAGCATTTATACTCGAAAGCCTGTAATCTTCTATCCATGTCCGCAGTGAGTGTCCAACTCTCACAACCATACAACACAACAGAAATCACCAGCGACCTATACAGTTTGATTTTCACTCCAACACTGATGTTACTTTTCCAAATTACAGTTAGTCTTGACAAGGACGCTAAAGCCATCTCCAGCCTTATTTTTAGTTCTGCTTTGCATTTACCATCGCTGCATATACTGGATCCGAGGTATTTAAAGGTATTCACCTCTTCAAGCTTGTGTCCATTCATCATGATTAGTCTGGTTTTCTGTGTATCTGCGGTTTACCAAGATTTTGCTCTTATCTGAATTGATTTCAATTCCGTACTTGCTGGTAACTTTTTCTAACTTTGATGTTAATTCTTGCAGTGATTGTTCTGACCCAGCTATAAGATCAATATCATCAGCGAAACGCAAGTTGCAAATAGGGCGACCTCCGATCGATATAGACGTGTTGTAGTCATGTAATGTTTCTTGTATGATGTGCTCTAAGTATATGTTAAAAAGTACTGGTTAAAAAGTAATGAAATTATGCATAATTGTAATAAAAGCTTGTTGTCTACTAATGCCTACAAAGGAACCAATGATCGAAAAGGACTATTTCCTGTTAATAATAGTAATCATCGTCATATTACTTCAATATCGTATCGTGTTTCTACCAACATTCTGATACTCATCATTGGCATGTGTTTATTATTTGTAATCAATCCCACTTACACCTGATGTAGTAATTATCTTGATTTGCAATTAGCAACTCTTGTTGACTTACACAGTCATTCATACATGGCTTCCAGCCTATTTTTAAGTTTCTGGTTCTTTGTATTGGCTTTCTCATAGTGTTTTTTAAGTGTACTTCTAATGATGTATCCGTTGTGTATACATGCATTGAGAAAATAGGCTCCACCTGAAAGAATTAATGTAACCAATACTCAAGTAAGACATAGAAAGTACTCATGTCTTTTACATGTTTAATAACAATCTTTCTCACATGTAGAAGGAACAAGTTATACAAATCTGAACAAAACATATAGATCAGCACTTCACTTTCGTGTCATGTGACGTATTCCTTCCAGAACGTTGTCTTCCCATTGAACTCTCTGAACCTCTCTCTGTCTTGGGCGATGTGGCTTGCATTTTCTAGCGATGTATTCATATTATCTTTAATGTCGTCAGTCCATCGTCTTCTTGGTCTGCCCCTTCTCCTCTTCCCAGGTACTCTTCCCTCCATTATTTGTCTTTCTAAACAGTTATGTCTCTTTATATCACCAAACAGGCGTAGTTTTCTTTTTGTTATTGTGTTTAGTAACCAACACTCTGGAATATTCAGTGTGTTTATAATATCTGAGTTTCTGATTTTATCCTTCCATGATATTCTAAGTATCTTTCTGTAGCATTTCAGCTCGAAGGCGTTGATCTTCTTTGCCGCTGTTTTACTTAGAGTCCATGTTTCACAGCCGTATGTTGCAACCGGAAAAATAAAAGTTCGTAACATCAGCACTTTCGTTTCTATTTTGTTGTTTTTCCATATGTTTTTCAGCCGTGTTATTTTGCAATATGCCATTGCCAATCTCTTCCTTATTTCTGCCATGGAGTCTCCTGCACCGTTGATGTTTGCTCCTAAGTATTCAAATTTATCCACACATTCTATCTCGGTATTGTCTATTCTGATTTTTGGTTGTTGTGTTGTTATATCTGTTGACATGATTTTTGTTTTCTGTGTGTTTAAATACAAATTAGGTGCTTCGCTATATTTCTTTGTGTTCTTGATTAGTTGTTCCAATCCCTTTATATCGTTTGAAAGAAGTACTGTGTCGTCTGCGTAGCGTAGTTCCGGGATTATGAATCCACCTATGTTTAAAGCGTGGTAGTCAGTGTTGTGTATGTCTTCTCTCACGTTCCTCATTATACTTTCAGCGTAGATGTTGAACAGGTATGGGGAGAGTGTGCACCCTTGCCTTACTCCATTCAACATAAATTACTTACTCTGAGCTCAGCGGCATCCCTAAAACATTAGACAAAAACCCAGCGTAGATTTACTTGTCTTTCCGAAAACCCCAGCTGTCTACTAGCTATCAATCACTACAAATAAGCTAACTAATTACTAATTCAAGAAAAATCGTCTCATAGTCAATTTCAGTTTATTTAACCACAGTTCCTTAGTACCTTCCAAAAAAGATTACTTATCCACCTAAAATTTTAAAAAGATGAGATTAATGATGTGTGTAACCTTGATAATGAAATGTTCACTGTTTATATTATTATATGATAGGTTTGTCGCTCAGTTATTCTCACAGGCTTGCGTTTCTTCTGTACTTGTATTCCCCGGTTCTTCAAAGTAAGGATGCCCTCAAGATTCTCTGATGTTGCCCTTCCGCTCAACTGCAACAAGTGACGACATTGGTGTTTGCACTTCTACAAGAAAAAGGTTATCCTTACCTCAGGTTATCTCTGGAACTCTGCACTTCAAACGCTGCTGACATTGATAATTTCATATCTGGAAACGATGGTATAACCTTCAATACAGGTTATCTCAGGAACAGCGAGGCGTATATATTTTCGTTGGAGTCCCGCTGTACTAACTTTCAGCTATGTTGAGCACTTCCTTGGAGTGGAATTTCTCCCTCTCTATACAACAGCCTTACCTCCACACAAATAAACCCATGTTCAGAGGAACTTCCACTCTCTGAACTCATGAACTAGGAGCTTCAACGATTATTCAACGCATTATAATGTTTAATGTGGTGTGGTGGCGAAGAAGCTATTGTTAAATTTGGTATGGGGACCAAGAAGCTAATGTATGTTTAATGTGGTATGGGGCCCCAAGAAGCTGTCGTGTTTATGTGGTATGTGGGCGAAGAAGCGGTTGTGTTCAATGTGGTATGTGGACTATTAATGTGGTATTGAGACCAAGACGCTGTCGTGTTAAGTGTTGTATAGAGACCAAAATCTGTCCTGTTCAATGTGGTATGGCGACCAAGGGACCAATGTGGTATGTCGTGTTTACGGTGGTATGGAGACCAAGAAGTTTTCGACTTTAATGTGGTATGGGGACTAAGAAGCTTTCGAGTTTAATGTGATATGGGGGCCGAGAACCTATCGTGTTTAATGTGATATGGGGGCCATGAAGCTGTCGCGCTTAATCCCTTAGAGCTTCAAGTTGTATATATTTAGCTATGAAATCACTGCATACAAGACACTTTTAGATCAGTATGGCGGTCCAGAGTAAATGGCATTGCGGATTTTATTTTCACGCAACTGTTTAAACGTAACAGCTCCTATGGAAATTTGTACTTCCAAAATCCTCTGCCACTTAACTTAGTACTGAAATCTGATCAACTGTACTTTCTCCATTTTAAAAGTTTTCTACCCACTTGTGTTTCTGTTTACCTCATGCTGGCCACCTTACACCATTTACCTTCAAGTAATTTCTTCAAGAAGCTATGTCCTGTTATAAGTCCAAAATATTGTATTTATTTGATGGGAGATCCTATATTGACACAAATAACTGCAACCACAAATTACAATTGGTAACGATTCTTCTTCTTCTTTCGCTCACTTGAAACATGTCTATATCTGTAATTCTGTCTCCTTAATAAAACTCACTCTTTTGTAGTTCATACAGTGTCCCATAGAGCTTTGATTCCAGTGTTGTTTCCTCTGGCCAATATGTCTGCCTCAGCGTTTCATGCTCAGAACACTCTTGAAGTATATGTTTGGCACTCTGTGCTGCCTGTCCATATGTACACATGGCCATGTTGCCAATCTTGAACTTTGTATACATGTGACTGCGGAGTCGGTTGTATCATGTTCTGAGACGTAGAATTATAACTTGTTCTGATCTGTTCAAATAGTAAAGCAAAATGAATTAAACTGGTTACTGAAAACACTTACCTTGCCTATGAATAAAAATATATATAAAGTATATATAAAAAAAATACAATAAAACTAAACAGGACAATTCTCCACGTATCGGCTCAAATGGAACCTTTTTCAAGAGACAAACAACAGTAAACACCACAATAATAAACAGAATAGATGACTTAGCCTGTCTAGAGCCACATCTCAAAAACAAAAAACCACGTCTCCCAAGAGTTTTATTGTATGTTTTTAAAAAATATATTTTTATTCATAGGCAAGGTAAGTGTTTTCAGTAACCTGTTTAATTCATTTTGCTTTACTATTTGTTCATTCGGTTACTGCGGCACCCTCCACTTTGTCGGACACCTTCCGACCATTTGGTTATTTATATCTGATCTGTTCATAATGTGATAGTCATCTTGTGTTGGTGTTTGTGGCTTTCTTATTGACTTGATCATCTGTTTTTTCTGATGGTAGGTGATTGGTATATCTGGTTGGTCTTCGATAGCACCTTCCTTAGCCAGTTGGTCTGCTTTTTCATTTCCTGGTATTCCACAGTGAGAGGGTATCCACTGCATGGTTACCCTATACTGGTACGACAATTCGCTAAGTAGTTTTTTCAAGTCTGTTAGTTTTCCAGACTGGAGAGTTTGAAGCACTGACCTTGCATCTGTCAGGAATACCACAGTTTGTAGGCCAGAGTTGGAGTTCAGCAGTATTTTAGCTGCCACACTAATTGCCTGGATTTCTGCATCATAATTATATTGGTAACGATGAACTAGAAGACGCCAACAATTTCAAATATTTCTAAATGAACACAATATGATCTAATAAGAAAACTAATATACAAATAAAGTTTCGCTGTGGTACACACATGTCAAAACTATCACGCAATAGTAAACCCACCCATATGTGATCAAACGCCTCTATGTTTCCTCTTGTAGAAGTCCCCATACCACTTCATCTGGACAATTATGTTTTATCCCCTCTGAGTAGGAGACTTCTGGTTAAAGTATTGCACACTGCTGAGAGTTGAAATCTCCTGGTAATGAGATAAAGCTCTAGAGGAAATTCTCCATTGTATAAAAGGTTACAAGAGCTCTATAGTTTTTATTTCTTGAGAATAGAAACAGATAAAGAAAGTGATTCCAAGATTCTAAATTAAAAAAAAAACACAAACAAAAGCTGTGCAATTTTGCAATAATGAGAGTTTTGTTTTTTTGTTTTGTTTATGTGTTTGCTTTTACATTTCCATTTCAGGCTTTATAGTTGACTTCTGGTTCTTTATGTTATTTGACTTCGATGAAGACACATAAGTCGACATACTGGTTTTCTTGACTGTCAAGTGTTCCAACACAGTAAAATTGTCCCTTATAGTGAGGTTATACTAACCTCTCTATCGCTTTATGTTTTGTTTCCCCCCTCTGAGTAAGTGTCAGGGCCGTAGATACATTCTCCTTAAATTGGGGGTGAGATGTGTTAACCAAAAAATCACAAAATTGGCTTTCTTGCGATTTTGTCCTTAGATCTTCACGTCTTCAGAGTTTTTATGAGAAATGTGATGACATTTTTGTGAAAAATCACTGAAATTATGTGTGTGTGGGGGGGGGAGGAGGAGGAGAGAGTTTGACCTTCTCTTTTGGCCCATCTTTTGATCAAGTTCGTAGTACTGAAAATCATGCTCCGGTCTCCGGTTTCCTAAAGGTTCACACGCACGCACTCACACACACACACACACGTACGCACGCATCCACCCACCCATATACACACATACGCACGTGCGCGCGCGCACACACACATTTTATTTATGGGATTGACGCATCTTTTAAAAATATTTTATATAGACTAATAATATCAACACATAGGATGTGCACCGTGTGGTGGACATAACAAAACAACAAAAGGAATGCTATTCAAACGTTAAGTCAATTTTGCTCACTGCAAGAAAAATAACACACGACACTGCATAAATAACGTGATCTGGGAGGTCACAAATAAATCAAATCTAGTGAGCAGACGTTGAAATCGTAATTTTTCACTCCTCATTCCAGATTAGGCCTAAGTTATTCTCGTTGTCGTGTTATCTGTCAGAAGTCAACCAGCCGTCCCAAGTTCAATATTTTACTGTTAAAATCCTCTTGGAATACCTTTATTTCTAGGACATTGTGAATGAAGTGATTAAGTAATTAGCATTTCGCATGTTTATTCCGGGTACATCTCGCCCACCTTGTAGGTTAACTGTGACCTTACATAAATTGTGACGCAAGGAAATGTGTAGGCTTAGTTAATAAAATGGAGTAATTGAATCGTGTTATATGCCTATGCATATCGATAATTGTTGATTTTTCACGAAGTCTTACTATTAATTCTAGATTGGTGTTTCTATAGAATTCTTTTCGCTGGTGTACATAGTGGATTTGTATTTTACCATACGAAAGATACACACAGTCACGACGTATCGTTAATTTAATCATGTTCATGAGTATAGTATAAGTGGAAAGCGAATTTGAAAGGAAAATAATGCAATGAACAGTGTAAGATGATCGATGGCTAGTGC
Organism: Meghimatium bilineatum; assembly: GCA_034231615.1. Classification (NCBI taxonomy): domain Eukaryota; kingdom Metazoa; phylum Mollusca; class Gastropoda; order Stylommatophora; family Philomycidae; genus Meghimatium; species Meghimatium bilineatum. Next base: position 61,617,759 of record CM067322.1, on the reverse strand, counting down.
TAAGTTTATGTATATGCCTTCAGTGGTAAATTATGCTATATTTTAATAATACATACATGGCCATAGAGACATCCTTGATGAATGGAAAGGAATTGTTAAATTACGGAAATAAGCTCTTTACTTTGTTTTGTCGGGCCTTTTTAAATTCACAATATTTCCAATAGTTTCCGCTAAGGCAAATTGGGTTCGTGGTATTCTATTATTATGTTGTTGTTTTTTTTACTTGATGCAATATTTTACTTTCCTGGTAGGGGATGGCTATTGAGCAACTTGCACATATACCCACTCCCATATATGCAGGTATATTACATCTGATTATAGCAAGTGTATTTCCAGTAGAAATTTATGGTGCGAAGCATGGACACTTTCATTGGTCTGTTTTCAATAATTCTAAGTACACGTCCGATATAAGGCCATCGTTTTCATCCTATTGTTGTAGAAACATTCCCGTTTTGGTTTCTCCTATTGCTTTGGCTTCTATTCTATGACTTCTTCACAACCAATATTCAAGTCTGCTAATACATTTATTTTCAAATAAATTCAATTTCTTCTCCAGTGTCTTTGTCATGTTGAACAGATTTAATGACTAAATTAAATGTTTCAAATTATTGGACACAATACTCAATTGTTCCACAAACAAGTTGCAATAATAGACGGCAGTTTATGCCTATACATGCGGCGGTTGGTTAAATATTAGATGACATTTTGTGTCTTTACCTGGTGGTTAGTTAAACAATAGATGACATTCTGTGTAGTTACACACGGTGGTTAAATAAATAATAGATGACATTTTGTGTCTAAACATGCGGTAGTTAGTTAAATTATAGATGCCATTTTTGTGTCTTTGCATGTGGTGGTTAAATAATAGATGACAATTTTGTGCTTTTACATGCCATGATTAGTTAAATACTGGATGACATTTGTTTGACTTCACATGCCGTGGTTCGTTAAAAAATAGATGCTGTTTTTTGTCTTTACATGCAGTGTTTAGTTAAATAGTAGATGCTGTTTTTTGTCTTTACATGGGGTGGTTAGTTATATAAAAATTTCCTTTTATGGTGATGTATGTTCCTTTAATACGCGAACGTTAATACAGTTTGACTTCCTTAGAGTTTTAATCCATTAAAAATAGTGGAGGTCGCGTTTCTGGTAATCCAGTTACCACTACCTCCGAAGTAAGAGAGTTTTAAGCATATACATTATATATATATATATATATATATATATATATATATATATATATATATATATATATATATATATATATATATATATATATATAAAGCTTAATCTGAAAAGTTTATATGGACCTGAGTTTTGAATACAGACCCTCTTTCGGCCCTGCCATTATATTTCATGGGAGAGGGCATCACCAACACTTAGAGCTAGGTAGAGTCTATGAATTGCTGGATTAATGAAGTATGTAATACTCACAAACACGTACTTATCGATCTGACAGATGCCCACATAAGATTGTGTCATCTAAGGCAGTACGTCTAAACCTGGACATAATAGCTACTCTGGGATGCCACAAAGACATTTTATTTTTAATCGAGGAGCCACGTATCCGTCCGGGAGAGGGCATATGAAGATAACTATTTGAAGGACAAACAGGATATATAGATATAAACTTTAAGAACTAGCTGTGACTTGTAAATAACGTCGAATATTTATTTTGACAAGAAGGATCAAGATTTGTTACAAAATGAGAAGCGGGTAAAAGAAAGTTGATATCCACTGATTTAAAGAGCCATTCACCATGAGAAATAATTTCTTGATTCTTGATTAGAAACTGGCCTCACAGCACGTGGGGCATTCCCATAAGTGCTGCGCCCTCTGTTCCATCAGACATCCGACTCAATGGTGTTTCGAGTCTAATGTCGCCGAAACAGACGTCGACATCAGGGCATAACTCTGGTCCTTGCGACAGGTTTCTTTGTTGTTCTGCCCACCAACGCCGTGCCTGTAACTAATTCAAGCACAACGTCGGCTGTCGGAACAACATGGTAACTGTTATCGAAGGTTACGACAATGGGAAATAACATGAGAAATAACACAATGACTAAATAAAGTATTAGATAAATATTGTTTTACGCTAAAGTTGATACAATGACTACATCAAATATAAAATAGAATTCATGCAATGACAAACACAAGTATGAAGTAGAAATCGATACAATGACTAAATCAAGTGTACACATACCTTCTCTCAATGAACAACTTGAATTGTACAAAAGCACGCTCATTTGGGACACACGACTTAACAGCAAACTCAGAGTTGCAGAGGAAGGCGAGATCAAAAGAAAACGTGTAGATGCATTTCGGAGGGAACACAGTGAAAGTCTTCAGTAAGTAGACACGTTGTTCTCTATGTTCTTGCAAGCGTGTTCATGTGTGAAAAATAGTCCGCAGCAGATACTCACAAAGACACTAACGCACACTACACACATATACTAGCAGACATATTAACAAAAACACACATCCTTCTTAAAAGCACACACAAGAAGACATATCCGTATGCATGTACAGCGATGCGCTCCGACTCAGTGTGATATATAACAAATACATAAATACAAATAGCACATTCACAAATCCGCAAACTTGCAAATTCGGATTCAGTATATGCAGCGATGGTAAATGCAAAGCAGATATAAAAATAAGGCTGGAGATGGCTTTAGCATCCTTATCAAGGCTAACTATGATTTGGAAAAGCAACCTCAGTGTTGGAGTGAAAATCAAACTGTATAAGACGCTGATGCTTTCTGTTGAATTTTATGGTTGTGAGAGTTGGACACTCACTGCGAACATGGAGAGAAGATTACAGGCTATCGAGTACAAATGCTACAGACGAATTCTACGAATTTCCTATAGGGAACATAAGACCAATGTGTACGTAAGAAATAAAGTAGAGATGTGTGCAGGTATTCAGGAGCCATTGCTTTCAATAGTGAAACGACGAAAACTAGCATGGTTCGGACATGTATGCAGGCACGATTCCTTGTCAAAAACAATACTGCAGGCAACTGTCGAGGGTGGAAGAAGCAGAGGAGGGCAAATAAGACATGGACAGACAACATCAAGGAATGGACAGGGCTAGATATTTCCACACTCATCCGCATCGCTGAGGATATAATTCGCTGGAGGACTCTGTGTGCTGAGGCATTCAATGTGGTACCCCTACGACCCTGAAGGGTTATGGGTTTATTTATATTTTAGTATTAAACTTGCAAACATATGCATAACCAATACAATACCACTCTTCTTCACGAACAAACACTTACCCATATAATAAGAAAAACACATGAACAGAAACATAACCACTAATGCCCATGCATGTTTGTTGTTTGAGAACCCCAGGAATTGCGAGTGATTAGCTGTTACTTCCTATGTGCAGTGTAGTGGTTTTTCTGAGCTTTTATTCATACCCAGGAGACTTCCGCTTTCAACTTGGTGCAATGCTTATTCAAAGAGCCTTCTACTCAGAAAGGGGGGGGGGGTCTATAATTGTATAGATGACATTCTACAATGTTTCCATAAGAGAGCTTCAATATAACGGCATATCTTCTATTAAAGTTTTATGTTGAATGGGTGGTTTGTCTAGTAGGTCATTGATAAGATCCACAGATGCAATCGCATGCATATGCCCATGTATAAAAACATAATTAGTAATAGTTTATATATCTATCTATACACCTCTTAGCTTCATGTGGAGTTAGGCCCTAATCAATCCACCTCCATCTGGTCCTATCTTTAGCTATTGCTTCCAGCTCTTAGTTTCATGTTGAGTTAGACCCTAATCAAACCACCTCTATCTGGTCCTATCTTTAGCTATTGCTTCCAGCTCTGTGCGTGTTCTGGAATGATAACAAGTGCGTGAATAAGAGAAGGCGAGGTCGGCATGTGTTGTTTGGGTTACAGATGTTGTTTGGGATTATTTGGACAATATATACAATACACAGTGAAGTGATAAACATTCTTGGTAACTGATTCACTGGACCACACGTCCATGCCATTTGAATGCAACCCTTTGGGATGGGAGAAAAGTGAAAGTGATCAATTTGAAAAAAATTGTGAGTACCACTATAGATTAACTGATCAGTCAACTATGTTTCTATTCATGATTAAATACACATTAAACATACATAATCAAAGTGAGCTCAATTTATAATGAATGTGTTTCATTAGATGTACAGAAACTAGCAGAGGTCAGCCTCCTTCATATTCAAATGAGAATGAAAACTACACGTATATTGAAGGTAGGGAGGAGATGTCTAAAGTTTGGAATTACTTTGCGAGACAAACCACATTTCACGGCGCAAGGAACATCGTAAGCACAGAGAGACAGAGACATTCAAGGTGAGTCCATAACTATTTAGAGATGTTGTAAGGTGGGGGATGAGGGAGAAGAGCAGAATAAAGAATAAATATTTAAAGTTATATACTTTTCTTTCTATATGACATGGTCAAACATGTTGGTTAAACATTTCAAAAGTGAGTATTTGTAGTTTTATTGATTGTCCCACTATTATCTAGCGTTTTTTGCTACCACGAAAACGTCTATTCTCATTGTTTGTGTCATCATGCCTCATAAAGCTCCATAAAAATGGCTAAAATAAATACATGGTCAGTAATTTTTAAAATGACAAAAATTCGAGAAATTTAACCATAAAGTGGCAAATATAGCAACCCTGTGGTCTCCTGCCTCAGATTTTAACTATTTATTTCTTAGATAAAGCTTGCCGTCTGTTGGAGATCATGCTTTGTACAGCAAGAGTGTTTAGATTAGGACAAATTTGAGACTGGTTACAATTGCAGAGTGATGTTGAATGTAGAAATTGATAATAATTGTAAGATTCAATGAAAAATCATGAACAATTGGAGATAAATATGACTAGAACCGGATCTCTCCATTCGTCAACACAGTGGGCAGTGAGTGAAAACACATTCATTAAATAAGCTATGTTTGTAGTATACAGTTTAGTTGTGTTCATCAGAATCAAGTTCAATTGGTCGGCGTGTTTTTGTTACCCGAGAAGCTGACAATTTGCTCAATTTATGTGTAATATGTTTCACACTAGGTCAATGCTCCAAGTTGGTCACGTGAACAAATGTGTCCAGGAGACTTTATAAAAGTAGTATATTTGAGGGAAATGGTGACCTGCATGAGTTAGTAAATGCTCTGATTTCACTGGTGGCAGCTTTGCTAATTAATAAATTGGATTAAAGTAATGTGTTCTAGCCTATAATTGTTGCAAGTGGCGCGCTAGAGGAGGGATAGTAAGCATATATACAGGGTTTCTATCAAGTTACTGTGTGCACTCATTTACACTGGCAGTGACACAATGTGTGAGTATCGTGTGCGGATCTGTGTGACGCCAGTACACATTAACTTTATAGACACCCTATAGAAGCACATATAGATGACCAATATTATTGAAATTTCTGAAGTCGTTGTTCGATCACAATCTCTATTATTTTTTAGAATCACAGTCCTGATATAACCAAATTAGACAAGCGTCCGCGGTTAACGTTCCTCACCATAAGATGTACATTAATATTTCCCCTCCCTCAGAAAAGAACTACTTAGATGAGATAAATGTAGAGGAATCAATGATAAAGAAAAGATTCACAAAAAAATATTAAACTTTAACTTTGAGCTTTTAGACAAGATTGTTCGTTTTTTGATGATGATTTTTGACTTCAGTCGCCTAGTGAGTTAGTATTAAGAATGCACAAACTGAAAGTGATGGTAGGCGTAGTCTTGAGAAAACACTTCACAAGATGTTCTTAAGATCGCTAAAGCAATGCAGGACCGGAACCATCGGCCTATACACCCAGAGCGATTTACTGAAACTGATATCTTAGCACCTATCGACATGTCGGGTGTGCTAACGTATTCCCTAATCAACATTTCTAATCACCCTAATCAAGTAATCTTTGTCTTGTCATTCTTATTGCTTTTGTCAATCTAATTGTTCAGTAACAGTTATTTTATTTGGTTCTCATTTCCCCATGCTATAAATGTGTGTCTCTGCGTAAGTACGTGAGGTATTTGTACACGTATGACATTGTTACATTGAATTTTTATGTTGTTAAATATCTGCAGACTAGTCTTTGTGGTTTTACTGATATATTTATATGTATAGTTTGCTCTCTTTTTCTCTGCATTAATCTTGAGAAAGACTTCATGGTTAATTTCTTGATTTAGTATGTTCTGTTTACTGTTGTCTATATTCTTTCGTGTCCGTTTGATATTCTGTTCGTGAATGGTATAACTACTTACCTTGAGTTCTGCGTAGTACCTATTTGATCAAGTAGGCGGATAATATCATGGAAGGATAAAATCAGAAACTCAGATATTATAAACACATTGAATATTCCAGAGTGTTGGTTACTAAACACAATAACAAAAAGAAAACTACGCCTGTTTGGTCATATAAAGAGACAACTGTTTGGAAAGACAAATAATGGAGGGAAGAGTACCTGGGAGAGGAGAAAGGGCAGACCAAGAAGACGATGGACAGACAATATTAAAGATAACATGAATACATCGCTAGAAAATGCAAGCCACATCGCCCAAGACAGAGAGATCTTCAGAGAGTTCATTGGGAAGACAACGTTCTGGAAGGAATACGTCACATGACAGGCGGTTAAAAAATAGTTGCCTCTAGATAAATAGTTGTAACGAGATATTTTCAATTGTCTGGTGCACACGTTCTAAAATAATGAGTCACAACCATATTTGATGCCGATAAGAAAGGCTAGCAAAAAGCAGCAAAATAAAGTAAAATTAGCTTTAAAAATGTATATTTTAATCTGTGTATTAAATTTTGAATGATATCATAATTTTTAAATATCGTATAAACGCATACAAATATGAGCCGTTTTATATTTTGTGTTCTCACTGAAGCGACGCATGGTTACATATATCAACGTGCGATCCAATAATGTTATAAGTTAATTTTGGAAAACAATCATGAATTTTCCATTTGTTGACAAGTTACAATTTTAATCATCCCATGAAATTTGTCGTTAAAATAAAATAATGGGTAAATGTTGGGCAAATGTAGCCTGATCACGTGATAACAGTACACCTTTTGAAATTTTGTAATGTTATGCCGAAACAGACGTCGACAATAGGACGCATCTCTGGTCCTTGCGACATGTTTCTTTGTTGTTCCGGCCGCCCACAAACTGTAAGGGCTGAAGCTCTAGCGTTGTAATTATCATCTATAGTCCGTTCAGAATCGTTTGCCGAGATGTTATGATTTATAATTCAAAAAGTTCTTGATGATTTCACATGAATTTTGGCATACGTTGTTAAAATGTCCATGTCGCGAAAACATATGTGTTACTTGATGTCTAGCTGTAACGGTTATTTGAAAGCGGCGAATTCTTTTGATGTTTGCCCATGTAAATATTATTTCGACCATAAACAAAATATTTTACAGTAATCTAGTGCAATGATGACCCATAGGCGTGTCCACAAAATTTTACATGGTGGCAGGTGTAAAAAAAATTTAAAATATATCTTTTGTTCGTAGAGTCAATTTGATATTGTTCCATGCTCTTGGTGTGAGTTTCACAAATGTTGTCGCTGCCTTTGAAATAAGTACATATATTTCTTCATGTAAGGAAATTTTGTCTGTAATAGTTGATCCAAGATATCTGAACTTCTGTATTGAATCAAGCGGGCTAATTTTTATAAGTAATGGTTGATGGTTTGCTTATAACATTTTTTTGAATTGCTTGGGTGGTATTGAGCAATGAAATGTTTTACAAATCAACTTGTAAATTTTGCAAATCAAACTTTTTTTAGTGTAGACTTAATCAGAGTAATGATCATTCATAATCAGACGAGTCAAATAGGTCGATTACTGTTTTCGGCTGAACAAACAACAAACCTTCCTTTTTCCAATATTCCTCTTCTTGGCGTAACACATGATCCTCACATTTCACCCAGTAGTCTTTATGTATATTTGATAGAGCCTGATTTGTAAGTGTCTCAATATCACATAATTTGAAAGTTGTATTTGTAGATGCTACGTGTCCTGTCCTTTAACTTTTGCCCAAATTAGCTCTATAGGATTTAAGTGTGCATGATATGGAGGTAGTCTCAAACATCTATGACCATGTTCTTCAATTAACTTGTCTATTTTAAATATCTTTGTTCGTTGTGTCTGTTTTACAAGGTTAAGCAATTCGGGTTTCAAGTACCTGTCGGTAAATGGTATGTGTTCTTTTATGAGCCACGTTTTGATTGCATCTTTTGTACTTGATGATGTTGGGATTCTATCTTCTACGTTCACTACGTTATGGTATGAAGCATTGTCCATTATCAGACAAGAAGGTCTATCTAATATTGGAAGAATACTTTTTTCGATCCAGTCTTCGAATATGTGCCCATTCATTTCGGAGTGGTAGTCTCTATTGTCAATGGATTTTGAAATGAAAATTAGATGAGCATTCTGCAACAACCCATTATGTCTGCTACCTGCATGTGCAACTATCAAACGTTGCCCTTTACTACTTGGTACTGATCTTTTAATACTTCCATCTGCTAACTGCCATTCCTTTTCATTTGTATGATGAGCGTTGATCCAAGTTTCATCTAAATACACAATATCATAACCATTCCCTTCACGTAAATACTTGCTTCTAAGAGCTACCAGATGTGGCTTTTCACAAATAATGTTTTTTCCACCAGCATACTTTCTAAAGGTGAAGCCTGCATTTCTTACAGTTTTCCATAATAAAGTTTTTGATATTTCAATGTCGTTATTAGTTTTCAGCCAAATCTTCAACTTTCTAAGTGTCACTTCTTCGTTTTTATCAAACATTCTACATATTTCTCTTTTTACTAGGTCCTTATCGAAACTGTCTATCTTTTCTTTCCTTCCTTGCTTTCGTGAATTTGTTGGCAATAAATATCCGCTTGCTTCCACTATTCGATCAAATGAACGTTTACACAAACCTAAAATATGCATTGTTCTCTTCTCAGGATTTGATAAAGAACAATAAAGATGTCCCTTTTTACGCTCTCTGCAGAAGTATTGATAAATCTTTATAGCAATGTTATGCTCAGTAAAATATTTCGCTTTCAGATTCATTCTCACATAGACTTGCAGAAGGTAATATGCTTAGTGCCGCCTACATTCTGTAAATATTGAGACGTGCCTCTGACTTGTGACTTGAAATCGAGTCAATATCCATTTTTGATTTCACATAATTCTAAGTTCAGGAAAAATAATATTTGGTGCTAAACGGGAATTTCCATATGTAACATTGCTTTATACAAATGTACAGTGGAAACAACTACTTTTAGAACGGTGCACATTCTACCGTGAGGGTCATGCCTTTATATTTAATAATCAGATGTGAGATGTAAGCATCTACATAATCCAGCGGTTGTTTATAATTTAGATTAACTTTTTTTTAATATAGGTTAAATAAGGTATCTTTGATACTGGATCACATTTCTTTGATAAAAAAATATTTCTATAGCGACATTATTATTCTAAACCTAACTTCAAATGATGAATCCAAATGAACAATACGTTTTTGATAAAAATAATTTAACATCTCGGCAAACGATTCTGAACGGACTATAACAGATATTTCCGAATATACTTGGACAGTGAGTTGTCGTTCACCCTTGCGGGAATTCCCGTTCAACAGTGAAAAGTTGTTGGTATGTGTGCTGGACGGGGATTTCTTGATAATTCTTATAATGAATTGTAAAAATTGTAAATTATACCGACCTTCAATAGATGGGCTTTTGCACACATAATTTTCACCTTTCCTGTCAAAGAAAAAAACTGCACAAGACAACCTCAATCTCTATCCATATAGCATACCGCTCCCCGGCAATGGGTATAATCGGAGTATTGTTGACAGCATGAGCTTACGATCCACCATTTTCACTGCATACAAACGTTGTCACAGTTGTATTGTTGACAAATAGCGTCTTGCGTTTGTCGCTGATCGCCTTCCTAATTTTACTCTTTAGTGGTAGCACAGCGTCAGCTGTCGGAACAACATGGTAACTGTTATCAAAGGTTACGAATACGGGATCCACAGGAAATAAAACGAAATCAAGCGCATCAGAGTAACTGTGACCACTCATGACGCCATCTTTAACCGGAAACCTTTGCTAAGAAAAGAATGGTGGGACTTATTGAACAACTCAGTTGTCCAGAGCATTACATGGATATACTGCCCTGGTCATGCTGGGGTCAGAGGAAACGAGAGACGTCCACTTATTGGCAGGCAATGCGGCGATACACGGCACATTGCTGAGAAGAGATAACGCAGATTTAATAAAGGCAGTAATAAATTCATTTCAAGATGCAGATGAGGTTGAGAACGTACACATACAGCGAATGTTAAAAATGGGAGTATTCAGAGGTGAGGGGAGGAAAAGTAAATTTTTGGATCTAAAAACAGTTGTAGGATGAGAATTTATGCGTGAAATTTGTGTGTACAGAATGACACAGTTGTAGGATGAGAATTTATGCGTGAAATTTGTGTGTACAGAATGACACAGTTGTAGGATGAGAATTTATGCGTGAAATTTGTGTGTACAGAATGACACAGTTGTAGGATGAGAATTTATGCGTGAAATTTGTGTGTACAGAATGACACAGTTGCCACGAAGACGTATTGGAGAAGAAGGAATGATCGTCAAGGTAGACGAAAGCCTATTTACTAAAAGAAATGGGGAGCAAAGGGAACGAATTGCTCTTGGCGGACCCAGGGTTAGCAGATAACCAAGAACTCAAATGTACCTCCTCGCGGTGCACCCTGGAAAAAGAAATACAGCAGCTCGAGCTGATTCTGGCCAAATCATTTGGGGATCGTATTCCGAGAATTTGGAGATAGCATATGGAAAGAGATTTGACTGCATAAGAGACAGACAATATCTCCGACACCACCAGCATCACCACATACAGCGACACTGTCGACATACAGTGAAACTAGTTAGTCCAGTCCGAACATTGGATGGGCGGCCAATGAAAAAAGCATGAAAAGATGGATGCATGGCTAAAGACAGATAGATTTCATACTGAGTACAATGGAAAAAAAAGAAAGGGCAGAACAGCGCTAGAGGGCAGCGCCAACTGCAAATAGAAAGTGAAAACGAATACGGAAATGGGAACTACAAGCTCTGTTAGCTCGTGAGAGCTTCTAGATACCTGTTTTCCTTATAGGCAGAGACTATACCCAATAATGGGCGTCTAGCAAAGCAAAAAGACCTGGCCTAACTCTGATGTCGAGTCTTCCTATACCAGAAACATGCTCGCAAAGTGAAAGGGTGCCATACCCGATAGGCTCATGCAAAAAAGGGACAAAGATGGCATTCCTGGCCAAACTCTACTGTCAAGCTTTGCTATACCGGAAATACACTTGCAGAGAGAAAGGGTTCCATACCCGATGGGCTCAGGCACAAAAGAGACAACGAATTTAGCCCTGGCCCAACTCTACTGTCAGGTTTTCCTATACCGGAAATACACTTGCACAGAGAAAGGGTTCAGTACCTGATGGGCTCAGGCGCTATTGGGACAATGTCGCTCAGCTCGAGAACGACTTGCTCTAAAACGCGTGGTGTGAGACTCGAACTTGGGCGAGGGTTACACGATATCGGTGAATGACACCTCGGCTAAGAAGTCGAAAGAGTCAGGGTCCAACTCTTCTGTTGAGTTCTTCCTCTTAAGGAAGCAGGCTCACAGATGAGAAACGGTTCAGTACCCTATGGGCACAGGCACAGTACGTCCAATTACACGAGGCAAGTTCATAAACAGTGGAACACCTCGTGCGAGACAGACGTGAGCAAAAATCGTCTGGGCGAAGAGTCACCACATGCCTGGCGACTGATAAGGAGTCCGTCACAGGCTAGGGTAGCCCACCTGAATTGTCAAGGCATGCCGAAATCGGATGTTCTAGGCTAACAAGGCGCATAACGGTAGCACAACGTAAACACGCTCCCGGCGGAAATCGCACGGATATCCATGCTGGTTACAATGGAGCGAACGCAAAACAAACAAACAAAACTAAAAGAAATGCAAACTCTGGCAAAGTGTTGCCGCAAGAGTGTGTATTAAGTGGCATATGTCACGAGAAACGAGACGTTTTCCTGATGCCAGTGGAAGATAGAACTTCTGTAACCTTACTGAAGGCAATTGTTGACAATGTTGAGCCTTGATAAACCATATACTCCAACTGTTTGAGAGGATATCAGACATTCAAAATCGAGAGAATAGGCTTCGTTCACCTAAGAGTAAACCACAGATACAACTTCGTGGATCAAGCTACCGGGGCGCATACCTAAACAGTAGAATGGATGCGGGGAAGTACAAAGTGATGATCAATGTAACAGCGAGTCTCCACTGATACTGAGTTCTTCATAAGAAAAAATATCAGAAAACAAATAACTATTGTCAAAATTGCAATCATAACACTCATTTCATATTTTGTTTTAATCCAAAAATATCAGGACACACTCAATGAGCGATGTGGACCTAGTTAGAGAGGAGATAGTTGTGCAGTGATGTCGTAATGTAGCTGGTGGAAGTTATTTGACTGCTATGAATGAAACTGTTGATGATATCTTGCTATATCAGTTAGTGTTTATTTTTGACAATGCAAACGCGGATAATAGAGGCTTTGATTTTGATAAGGGTGATTCTCAGCAATTTGTCATTAATAGTTTAGTAGAAATGTGGCAGCAATAACTCATTTGAAATGTTTAACATTTAATATCAAGTTTTATAGATATGTCGCAAAAGACTCCATTTTATGTTACATAAAAAAAATATGCTTAATGCCAATACTATTGTCACCGGCGATACCAGTAGGATATTGTAATCAATTCTCTGCACTGTTTTCTCTTCCAAATGGTAACATCAAACCTTCTGATTATAACATCATGATTGTCCTTATTCTGTGTTCAAGTACTATTCATCTAGCTCGATATTGGTCATGTATAGGGCAGTTTATTATTGGAAGTTTCCTATAATTAGGTTCGCAAAGTTGCTCATGTGGACCAGATTGTTGTTCTGTGAACAGTTTGTCAAATTTCTGTATATATCTTTGCAATCCACTATAGTTTCTCATCTAAACTTATTTTCATAGCTTTATTCAAAACAATATTTTTATTACCTCGGAGGATGTGCAAATCACAACCTCCATACCTCTTTACGATAAAAAGATAGCTCTTATATAAAGAAATTGGAATAACAGACGCGGTTGAAAAGAGTGTACCTCATAATAAAACATACTTTATATGTTTAAGAAACCTTATTTGTGTATCTTTAATTTTTGTAACAAACAACAATATAGAAGATTGCACATAAATATTCATAAGAAGATTAGCCATATCAATGCAGCAATGAAAGAATATAAATAACTTATCAGGAGGGAAATAACATCAGGAGAGAAATAAAACTTCTAACATTATATTTCTTCCATGTCAATAGAACGATGTCATTTGTCCTGATCTGTGTGTATTTTTACTTCTGCTTCCCGAGTTGAAAGTTCAGAATTTTCTCTTCTCTGTACATTTCCTGATCTACATATTTTCTACATTTTCTAAACCGAGTCTCTCATCAGGTATATAGTCCAGTGGACTCATTGGAATCATCCTTCAAAAGTGACGCTATTTTAATTTTCATTGGTCTCTGTGTATAATTTGTGTCCACACCCAATGAAAATCACAGAAAACTCAACTGTGGTCATGGGTAGTGTATTATGTCACTAACCCGCTAAGTATAGGCTCGAATTTTGAGTACAGAATCAATAAAAAAAATGATCACTAGTCTGACCCCTTTTATGGACTATCACTAGCTTTGTACCATAGCAGGTATGGACAAGCCGTGTGCTATGTTTAATTCAATATCTTTATCTGGGCAGTCTCCAGCGTGACGACCGGGACCGGGACTTCTAGTTCAAAGTGTAAAGAATAGAGCCACTATCTTTTTTCCAGACATGATGTCGAAATCCGAATTAAGACGTCTAAGGAAAGTTGGTAGAGGGTGGGGGGCTATGCTGACAACATGTCACGTGAAGAAAACCAAAATTATCACATTGTCTCAATTTCTTATGTCATCTAATACATAATCCCCAAGGATGACGAAGAGATGCTGGTCAGCGGACATTGCACATTTGTCCTTTTGCGGAAGACTCCAAGGTGACGGTACATGCTAGATGCGCCTCCACTGCGTATGGGTCACTAAATCTTACAAAAGAATGATGTGTCATTGGTACAGACGTGGGTGTTGTGTTCTTATCAGAACGTGGTAATCATTGGATACTGTCGCACTAGAATGCCTCCCTTCGGTACATAAATATGCATCCATAAACCTCCCTTACACAATCATATCTTTGAGACAGCCTGGCGTGAGTCCAGGTGTTACCTCAGTTATACCTGGCGTGAGTCCAGGTGTTACCTCAGTTACAAAAATGAGAAGAATCTGTGAATTTGACTCAAGGACTATGGGGTGCCAAGAACTACTTGTTCACAGCTAAAGGGATTATTTCCTCAGCATCATCCACATGGCCATGATCATCACTCGGGCATCACATTGTGGGGGGGGGGGGGGGGCGGCACGTAATGTAGAAGAAATGAATCACGCAGTAGATGTGAATATATTTAACAGGTATATGTAACAACTAATACAATAAACGATAAAATACAGAGATACTCTAATAAAAATAGCACACACCAGACAAGATATCAGACACACTTTATAACAACTGTTATTTTCGTTATCAGATTGCTCTGGTTGATGATTGTTTCCGGGATGGCAGGGGGGATGATATATACTGTCGCTGTACTTCTGATGGAGTACTACCAGTACAACACAGTCACAAGATCAGACGTCAAAATAAACCAATGGACCATATTCCCATCAGTAACTGTCTGTAATATGTGCACTTACAAGAACATTTACGGTACCACTGATTCACCGTTGTTCCGACTCATGGCATCAAGATCTTTCTTTTTTCAGGATTCGTTGCCTATTAATATATCAGAGTAAGTAAACCATTCTTTGTTGTATTTTCTACCTGGTTATTAACTACTCATATGTTTGTTTTATAATAGGGGCCTATGCAACACAGTCATATGTACCGTTTTCTAATGAATGTTCTTGGGAAATTTAAAAAATAAACCAGAATCAACAATGTTTCCAATTTGTTCAAATGAAATATAAGCAAAGAGACAAGTGAGTAGTCAAGTGAAATAAGGTATAATGTAGGATATCAATCTCAAAGACTTGCAAATATTCATTTCGGTACACAATTTAGGAAACATTTTTTTGTTACAAACATCTAGATCAGTGGTTCTGAATGTGGATTATATGCCACGCCACTCCCCTGCTGAAAACTACAGTTTTGATTGGATGCCACTAAAAAATGGTAATTGAAAATGCATGATGAGTTTGAGAGGCCGCAAAAAAGGTCCTTAATTTGTATTTTGATTCGTAAGGTGTCACAGAAAGAAATTTCACATATACGTTCGCCACGGGTGCAACAAGATTGTGAATTACTGATGTATAGAACATTGTTTTTCACATACTACTGACTTTTAAGTACCACTAATATATATATATATATATATATATATATATATATATATATATATATATATATATATATATATATATATATATATATATATATATATATATATATATATATATATATATATATATATATATATATATATATATATATATATATATATATATATATATATATAATGGCTTGTACAATTGTACCGGCATACTTTGTAGGTTACGTCAGGTTTTTTATTTAATGCAAGCAATATGTACATTATTAAGTTAAAAACAATATCAGTACAAAATATCAGCTATATACAGTACAACAAACTAGTACTATACAGTGTAAATATAAGCTTTATACAGTACAAAATATTAACTATATACAGTACCGGTTAAATACAGTACAAAATATCAGCTATATAGTGTATGTACACACATACACACACATATATATATATATATATATATATATATATATATATATATATATATATATATAAGTATATATCTATATAGATATATACACCATTTCAGCCATATAGGCCTACAATACAAAATATCAGCTATATACAGTAGAAAATATCGGTTACATACAGTACAAAATATCACAGTACCTAATGACATTTATTTGCGTTACTAACATCAACTATATGATGTATACGCAATTATCTATAGCTGACTCTAATTGAGTTGCAATTAATATGGTTTTTATTTCTGTTATCTTACTTGCAGCCCTGAAACGCAGGCCATGCTTAAGTTGGATATGATTGAGGCGCAATCAAAAATGACGTTTACAGTAGAAGAGTTGTTCTTTAATGCTCAGTATGAAAATGTGGATCTAAATGTTTCTGAAGCATTTGAGGTATATTTGGTGTCTATTTTATTTGAGGTATATTTGGTGTCTATTTTATTTGAGGTATATTTGGTGTCTATTTTATTTGAGGTATATTTGGTGTCTATTTATTTGAGGTATATTTGGTGTCTATTTTATTTGAGGTATATTTGGTGTCTATTTTTTTGAGGTATATTTGGTGTCTATTTTATTTGAGGTATATTTGGTGTCTATTGTATGTGAGGTATATTTGGTGTCTATTTTATTTGAGGTATATTTGGTGTCTATTTTATTTGAGGTATATTTGGTGTCTATTTTATTTGAGGTATATTTGGTGTCTATTGTATATGAGGTATATTTGGTGTCTATTTTATTTGAGGTATATTTGGTGTCTATTGTATGTGAGGTATATTTGGTGTCTATTTTATTTGAGGTATATTTGGTGTCAATTGTATATGAGGTATATTTGGTGTCTATTGTATGTGAGGTATATTTGGTGTCTATTTTATTTGAGGTATATTTGGTGTCTATTGTATATGAGGAATATTTAGTGTCTATTGTATGTGAGGTATATTTGGTGTCTATTGTATATGAGGTATATTTAGTGTCTATTTTATTTGAGGTATATTTGGTGTCTATTTTATATGAGGTATATTTAGTGTCTATTTTATTTGAGGTATATTTGGTATCTATTGTATATGAGGTATATTTAGTGTCTATTTTATTTGAGGTATATTTGGTCTCTATTTTATATGAGGTATATTTAGTGTCTATTTTATTTGAGGTATATTTGGTGTCTATTTTATTTTGGTTTGGATGATACGATTTCACTCATATTTGGCATATCATTTGGGAAGAGTAGCTCCTCTTTAATGGAGCTTTAATGTATGAATACGTCTTCAAGCTATGAATAATAGCTGCTGTGACGGTCAAATTCTAATGAACACATTTAGGTAAATTGCGAAACAAGGAAACTCGCGAATGAATGTAGAACTATAGAGCTAAATCTTCTTGCGTGTATCTGTTTGTTTAGAATTACAAAAGAAGTACCAATGTTGGACTCTTGATTCCTGTGACAGACAAGTAGGTAGCATTATTTATTCTAAGCTGACCTTTTTCCTGACGAATCTTTCTGCTATAGCAATTTTCTTGCACATCAATTTCTACTTGACTTATTCGGTGGCATGGCGTAATATCATGAGCAATGACGTCTTATCCTCGGGAGGGGACTAATACAATAAATTTTAAAAAAACCCGGCATGCATGATAAACTGCATTATGTAAGCTTTGTAACCGTAGTGAGTACTTGTAACATATTTGTCCCGAACTAGAAGTGGGATGATCGGGGAGTGGTTGGGTATACACAAGTACAAATACACGAAGTGATACGTGTACGAAGTGACAGTTATATTCAGTTAAAGGGAAATAATATATTTACACATTAAAAACAATTGTACATTATCATTATCATTTTTCTTTAGCGCTAAGTTAAAGCATAGGTCAGAGGTCAGATCTTTCCAATTCTGTCTGTTCAAAGTTATTCGTTTCAAAGCTATCATTCGATTTGAAATCACTCTAATGGGTGTTAGCTATTCTACGATATGTACATAACAATATCATATTTACATATATAACAATGTCATATTTACATATATATATAACAATGTCATATTTACATATATATAACAATGTCATATTTACATATATATAACAATGGCATATTTACATATATATATATAACAATGGCATATCTACATAAATAGCAGTGTCATATTTACATATATAACAATGTCATATTTACATATATAACATTGTCATATTTACGTATATAACAATGTCATATTTACATATATAACATTGTCATATTTACATATATAACAATGTCATATCTACATAAATAGCAGTGTCATATTTACATACACAATAATGTTATATTTACATACCTAGCAGTGTCATATTTACATATATAACAATGTCATATTTTCATAAATAATAATGCCATATTTACATATATATCAATGTCATATTTGCTATATAACAATTTCATATCTACATAAATAGCAGTGTCATATTTACAAACACAACAATGTCATATTTACACACATAGCAGAAGTAGAAACGTTTTAATAATTGCACATCATCTTGAAGTGAGGTCAGTTTGTCAGATGAAATATGTGATTGTGGGCATTACGTTCAGAACAGAACATATCTTACAAGAACGACACCAGTATGCATACCTGAGGGACAAGACATGACCCATCCCCAATCAGCGTCGAAGAGAAACTGTATTGCACAGCAGAAACCCTAAAACAGCCAGCAGCCTATAACAAGGAATCCTTCCTCCCAACCTGACTGAGCGATAACCGCCAAAGAAGAAGAAAGAAAGAATTGATACAAATGCTATACACGTAGAGATAAAATATGTGGCAGAGGCAATGTAGTGACAACATAACATGGTCATTCGATGATGTTTTCTTATATTTATGTTCACAATATAAATTACAAGGGATTTATTTTTGCTTCACATATTTCCTTCACATTTTCTTCTAAACTGGGTATCGAAATATATTACATATAAATACACGCATGCACAAAGGTGATATGTTGAATATTTGACAGTGTTTCATAATAAACATTATTGTCACACTTCAACGTATCAATATTATATTTGCTTGTATTAATATGTAATATATTTCGATGCAGTTTAGAAGAAAATTGGAAGAGAGAATAAACATTTTTGTCAAACTTGACCGTATCAACTTAATGCTACATAATAAACATTGTCACACTTCAACGTATCAACTTTGTGTTACATAAGAAACATATTTGTCAGGCTTGAACGTATCAACTTAATGTTAGATAATAAACATGATTAAGTTGATACTTTCAAATGTGACAAAAAAGTTTTCTTATATAATACAAAGTTGATATGTTGAAGTGTGACAATCCCGTTATACGTTATCAGAATGTTGAGACACCATTCGGACGTTGTTTTACATTCAATGGTCCTAAATACATATCCAAAAATGGACCGAGGCTGGTCAACTCTGACGGACGTACGTCGGGACTTCGTATGTATGTTCACCTTCATCAAGATGAGTATTTTGCCTTTGATGATCTGACAGCAGGAGTTCGTGTAAGTCGTCACTTGTATACTCAATCTAAGTATAATAATTTTTTTATCTATTGTCCTTAGCATATAAAAGCTGCCAATTTTTATTGTAAACAAGCCTATAAATGTGTGATTTAAGCATGACAGTCAACGATAAATGGCCTACTGGTTAATGGGAAAACAAGCCTTCTTAATGACTCATTTGACTTTTCCCGTGATTTTCATTGGTTACAATAAATTATACTTCGTATGACAGCCAATAAAATTCAAGGGAGTATACCAATAAGTCATTTCAGAGGTATTGATTTCTCGTTAGCCAATAGGTGTTATAATAATAGACGGTCATGACTGAACCATGGCTTTAACCATATACACGACTATCGTAAAGTGATGTCACACGTCACAATAACAGTTGGTTATACACAAACATTTCTTGGAATTCTCTTAAATTATATACATTTTCTAGTTATACTGGTGAAATTTGTATTGTTGGCAAGGTATACAGTTTAACCAATTTTCGATAGTAATGCGAAAACGTATATAAACCATTATAGAATTTTGTAGGACACAAGACAACTAACCTCGTCCGGCAGCAAATAAATAAACATGCAGGATATCAAGAAGCACTTTTTGGCAGTTACAAAATTATATTGTAAGAAATAGTCTAGGCTAGAAGGAGAAGAGAGGTTGAAAATCGTGGATTGATAACATCAAGGAATGGTCTGGGCATGTTCTTTCTACACTTTTCCATATAACTAAGTACAGAAGTGCTTGGATGGCTTTTTGTGCTGATGTCTCCTGTGTGGCACATCTACAACCGATACGGGTTATGTGTCTTATTATTATATAAAATTAACATTACTGTAAAGAAAATCATGACAATTTATCTTTATAACAAGCTGTTTTCGTTATGTTACAAATCCGTTACGATAGTCATATAACAAATTAACTAGAAACATGAATGATTGAACTCACAAATTATCTAGAAATCACTGCAGCTCACAAATCATCTAGAAATCATTGATTGATCTCTCAAATTACCCAGAAATCAGTGATTGAACTCACAAATGATCTTTAAATCAGTGACTGAACTCACGAATTATCTAGAAATCAGTGATTGTTGTAGAGTCTGTCCACAAATTACAACAAAAATAGGGAGGGCGGGGGGAAGGGTTGAGAATGTTTTATAGCTGTTGACAAGAGAGATGGAAGATTTGATTAAAGTTGTCGTCAAATATACAGGTTTAAAAATAAAAATTATTCCAACTCAATTGTTTAAATTTGAACCATTTCTCGAAACATCAGAAAAAAATTAGGTATTTGTGTTACAATGTTTATGTTAAAAGTTTTTGTTTTAACAAAAACAGGAGGGAGGAGGAGGCGGTACAGTTTGCGACATAATTAGGTAGAGAGTCCCTGACTTCTTGACAGTTGTTAACAAGCAGGGTGAGGGGTAAAATAATAATTGGCAAACTATTGTTGATGCAATTTATGAAGTTTCTGACGTAATTTATCACATTTCTTGCGTAATTTATGTACTACTTATATTTCTGACGTAATTTATGGACAACTCATATTTCTGACGTAATTTATGTGCAACCTACATTTCTGACGTAATTTATGAACAGTCTACATTTTGAAGTAATTTATGGGCCACCCACATATCTAACGTAATTTATGGTACCCACATATCTGATGTTCCATGCATTGGAAGGTCCAGCGCGGATGAATGTTGCATAAATTGATGGTATACATAGACACTTCTGTCCTTAAGAAACTGTAGAAATAAGTTTTACATGTCCTTCTGGGGGATATAGAAATTAGCGTGATGTGGCTTAGATATGGAGTTAGCTTAGATAGCTTAGAAATCTTGAAAGAAATAGCTGTTGTTTGCCTATCACACGTGATGATTAGTTAGAGTTATATCCTTGACTAAGAGTTCGTAAATAGAGATTTTATGTAGCGTCTTCTTCTCGTGTATCTTGGTTTATTTCAAAGGTTTTCAGTGAAGTTTTTACCGAGTCCTCGTAGCATTTCTTTTGGTCACCTTGAGAACATATGCCCTTCTGCCAAGAGAAAAGTATCTTTGGTAGGCGGTGATCTGGTAAACATACCACATGACCTGTCCAACGACTATGTGTCTGTATCAGAATAGGGTCAATGCTAAAGATATCAGGTCTGTTAAGGAGAGTGGTATCCGTAATCTTGTCTTGCCGTCTGATGTTAAAACATTTCTGAGACAAGTTGCGTGAATTTGATTTTTCTTTCACACATTTCGTCTTTACGCAGTCCACGTTTCACAGACGTATAATATCAATGAAAATACAACTGCTTTGTAATATCGATAAATTATCCTGCCTCATACGCGTAAATTAGCCGAAAATCAGACATTACGTGTATTGGCTATCAAGACCAGTCATGCTTTTAGAGACAATATCGACATGACATGACCAACTTTATGAGCTCCTAACTCCTAACAGGCTTTCAGTCTAGCGTGGAGTTGGAATAAGTCTCAGACCGTCCACTTATGAGAGCTCACATTATTAAATATAATTGCTCCAAATAATCGGAAAAAAAGGAAATCCAAATGACAGCTTCACCTTATCCGCTCTTGAAAGCATTCTTGTTATTAACCAAGAACTATAATAATAGCACGATACTTTAAAAACTCAACAGGCTACACAGAACCAAAAAAATAATTATTACATATTGGCGCTACGTAGAACAAAATGAAACAAGATATCATATTTGTTTACAAACAGGAAAACACAACCGCGGGAATTGATTGGATTCATGCAAAACCAGAGAGCATTGGAAATAACAAGCATCCGCATCCTTCATGATCTGCTGAAAGAGACGTCCCCGATGGGTCTACCCTGCAGGCGATGATATCTTGTCTTAATCAAATATTTGTAATGACCAACTACTGCACTTTTTTACTATTGCCTTTTTGCATACTTTACTAAGTCGGAATATATCCATGATAGTAATCAACACGCGTTTAAGTGAATCATATTAAGGTGTTTTGTCTAGTAGAATCATTCATGCTTGTTATGTGTTAAAATAATTACTTTAGTTGTCTTGTTAAATGCGTTCTCTTTTGGTGACTTCATGACTTCTCTTGTTTTTCATTGTGTCAGATATTTGTTGCACATCATCCAGACACTCCCAGAATTCGTCAGGACGGAATAGATGTTCATCCAGGCACATCAACAAGGCTTGCACTTAACCCAGTTAAAGTAAGAGCTATCATGCATACGCATATCTAGTCCCTAGTCATGCGAACTCTAGGGATTCACCCTTCAAAAGTTACGCTATTTTACTTTCCCCGTGATTTTAATTGGATGTCAACACAAAATATACACAGTGACCAATGAAAATCACGAACAAATTTAAATAGTCATATTTGAAAGAGGAACCCTGTGATTCTACAGAACTTTACCATTGACTATGGACATGCGCAGGTCTTGGTAGTTTTCAGATAGTAGTATTGTATCTGAAACCGGGGGGTTTAGGTTAAGGGAGACAGGCTGCAAGTGCTTAGCAACCGTCTACTGGATATTCATTGGTAATTGTGTAAAATTTGTTTACGCTTAGAGGTAATAATGAAAATCACTGGTATAGTCAAGTAGTATCACGTTTGAAGGATGAAACTGATGAGCACAGGATTTGTATAATTGAGAAGGGATTCGGTGAGTCATATTAACTGACTGCTAAATTAGATATTTTCTCAAAGCGATTTGATACTTACTGTGAAAAAGACCCACCAGCACATAGCATCAGCACTGTAAACAGAAATGTGAATACTAATGGTTAGGGAAATGAACACCAACTAAACAGTATTCACCAAACACTATTCATTTAAATAGAATGTACTAGGACAAACTGCATAGATATCATAGACTGAATGCAAACTGGGGACTACTTGGATTTTGCATGTTATAATTAAAAACATGAAATTTATGGACACAATAAAACAAATGAAGAAGAACCACATATGTGTATAATATTCGAAACACGTTGGAAAATACTGTGCACTTATTGATCTTCTGGGGTGCTATGAGACATATTAAGTACCTTAACTAATTTATCCCGACATAAAGAGTTTTAAGCAATATTCTCGTCACTCTAAGCGATATCTGCGTCAATCTGAATGATATCCTCGTCACTCTGAACAATATCCTCGTCACTCTGAAGAATATCCTCGTTACTCTGAAGAATATCCTCGTCACTCTGAACAATATCCTCGTCACTCTGAACAATATCCTCGTCACTCTGAACAATATCCTCGTCACTCTGAACAATATCCTCGTCACTCTGAACAATATCCTCGTTACTCTGAACAATATCCTCGTTACTCTGCGCAATATTCTCGTCACTGAGCAATATCATTGTCACTCTGAACGATATCCTTGTTGCTCTGAGCAATATTTTCATCAATCTAAGCGATGTCCTCGTTACTCTACGCATTGGTCTGTTGAGAAGAACACAGTACATGCAATGAAACCGAGTAAAATGAAGATAGTCTGCTACACCTTTTAGATACATTTTGTAAAATGCAGTAACAGTTTGTTACTATTTGTTTCTGAAGCAAACCTGCGAAAGTCCATATAGTCCATGCGAAAATCCAACGCATGAACATGAGAGTAAATATGATATTCACAGTGATATATGCCAGATGTTTTCGGGAACCGAAAGTGGAGAAAAGAACAGCAACGCTATTTACCTTCCATACGTGTTGTTAGAGGAGACTTTGGTGGTTATGGGGTGGAGTTAACTGTCCGATCCCATATAGGGTCAAAGAGACCAGAAACTATGCTGAAGTCGGATGCGCCAGAACGAAAAGCGTTTATATCACAGCAAAACTACAAATTTTGATACAACGTATTCCGATCTCCAGAATGCATTCTGCTAACTTGCTGGTGCTTGAGAGCGAACGAAGAAGAATAAGAATATACAACTGTATACTGTGTTATTTAACGGCTTATATTTCTTTATATACATCTACAAACAACCATTTCATTCCAGATATATTATATCCCTGTGTTGTCCGGATATAGTATACTCCTGTGCTGTCCGGATATATTATATCCATTGCTACTTATTATTAATGTTGTTATATTTTTCGATGTCTTGTTGTTTAGATTCTTCTTCTTCTTCTTTCGTTCACTTGAAACATGTCTATATCTGTAATTCTGTCTCCTTAATAAAACTCACTGTCTTTTGTAGTTCATACAGTGTCCCATAGAGTTTTGATTCCAGTGTTGTTTCCTCTGGCCAATATGTCTGCCTCAGCGTTTCATGCTCAGAACACTCTTGAAGTATATGTTTGGCACTCTGTGCTGCCTGTCCACATGTACACATGGCCGTGTTGCCAATCTTGAACTTTGTATACATGTGACTGCGGAGTCGGTTGTGTCCTGTTCTGAGACGTAGAATTATAACTTGTTCTGGTCTGTTCATAATATGATAGTCATCTTGTGTTGGTGTTTGTGGCTTTCTTATTGACTTGATCATCTGTTTTTTCTGATGGTAGGTGATTGGTATATCTGGTTGGTCTTCGGCAGCACCTTCCTTAGCCAGTTGGTCTGCTTTTTCATTTCCTGGTATTCCACAGTGAGAGGGTATCCACTGCATGGTTACCCTATACTGGTAAGACAATTCGCTAAGTAGTTTTTTTAAGTCTGTTAGTTTTCCAGACTGGAGAGCTTGAAGCACTGACCTTGCATCTGTCAGGAATACCACAGGCTGTAGGTCAGAGTTGGAGTTCAGCAGTTTTTTAGCTGCCACACTAATTGCCTGGATTTCTGCATCATAATTATTGCAGAATTTTCCTGTCGGGTTGTTTAGATGTTTAATATCTTATCTTTGTCAACCTCTGTCTTGTTTTCCATTAGTTTTGACTGTAGTCACAGTGTAATGCAAACTTTGTTGCCCTGTCTAATAACGAAGGTGACAGAAAACATTAGACAAACTGACAGTGCCTTAGAGTTTTTTCCTCAATGAGGAGAGAGAGAGAGAGAGGTGGGGGACCTTAAAAAAAGGTCATTCGTGTGTTTTCGAGTGTAACGTCTTTTTTGTTAAGAAAAATTGGATGTTTTTTTTGTGACTAATAAGAATTAAAAAATGGGGGTGGGGGTGGCTGGGGAAAGGGGTGGTGACTTTTTAACAATCCTAGCCACGTTCCTCGCCACGTTCCTAGCACCTTATTTCCACACAATATGTCCATTAGATTTACAACTATATTTCCACACATGTTAATTAGATGTACAACCTGGTTGTTCAAGCACATGCTGTATAGGGCATCAGTTTTCAAATATTATTGAATGTTTGATCACTATCATATGTTCATTAGCATGATCAGTGTAGCGTGAACAACACAACTTCAACTACCCTCGAACATCGATCCAGTTCACACGAGTTGGGATTGTAAGACGAATTAACTAACCCCTCAGTCACAGAAACGGATTTATATATTTTGTTGTGTGATCTTATCTGCAAGAAACTTGTCATAATTTTCTTATTTTTTAAATTATTTTTGGGTTACTAAACTGTGGATTTTATTGAATATTATATGATCCACGTTACAATTAATTACTTTTACAATTTCAACAGTACACATTTCTACCAGCTCCCTACAAGTCGTATGGCGAAGAAACTTGTGAAGAGACAGACAAGAATGACTTTAGTCATAAGATGGTGAACGCTTCCTTCTACAGCTACTACAACTGTCTTGAACAGTGTCACAGCTACAAGGCATCAATAGCCTGCTCCTGTTACACCCAACTATTGTGTGAGTACTTGGTTACACAGAGAAACACAAACAAAGAAACACATACATCTTTGTACATTTAGTGATGAATGCGATATTTATGAAAGGACAAATGTTAATGAAGTAGTAATGACGTCTTGATCAAAATGCATTTGTCATCCACGATACGTATTGAAATATATTATAAGACAATTCAATCACAAAAATCGATATAAAAACACAGTATTACCCTAGTGTCTTTCTTCGCTTCAGCTGAGATGTTACTATTAGTTTCAAAATGCAATCCGAGTTGATACCTGCATTTCTTTTTATGAGATATTCTTTAAATAACTTTATCCTCGATTCTTGATTAAGAACCAGCATTGTGGTACTGAGGGCATTCCCATAAATGCTTTTCTTGCCATTCCGTAAACCATGTAAGTGTATGTAAGCTCACTGTCTCAGTCAGTTGTTGGTTGTGGGTTCTCACTGCCATCATGTGAGCATCTGGGTTTAGTGCAAGACGGCCTGCTTCCTCCCGTGGCATATTTAAAATGTTATCAATATGCTGTGTCCACTGACAACCTGTGCTACATTTCCTGATACCTTTACTTCCACGATGAATCTTTCTAAACCATTCTGTTTGGGTGTTTTTTTAAAATATCCGTAAAATAACTAGCTTGTGTTTTTTTTTTATGTTGGATGATTTCGTTGTTGAAGCTGTAGTGATAACGCCATATTCTTTTCTTTGTCTAGCTCTGTTTTTAAAACTAAGCTAACTTTCTTGTTTTTTAATGGTTTTTTTTACGATTGAAATAACTGTTTTTTACATGTATGCACTTATATTTCTTATATTTATCCCACATGGACTGAACTAGCAAATAAATATATCACCGATTTGTAAAATAGTAATACTAGGGAACTTTACATACACTACAGCTGTGTATTCCTGTTATAATTGATAATGATTAGCGAAATATAGCGGAACCCCTTTATAGCAAATTAGTATGGTCCGATGACATATTATGATATAATCAAAATTCTATATATACATTAAGGAATAAACCAATTGGAGATCTTGACAAATGTTGTTTTAAAAATCGATTTGTGTTATAAAGGAATGCGCTTTGAAGGGATCGCACTGTGCTACTCTTGAAGACAGTACATTTGTCTACTAGACATACCACATCATAAATGGGGGAAAATGAAGAATGAGCTGCTGTACTGTATCTTCAGAATCCTATAGAAAATGTGTACTACCAGAGGCGTTCGTCTAATATTTAGTTCGTCGAGAGAGCTGCAGTGTCAATGTTGCTATAGGTGTGTATTACTGTGAAGTAAGATGTCGGATTCGAATTTATGCTCGCACGAAGTTCTTTCAACGGTTCCCCTACTGTGTGTAGAGTGTAGGAGCGTTGTCCTTACAATTTTAAGTAATTACAGAAGTGACTTCTACTGAGGGTAGAGCCGTATGAACGTCTATTTTCATTTAAAGTCGCTACGGAAGCACGTGCGTGCTCTCTGCAAGGTGTGCAAAGTGGTTGCAACGTATATTGCTTAGGAGCTGAAGAGGGAGCTTGCTTACTCAATGCGCGTGAGGCGTCAAACTCATGTCCTTTATTGTCAAGATTCAGTAGTGACAATAATATTT
Organism: Meghimatium bilineatum; assembly: GCA_034231615.1. Taxonomy (NCBI): domain Eukaryota; kingdom Metazoa; phylum Mollusca; class Gastropoda; order Stylommatophora; family Philomycidae; genus Meghimatium; species Meghimatium bilineatum. Next base: position 61,589,853 of record CM067322.1, on the reverse strand, counting down.
ATCCTTATTTTGAATGTGTCATCGCCAATCGTTGATCTTACATACCATTCTAAAGTTAGAGAGTAATTCATCGATGACGTTGGAGCATTCATTGACAACACGGGAATACTTATCGTTAACACTGTTGGTCCTATATCGAACATATCCAACGCTCAGACAATAACAGAATACACCACCAAACTCTTGAATGGATACCAACAGGCAGATGAGCCAAGGGTAGACCAAAGGAAACACTCAGAAGAACAATACTTAGAGAAAGTAATACAACCAATATTCATACTATTCAAAAACTGCGCAGAATAATTTGAACAGAAAGAATTGGTGAGATCTGACCTCTGCCCTATGTGCTAACTTCAGCACCAAAGGAAAATGAATGAATGAATGAATGAATGCTGAACGTACATAATCATATAAGCAATTGAAATTTGATAGTTTGGGAAACGATATTTGACACAGAGACATAGTCGGAAATATATGGCAGTGCTGTTATATAATAGGAAATATATGGCAGTGCTGTTATATAATAGGAAATATATGGCAGTGCTGTTATATAATAGGAAATATATGACAGTGCTGTTATATAATAGGAAATATACGGCAGTGCTGTTATATAATAGGAAATATATGACAGTGCTGTTATATAATAGGAAATATATGACAGTGCTGTTATATAATAGGAAATATACGGCAGTGCTGTTATATAATAGGAAATATATGGCAGTGCTGTTATATAATAGGAAATATCTTACGAATAAGTGAACAGTAGACTGTTAGAGAAATTATTGAATGTGATGGTCAAATCTGTAAACATAGTTGACCTAATTAGTAGAGTGAGGTTGGGATGACCTAAATGGAAAATCACGGAGCATGAGACATTGTACAGTTCTTATAAGACCTTTCAAGATAATTAATTAGGACCTCATTCGCTACGTTTTTGATTATTGTCGTGCTGTTGATTATTTACTATTTATATACTTGGAGTCGTCTTGGCTATTTTTGGCATGCGTCTTCAAGCATATACATAGTGACCAACGAACATTCCGACAATAACCAAAGACGTAATGAATGAAGTCCCTAATTAATACAGTTGTAAGGTCTTATAAGTACTGTCCACTTTCACGCTCGGAGCATACGCACCGTAAGGTCTTGGATTATTACTTAGTTGTTTGTCCATTGTTTGTTACCTTGTATTGCATACATGCTGGATTAGCAGTTAAGAAAGTGAATGTGTATTGTCATTGAGATTGGGATGTTATTAAAAGTACGAAAGTTTACACTTGGTATTGATTTATCAGTCATATAATAGTGCTAGATTTTCGGAGGACAGTGACACACACAACAAGAGAGAAGTATTAACCATCATCATCATTAAGTGCCGTCTCCGCAACGAAGGTTGACTGCAACGGATCTCCTTTTAATCATATATGGATCCAATTACAGAAGAGAGATAAAGTGTTACGGAGCCTTGTATAATGAACATCTTCAAAGGGTATAAATGAAAACCTTGACGATAGGTTATTGAATATACATGCACAGATTGTTATTGGCTGACTTAGTCCTTTAAGGGTATAGTAGTCCCTCGAACCGGATTTGAGGTTACAGTGGTGCCATTGACATTTGAATTTACATTGGAGTCTTAGATGCGGATTAAAGAATTCTCTTTGGGTGATAACAAAAACCTTTAGGGTTATACAATGAGTGGATATTGCAATATATATATATATATGGTTAAATAACAGTGTTTTACAGTGAACAATACACAAAATCTACGTTTCGAACAAAGGTCTTTATCTAGATAAGGGCAGACAAACAGAATGGAACCAACAAAATCAAGCGGAGACTATATGTCAGTATAAAGTACAAAGTATATAGTATGCAATTTGATGTAGTAAAAACTTCTACATTCTAATAGTATCCATCACATTGCTTACCATATAGTCTCCCCTTAATTTTGTTTTTGTTCGTGCTGTGTTTGTTTGTCGGTATCCTGAGAATGAGATTTTGGACGAAACTTCTATTCTGTGTATTGTTCCACGTAAAACTGCCATTTAGCCCTTTTTACATTTAAAGAATAAATTTTTTATTGACTATACCTATAGCATAAAAATATAAACAATGACAAATATGAGCATTTTGTTCCACTGAAGACGGATTTGTCGGACAATTAATGTAAATAAAACGACGACAACGCATTTAAATTCTCTGGACTACATCCTGCTGGAAATCTAGTAGAACCATGGTCCTGCTTCAAGAGACATCCAGTGGAAGTTTGAGAATGAATGTTGAGGAAGAGTATTTTGTTAGTGTCACACGCTCTGTTTAGTTTCAAACAACAAAACTAATCTTATTATTATGCATGTTTCTTTCTTCACAAGATGTTCCAAACCTACCGAGGTGTACTATAGGCGATGTCCTCCATTGCTTCTTGCCAAAGAGAGGTAATAATTATAATAACAAATTTCTAGAAAACAGCAATGTCGATATGCATAGATGTGGAACATTTCATCCCGCCGAAGACGGATTTGTCGGGTAGTGGCGCAAATAAAACGGCGACGCAACGCATTTCCACTCTCTGGACTACATCCTACTGGAAATCTAGTAGGATCATTGTGCTGCTACAAGAGAGATCCAGTGGAATTTTGAGAATGGACGCTGAAGAAGAAAAAGAGGATCATTTGATAACGTACCTTTCACATAATCTGTGATGAATGGTGTCTCGTTGCGTGTCCAAACAACACACTCTCATGTCGTTTCACAGAGTACTTCCTGTCACTCCGCAAGCTCGGTTGTGTCTTCTCGTACAAATACATTAATTTTATATTTTTTTAAACACATTTGTTTGGAGAGCACGATTTTGGGTTGGTATTTATCTTAATACCATTAATGGTGAAGAAAGCATCAAACATACCACCTATTTTTCCACATATATATTATAGCACCCATTTCCAGAGGCCCCATCTATCAGAAACAGTATGTGGTTTAAAAAAATGTGAAAATCTACCAGCTTGTCCAAGCAGCGTAATGCCACCTTTAAACTTAATTTAGATGTTTTTTCTACGAAGTTTATCAGTTATATTGCATGCCTGTCTTCTTATTATAAATGTTATTCTTCAACCAGTTACCGATATAATTAATAGCCACGTCCTCTAAAGACTCTGGACACATGTCCAGTACCATAATATCACGATTCACACATCTTTACACACAAAATGGGGTCGATAGTTTTCTTTCTTGTTCTAATTGCAAACATATCACACATGAGATAATATTTCATGTCACTTACTTCACCAAGCTGCTACTTCTTTAAGCATTGCTTACAAAACAAGCTAAAAATTCAGTACGGTTCGAAAGCTGTAACTTGTCAATAATCGGGCATGGCCGCATCTAGTGAAAAGTATTCAGCATTTAATTAGTATAGGCTGACCATATTTGACTGAAGTAGATTGAATATTAATTAGGAACCGTGCTGCTCAACAAGTACGTAGTTTCTGTGTTTGTGGTAATTGGAAACTTCTTGATAATTCCTGAACAATAAAAGTTCGAGGCTGTACTGTTGTGCCTTCTTGGGTTTGGTTGATTAAAAAGTTTTCCATTCTTTTTCCGAGAAAATATGCACACCTTAGCTCCTATATGAACCCGGGTGTCGCCCGAATTACACAAATAAGAATCTGTGCTTTCTTCAGAAAGGACTATGGGCTGTCAACTACCTGCTCATAGCTAAAGAGATTATGCCATCATCATGGTCAAGAAGCGATATGCTCGGCTACATCAAAGTACTGTTTTTTTCTGGGAGGAAATATATGACGTTTGGGTGTATCAGAAATATATGAAGTTAGTGATAAGTGAAATAGGTTTTCAGTGGCTTCGACATGCCATATTTTAGGAAGATTGCTAATTTTTTATTTAAAAAAAATATAGGCCTATGTGTCTATCCTCTTTTTTATATTGTTGTTTTCTAGCACACAACCCGGATATTTGGGCATCCCAGAGACGATTAGCTAAAACAAAGTGCTTAATTTGGGTAAACCGCTCTAACCTATAGTTAAGGTATAACATGTGAAGTCATGTACAGACATTTATGTACATGGACTAAGCATACGTAACACTTTGGAGTTTTTCCTTTGGGATTTCCCGTTATGAACCAATTTTCACTAGTATCTAGAGGTAAGTAATTCAAATCAGACTTATTTTGTTGTATTGATGTTTAATTAAGAATGAATGTCTCATTTCGACAAGTTGTGCATATTTTAACGATGGGCACGATCGACCTTGGTTATATCAGAGCTAATGACCATTAAACATTTGGTCAGATGTTGCCACTCACTTCAAGTTATAATGTGTAGTCCACATTTTGTAGCGGTCGCTTGTCTTTACTGTTATATAGTCAAAGTTGACTACATCTACGATTGACACAAGTATGCCTCATCAAAACATCAACTTTGAATTATGTGTTTGACTTCAGAGAATAAATTATCATAGCACTTCTGAGAGTAGACTATCACAGTAGCTTATAGAATAAATTATCAGAGTAGTTCAGAGAATAAACTATCATAGTATTTCTGAGATAATTATACAACCACGACAGAGTATGAGCTTGTCACTCTTATTCCCTATGTCAGGCGGTGGAGTTTTACTTTCAGTTCCACATCGGTGTTTCTCTGGCACCTGTTTGATAATAGGATTTCTAGAGCTTTTGCAAGTCACAAACGACCGTTCGCATAATGTAACGGTAGGATGCAATGTCACGAGGCAGTCTTCTAATCTGTAGGATGCATGCCAAGGGGTAGTATTCTAATCCTGAGGAGATTTTGCAGTGACTTTCTTACAATCTCGCGGTAAGCTGCATATAAAGACCCCTCCCCTCCACCAAAGCAGTCTAAGCATCAGGAGGTTTTATCGCTGTGTTGGTCATGGGGTGGAGAATTATCCAAAACCTCTTTAGTTAAATCTTTCAACATTTTACTACTGTTCTTTGCTACTCTTTCGGGCCCGGTAACACACAGGCGATTCAGAGATAACAAGTTCAAGATATGTTGATCATCAATTCTAATTAGTTTTATTGGTAAACAAATTTGAGTGTAGAGAAATATTCATTCAAACTAAGCTTGCAGTTCAACTATGAGATACTTACTGTACGTGTGGAATATTTATTCGCTAAATGTAATTTTTGCGTTTTGTTTACATCGCCAGAAAATCTGACTGTCGCTGACTGTGACTGCCCTCGTTCATGCTCATTTACCCGATACGACGCCACTATGTCAGCCTCTCAGATGCCATCAAAAGTTGCAGCGGAATTCCTACGTCGATATGTAAATGTTTCCAGTATAGCTGAGCTCAGGTATCATTAGTTGCTTCCATGAATCGATCTTATAGAGGTGGTGTCCATGACATAGTGGTTATGGCATCTACCTTGTGTTCACGAGTTCGATACCGGTCAGTGACGTTATGTTTCTTTTGGAGAACTGTGGAAGTTATCGCTTAACATACTGAGTTCAATATTATGTACAATGCTCTCGTCAGATGAACTGCTGATAGTGGAGAGTTAATCTCAAACCTCTTTAGTCAAATGTTACATTATGACAGATGACCGTGTTTTGTACCACCGAGTAATGACAAGATTACTGTTTTTTTCTCCCCTTTCGGGTCCGGTAACACACAGCCGATTCAAGAGATAACAAAGTTTAAGATAAGGTGATCATCAATTCTATTTTGTTTTATTGTTTAACAAATTTAAATTTGTTAAGCACAATAATAAAATGTAAGGAATGGGGTCCTAATTAATTCTGTTGGAAGGTCTTTATTGGAGACGGTCGTGGGCGGGTGCTCATAATATTTTAAAATCAGTCTGTCTTGTCAGTGAAAACTGCTTGCGGGACGGTATAGTATCAATCCCTAATACAGATATTTAGGTATAAGTTAAGTAAATGTGGCCTCATTTGGTGATAAATGTGATGATAAGTTCATCGTTTTAATATTAAGGGTAAATGATCGCCGATATTAAGGGTAGTTTCATTCAGTTTTTGAGACTTAGCTGACCTTGGATTTAAAACGTATGCTTCGAACTGCGCGCTATACACTGAGCAGAACCCCTTCTGTCTCCCAGGGTAATCCAATGGCGAGGGGGGGGGGGCTTCTCAGTGTGTAGTGGGCAGATCAATGGATACGCAAGTAGACGTAGCTTCTGTGAAATGTGTCTCTAATGATATTTCGTTTCGTTAAATAATATACGTAGTTGTTTATTTTAAAAAAGAGGCCACATTTGCTTAATCTGTAAAGATATTTATTATTTATTTTCATGTTTCTTTCCAACAAGCAGCTCCGTACGATAATATTGAAAGTACACACCAGTCATGTGACACACAACTGTCACATACTAGCTATCACCATTGCTATTGACACAAAAATCAAAATGGAAGTAAAGAAATAAATGATTAAGAGGATCTTTATACCAACACTATGCTACCAATGCGATACTTGACAACTGACATCTACACATAAGAGAAAATCGAAAATTGCGAAAGGAAATGTCTAAGGAGCTATTGGAGTCACCAGACTCGACCAAATGCGCAGTGAGAACATCAGAAAGAGAATAGGTATCAAATCCTGCATAGAATATATAGAGAAATAACAAATAAAATGGTTTGGAAATCTTATGAGGATGAACGATCAACCTCCCATAAGAGCTTATAACAATATGGAATCAGGGTACAGAGCCAGGTACAGACCTAGGAAAAGATGGATAGACAAAATCAAGACCATCCTGAATAAATATGACTACACCTCAACCAGAGCAATACACATGACTCTGGAATGCAGACCACATCTCCAAAAACCCCTACGCTCAACGGCAAGTGTGGAGGATATGACAACACCACTTGGGGATAGACATTAGACATCATTCGTATATTTTAATTTAGTGTTGATGCTATAATGTGCTGATTTAGATTGACAAATGCTGTTCTGACTGTATTGATATCATCTAATATTAAATACTCGTTACTGCCATTACTGACCACAGGTTACTTACTACCTTTATCATAAATACTGACCGCAACACATTAACTATGTCATAAATATATATTACTATCATTACTAATCACAAATCACTACATATTTCATAAGTACTCACTACTGCCATTACTGACCGCACTCATATCATAAATACCTATTACTGACCACAACAAACTACCTATATGTCAAATGTAGAGAGGACTACCTAGAAATCAGAGTCTTTCTGGAGACCATGTTGCTGAGACATGAAATGCATGAGAGCCAGTATACATTCAGTTCAGTTTTCGGTAGGTCTAGATGATAATATATATTTTATTTATTGTGGTAATATACGATTGTGAGGCACGGATATTAAATAAAACAATAGCAAAGAGAATCGCTGCTTTCAAAATGAGATGCTACAGAAGAATTTTACGTATACCATGAACAGTTAAAAACACAAATCAAGAAGTGTTATCAATAAATTGTACTTACTGCGCAAAACTAAAATCCAACAGGTAGATCCAGGAAAAGGGTAACAAAGTTTTGATAACACAAGATAACACACAATGACACACACAAATCGACGTTTTGACCAAAAGGCCTTTATCAAGACAGATAATTGAAACAAAATTAAAACATATAATAGAAAGCGAACAATCTGGAATCCAGACTACTCATACCTATGTGACCGTCGATGTTATTACTGTTCGCTTTCTATTATATGTTTTAATTTTGTTTCAGTTGTCTGTCTTAAGATCAATAAAAGGAGAACCCATAGGGCTGGGACGTCGAGGAGGGTTGGCTCTTTAACAACATTCTAATAAGAAAGCTGTGGTTTTTTTTGGGTCATATAAAGAGACATAACAGAATGAAAAGATTAATAGCTGAAGGCAGAGTATACGGCAACAGGGGAAGAGGGCTCCCAAAACGACGATGGTGCAGTGATATATCAGATTGCACTGAGAGATTGCACAGATCTACATGTCTCTAGCTGTGGCAGATCAACCCGCCCAGAATCGCGGATTGTTCAGAGAATTCATAAGGAAGACGAAGTTCTAGAAAGAATATGTCACATGATGGTGATTTATTGTGATTTTAATATGTGTCACCTTTTTGAAAATGTCGTCTTGATTAAATCTGTGTTCAACAACAAATGACAAAAATAATATGACTCAGTAGTTTATAAGCTGTGGTCCGCTGGTTCTCTTAAGGGTCCGCGAAGACTTTAAGAAATAGTCAAATCCTATTATAACAACTTGGTCCGGACTGCCAAAATATGTATGTAATAACATAAATGCGGTACACAAAGTACAAACAATATAATATAATTAGGGATTTTGAAGTATTGTTAATTAGGGACATGTTATACAAGGATGGGCTATAGAGGAAGTCCACTGCACTTATATATCTGCTTCTACTATTATGTCCTGTACTACCACAACCACGGTTTCTGATATTCCTGCCATATATATTATCACTAATTGGTAGAGTATCTTATTCACTATATAACCATCAATCCAGCATTTTTTTGGCTGTAGTAAATTTCTGGGCAAAATAATTACGTTCAGTAGATTGCCATTCTTTTATGATTGGTTCGAATTCACAGTTGTCTGCGGCGAGGTCCCAGTACCTTGGCTGTCACAAACTCGCAAAACCACGCCGACAAAGAGCCGACCGCTACTGTCACAGTACAGTATCTGCTACTACTCCTTCAATATCTACTATAACTTCCACTATTACACCTTCCATATCTACTATAACTTCTACTATTACTCCTTCAATATCTACTATAACTTCCACTATTACTCCCTCCATATCTACTATAACTTCCACTATTACTCCTTCAATATCTACTATAACTTCCACTATTACTCCTTCAATATCTACTATAACTTCCACTATTACACCTTCCATATCTACTATAACTTCTACTATTACTCCTTCAATATCTACTATAACTTTCACTATTACTCCTTCAATATCTACTATAAATTCCACTATTACGCCCTCCATATCTACTATAACTTCCACTATTACACCTTCCATATCTACTATAACTTCCACTATTACACCTTCAATATCTACTATAACTTCCACTATTACACCTTCCATATCTACTATAACTTCTACTATTACTCCTTCAATATCTACTATAACTTCCACTATTACTCCTTCAATATCTACTATAACTTCCACTATTACTCCCTCCATATCTACTATAACTTCCACTATTACTCCTTCCATAACTACTATAACTTCCACTATTACTTCTTCCATATGTACTATAACTTCCACTATTACTCCCTCCATATCTACTATAACTTCCACTATTACTCCTTTAATATCTACGAATATTTACATCATTACTCCTTCCTATCTACTATAACTTCAACCATTCATTCATTTTCCTTTAACGCTGAATTTAGCGCATAGGGCGGAGGTCAGATCTCTCCAATTCCGTCTGTCACAAAGCTGAATTGGAGGATCTGCCCTCCGCCCTAATGACTTCCGATAATGACGTCCGTTGATGGAGGGTGTTTCTCTAATCAAGTCTGGGTCATTCCGTCGATCGTTGGATTAATCAACTAACATCGTAAAGTCCAGACCGATTTGTGTAACAGAAGTCAGATCATTCCAATTCTTTTTCATTCACAACTTCTACTATTACTTCTTCCATATCTACCAATACTTAATTACTCCTTCCATATCTACTATTAGGCATACCGGTTTTCCTTCAAATATCTACTACCAAAGCTTCTAATATTACTCCTATGTCTACTATTACATCTAGTTACTTCTTATTTACCTACTACTATTTCTACTATTACACCTTCCATATCTACTACTACTTCTACTATTACTTCTTATCTACCAATACTTCTACTATTACTTCTTATCTACCAATACTTCTACTATTACTTCTTATCTACCAATACTTCTACTATTACTTCTTATCTACCAATACTTCTACTATTACTTCTTATCTACCAATACATCTACTATTACTTCTTATCTACCAATACTTCTACTATTACTTCTTATCTACCAATACTTCTACTATTACTTCTTATCTACCAATACATCTACTATTACTTCTTATCTACCAATACTTCTACTATTACTTCTTATCTACCAATACATCTACTATTACTTCTTATCTACCAATACTTCTACTATTACTTCTTATCTACCAATACTTCTACTATTACTTCTTATCTACCAATACTTCTACAACTACTCTTTCTATATCTACTACTATTTCTACAACTGCTGTCATGTGACATATTCTCACCAGAACGCTGTCTTCCTAATAAACTCCATGACCACTTCTCCGTCTAGGACCATGCGGCTTGAATTTTCCGACGACGTATTCATGTTATCTTTAAAATGTCGGCAGTCCACTCTGGCATCTTCAATGTGTTTATAATTACTGAGATTCTCTTTTTTTCCTTCCATGATATTGTAAGTATCTTTCTGTAGCATTTCATCTCAAAGGCATTGATCTTCTTTGCCGCTGTTTTACTTAGGGTCCATGTTTCACAGCCGTATGTTGTAACCGGGAAAATAAAAGTTTTAGCACTAGCAGTTTCGTTTCTATTCTGTTTTTTTTCCCATTTGTTTTTCAAAAGTGTTATTTTACAATATGTCCTTGCCAAACTCTTCCTTATCTCTGCCACGCAGTCTCCTGCGCCGTTGATGTTAAGTATTATAATTTATCCATACTCTATCTTGACATTTTTTATTTGTATTATGATTTTTAGTTGTTATATCTGTTGACATAATTTTCGGCAGGTAACAGTTGTCGACATGATTTCCGGCAGGTAACAGTATCACTATTCTGTTCTTCACTTTCGAATCCGACAACACACGGGCGTACATCAACTACCTACTTCTGCTATTTTCGCTATTAATTCTACTAACAAATAAAAACACCTATCATACTGTACTTTTCCCATTAGAGAGTATTCGAGTGGCTTCTAATTAATTTTACTACCAACTCTAAATAATATATCTATGTGTGCGTAGTGACTTTTAATTGTGTGGCAGGACACGCGGGAGTCTGGGTTAATGAGAGAGCAGATAGGTTGGCCGTACATGCTGCTACTACGGCTGTTGGTGGAGCGATGGATCGGGCAGACATTTTGAATGCCCTACGGGAAAACGCACGAAAAAATGACTGTACAAGTGACGATGACTCTTGTTCCATGATTAGAATAAAGGAACTTGGTTTGAAATGTGGTGTCGCTAGAAAGGAGAGTTTTCGTGGGCGAAAAAGAATGATGGTCAGTCAACGTGTAATGGCGGATACACTCAAAGAAAGATCTGAGCACCTATGGACTTGTCCGGAGTGCAATTACGATGATCCAACGACTAACCTAACTATCTACCACCACTACTGATGCCATAATACATAATAGCTGACTCCCTCACATCCGTTTGTAACAAATTCCACTAACAACACTTTTTCAAAATCCCCAATTATATTTACCGGTATTCTTTATACTGTATGTAGCAAATTCTCTGCTATTACATGCATGTCAGCTATTACATACACATTTCAGTTGTAAGGGACCAGGTTGTTTTTGGATTTGACTTTATTATTTATAATATCACTTCTCTTCTTTTGTTAAAAGTTCTTAATTTAAACCATTACTGTCACACATGCAGAAAATGTTAATATTAACAATAATTATTTTGTATTCTTCCCCATATAGCTTTTCTTGGTGGCCAGATGGGCTTCTTCATCGGTGCCAGTTTAATCACATTAGCAGAACTTTTGGAGACTATCATATTTTCTGGATACATATTCATTCACACCAAATTTCTGAGGATGGGCCAGGTAACTACCACCAGAACCTTGACAACCAAAAGTCAAATCACATCAGATAATAAAGACTCAAGACATTGATCTTGACAACCAAAATTCAAATCAGACCAGAGAATAAAGAATCGGGACATTGATCCTGACGCTGAAAGGCAACAAAGGGTTTAGCGAATAGATAGATAGACAATGATCCTGGCCAATGTTTTATATATAATGAACTGTGTTAATTTTCACATAAAAACGAGACATGCAGCAGTTTTGTAAAACTGCATTACCTCGTGTTATCATGTTTCACTGTTTGATGCCAGTAAATATATCAATATATATTCATTCTGATTGAGTGGCCGAACCATTTTAGTCTCTGTTTTTCAATATATTTGACCACAGACGTTGTTTCAACAGTTCTTGTAATGTAACATGTTCTCTTCTTATTCAGTTTGCTGCTTTTCTTAAGACCTCTCATTTCACGCATATTAAAGCTTTCTCTCGTCTTTAGTTAGTGTCTATGTCTGACATTGATAACACGATGTTGGTACTTTATGATTTGCCTTTTGGCTTCCATTGGGATGACTTGTGTTTCAATATTGCTGCAAGTTCATAATTTACGTCGTTGGCTTTTTGAATTCTTGTCCATTAATTCTTTGTCACTCCTAGCCTGTCAAAAAAAGGTTCCCAAGATATTTAAATGTTTCGTGTAATTGAGAATTTATCTTTATGTTGATTGTACTGGGTTCTCTGCCTATAAACATCACTTGTCCCCCACCCCCTATATTGAACTTCATACATAGAAGACCAGCTCCCCAAAACAATCAAAATCGACAAATATACTATTTTGAACATTTCTGACACACATTAAAAAGGCACCACTATAATAATCCAGGAACACAGTGTGAAATGTAAATATACGTGTGTACAAGTATGTTTGTACATTTTCTGAATCGTTATTCATTTCTATTAATGCATCCTGGTTATTAATTTGTGCATTTGATTCTTATGAAATTCTTTGCAATATTTACCAGCAAGACAGAACCCCCCCATAAAAAACAACCACTACCAAGTCTATCTGGGACACTGCTAGTGGTTCGATAAAGTTCCATGGAAATGTACAATAGTGCTGTGATGGCAATTCATCCTTCTAGCAATGTCTTGCAATCTCAGTCCTGCCACCACAGTTCTATGACTTGGTAGCTGTCATTTTCAGATAAGTGTGTCAATGCAAGAACATGTGCTAGACCTTTTGTTTCAACTGCCCTTTTTATACCGAGTACACTGACATGCACCTACGCATTTTCAGGTTCACGGAGTAATGGCTGCACACGCAACATTAACTGTTTTAATGTATTCTTTACACAATACTGAGGGTTGCATCATGGTACACCCTTTCAGACAATCCCCCCCCCCTAACTTCTAGGTTCATGTATTTGTAATAGTGGTGCGTATTTAATGTTTCAGTATATGGTGCTGATCCAACGGTACATGGCCTTATGCTCTTTGAAAGAGTTTCAGTATATACAAAGATATGAAGGGTTGGAAAAATTAATCATGGAGCTAAAGGTTACATGTAAGAGAACAATAGTCAGACCAAGACAATGATGGATACATGATGTCGAAGAGGCTGGATGGATTGCACAGAACCGAGAGGCTTACATGATGACAATATTCTGCAAAGGGTACATCACATAGAAGATAGCAACAGTATATATTGTGCCTTTCAGCCTAGCGTATCCAATTTCGGTATTTTCTTTGAATTTACTTACTTAGCTTGTGAAAGTATATATCATGTCTACAAGGCAACACTTGTATATCAATGTTGTGTTGCAGTGGCACATGGACACAGCTATCAGTCACATAACCTTTTTCTCCAAGTAAGCAAACTCATAGAATGGGATAGAGGTCAGTAATGCCTGCTTGGAGATTTATCTGTTGTGAAAGCAAATCTCATGATACAGTATAAGGCAAAGTCTCCCAAATTTAGCATTGAGACAAATTGTTCTAGTTATGGAACATTTTATCTCGACTTTTTTCTTTTGGCTACTCAGAAGGCTTCAACTATTTGTAGGAGTATTTCATGTTTTGTGTTGGTCTCCAAACTAGGAAATATTTTTGTACTGGCAATATATTCCTGGTAAGGGACATCACTTTTAACAGTTGGGATCTGCATCATTTGCAACTAGCACCCTCAAGTACCATATTTTTTCTATGAGTTGGTATTTTATTTATTGTCTTATTCTATTCCCAGGTGGATGATGTTATTATTTTTTCCAACTTAGCATTAAGCATAAAAGTGGAAGTTCTAACTTGTGCCCCAATACAATAAGTTACACTGAGTCCATATCTGCTCAACACTATCTTTGATGTCCTCTATCCAGTGTTTTCTTATTCTTGGATCTATAATCAGATATTTTATTACATTTTATAGGTGTCTGACCTAATGGTTTTCTTTATATACTTGGGGATTATAGCTTGAGTTACAGAATCACATACATTGAGCAGACAGCATGCTGCTCTGTTGAAAGGGGTCAAATACATACGAGAAAACCTGAGTCACATCAACACCACCAAACCCATAAACCTTCAAGGTCGTAGTGGTACCACTTTGGAAACATCAACACAAATGTTCTGCCATGCCTCCCTATTATCAATTCCTTTAGTGTGATGAATCTTAATCCTCTCGTCTTTATTATTATGATTCAATACTTTCTTCTGATCTCCTCTTTCACCCTTAAGTGTTCCTTGTAAGATAGGTTTGGAAAGGGTATCGTGTCTCATCATGTGACCAAACCATACAAGTGTGCCATGCTTCATCACAGCCACGAGATTTTTTTGTTGGCCTGCTAAAGTATTTATTTTGTTTCTCACATATATGTTGGTTTTATATTCTGTATTATGAACTTCCACTAAAAAATGGCGTAAAAAAATGAATGTGTTCTCTTGTGTGCTATTTGATAAACAGATTTTCTCCTGAAAGCAATGGCAAACTACAGAAGTAATGTTCCTAGTAATTCTATTTTGGTGATTTTGAGTGTTAAGATCAATAAATATCGAAGAAAGCTGACTCCTTAACAATATCCTAACAAGAAAGTTGTGTTTTTTAGTCACATAAAGAGACATAACAGCATGGAAAGATTTATAGCTGAAAGCAGCTAAGATGACAATGGCGCAGTGATATATAAGATTGCTTAAACATGTCTCTAGCTCTAGATAAACTCACACAGAATTGCAGATTGTTCAGAGAATCCATTAGGAAGGCCATGTTCTGGAAAGAATATGTCACATGAGATAGATTATGGATACGCATATTCATCAGTAATATTTGTTTTCAAAAGTCTGTATTCTCCTCTCCATTTACCCTGCAACTGTCACATCAGTACAAAAGAATAGTATTATTAAAGATTTAAATAGGTTTATGTTCACTGATGTATTTATTTTGCTCTTCCACGTGGTATTCGAATTGGACATTACAGCCGAGGCTATATCAAGTCTAACCTTTATTTATTTGTTAGTGTTTCCATCACTGCTCTTATTAGATCATAAGTATTTAAATGTATCATTTTCTTTTAGTTTTCTATCCATTTACCCAGATGATAGAGGAGTCATGTTGTCATCTCTGTTTGCCATTATTTTGCTTTTTTTCAATATTTCCATACTACAAGTTTTGAAAGTTTTTTTTATTAGTTTAGAAATAGGTTTTTGAAGTTCCTTCTCATCACCAGCATAAGGTCAATGTCATCTGCAAACTACAAGTTGCACAAGAGAATGACCACCAATTGAAATTGTTGTTTGATGATTCTGTAGTGTCTCTTAAAAGATGTGTTCCAAGAATATATTGAATAACATTGGTAATAATATGCATCCTTGTCAACTTGAGTACAATATAGTCGAACCTCTGAACCTTTTTGGGATCTATTTATACAGTGGAATGTCATTATAACAACTTGGTCTGGACTGATAAAATATATATCCAAAAACATAAATTCGTTATACAGTACTAACAATAAATGATATATATATAATTGGGTATTTTTAAAAGTGCTGTTATATAGGGAAATTTGTTATAAAAAAAAAATATAGAAGGATTCCACTGTATAAAGACTACTTATTAAAAGACATCAAATTTAGCGCAAATTTTCCTGTATGATTAGGTACTTGGAAATTTTTTTCAAAATAGTAGAATATCATTAAAAATACTAAACCCGGTAGTTATACAGCCCTTGAAAATTACAATTAATGATACCTCAATTCGCTGTACATCAATCATGAAAAAAGTTTTTTTTTTTTTCTGAATTAATTTGGCATCAAAATAATTTACTTGAAGCTTATAGAGAAATATAAACTGAACTTGTGACCACAAAATACACTTTTATCTCACGTTTGTAAATCTTAGAGAAATTTAGAGTTGTGTTTGAAAATTGAAAAAAGCATTGTATGAAATTTTCATTCACAATGGATGTTTCTTATGCGGAATAAACTTAATTTATCCAAATATTTATAGATATTTGCAGGAGCTTTTCTAAATAAATTATTTTTCCTAAATTTAAAATAAATGTGCTCATAGTCATTGCACTGTTAAGAATATTGACAGTAATAAATAAAATGTATATTATTGACATGCAAATTCAACAAATGATTATTCATTCACAATAAAATTTGGCAATATAAAATGAAATTTTTAAAATTGTATTTTTACTTCTTGAGTAAATTATGTGTCTGTGGATTCTAGTAATGAATAATTGTGAATGTTTTGAATAGTTCTGAACCTCTGGTTAGTCTGAACTGCTTTCTTCATTAGTAGTGGTTGTAGTTGTAGGCATGAGTCTCTCTGCAAGTCTCTTTCAATTATGATGATAATCCTCAACAGTGTGATATAATTTGAAGCAGGGCATCAAGTGTAGAGGTACATTGCAATCAGAGCAGTACATGCAGACTTCTTTTTCCTGCAACTTTGCACACTATACAGTCTGGTTTCTACCTTGCCCTGTCATATGTGTCAGGAAAATGTCACCCAGTAAGTCGTTCTGTTGTAGGCCATGGAATTGATGTTCTCATTTTTCATTGAAGAACAGCTTGTTGTATAAGAGCAAGACTGATATTCTGCCTGAACATCTTTGCAGTGATAACAGGATTAACACTGTTGTATGATGATGTGTCCACTTACCAGTGTAGTTTCAACTAATAAGTGGTATAATGGTAGATACCACTTATATGATCTGGAGTTGGCCGAAGTGGTCAACTTCTCTCATGTATTTGATATATTTGCGAGAAAAGGTTTGTGAATTGTCCTACCTTCAGGAATAATTCTTTTTTGAATGGTCTTGTCAATAACTGCACTGGAATGGACAGTAGATATAAGGTTAACTCTTTTTGTATCATGCCAAGTCACGGCAAGCATATCTTTATCTTCTGTCACACAAAAGATGGCATCATCTGCTTATTTCAGTTTCAGATTATTTTTATTTAGTTCTCTAGGAAATTGCTTTTTGTTCTCCATTACTGTCCCACATACACCAATCTTCATTCCTTTTAGTTCCTGAAATAATGCAGGAGAAGAATAAGAGCTGTCACAGAATATGCCCTTTGTTAGTATACCCATCCAGAAGCTGCTTCACAATCCTAGAGGTTGCTCTAACAGAAGGCTCATTGTTTTTGCCAGTATATATAATTAATTTTAGGCAACATTGTGTGCCGGAATCAGCAAGCACAAATAGTTTAAATCCCCACTTTATGGGTTTGGATGGTAGGTATTGCTTGAAATATAAGCACCCATTGAGTCGCACTAGCGATTCGTCTATTGACAACTCATGACCAGTTGTGTAGGTTGGCAAAATGTCAAGAAGAGGTCTTATCTTGAACAGGGGATTATAGCCAGGCTGTCCTTTGGAATTCTAACCTGATTATTATTTGCAGGTTTCTTTGAAGCAGTTGATATCTGTTCCTACTCATGACTTTTGAATAGGGTGTGATGTCTAACCAATAGTTCTTACACCAGTAGTTAGAGACTACTGGTTTGCAACACATTCCCGTTGAAACATGTAAGTCAATGAAAGCAGAGATCTCAACTGTATCAGTTCTGTCCCAAGTTTACTTCTTGAATTTAGCAGTGCCTGTGTGCTCAGCTAGGTGGTTTTCATTACATCTATTCACTTCTTCTGTGATATTATGAATGACAGTGTCAGGGAAAAAAAAGTTTAAAAAAATATCGATCAAGAGTATTTCGCTCAATAAGTTTGTATTTAGCAAGCTTTCTCCGTGCCCACAGATTGTTTTGTACGTCAATAGTTTCATGGCCTATTCTGCCACGCCTACCTTCACTTGCAACCCTATTTACACTTATTAAAAAATCACATGCATCGCTTATGCTGTGATTATCCAAATTATCGCTATTAGGCATATCATTTAGGCTATCGAAACTGCTCTATGAAACATCACTTTCAGATTCGCTCCAAGAATCATAATCATTTCTGCTATATTGATGGTCAACATTTTCTGCCATTATGATTATATCTGATAGGCAAATTTGCACAAAAATAATGATTACAAAAATTTTTAGCCACCAAATACCACCAAACGTAACTCAAGGGGGCAGCTATTTTGGAATGATGTAGTGCCTTGGGTGAGGTATATTTAGTAAAGAATATCACTATGGCGCCCTTATTTATGATGTATAATAGCAATTTCGCTGATCGTCTAATTTTGTCACCGAGGTCCTATACCGGAAATTCAATGATTGTCGAAATTAGTCACCAAAGTGTTAATAAAGCTAAGCTGATATATTACTGAATTATCTCACATACTTATTTTCTATAAAATAACACACAAACTACATTGTTGTGTTCATTAAGACGAGACGCATTTGTTGATGACCACATTGCTGGAATTTTCAAATGGACACAGAACAAATTAATATTGAAAATGGTGGCTTAGAACAAATATTGATGTTTTTAAAAATTAACTGCTGTTAGCAGCTATGTCCAGCACTCTTAAAGATTACATATATAAAAAGAAAAATGGTTAAAGAACTTACGGCAAACCATTCTTTGGCACTTTTCATTAAATTTGAAAGGATTATACTGGTTTTAAGTTACCTCAAAGCACTAAATTTTCTATTACTTCAATATGAGATAAAATTTCTGTGTGAATTGATGACCACCATGTATAGCAAAGATGTTTGGTCCTGAATCATACACCCTTATTATGGGAATAGATACATTAATTCCCCAAATTTCTAAAAAACTGAGCATGGATTAAAGAACCCTGGTCACAGGATATTTATAGCCTACAGCAATATTTACTGTACATGTGCAAGCAGGATGTCCAAGTACCTAGTATAATTCATCAACAGTAATGTGATAGAAAAAATATGCTACCTGATTTGATACAAATACAACCACAAGTTTCAGAAAAAATACAAGTCTGAATGTTATATTTGGCATTCAAAAGAAATAAACTTGAAGGTCAACAGATAACAAGAAATAACCAATTTAATTCAATATTTAAAATGTAAATATTTTGACTGTTTCCATTACAACATATTCTTTTTTTGCAACATAAAAACAGATAATAATGAATAACCCAGTTAGTCCATAGAAGTTTTAGGCCAATAAAGCACATTCTGAAAGAGGTGGCTGTGTGCCTCCCACTCATGCAGACACAATCTCCAATACATTGTCTGTTCTAGTGTTCAATATTCTATTTTCTAAATCATGCAAACGCAACCATGTATTTTATAGTTTTCATTTTGACTGCAGATTGTAGACAATTATCAACTAATTTTCCATTTTCATTGTATTAATTTTACTTCTCACTTCTCTACAATTCATGCGCTCTCCTATTTCACTTGAGTGATCCATCTTTCTCCTTTCTTTACCTGGATTTATCCATTTGTCTATTTTACCATCACATATTCTAACATCTTCCTAATCTCATACCCTACCTGTTGCTCTCCTCTCTACTATTATCTCTCTTTTCCCCATTTACTTGTTGTACTATGCATGTTCCCATGTAGTCTCATTGCTGTTTGTCATCCTGATAAGGCTTTTAAGTCAAAACATCATCTGTCCTTGTGTTTAGTTGTTAGCATGTCGTTTTTAAGGGAGCCGCGTTAGCGCAGTGGTTAGCGCACTGGCTTCGCATATGAGTGGTCCTGGGTTCATTCCCCAGTTGAGGCGGAAATGTTTTCAGATCGCAACAGCTCCCAGGTCGACCCAGCCTTAAATGGGTACCGAATTAAACAGGGAAGTAAAGACGTCGAGGGAGAGGAGATGGCTACCGTCCTCATTTGCAGAGCCTGTGAAATGTGAGATCGCTAACATCTCACACCCCTACGGCATTAATAAATGCTATGGGTTACTTTTTATGGCGTTTTTACTACTAGTGTCACTTTAATTTACCATTTCCATTCCTGACCGTATTAGTAATATTCAGTTTTACATTGATCCTGTTTCTATAAAATACAAACCAGGTTTCAACTAAGTCTACATTCATAAGATGAATATATTTATTGGTAGGTCAAACATTTTGAGTGAGAAGTTTGTTGTGTGTTAGCATTCATTCTCAAACTCGTGCTGGACATTTCTTGTAGTAGGACAATGGTCCTACTAGATTTTGAGGAGGTTGTGGTTCAGAGAATAAAAATGCATTGTATCATAGTTTTATTTGCATGGCCCAACACATCTGACTTCAGTGGAATGGTCAAGAGTAATAAAATTCAGATAACATAATTCAGAGAAATCTTGCTACCTTCAAAATGAGATGCTACAGAATAGTAATGAGAGTGCCATGTCAAAAATACCTGCCATGTTGTACAAGATATATGGCATACCCTACTGCCCAAAAAAAACTCAAACATTGATAAAATTGTATGCAGCAACCCTGAACAACTGAAAAGAACTGCACAGTTCCATAATCTGACATTGAATTCATCAAGAGCTGATACAAGTAAAAAAAAGTACATTAAATGTTGAAGAGGGTTGGGTTCCTAAATAGCATTATAATAAAAAAGCTGAAGTTTTTTGGCCACACAAAGAGACATAACAGCATGGAAAAAAACTAATAATGGAAGGCATAGCTGCTGATAATAGGGCAACGGGTCACTCAAGATGATGATGAACAAGAGATATCTCAGATTATTTAATCCTGTTCTTGACTGTAGCGGATCAACTCGCACAAATTTGTGAAAAGTTCAGATCATACATAACAAAGACTTACATTTTGGAAAGAAAATGTCACCTGAATAAGAAGACAGTCATTGCATTTAGAGTGAACCACTGCTCATTTCCTGTCAGCAGAATTTATGCTGAAAGTACAAGCAACACTGTATATTGTCCATGTTTTTTAAAAGTAGCTCTAGATTGTCTTTACCTGTCTCACATCATGTAGGTCTACAATGTACAGCTAGCTGGGTTTAAATGAGTGCTGAATATACTCCATCTTCACATTGGCACTTGAGAAACAATCACTATAATTGCTTTGTAGTTTACTCTAAAGCTATAAAGTTATAGAAATGCATTGTATCATAGTTTTATTTGCATGGCCTGACACATTTGACTTCAGTGGAATGGTGAGGAGTAATAAAATCAGCAGGATTAGTGTTACTTTGTTGACATGGGTGGAATAAATCATCTCTGCCTTTAGAGGTCATAAGCTACACAGTTAAATGCACAAGTCATACTATCAGCAGGAGGAATGTTGCTCTGTTGACAGGGATGGAGCACATTTGGGGCAAATCTGACTGCATCAAGTTAATAATCTATGCCATTTGTAGTCTACAGTGAAGCAACAGAGTTATGTGCATTATTGGTACTCTGCAGAGAAAGTGCTACTCTGCTGATAGGGATGGAGTACAATAGGGGAAATCCAACTACAGTGAAGTCAACTCTTTACACCTTTTGTAGTCAGAAACTCAGTGTCAGTATAGATAAAAAAAAATAAAAACAATGATACTGTTAACTTGAAGATGATGCTTGAGTGCTTTGACTCAAGAACTTTAACAAGGTTCATACTTTTCTACTAGAATTATCTAGTGAAAAGAACATTACTAAAGAAGTATACACCAGGTTTTCTTGTTCGGCCTTATTTAATGTGTTCTCCTTGACCTACTAAACAGAAACAGCTGGTTGTACTGTACATTTGTTTCTATACATAATGATATATTTCAGCTGTATTAAATATAAGAAGTCATATATGGCAAATTGGGACACGCAGATGAGCAAAACAAGAGCATCTCACCAGAACTCAGTGGCAAAGACTTTGTGTCACCTATCTGTGGGAATTTGTTGGACCTGTAAAGCAAGAATTGGTATGATTTCTGTTGAAGACATGTCTAGACTGCTGGAACCATTCATTTCATTAGCAATGTAACGAGGTATAATAGAAGACAGGCTTCTAAATACTGTCAAGAAAGCTCAAACTAACAGATTTTGAACATAAAAATACACAAGGAGTTAGAAAGATTAATCATAGTGAAAGGTTCTAGGAATGAGAACAAAGATATAATGGACAAAATCTTCTGAACATGACAATGGAAGAAGCTGGACAGCTTGCACAGAACCAAGAGACATACAGGGTAGCAGTGAGGACAATGTTCTGCAAAGGACATGTCACATAGATAACTTGAGGCTGTAAAAAAAAATCACCAAACGTCTCTTTCTGAGATTAACCAGTTAGTGGCATTGCATCCTATAACCTTGATGAGTCAAAGAGCACTCTGGACATCCATGTGTTGCCAGGACCCAGAAGGGGAGCAAAGAATAGCACAATTTTATGTAAGAGGCAGCTAAGGAGGTTGTGGGGTGGAGTTGGTCATCCCATCCCATATAGATCTAAGAGTCACCCAGAATCCATGCTGAAGTGGAATGAGTCAAGCAGAATGGCACAGATATCACAACAGTGTTGTTAACTGTGACAAAAAAGATTCCGTTCTCATCTTTGCTAATCTGCAGGAGTTTGAGAATGACCATAGAAAAAAAGTCCTCTGAAACCCGAGAAAATATTTCTGAAAACCTCTATATTGATACAAAAACCAGTAAAAGCTGAGAATAAAACTTCACTTCCTAACATAGGGGACAAGAAAGATGAACTTAAACTCCATAAGAGTTTGCAAGAAACCACTTTTGCCATAAAAATGTTCAAAACAAATTCCCATTACATTCCCCTCAATAATAATACATTTCAAAGTCTATCATCAACAACCACAAGATGACCTGTTATCTTTGAGCATATTGAAAATTGATTTCTGTGAATGAATATACTCAGCAGAAGTCAATGTTCAGCTACATTTTCAAGATAAAGATGACTGTCTTCTTCTGACACAAAGATGAGCATAGTATAAATGCTAATCTATTATTAGGTTTATATTCTGCATATGGTTAACACATGAAATATTGGCTTGAAAAAGCTATCTTTTTCATTCTTATGTTTTTGTTTCTTCCAAATTTGTTAAGAATATCAATAACAGATCATACTCAGGTATCTACTTTCAATGTAAACTGCAGTAAAACTGTACACCGACATGTAATAATGGAGAACACACAGTAACACATTTTACAATTCACAAAACAGAAAATAGCATACACAAAAATAGTTAACAGTTCCCAAAACAGACTGAAACTAAGTTTCAACTACAGTTTTTAACCTTTAGCATGCTGTGTTTACAATTCGGGTGATACATTTAGTCAAAGTTGTGTCATTTCATGATTTCCGAAGGCGTAATCCGCCATCCCGTTGGTTAAACCCGAATCCAAAAAAGCCAGATTTGAAGTTTTTTGGAGTGGTAACTCAAGTAGGTATTTTTTATCTAACTCCCTATTCCTGTTCATAAAATAACGTTAAGAGAAATTGTGTGATTATGCAATTGAAATCTGTAAGCATCAGCATTGTGGCAAAGCTACATGACAGTGAATCAGGATTTATATACCTTTTATGCTATCGTTTATTCAGTGAAATCATTATATTTTGTGATTCAAAAGCGGAAAACTTGAGAGGTAAGTTCTTCAAATAGATTATATAATATATACGGGTTTTCGTTATGTAAAATATAAATATTCAACAGATTTGGAGCAACCAAAAATACAATAGGTCTAGATAGGTCTAAATCTGTCTTTCTCACACGTCTCATATCACACACACACAAACAAAACTTACACCAAAATATGCAGAAATACATTTTGTAGTTATATGTGGAAATATTATTTAAATATCTCTAACAACAAAATAGTTATCAAGATTTCAAATCAGCCACCAACAATAACATAACATTTCCAAAAACTAAGTCAGCTGCAAGGGAGAAATTACATAATTGTAAACAGCGTGCCTACGGTTAACAAGAAAAATTCTTCCTATATATAAATGTCTCTTTTGCCTTTGTGTTATCGTCCAAAAGGGGAGTAAAGAATAGCAACAATGTTTATGAGGAGAATGTCATATGAGGTGAGCAAATTTTTTTGAGAGGGTGGGGGGGGGGGAAAGAGAAGTCTGATGTGTTAGGTCCAAAGATACAGACATCACAGCTAAGCTGTAAACCATGACACAACACATTCCATTCTCCCGGATACATCCTGCTAATCTTTAGGTGCTTGAGAACAAACTCATAAAAAGAAGAAATGTTTAGTATATTTCTCTTTAAACATTTATTTACATTTTTGTCATCCAACTGTAATTTTCTTGATAAAGTTAAAGCCTTTTGGTCAAAATATTGATTCAGTTTGTTTTGTGAAATGCTAAATATTATGGGTTTTTTCCCTCATGTGATTCAGTCTGTATTGTGAACTTTTTTCTATTCCATGTCCATCTTCTCCTGTGAAGGATGAACACCCTCAGTGAACTGTAAACTCATCACTCTCTGTTCTTAGCCAAATTTCTGAAACTTTGAAAACACTTGTTCTGAATGTTCACGACCTCATGTCAGTAAATGTGTTTAATATTCTTGAATTATTTCCCTTGAATACAACCACTATCTGTGTGTGTGTGTGAACAAACATACCAGGTATTGTTTATTTAGCAAGTAGTGAAAGGTGCAGTTTGAATTTACATGATAAATAGCAACATTCTTACCAGTTTAGTCTCTATACAATCATACATTCTCTCATACATAATAAAATTCACTATTGGATTTGGTTATTGTAGTTGACACTGTAGAGCTCTTGAAAACTGTACACAATGACATAAAGACTTTATTTTCTCAATAAATAAAAATATTTGGTATAAATAAACATTTCTCGGATGCATTTCATAAATACTTCCATTCACATTAGGTGCTATTTCCTGTTAAAGCTGATGTTAAATCCCATCATATTGCATGAAATAGGAACCTGCAATTTCAAATGTAATGTGTCATTTCATATTCATTTACACACAACAATCTGCCCCCTTCATGTTTATGTAAAAGTGATATGCCACTTCATATTGAGAATTAACATTTAAGAAACAGCATCATCCTTCCAAGCAATGTGTGCAAGAACACCCACATGCACAATTTTTTCCCATTGCACATATTGAACATGAAAATATTTCATTCTGGTCACAGATAATTGAAAACACAGTTAAACCATCAGAAGACACATAAAGGACAATCAAAGGAGTTTATTAACATAGGGGTAAATAGATAAAAACAAGAGTGTAAATTATTTAATATATTTTATCAAATATAGATGCTGATACATTTTATGTCAGCTTTGTTCAAAGGAAAAATTGTACAAGAGCTTCTAGATGGCTTCCAAAGGAAGATATGTAGATATTTATTTGATCCAGCAGCAGAAGGCAGAAAATATAAACGGATAAATGCACATCTGTATCAAAGCTTATGTAACATCGACATCAACTTGTTGACAGCAATCATTGTACCTGTACATATATTTGTGGCTAAGATGCAATGCAAGTAAGCCTCATGCTACCAACATAAGACATCTGTGAGCCTCACACTATCAGAATGAAACGAGTGAGTCTCACTACAAACATGAGATATACAAGCCTCACACTACAAGAGATATCTGTGAACTACACACTGCCAACATAAAACATGTAAGCCTCACACTTCCAACAATAGAACACAACAAGTATTATTGTTACAAAAACCAGACACAACTGCTAGCTTGTGCAAGAAAATAAAGTGGTGTCAGTGAAAAGCTTCAAAACTGGAAGCAATTGATACACAGATAAATTATCAGCTTAATGAGGGTCATGGACACAAAGCTTTCATAAAAAAGTTTGTCAATACAATAAATAAGATGTATATCAAGGAAATAATATATACAAAATAAAAATCCAATGAGTGAAAACTTGACTTTAAACTGACTGAATTTATGATAATAAATAAGAGCATATTGCAGTGACAGTGTTATCTTTCAGTCAAAATGGCAATTGAGAATGTATGTGTTTTCCTCAGTGTCAGTTTTAAATTGGATGTTCTTCCTGAAAGCAATGGCAAATTACAAGAGTATAGAGCCGAGAAATTTTCTATGGATGTGGTAACGGGGAGAATTCAAGAGATTCATAGGGAAGACTACGTTCTGGAAAGAATGTCACCTGATGATGATGAGTGTCATCTTGATAGATTAATATAAGTGAAGTTGTACATAATTGGTTGGTTGCTGATCTAGCGGTCCATGGGCTCATGCCCTTTGACCCAATACAAAATTGGTAAAGCATTCTGTGCTTGTCTTACTTATCACTTGTGTGTTAATACATAACAAGATTTGACCACTAGAATAATACCAGAATTACTCTACCGGTATATTCTTCTTTCAATCACTTGAAATTTGCAGAAATATGTATTATTGTTTCTTGCCCAAACTTTGCTTTCCTTTGCAGTTCATAGATACTTTATATTTCTTTTCAATACTGTTTTCTGGGCCAATAGGTTTGTTACTATCTGCTATAGCATTCTGGCTTATGGTTAAATTCCAATATAACAACTCAATCCGGACTGACAAAATATGTACCGGGTATGTAATAACAGAAATTTGCTATATAGCCTACAGTACAAACAATATAGACTAAACATTTATTGAAGATTTGAAAAGTATGATTAAATAGGGAAATGTGTTATAAAAGGATACACTATAGAGGGATTCTACTGTAGTATTTATTCAACAGTTTGGTGTCTGTCCTCAGGGCTTTATTGGTGATTTTAAAAATTGTGTATACATGTGGCTATGTTCTGGTCTAAGGTGTAGAATGATAGTTCTGTCATGTGTCTACATTATGATAGTCATCTCATTTGTGACTTTCTGATTGATTTAACTATAGTTTAGTTGTTTGCTGACAAAACATTCTTTGTTGGCCTTCTCTCATATCCAGTTACTCCACAATAAGACAGTATCCACTGTATGACAAATTTGTGATGACTGGATAGACAACACAAAGACTTGAAGGACTTGAAGACTTGGTAATTTTCATAACTGAAGGGCTTGGTGTGCTGCTCTTGCATTTGTTAGAAATCATTTAAGTCATATAACCAAGACCAATGTTCAGAAATTTGTTTGATTGCCTAGATCTCTACATCATAGAAGATATAATTTTCCCATTGGTATTCTAAATGTTTTTGTATTATTATTTGAGCACTGTTATTTAATTTTTATGGTACTCTAGAGTCCAGTAGGTACTCATAATTTAGGGCACTGTAGTACTGGTCTACCCATCCTTGCTTAATATTCTTTTTATCAGCACTATCAATTTTTGATATAACTACATGAAATAACTTGCCATGGATGACAGTTCTCTGACTGAATACCAGGCATCATGGCTGAAAACACACAGCAGCCTACCAAGTTTGTTTTCAATCAATCAATACCCTGGTCCTCATAATGCAAACTTCTCTCGTCTACTCTGTTCTAGATTTTGTACTAGGGTCTTTCTTTCTACATCCATGTTTTCAATCATCCAATCAAGAACCTGGCCCTCATAAGAGCACAAGCTGCAGACCTATTCTCTTATCTACCCTGTTATAGGTTTCTGTGCCGGGTCTTTCCATGTGATGCTAAAATCACTGAGAACTTTCATTGCCCCTTTTCTTTAAGATGTTCTAGGTCTTCCTTGTCTTCTTTCTTTCTCTGTTAAGACATGTCTTGCAATAGTTTTTTTGCCTTCATTGAGTGTGCTAAATAATCTCTATTTCCATAGGATCCTGCCCTGTTCCTATGCAAGCCTCTTTATTTCTATTATCTTTCCATTACATATTTAAAATCTTTTCTCAAGATGTTCACAAATTTGTACAATCTATGTTGGGTTGCCTTCATCATCGTCCATATTTCTGAGTCACTGCCCATGTGGCAACCGGGGCTTGGACTTCTAATTCAGGCTGCAAAGAAAAGAGCCACTGTCTTATTTTCAGACATGTCATAGGAGGAGACTAAGAAAAGTTGGGGAATATGCTAACAACCTGTCACATGTGAAAAAATTATTTTTTTAAAGATGTGACTTGTCTCAATTTCTTACTTTTGTCTTCTATCAAATAATCCCCATGAGTGACATAGAGATGGAAGCTAGTTGACACTGCACTTATGTCCTTTTGTGGCAAACTTCTAGGTGATAGGGAATGCTAGATATGCCATCACTGCAAATAGGTCAACAAAATTGACAGAAGAATTAGATAGTTGATCCAGATGTGTGTGCAAGATGTTGTAATCCTGGGATACTGGCACCTTGAAATGATTCCCTTCAGAGATTAAACATACATCCATAAATCCTCTTACACATCCATGCCTTTGAGACATATGAGTCTTGGTGTTACCTCAGTTATACAACTGATAGGAACGTGCTTTTGTCAGAAAGACTATGGGCTGTCAAGAGCTACTTGCTCACAGCAAAAGAGATAATTTCACCATCTTCAATTCTGAGCCATACAAAAAAAAACCTTTACAATTACACTCTTTACTGAAGAGCCTTAATTTGGTACTTAGATTTTTTTGAACAACCTGAAATATTGGATGTGTTTAAACAATTTTTTTTCTGAATCTCATAAAATATTTTGGTTAAATTAAATAGCAATTGTTTTATGAGTTATTTACAATTTTCAACTGTTAATGTCCAGCTCTATGGCAGTATGATACAGAGCATGCCCATGTTGGCCAAGGATCCAGGTTCACATCCTACCGCAGGAAATGTATCTGGACCTAAAAAATCACTAGTTAACAAATTCTGTGTTGATTTTTTCCCCATGTTATAAAAATCACCAGACTTCGTGGGTGATTATAAGAATTGAATGAAGGGTCCCGCCGAAGACGGATGTGTTGGGCCATTGGTGCAAATAAAACGGCAACACAACGCATTTCCATTCTCTGGACTACATCCAACTGGAAATCTTGTAGGACCATTGTCCTGTTACAAGAGAAATCCAGGGGGAATTTGAGAGTGAACGCTGAAGAAGAATGAAGGGTAACTGACAGTAGGATTGAAGAAAATGTTTTGAAAATGTAAATGTAAATGAAAATGGCAATAATAATGATATGAAGAATCTAACATTAAAACAGAGATTATTCTTTATGTTCTTATACGATCAACAACAATCTGAAAACAAACTTGATACTTTTCTTGAATCTGTGGTTATATATTATCATGATTTCTTGCTGTAGTATTATATATCTCTTCATGGTGCCCAAATTCATTATGGAGTGCACAATCAATATTGTTCTAGAAAGATACTGCGTAAAGTATTCTATTTATAAAGTATTCTATTAAGTCCTTCCTGGGCAGTAAATCCTATTTGGCAGGACACTACACAGAATGTTTTATTTATTATTTATGTTAAAGATATTCTTAAATGAATATTTTTTCTGTATACATTTTTATTATTATATGTTCGTTAAAATGAAAATCTTTTGACTGTCAACCGTATTCATCCTTATTATTTTACTATTACCGGGTATTGTATTTATCATCTTTTCTTATTAGTAGTGGTAGGTATTTATAACACATATTTACTTATTCACTATTATCACTTTGCTATTTGTGTTACTATGGCCCATATCTGACTGTCAGATCTCTAGTTGTTTTGGTAATTATATATAGATAATTTTCTACAGGGCAATTTATAGGAATGCAATATTTTAAAATTTTGGTGATTATCCAAGTATTTTTAGAATGTTGCATCTAGTACCAAACTGTATTTGATCTACAGTAATGATTTATTACTATGATAAATCAGTGACTGGGCTATGAGAAAAAGCACATCCAACCCAAATTTAGGAATCAAATCGATAAATCAAACAACATTAGAAGACCTGGATTTTGCCGATGATCTTGCACTATTGAGTGAAAACCATCAAGATGCACAAACAAAAACTGATAGATTAAAACTCATCGCAGGACAAATAGGTCTCCAAATCAATTCATCAAAAACAAAAATTATGGACTTCACCAATTCATGCAATTACTTTAAATGGACAACAACTTGAAGAAGTAAACAAATTTTCCTATCTAGGAAGCAAATTAACACTCGATGGTGATGTCATGACAGAAATTACAACTCACATTGCCATAGCATCAAGTGCATTTAACAGACTAATATCCAGAGGTCAAAGTCAATCAACACATGCACGAAAATACGCTTATTTAATTCCTGTGTTATTCCGGTGCTATCATATGGATGTGAGAGCTGAAAAAGCTCTTTATCTTCAGAAAAGAAATTACTGTTTCGAGAACAAATGTCTTTGTAGGATAACTAACACCCATTGGAGTAAATTCAAATCGAATGATAAAATCAGAGAAAGAGACACATCAAAATTTTATCACAGATGTTATCAAAAATGCAGTTGGTCCTACATCGGGTATGTACTACACGCAGACTTCAACAGAATACACCACCAATCTCTTGAATGGATTCCTACAGGCAAAAGAGCCAGGGGTAGACCAAAACAAACACTCAGAAGAACAATACTTAGAGAGAGTAAAACAATCAATATTCATACTATTCAAGAACTGCACAGAAAAGCTTTGAACAGACAGAATTGGAGAGGTCTGACCTCTGCCCTAACTTCAGCGCAAAAGGAAAATGAATAAATGAAATGAATGAATGATTTATTGTCCTGGGAAAAAATGTTCTGCGAAAAATGATCTGTATAGAAATATGTAAATAACATATGGCGCCTGAAAGGATGGAAAAGGTATGTACATGTAGCAAGTGACAGGAATCTTCTGAGTATTCAAGAACTAGCTGCATGAAAACAAAATAGTAAACACATTGGAAATGGTTCCAAAATTATTGGAAACTGCCGCTAATAAAACGGCATGGCAGATGATCTTGTATTTGATGAATACCATAGAAAACCCATTACAAAAATGAAAACCATGCACGACACCTTGTTTGTTATAAATGAAGTGTATATGTCATGGAACAAGTGAACAAGACAGCATTTCTAATTTAAAATACAAAGCCATTAAAAGAATGTTGTAGCTGTCATGTGTCATAGATTCATGAATGAAATCTCATACTTGATATGACTACAAAGATGAAAAATACATTTCCGATTATGAAACTAGTAATTTACTGCTGTACAGGCAATAACATCTTCTGTTCTAGTTTATATTCGGTGAACTCTACCAAATTATAAAACAATAAATGTCCCTTGAATATATTTTTCAACCCTTGCAGGAAACAATGAATGCATCATGGAAGGTTGATTTCAGAAAGTTCAACGTGTACAATTTGAAGAGCTACTGTTGTATGAGTGCAAGTGGTGCAGTACTGTTTATAATGGTAGGAGTATAGAGATGAACAAAGTTGATACTTGTCTAGTGAGGATCAGGCATTATACTATCATATTGAACAAGATCTTGCTTTTTTTCCCATTGGAGCACTCTGATAATAGTATAAATTAACTAGTGAATTAACAACACCATTTTTACTGTGATGAAGTTTACAGAGGACCCAACACTGGGCTTTGGGAGGGAATAAATTCTTTTATATGCTGTATCAATGTTGTAAAAAGTCCTCTCCAATGTAGAAAACCGCATTTAGTGAAAAATTTACCTCAGCGATGCACAAGATCTGGAAAACCTTCCCATCAAGAAGAATGACTGATAAATAACAATTAAGGGATAAAAGTAAAACTCCCCCACCTCATATGGGGAAGAGTGACAAACTTATACTGCCTTGGGATTTTCAATCAAATCAAACTATAATGATAGACATCACAACATTCAATATTAACTTTAAACAATAATAATTATTAGTTGACACTTCAAACCATCCCATGGTATTATTACACGAACCCATCAAATAATAATAGTATTTGACACCATGCTAGCATGGAATTAGCCCTAAAGTTGATCACTAATAATAAAAAAAAAATTGGTAGCATATCCTATCCAGGACATAGCTATCAACCCAGCATTTGTTGGCTGTGGTGATTTTCTAGGCAATATAAATACGTTCAGTAGGTTGCCACTGCTTTCTGAACAGTCCGGATGCACAATTGCCTGTGGTGAGGATCGAACTCGGTACCTTTGCCGTCACAGACGCGCTCTGTACCACTTCGCCACAGAGCCGGACTGATCACTAATACTGTCTAATAATAAGACTATCAATCAAACAAAATGTTTACTACCATGAAATCCAATTAATGAGAACAATTGTATGACATAAAAGTAAACACTCCCAATTGTAATTAAATAAAATACTGTTCTTCATTATTTCAAATTTAAAAAAAAAATAAATCATGAACTTTGACACAATTTCAGAGAATGATGTTAAACTAAGAGTCCACACACATTTCCAGTACATACAGGAAATATTCTTGGTGAGCTAGCTGTACATTCAGAAAGACAAAAGTATACCTATCCTTCTATGCAAATTAAATATAAATAAACACATTGTATATATAAAAATATACAGTAGCTGGAGGTATATGTGAAAACAATAATTACAAAGCTTAAAAAAATAAGGTGCTGTGTAAAGCTTACATCTATGTGGAATACAGACATTACCATTGTACTGTAAATAACAAATTTACACCCACGAGTATTTTAAAGTTCAGCGCCTTTCATACATAATTTATTTTATATCTAAGGCAAATCAAAGAATTAATGAATTATTATTGGCATCTAAATGAAAGAAGTAAATTAATTACATTTATATAAACATACATCTTCTTCTTCTTCCAGCAAATTGACAGGATGTAGTCTGGAATGCATTGTAGCATGGTTTACAGCTTTGCTGTAATATCTGTTTTTTTGGCCTGACTTATCAGACTTCAGCATGACTTCTGGTCCACTTAAACCCTCTATGGGATGGGACAGCCAACTTCATCCCAAAAACCTTAGCTGCCTCTCATGACGTGCATGGAAGATAATAGTGTCACTATTCTTTGTTCCCGTTCTGGCCTTGGCAACACACTGGTCAAGGTCAAACACCTACAATCTATATCTAAAATGTATATTCTTATTTCTCTTTAAAAAACACATCTAAGACAGTCTTTATATATATCAAGTAAGCCCATGGTCCTCATAAGAATGAGCAAAGGACAGGACAATTTATCTTTGGCCTACTTTGTCCTTACATTTCCATTCCATGTAATGCAAATATCACAGAGAACTTTCAGCATCTCTATTCCCCAAGATGTTCTAGGTCTTTCCCTGTGAATTTCATATCAATGTAAATGAATATTCTTTCTTGTAATACAGTATATCATCCTCAGAGTGTATCCTATCCATGTTAATTTCCTGGACAAGATAAGCAGGTAAATAATATCCTAGTATCCATGCCCTGTTCTTATCCAAACCTTTTCATTTCTGATCTTATCTTACCACTTGTTATCATTCATTTGATATAAACCTGCAGCTAAAATCTTCTTTTTTCCTTTCTACTGTTATATATTACATTCTATATCATATTAATTAACTGCAATATTGCATCGTTCAAGCCAACAATGCAGATATCACAGCCAAACTGTAAACCATGACACAACAAATTGCATTTTCCTAATAACTGCAGGAGTTTGAAAATGAAGAAGACATGATTGACTAAAGCTGACCATAAATTGAAACCTGGATCCTCCGTAACTCCAGACCCCTGTTCACACAGTTATCAGTATCGATGCAGCTGTAAAATAACCATCGTTTACATTGATGGTTTGCTCCAATTTACTGCAAGAATCACTGGGATTAGAACCATTGAGGTATGGCTGTTTTCATCTTGCAGATGATTATTAAGAGAAAAAGTTACCAGTTTAGAGGTGTCTTCCATAAATATGCGCTGAAGTCACAGAATATTTGTGTTTGCTGCTTTCTCTATGTTTTGTTCTCCATGTTATATTTTGTCTAAATGGCTGCCCATGTGTGTATAGTTCATTTCAAAGCAGTGCGACGATTGACAAATGCTTCCTAAATTTTAGGGTCAAAAGAGAAAACTTTGAATCAGGATTTACAGACATTCTTTGTACCTCAGATTTGGTATAACATGTTTCTGCTGCCAAGTTCACCAAGTAGTACTTGCATGAGAGTGCTGCATTTTTATATCTGCCTACATAATCCAGCTATCCTGGACTAGATTTATTCAGCCTATTGTGGATGCTAATTGAGCATGATGTAGTACCTCAGTATTCATGACTTTATCTTGCCATTTAATGCTCATGATTTAATAGATATCTTCTTGGATGAAAGACTTAAAAGTCTCTTCTCATGTTCTAATTAGGCAGTCCATGTTTCAGACCATAAAATAGCATGCTCAAAACATGCTTCGTAGATCTGTATTTTTGTTTTCCTTTTTCATAATATGTTTTTTTTCAGAGCCCTGATTACTTCAGCCATCTGAGGACTCACAAGCACTAGAGCTAATTTTTGTGTGCAATACCATGTTCATCTTCACTTGCTGCTCGTGAAAGAGGAACATCACTATTATTTTACATTTAATTTTTCCAGGTGCATATGGACAGTATACCAAAATTAATCACCACATTTCTTATGTGTGTACTTATTTCATCATATAAAGAGAGGGTGGAATCCTGAATACTATGTTTAAATTTTTTATCATACATCACTTTCTGAAGAAAAGCGTATAGAGGATAACAAAACAATGCTATTTTATATCAATATGCTGTGATATCATACTTTGTATCACATATCGGACTAGTTTACTTAATTCCTAAAACTTACAGCAAAACACATACTTTTTATTAAACAGTAACTAGATGTGAGTATACAAAAAAAATAGATATAACCAACAAAACAAGCAAGCATTCAAGTAATTGCAACTACTTTCCTTTTTTTAACTTTGGACTTTCAGATCGAGACTTGGAATGTTTTGATTTTGGACTTGGTTCATTCTTTCCTGATTTTGATTTAGAAGTTTCTGGTTCATTATTACTGCTGCCGTAGGTAAAGATGCCACTGTTGCTGCCACCACTCCCACCTCTTTTATGTTTGGTTTTTGGACTTTCTGGAGTTGGTATGAAGAAAACAGTACCAGATGTGGGGCCAGTGCTTGTGGAGGGGGAGGGAGATATAGTACCAGGACTGTTGGATGTTGAACTTTTAGATCCAGAAGATCGCCTAGACTTAATGGACAACCGTCGTGTGGTTCTTTGGAAGCGAGTCTCTGATGGTGCCTCTGGTACAGTAGAGTCACCTGCTGAAAATAAAATATACACATCAATCGGTATAAGATGACACCATCAAATATCAGAATTGTTGTCACATCACTCTTGCAGTTAATTTGATTTGCCAAAATCCTAAAGACAACATCAACCTCCTGGGAAGGAAGGATCAGAGTATCTTTTTCAGACTTTGCACACAACATGTACAGCTTAACAATCACCTGAACACAACACAACCACATCACACTCCAGGGTGCTGGCTGTGCACTCATCCTGATTATATTGTTGACCACCACCTTTTTTGAATGTCCAGTGCTGGATGATGTCATGAAAATGCTTCTTCCACCATGGCCAGATAAATGGAACACATTATATGGAATAAAACAACAGCTCACAAAGACATGTATATGCTACAAAATGGCATTGGGTCAAAGGGCATGAGCCCATGGACAGCTGGATCAGTAACCAACCATGAGCACCTGGTCCTGAAACTTCATTGTGTGGTCAGAAAATGTGTTACTGCAGCATCTTAAATGAGATGAAGCAAATATTTTGTGCTCTCATAATGTAATTCTTCTTCCTCAGAATTCATTCTCCAACTCCTGCCAGATCTTTCTTGTAGCAGGACAATTGTCCTACTAGATTTCCAGCAGGATGTAGTCCAACGAATGGAAATGAGCTGTGTCACCTTTTTATTTGTGGCAATGGCCCAACACATCCGTCTTTGGTGGGATAATGTAATTCAAAAGAGGAATACTAAGAATTTGGAAATATTTATCAAAAGGCTGACATTGTTAAGAAAAAAAAGAGGGATTTATATGATGAATATTCAAAATAAGAACTAACTATTGATATTGGGGTGGAATGGTTGCTTGCCCCAAATAAGAAACAAAATATTGGTATAAAATTGGTCATATACAGGTAACATGTCACTGGATTCCAGAGAGGAAGCAAAGAACAGCAACAATATAACCTGCAATGCATGTCGTAAGAGGTGACTAAAAATGTTTGAAGTGGATGTACCATTCTCATTCCATAAAAGGTTAAAGTGAACAACTGTTGCTAAGACACTGAGCCCACTTATGTTCTTGAAATCTTGACTTCATCAATTTTCATGTGGGATCTTCTGCGTTCAATGTTAACTCTTGCTGGTTGGCAACACATGGTTCAGAGAAGTGAATGTATGATATTTGTGTGTATGGTACCGCTTAGATGGGATATCTGTACTTTTTGGTTTCACACCCCTGACTTCAGTATGGTTTTTGAGTAATGTTAATAAATACATTACAATATAATTAGAAGGTTCACACAATGTAAATCCCTTCAAATGTCAACTTGCTTATGTGTCTGAAGGACAAAAGCACTTCCTGAACTGTGTTAACATTGTACAGAGCACATGAAGTTTCTGAACAAGACAGATCATCATATTTTTGAATGTTCATAAAAGTTGAAGTTGTGATACAAGTACAGAGTTTCTGAAGCAGATAAGTCATATTATTTTGAATGTGAAAAAAAACTGCTAAGACGTTTAAAATTGCACATGAAGAAGCAAAAACAAATGCTTTTTGCTGTTAGCAAACAATATTTTTTATAAATTAATGAACATGAAACTTATAGATATTGATAAGACCTCAAAATCACATCCCAATTACAGATATAGCAAAAACTCTGATAAAAATATGATGCATCATTTTTACACAAACTTTACGTGAATAGTTTTAAATAAAATCCACAGATCTTCAGTAGTATTGCTATTGAGGTATTACTTCGACAGAAGATTGGTACCCATTTCCTCATGCTGTGTTTATCTAGAAGCTGTTGGTGATTATTAAAAATATTTCCAGTCAAAATTGAAAATATAATCTTGGGATTAGGAAATCAGTGAGATATGGCAGCCATAGAAAGTAACCCGGTACAATTTTAATAATTTTGCTTGTGTAATATTCTTAAGAATTTTTGTGGCTTTTAATCATTCATTATTTTAAGAACAATTTTAATTATTATTCAATTTGAAGAATTGCCTGTTGCTTTGGAGCAATTAATTTAGCACGAATACATTTTGGGTAATGTATGTTCAAAAAACATTTGGAAACCTGTTAATGTATCTCTCAATCAAGGGTACACAAAATTTATGTCCATACATTAGTTGCTAAAAGAAATAGCATATCTCAGATGGAGAGATTATTGGCAATAGAACATGCTGCATATGGACATAAAGAAATAAACATGCAGCATAATAAAGCTTGCTCATATGAAATAAATGAGATATGTATAGACTTAAATGTACTTATATATAGAACTTATATGTTCGGTGTAAAATGACATAGTTTTGTATGTTTTCATTCACAAAATTATATTATTTTAGGCAATGTTTAGAAATCTTGGTGTTGATTGGCTAGTGGGTCCACCAGACAAGCACAACTTAGGGTTTGAAAGTCAATCATCCACATTGTATTTGTGATTAATATGTGTCTAAAAGTTCAACAATAGTTGACAAGCAATCAACTATATCTGTGATTATTTTCATATTATTTGTAAATGGAAATTGCCTAACTATCCATCTTGTATAAAATTTAAAAAAAATTCATACTGTATCCTTTTCAGGATGTAACCATCACCCAGCATGTTTTGGTTGTAGTTATTTTCTTAGCGGTATTTATGTTCAGTAGGATGCCATAGCTTTCTGATGCCATGAATACCTGGTTAAACGGTCACAAATTTTAAGTTACAACTTTTAAATATCTCGGGTCCCAAATATGTGATAAGGGCAACGCAGGAAAGGAGATTAAGCTAAGAAATGGCAAAGGCTGCCACGGCAAGGATGAATATTATTTGGAAAAGATACTTATTGCAGTACAGTATTCAGACTGCTAGTACTAAGTATACTTTTATACGGATGTGAAAGCTGAAAACTCAATGCAAACACAGAAAGAAAGATTCGGGCTTTTGAAAACAAGTGCTACAGACATGTGTTAAGAATTAGTTATATAGAACACAAGACAAATATATTCATCCTGCAGCAATTTAACCTTACTTGAGGGTAAAGTCAAAGGGAAGCGAGCAAGAGGTAGGCAGAGATAAAAGTGGGAGAGTAACATTACACGATGGACAGGTTACAGTCTAGCAGAGTGCACCACCAAGACAAGAGACAGGAGATGTTGGAGATACGTTGCAGCCAACCTTCGTTGCGGAGACGGCACTTGATGATGATGACAGCAGTAAGCACAGCATTGGCCTTCTAACATCTTGATTTGATCTCTCTATCACGTTTGCCATCCTCTATAAAAACCCTTCCTAAATATTTAAACTATGGACCTGCTTTAGTTTTGTACCATTGACAGATACATTTAACTGGCCTGGTGTTCTGCTAAACTTCATAGTCTCTGTTGTAGATGTGTTTAGTTCATGCAGGTTGTGTGTCACTGTAATTTATCTTCAGATTTGTATATTAATCTTTGATCATCTGCAAATAGCAGTTTGTTTAGTGAGCAGTTTTCTACATATGGTTTCTTTGCAGTTGTTGTTCACTAACATAATATATTAGTTAAAACTAAATTAAATCCCATATCTACTATGTACAGTGTGTAGTCATATATATTTTTTAGAATACAGACATAGAACTTAATTCTTTTGACCTTATACAAGAGATTATTGAATTATTTTTTTTTACATTCCTTGATTTTACTATTCTGACATGAGATTGTTGATATAATTTTTTTAAATTTCTCTGGATCATTACTCCAAAATTTATTTCTTAATTTGAGATATTGTACAACTTACATTTTAAAATCAAGAAGTTTCTTTAATAATGGCTCAAAAGGCATAGAAGATTAATTTCAGTGTTTGGGTTTCTCCAAACTAACTCAACCCTCTCTCAACAGAGCAGCACACTGCACTGCCTGCTGAGAGTATTACTCGTGGTACATAACTGTGCAGCTTCAAATGATAATTCCCAGAAGTATGTGGAAAAAATAAACTTATAAACAAGACATCACAGCCCAGTATCACATCCTTGACCCAGTGAAAAGATTCAAATGGTTTAACCACTATGCCACAGACATCCTGCTTGTTAATAATGGAAACCTGTACAAAAATTATAGGCAATAGCAGAAGTGAATGCTTATGTTTCCAGGCAGAGAAAGTAAACACATCACATTGTCAACCTGTAGGAACACAAGGCTGGTAGAGCAGACACATTCCAATCATGCAATATTTATGTAAGTCACTGTCACATACTTATGATATTAAACAAAATTTAAATTTGTCACCACAACTTCTAGAAACAAAATGTCTCATTTATATTCCTGTAACATTATTACAATTTTTAGAAATAAAAATTTTCCATTACCGCAGCCCTGATCTAATTATATGAAATTGAAACTTACAAATGATTCACATCCAAGTATAGGCAATAATAAATAAAAAATAAACAGAATGCAATGTCATTAGGCATTCACAGTTTGTCTCAGATCAGGCAGTAGAAGAAACTATCAAATTCAAAGAAACTGTATCAAATTTAAAAAATGTATAGGCATTACTTGAATAAATGAAACAAGGCACATGAAAATAAATAGAATTTACATAACCAATATAAATCGTGCAATTAAAGGTGATCTTTGTGCATATCAGAGTTGAAATAATAGTTATAGAGCAGAGTTATCAAGAAAAATGATGGTAAAATTGGAACTTACCTTATAACTTATTTTTAAAAATGTAAAACCAATCCAATAAGGTACGCATGTATGAGAAAAGAAAAAACATTATATTTCAATACATCTATTTGTTGGATATAACAATTACAAACTTGAACCTTACTTCTTTGAATCAAATCATGCCTATATTGTCATTATCTAGAGCTGCTGAGCTCAATTCAACTTTAGCAACTTCAATCTAAGCCAAGTTCAGGCATCTACAAATGCTTTTTGAAACTATTGTGCAGTGCTGTAATGAGTATTTGTAAATGTTGGAGGGTCTGGTAAGAAATAAATTCTGTGTGGATAGCTTTGGACATTCTAGTATATGTTGCACTGTTTTTCACAGCTTGGATACAATTACAAACATTTTTCTTGTGTGGGGTTTAACCTGCGTAAATGCTTGTTGAGCCTAATGTGTTCTGTTTTATTTATTATGATTATGTGAATCTGTATAGAGTGAGCAAAAGTTTATTATTACTGTTTAATATTACAATAAAATCACTTTCAATTTCATTCATCTTATAAATAATATAATAATTATAGTAAATGCTTGTTTACTAGATTTTATTTTAATTCGTTCTTAAACTCTAACTGGATCTCTCTTGTAGCTGAACAATGACCCAACTAGATTTCCAGCAGGATGTAACCTTAATCACGGGAGAACTCAGTGTGTTGAAGCATCCAATGTGTGTACCCCTATGACCCCGACGGGCTATGGGTTTATAGATAGATATAGATAGAATTAATCCAAATAATGGAGATACATTGTGTTGTAGTTTTATTTGCACCATCTTCTCAACACATCTAACTTCTGCATTGTTCGCCAGATGAAATAAATAGTTATCAGTGCCCATTGTGGTCATGTCGATAGAATACAGACAACGGTAAATGGATCAAGTCTTATCATGGCTAGGATTCATTTTGGGGAACAGGGACAGCTTGCAGTGTTGGAATTTATTTTAAAACAAATTGCAACACACAGGCTAGCCTACTAGTAATATGGCTACAAATGCCCAAATTCAGTGGAATTTATAAAATACTGAATGTATTAGATACCAATGCTGAAGTTTATATACGTTGGACTACTGGCACACAAAAAACATTCATGCAAAACATCTATACTACATCCTGCTGGAATACTAGCACATTCATTATTTTGCCACAAGAGAGATTCTGTGGGAGTTTGAGATAAAAAACACTTTAAAAAAAAGTTACAAGTTATATTGAATTTTACAACATAGTAAAATATTCACACACAAAAATTTGTTTAAATTACCACAAGGTATGGTAAGTTTATAAATTTTAAAAAGTATGAGATCACGAAACTGTATCTCATGTACAGAATTTGAGTTGAGGCATTTAATTTATCTTCTTGGCTCCATGCAGGTGATTTTATCACCTTTGCAAATCTAACATATACATTTTTTAAAGAAATCCTGCTTTAAACATATTTGGTTACAACAAATCCTAGTGTTTAATATACTTCTAGTAGAATAATTTCATTATAACTTTTTCTTTACATGTGTTCTGTGTTAAATCAAGAGAACAATGTACATTGAAGCAACTGCTGTAATGCCACAACAAATTTTATCCACCTCTGTTACTGACAGTTTCACTGCAGATTAGTCAATACATAATTAACTAATTAACTTCAGTGACAATCTTATTATATAAAAGCTCAACTTAAAAAAAGACCATAAAAAGTGTGAAAGAAAGAGTAACGTATTTATGAAAAAAAAAAAAAAGGAGAATTAAAACTCTTGGACAAAAATTTGCCCAAAAGAATCTATAAACGGTCAACTTCAATAAATAAATGTAGTTTAACAACAACAATGAAAAGCAGATATGATGTATATGAACATATAGAATAACCATAGAAAACTGCACTGAAAATATTAAACTTAAATACATGATTATGAAAAGTACAAAAGTCATTAAGATGTCATGCATACATCTAAGTGTGTATGAGATATCTACAATTTGTGTCTTTTCTTTCCTCCATATTTATAAGTGTGTGACATAATGGAACTATTTTGTGTGGTTTCAACATAAAAATTAATTTTAAAATTTCATTAATATATTTTGTTTGTAACTAATATTTTCTTTGAGTAAATGGATCCACCAAGAACAGTGGTGGGCAAAATGCAGCACATCAATCCATTCTTATATGCTCCATCAAGCTGATTGAAAATTACTATATGTACTGAACCATGAGCTCACAAAATATCAAATCACAAACTATTTGAGGTACAAGTACTTCCACAAAGACCCACAAAATATCTTGTTGGCCTCATACCATATCAGAAATGCTCAATTCAGCTCTCTGACCCATTAAAAGTTGCCAACCTCTGACGTAGAACTAATCATACATGATTTTGCTCAATTAATACTTTATACACACTATAATTTCTTTATTCGCTTGCCTGTTTTGATTACTATGTTGTTTATTTCTTAACTACTTACTGTTATGACTGCTTGATATTCCAACATCCAACTCTCAAATAAAAAAACTATACACTAACTACCTGCATACTCATGTTGTGAAATGATCACTGTTTTTATGGTGTTTTTCAAGGTTTCATTGAACCACTGTTTATTACAAATCACAAAAGTGCTAATTCATTTGAAAACACTGAGTGATTTAAATAAATAATAATCATTTTGAAAAAAAGTTGAGCACGACAGAAACAATTACAAATTGACAAAACAAATTGATTGGATAGAGTAAAAAATTAAATCTCTACTAATTATTCAGATAATTCTTTTAAGCATTAGCTATATCAATAAGCATCATATTTTGATTTGTACATGTTTTTTACTATTTTACTAATTGTTGCATGATGTTATAAATATTGTTACATCAAGTGATAAGCAACGTTTTCTATTATCAAAAGGTACCTGTATAATTTGAATTTTATTTTGTTAATTTTCATCAGCAAATTTCATGCTCAAAATTAGTTGTCAGATCATCATCCTTGCACAAAGGACATGGGCACTCTGATCTACACCTGAATATGTCCACAATTACATGATGCAAATATGTTTCCACAAACAACAATAAGATATAAGGAAGCTTACATCAATAGATATAAGCTTCCTGCATGTATTCACAACTTTGTTGGCAGCTGATTTGTTGATTTATGCAAGAAATAATAATTTTTTGTATAATATTTGTTTTACTTTGTACAACAATTTTCTTGGTATGGTTTTAAAACTGGAGGTTGACATGTATGGATAATAAACCATAATCACTTTACAAACACACACACACACACACAAACTCAGTGAAATATTAAGACATCGCAAGACAAAAAAATAACCACACATTGCTAGATACTACAATAAGACACAACATGTCACTGAAATAATGGAAAAAAAATGTAACTGAAAGCTATGACTTTGAAAGAACAATAAGCAAAAATAATGTTGTGTGCTCATTGCTCAATCCAGGAATACATTTTGGGTGTCTATATTACTGAACAACTCAGTACCACAATTTAATCATTGCTAATTTCTAACTGAAACCTCATTCTGGAGGTTATATAGCTTATATTTGTACCCACTACGACTTATATTTGTTTACAATCTTTTTCATGTTTCAAAATCTTATTTTTTGGCCACATTACGAGACAATGAGGTTTGGAGAAAAGTCACAACAGGCAAGATTGAAGGCAACAGAGACAGAGGGCAACAACGTGAGAAAATATAAGACAGTTTAACAGCCTGGCACGGCAGGGAAACAACAACGATCTTGATACATAATACTGGAGATAGAGAGCTGTGGAGAGTATGACTGCCTACGCCAGCCGGCATGGCACCTAATGAATGAATGCTAAAAAAATATTGGAAATCTTTTCCATTTGGAATGTAAGGGTTGGATCACAATAATAAATAATAATAATATGACACATAACCCGTCAGTGTCATAGGGGTACCATACTCGATACATCAGCGCAAAAAAGATCTTCAAATAACACTATCCTTGGCCATTTGGAGAAGTGTAGAAAAATCATACCCAGACCATTCCTTGATGTTATCAATCTAGGATTTTCTCTGTTCTCCTCTTCTCTTCCAAACCATGACTGTTTTTTGCAAAAATAATTTTAGAAAGCGATTCACAGTTCCTTACATGTCCAAAACAATGTTGTTCTACGTCAAATAAATTTATGCCGTTTATCACTGCAAAATTGATTCTTGATAACCTGCAACTTTTTTTATTTGCTGCCGGACACATAATATATAGACTTGTGC
This sequence comes from Meghimatium bilineatum, assembly GCA_034231615.1. Taxonomy (NCBI): domain Eukaryota; kingdom Metazoa; phylum Mollusca; class Gastropoda; order Stylommatophora; family Philomycidae; genus Meghimatium; species Meghimatium bilineatum. Next base: position 61,545,568 of record CM067322.1, on the reverse strand, counting down.
TCTATATAGATAGTTCTTAACAAATATCTGTAGCACTTGTTTTCAAAAGACTGAATCCTTCTTTCTATGTCTGCCTCTGAGTGTTCAACTTTCACATCCGTATAAAAGTATACTTAGCACCGAATAGCGATCTGAGTTGATTGATCTTTACTGTCATACTGATCTTATTTTTCCAAATCATACTCGACCTTACCATGGCACCATCACCATCTTGAGTCTTAGCTTAATCTCTTTTTCCGAATTATCATCACATAAATATGACCTGAAATCTTTAAAGGTGTTAATATCTTCCAGTTTGTGACCATTTAACCGGATATTTGTGGGAACTTGCTTGGTTTCACTAGTCACCAATATATTGCTTTTGTCAATGCTAATTTTGATGCCATGTTTCCAACAAACTTCTTCCAACTTTGAGGCGAGTACAGATTTGGAACCAGCCAAGATATTTATATCATAGTGTAGCATTTCTATGGGCAGAATTTTATTCTGTGACACCAAAATCTTTTACGAAACTTGGCTTATCTGCAAGCAGAGAAACAAAACTGTTGTTCTACACCATTTTGGCCAGATTCTTTGTATATATTTGGCCAGGTCAAAAGAGGGACCTGTGAAAACTGGACAAGCTCAGGTCCTTAAAAACTGCCCAAGTTAAGTTTTATATAGATATTATCTATATGCTTACCATAGTCTGTAAAGATGAAAAAGACCACCCACTTAATTTCATAATTGAAATTCTAAATTTTAAATATGGAAGGTAAACTGTTGCTATTCTTTACTCTCTTTTTGGACCCCGGCAGCTCACAGGTAAAAAATGATATTAAAAAATTATTTGTGCATATTGTTTTCTAAATAGCAAAGTGTATTAATATGTGTATGCCTCATATATAACATCTGTATTCATACCACAAATGCCAATAGGTCTTCTTGTAAACATAAATAACATAGGGAGAGTACAATGTTGTTTCAATGTAGTACTAGCTATTATTTGTTGCTTTAATGTTGTACTAGCTATTATTTGTTGCTTTAATGTTGTACTAGCTATTATTTAAATACTAGCTATAATGAAGCAACATTGAACTATGTTATTTATGTTTACAAGAAGACCTATTGGCCATTGTAGTACGAATATGAATGTTATATGTTTGTGTTACTGAGGATACTTAAATACAAGTATGGACGTTCGCTGTTGTTGTAATATTCCTTGTCTCGATTGGTCCAATCTCAGTGACTTGAGTACACAGTTTGAATGTTTTGACAAAATCTCATCTTTTTTTAGATGCGGTTAGTCAAAAACTGAAAAACACGTTCATTTGAGTTGTAAGGCAATTGGTGCCATTAGAATGAATCTGGTTCAATTTCCATCAGTCTCAAGAATATTTTTTCATAAGAACACTATCAACAAAGTTAATAATAACAGTTTATAGATTCTATATCTTTATAAAAATGTGAAATTCTCAAATTTCGTATTAGCAATAGCCTGACAAAAACTGAAAATGTTATGGAACTGTGTACTAACAACAATGGGAAAATCTCTGCTCCATTTGAGTAATGAGCACACTAACACAGTGATGTGATACATAAAACACACACAACGTTGCTGTGTTTAAATATTGGAGCACTAGTATTTTAAGACAGAAAAATATTACATTCCATGTGGGGAGAAATACACAAAATCCACTGAACTGAATAACAAAAAGGGCTTAAAACAGAAATAATGACAGTTTCAAATGAACCCAGAAGAATGATCTGCATGCCATGGCAGATGACGTCATCAAAGTGATTACCAGCAACATATTAGCAGTGTTAATGAATTAATGATTGTTGATAATTAATTACTAAAAAAACTAGAAATATTTAATTTGTAATATTTTTATTACACGAAAAAGAAAATGACACACATCACAAGTCCTGTTGTTTGCATTGATAATCGGCAGTGTGATGCCGTAGGCCAGAAGGAGAATAGCGACACTGTTATCTGCCATACATATTGTAAGAGGCAGCTAAGGAGGTTTTGGGGGTGGAGTTGGTTGGCCCATCTTATAGAGGATCAAAGTGACTGAGAAGCCATGCTAATGTCAGATATGTCTGGAAAAATTGTGAAGATATCGCAGCTGTGCTGTAAACCATGACACAATGCATTCCATTCTCTGGACTACATTATGCAAATCTGCAGGAATTTGAGAATTAAACAAAAAAAGAAGCATGGATAAGGAGAATGAGCTGCAGTTAGAAATATACAATGTAAGACAGGTACAGACAGAGTTCAATGGCTGAAATCTCATGGTCAACTAAGTACTTTTCTTTATATTTGTGTACAATTTACTGCATGGTCAGCTATGAAATAAAATAAGGAAACACAGCCAGAAAAAAAAATAGATCAATACTAATTTAAGGTTTGAAAAAGTAAATTCCAAGATCTGGGAAAATAATGTCAAGATAGTTAAGAAACACTGATATAAAATAGCGGATAATAAATTAATGTTTCTAATCTTTAAAACATAAGATCCATAAGAATCAGATCAAAGATTATATATTTTTTACTTACTTATTTCTCGGGGAAAAAACAACTTTATTATGTAATCTTAGCTATTGGGGTCACTAGAGGACTATAATTGTATATACCCTGAAAATGGTATATTCTTCTTCTTCATTCGTTCATTTTCAAACTCCTGCAAATTAGCAGGATGCAGTCCTATGTAGTCCATAATGCATTGTGTTATAGTTTACAACTTTGCTGTGATATCTGCACCTCTCGGATTGACAGAACTGAATACAGCTTGACTTCTGGATCACTGTGATCTTATATGGGATGGGACATCAAATTCACCTGATTACCTCCGTATTTGTCTCTTATGCTATGCATGGAAGGTAAACAGTGTTGCTATTCTTTACTATCTTTTTGGACCCCGGCAGCACACAGTCAAAAAATGGTATTAAATCACAAAAAGAAAATTAAATAAAAATAGTGACTCCAGATAATTTTACCTAACATGGTAAAAAGGACCGTCTCTTAAGAAGTAACACTACTTAGGTAGCATGTACTTTCTCATTTTGCTGAACCTCTTAGCCAGCAGTCATAAAATGTATATCACTATAAGAAATTCAATAAATCTGCCACATAATGGCAAAAACTGACCTAGTGAATAATGGGCATGAGGGAAAGTACTAAACATTTTATCATATACTAGTAAATGTATCTTATGTCTGGGTTTTAATGGCTCATAACATTTTAGAAATTAATAAGATCTAAGTGCCTGGTATGTCACACATTGAGGACGTCATTGATATGCCAGTATGCCACTGACCTACTTCCATCCCCAGTTAAGTGGTCATTTACAGGGTAACTACAGAGTGTCAAATTCACTGACAGCTCGTTGCTGTCTCCGGAATCCTGTGGGCCAAAATATGGCACCTGGAGCAGTATGGTGATGCTGACCTGCTGAGTAAATGGCATTACAAAATGGAGACAATAAAGAAATGTGTGCTCTTAACTAACAAGATAGTACACAGAGCCAAAGAAACAAGTCTAAGGCAAGTATTATTTTACATACTTAACGTATATACTAGGATCATATCAATTTTAGCTGAAAATGGTATCAATTTGATGTTTAAAATCAACATCTGTATTTATTATATTTGCTATGAGCATAATTTGCTTGACAAAATATATCATTTCCAATAAGTTGATAAATAGGTATGTATAGATATAAATGTCTGTAATACCAATTGTAAGTACCTGAAACAACATAATATTTAATGCCATATATATATATATATATATATGGCTCTGGGTTAAAGTCAAGTCAAGTGCCACACTCCTGTTGACCCAGCTGTACAAACAGTACTGGGGTATCTTATTCTTATAATTAGAGATGCAAAGCACTAAAGCACTGGCCTCCATACCTAATAGAAGATTGTGCTTAGCTCTGTAAAGTAGAATATACCTCAAGACTCTTACAGTATATGCTAAAGCAGTGTTTCTCAAAACTTGTTCAACAAAAAACCTTTTTGTATTGGTTATATAAGTCGGCAGCACATTTTGTATAAATTATATATGTTTATTCCACTTTTGTATAGATAATATAGGTCAGTACCCATTCCTCCAGCACAATTCCATATTTTACCTTTCTTATTCTCTATTATTGTCAGCTCATTGGTTGAGAAGCTCTCATCACATACCAACTTGAAATTAGTTTGTGATCTGAAAGCTGATTTTTCACATTGTATTGGTGATATGATAGGATGTATTAAAGGTGCCTAAATATTCACTAGTAGTTTATTAGCAGGACACACTTTAATTATTTATTCCTTATTCCCCTACATTAACTCTTTAGCGACCCCGCATTAGTTTAATTATTCTTCCCTCTATCTGTGAAAGACGAGTCACCAATTTTTTCCCCTTCATCCTCTCATTACTAAAATATGATTTCACTCTAAAATCGGCAAGCGTCAGTACATGTCAAATATCTCATCAATGTGTTATATATTTTCTGGTGTCAATAAAAAGCCAGTATTATGGAAACTTTTATTTTTATAAAACAAGAAGAGGAATCAGCACATAGGAAAAGTCATTGAGAAAAAGAATTTAGTACAGTTGGGATCAGTTACTGAAAACAATATATCAGCTAAAGGGTTAAATACAGTAGCCAATAAATAATCAAGGACAAAGTGAAGACAAATTTTTGAAAATTCTAAAAGTGACATGTTTATTTTATGGTTGCTGATTCAACAAAAATGTAACGAATTAGAGGCTACAGAAATGTGGTTTCTGAGAAGAATGATGAAAATATCATGGACAGCTAAGAAAACTAATGCAGAGGGTCCCAGTGATGCTGGCGTAAAAAGATCAAACATTAGGGGCAGACAGTCAAGGTTTCTAGGGCATATGCTGAGAAGAACACAGCTTGAACACTTAATAACCACTGGAAAGATCAAGGGGGGGAGAGATAGGAGACGACAAAGAGAAACATTACTAGATGGGCTTGTATCGTGGCATGGTAGAAGCTCACCAACCGAGCTTATTGACAACACAAGAAACAGAGACTCGTGGAGATACATGATCACCTACGCCATTCCACTTGATTGATTGATTCAACAGACCATTGACTCATGCTCTTTGACCCAATTTTATTTTATAAAAAAACTATGTGTAATGGCTTATTTTCATTTAATGCAGAAAAATGACTTATTGTGGAAGCTTGCTACTGCTCTGATTAAGCATAGTATGGCTCAATTATCACATAGAGTTTGATTATTATTAGAACTGCATGATTTTATCTTCTTCCCTGTATCTACAGAGTATCAACTAGCTTCTTCTTCTTCCGTGTTTTTTCTCAAACTCCTGCAGATTAGTAAGATGTAGTCCAGAGAATGGAATGTGATGTGTCATGGTTTACAGCTTGGTTACGATACATGTACCTTTCTGCCTGACACATCCAACTTCAGCATTGCTTCTGGGTCACTTTGAACTTCTATAGGATTGAAAGCCAACTCCACCTCCAAAACCTAATTAGCCACCTCTTACAACATGTATAGTAGGTAACAGTGTGCCTATTCATTACTACCATTTCAAGTCCTAGCAACACATGCATGTTAAATAGCTTCATCTTTTTAGAGTTTCTTGACTGATTCATCGTTACTTAATCACGCCTTCATTCCTTACCTCCCCCCTGAACTTATAGGGTGAGGGTGATATTTCCCACTTTCAGAAAGCCTGTGCTAAAGAACTTCTTGCCGTACCTTTATAAAACTACAATAGTTTGTGAGTGTGTTTATAAAAAATGCACCTTCACTCATTATTTCATGTTAATGAGAGGTTAACAAGTGTTAAACATAAACAATTCAGATATAACATGAGTTTAATTGGTTAATGAAGAAACTGGAGATTGCAGATGTTAATATGAATGATTTCACAGAAAGTTGGAATTTTTAATAGAAATTAACCAAATATTTTGTTTTTTAAATTAAGGAAAAAAACTAAAAATATAAGAGATAAGTTGGCAGTGTTATCTGTTAAAACACAAAAGAATAATTAACATAGGAGAAACCAAAAGCAGGAACACAGACAAAAAAAATGTAACATGTAACAACATTAACATTCACTGAATGTAATAATGAGCAGAATAAGACAAATTGTGAATTACTGCGATAACTTTGTTACAAATGCTTATTTATTATTGACCATTCATGTTTTGTCTAGTCTCCTAGTGTTTATGTTAGTTTGAATGACAATAAGGAAGCTAATAAAGTCTATAATCACGTCTCAGTCAATACAGCATATGTAACAAAGCTATGTGTACATTTTTCAATTTATTACAACAGAATTTACAGAACAAAAACATTCTCAAATGTTAAAAACAGATCATACCATAAAGCGAACTAAAGTAGCCATTTGACTGTTGGAAACAAAATAAAAGAAAAAGAAAAAAGATGTGCAAATAATTTATACTAAGAATTAAATGATTAGATCAAATTATTGGCAAAGAATAAGTTTCTAATTTAAACAAAATAAGAATTGGTCTAAATATTTGTTTGACATTAGGAACAACTTTAACAAACTCTAGGATAAATAGTATAATTATAACTACATGTTGCCTATAATAGAATAAAAACTATATGAATATTCATGGGTTCTTTACTAGGAGAAGAGTCTACAATTTGTCCAGGATGTGGAGTAAAAGTCTGATCCTCCGTCACCAGATCACAGTGTGACATCTTGCAGCCACTCTAAATTACATTACACAGCAAATCTCTGACTGCAATTCATTTTATAGCTAAATCATCAAATGACCTATAGAAGTCCATATATCAAATCATTAGAGTGTCAGATGAAAAATGAGGGCACTAGTCAAATGCAGTATGAACAGAAATATATAATTTAGTGTACTAATATGATAACACAACATATTAAGCTTTAAACACAGCATAGATAAAGAAAAAATACATCATCGTTCTTAATATGTTGGTTTTGATGCTGATCCTGATGAAGGCTTTATGTTCAAAACTTAGTGTTTTTTCTTAGTATTTTGTTTTACTATTGGTCCTGATCAATAGTTTTTTTAACCAATGTTATTTTAGTTATTTAACAAGTCTTCTTTTGTATTCATTCTCAAATTTTTGCAGATTAGCAGGATGTAGTCCTGAGAATGGAATGCATTGTGTCATGGTTTAGTTTTTCTGCGACCTCTATGCATTTTGGTCTGACACATCCAACTTCAGCATGACTTCTGAGTAGCTTTGGCCCTATATGGGATGGGGTATCCAACTCCACCCTGTAATCTTAGTCACCTCTTGCGACATGCATGGAAGGTAAACAGTGTTGCTATTCTTTGCTCCCCTTTCAGGTTGCAGCAACACACAACAATTTAACAAGACACTTTACTTATTTCCATTCATATTGTAGGAACTGGGGTGATTGAAAGTAAATAGTTATGCCTATGCCTGAATAGCAACCAAAAAATGGAGATTATGGACCCATCAAAAGGACACACCACCAGAGTGTGCCAGAAAAAATAAATAGGAATTTTCCAAGACAAATTCCATCAATTTAAATAGAACTATAATAATATGAGATGGTAAGAATAAACAGGGGTAGGTAGGGAGGTGTTACATGTGATTGGAAAACAATTAATAATTTAATACAAAAAATTGTATGGAAAAAATTATTAATATGAATAATTTTTGAATGTGGCCTTTGTCAAATATAATATTTCTATCATAATTCCTCAAATGTTCCTATTTATTATTCATACCCAGTAAACAATTTGGCATGCAGTTTGTGAGAGAGTAGCCTTACGCCTAAACTGTTTAGGATAATCTAGACATTGACAGAAATCTTGCACATGGAGAACACCACATAATAGTGTACTTCTACAAATGTGTAATGCTTCTATAAATATGTACCACTTCTATAAATGTGTACCGCTTCTATAAAAGTGTACCGCTTCTATAAATATGTACCACTTCTATAAATGTGTACAGCTTCTAAATGTGTACAGCTTCTATAAATGTGTACTGCTTCCATTAATATGTATAACAAAAGGAATACATTCTTTTGATCTTATTTACGTTATACACTACTGAAAAACGTATAAGAGACCTGTTATTCAGCACAGAATTGTGAGACAAAAAACCAGCTCTATATTAATAACAGTATCCAACAAATATTTTTGCAACTTTGGATACAAACAGCATTTTTCATCTGCGAAAGAGAAACTTGTCAGATTAAATTGCAATCTACATAAAGAAAATCATCATTAATGATAAAATTAACACATAATTATCAAATGTTGTTGGCAGTGAAGTTGGTTCAGATTTCTTACCTCTTTGTCTGCTAGTATTTGGCGACATTTGAGGAGGAAGTAAGTCTGATGTTTGCAGATTATCATTCAGAGTGATGCCACTTGACTCTGATGGCATAGTCATATCTACAACTGTGGAATTGATAATATATGCTGATGCAAGAAATATGTATAGGAGTTACACACAAATACTATGAAATTATGAATTTCATTAATATCCAATGATTTTTGAATCTATCTATCTATACGCTGTGGCCCTTGTTTGCCTTGCGACCTCAGGGGTGGAAGAGTTCTCTGGAGATGACCTTCTTGTTTGCTGTTTGTAAGCCTGTTCCTGTGGCTTCTTTGATTTCTGTGATCCATCTTTTACATGGTCCGTCTCTGGTTTTATAGCTGTTATGTCTATGTATCATGGCCATTTGTGGCATGCTGTTACATTTTTGAATAAATGGAGGAAAGAAATACAGAGATCAATGAAATAGAAAATAATCACATCACTAAGACCAGCCTACATCCAGCTTGGTAGATCTATCATAATGTTCACTATTTTAACACAAGTTTGCTTGACATGATGATCCGCTGATACAAGAAATCAACAGGGTTCACTAACAACTGTCACACATACACCATCCACAGCTAACCAGCAGGGAATGCCTACCAGTGAGCCATAGTGTGGATACATGGATGACAGCTATAAACCGGCATAATAGAATAGCAGACTGTTCAGGTGGTCGAGAAGTGTAGAAAAACACTCTAGCCCAGTAAGGCAATCTGTGGGTAGGACTGAGAAGAAGGTGTGCTTTTATCAGAAAGACTATAGTCATGATCTGTTTATATCATAACATTTTATTGCTTTAGCTTCTCCACCAATCTCTTCTTAGTGCTGTTTTGACTTTCTTTACTTTCCTTTAGCATGATAGAAAGTATGTATAAAAAAAAAGAAGCTACACTTACTGGCAGCATTGACTGGCAATACTGGAGCAAAGACATTCTCTGCAAAATCTTCAAACATGGTCTGTTCTGTGTGCTGCTGAATTGTGCTCTCTAAGCACTTGGCTCTCTCTTCATAGCTGAGGGTGTTAAGGAAAGTGTTTTGGGTAACACATTCAAAGGACAAAATGAGATGCATTGAACAATAAATTAAATGAGAATACTGAGACTATTAATGTTACATGTCTTTCTTAGTTAGTTAGTTAGTTAGTTAGTTAGTTAGTCGTCGGATCATCATCACTGCAAACTGGACACATCCATAGTTGCTACGATCTCTCCTTGAGTGTATCCGCCATCACACTTCTGCTGACAGTACCGGTCCTATGCTGGTTGACCATCATTCTTCTGCGCCCTCCAAAATGTTCACCTCTAGCAACACCGCATTTCAATCCCTGATCTTTAATCCTAGCAATTGAAAAGGAATCATCATCCACATTAGTCTCACTCTCGCGTGTTATCTCTTAAGGAGTTCAAAACGTCAGCGCTATCCATTGCCCCATCGCCCTTTGCCACAATCGCACACGATGCCAGTTGATCCGCTCTTTCATTGCCTCGAACGCCCACATGTCCAGGCACGAAAATAAATTCATGTTTTTTCATGTCTTTCTTAAAAGTGTTGATGGGTCAAAGTCAGAAACATGACAGGCAACACTTTATATAACATGCTTAAAAGTAACTACAATCAACCACATTACTGTACCAAGGTTAAAGCAATAAACCTTCACTTCTTCACAGATAATATTTGTTGAATGTATTGTTTATAAACAGTACATAGCATCTAACTCAAAAATATATGACTAAATTAAGCTAGATGAAATCTCTTATCCTGCCCAGATATCACAACCACAGAAAACACTCATATTTTACAAACTAGCATAAGCTGCCCAAGAGTAAAAATTCATCTCTAGATATTAGACAAAAATACCTCTTTTTGGTATTTGATTAGGTGCTGATGCTATTTAAGACTATATTTATTCCTATACCTTTTGGAGGTACAATCAAAATTCTTCCTGTACATGTTGCAGCATCTGCTATGGCAAAGCGGTCTTTATTTCCACAACCCATAGAAATCCTCCCTGCCCTCCTTCACAGGAGAATATGCAGTAACGAAAGTTTTTATATATATATATATATATAAACAATATTTGCTTATGTTAAAATGACCACTAGCATTTTTTTTCAATATTAGTCATCATTTACAGCAGCAGCTTAATTGTAATGTTCTTTTACTAGTATTTCAATGTACTGGTCATTTAACAAATACTTCACACATGACCATCATATGTTCAGTCTTAATATTTCTCCTTTCTGTCAGGTAAATTATTCTTGTTTAATTCATCTCTTAGCAACAATCAATTTAACATTGAAAAGACACTGTAAAGGATACAATGCATGATAAAATGGCATAAGAGATCGTTTAAGTCGACTGGCATTGATGGCAGTGGCACGGACAAGCCCAGACAAGACATAGTGATCTACAATTGCACCATCAAACAGTGGACCAAAAAAGGGAACCTGAAAAATTAAAGAAATGATGTGATACATAGCATTCTCACCTGCCAGCATACAAATGTATTGATACAATTAATCTTTGCTATACTCTAAATCAGACCATTTAAAAGATAATTATGCATTTACACAAAGTTGTAATGTGTCTCTTCACATCACAAAGATGTATGAGGAATAGTGTTACAACTATCTTATTCTTCTGTGTTCATTCTAAACCTCCTGCTGGTTAGCAGGATGTAGTCAAGGGAATGCATTGCACCATGGTTTAGAGGGAGGTTTGTTATATTTGCACCTTTTGGCTCAAACACATCTGACTTCAGCAAGGTTTTTGGGTCAATTTTTCTGGCATGGTAAAGTCACCAAACATGGTAAACCAGCCCATCTGTAAATGAATCTGTTCCAATTTTTTTTAATCAACAAGAAGCATTTATTTCTTACTGGGTACATGATTCATGTACTTTACCAATACGACAAGAGTTGTGAAATTAAACAATCAAGTAATTGACAAATCCAAAAACTTTACCTACCTGGGAAGTGAAATATCAAATGATGGAGATACGACAAAAGAGATAATGACACGCATAGAGCTTGCAGCAAGTTCCTCCAATAAACAAGTTAACATCTGGCAAACACATATCAAGATCAAAGTTTTCAACTCCAACATGATCCTTGTACTAAAATACTGATGTGAAAACTTGAAATCCACTCAAGCCATAGAAAAGAGACTCAATAATTTTGAGAATGTTTATGAAAAATCCTGAACATAGATTGAAAAAATTTCTCGCAAATTAATCAACAAAAGCCATATTCAAACAAGAATTATTATAATAGTGTTAACTATTATTAGAAGAAGACGGCAGCATTTAGGCCATGTGCTTAAATCAGATGAGAATAGACTTACCCACCAAGCTCTGCCATGGTCTGCAACAGGAAAATTAAAATGTGGAAGACCCAGGACAACTCAATGAAGAATGAGCAAAAGACAATGGGTATTAATTAACACCACCCAAGAGCTATAACAGCTTGCAGTGAACCACAAGCCATGGAGAAACATTACTTCTGCCCCATGTGCCACCCTTGGCATCAAAGGAACAAACTAACAATTTCCTACAGCTATGAGATCATTCTATTGTTTGTATACTTTGCTTTTGTAATTCCATACTCTTACGAAAGATATCTATCTATCTGTTCCCTGATTATTTTCATGATTGTTTATTTCCCGTAAGCCCTCATGATACTGGTGTTCACTATAGAGTAATTTGTTTCAGATTTCTCATCTGAGATTTTATAATGCACACTCACTTACGTAGGACTTATTCTACTTCACTCATATAATTTTTACCAGTGGTTCTTAACTATTTTTCATTCATGATTCCTTTTGGGACAATTTTTCTTCCATGCCCACCCCTTGGAGCTTAACAAAAAAGGTTGTTACACTTTTACTTTCACTTTTAATGTTCATAACACTATCCGCTGAAATAGGTATAGCAAAATGTATAGTGATAACCACTCAGGATAAGACTACAAAAAAACTCAGCCAAAGACTGTTAAGATACAAGTGGTTCCTTGAGCTGATACATTCTAGTTTACCGAAACGAAGATCAGAGCCACTATTGCTTTGTCCAGAGTGCTTTAATGATAAGCGGTAATGAGTGAGACTGCTCTAAAACTGTATTTCATAATAGTTATGTTTTATTTCTGATAGCATTCATCATACATCATAACAGTACCATGTTTCACAGAAAAATATGGACGTAATACTATTTATATAGCTAGGAGAAATGTGTTCTAGTCATGTGTTCTACTAGAATAAGACAACATGTGCTTCGGAAAAGCTATGGGTTGTCAAGAGAGGTTTCATGATATATTGATGTAAAACATAAGAGTCTGTGTCTATCTATCTATCTGTTCGTATGTGCTGAATATTGTGGAATTTGTCACCTCTTTTATTTTGGTGGTCCATCGTTTTCGTGGTCGGTCTCTATGTCTGCCTTCACTGTATCTGTGTAGCATACCTTGTTGTGTTGTGATGTTTGATGATAGTCTGCTGATCAGTGCAATCAGATGTGTACAGAGTCTGTGTATTCCTTGTAAATCTGACTTTTTTTTTTTTTTTTTTTACATAAGTACTATTATTAATGATAAGGGTGGTTTTTTTTACATAAGTACTATTATTAATGATAAGGGGCTGCCCATTAATTACGAAAACAATTTTTTTTGGGGGTGGTGGTGTGTGTGTGTGTCTGAAAATGTTTGCATTATTGACAAGGGATAGAACTGTGGGGTTGGGGGTATTGGCACAAACAATTTAACATTAACAATACCTTTTTTAACACATTAATGTTTGAATTTTAAAATAAAAAAAAAATCATGTGGGTTTTTTTTGGTACTTCTACTTCAAATTATTACAATATTGGGGGGGGGGGGGTGTGTGTGTGTGTGCTAAAATTACATTTTGTTTAACACATACCGGCCGGAGCAACTTATAGAAGTAAGAAACCGTTATGTCTTCCAGCCGGTATAACTTATAGAAGTAATGAAATATTTTGTCTTGTTTAGAAATTTAGACTAACCTTAACTAACTAGAACTACTTCCTACCGGAAGTAAACACTTATCTTTGTTAAATAAGACGAGCGTGGCATATTTGTACATCGAAGTTATTTGTTATAAATTAGTTTATTTATCGTGTTTATAATTCTCATAATGGCAAGCAACATAGAAAATGGCCAAGGTTTGTCATCAGCACGTTCTGTACGTATGAGTGCTGTACAAGCCCGAGAATGGCTAGAAAGTGCAGTTGATTGGGACAATGAAAGTGACAATGATAGTACTTCTGATGAAGAATTCATAGAAGATGCAAGTTTTGATTTTGATAGATTAGATAACAATTCTGATGAAGTAGATACCGTTTCAGATCCTGCTCAAAAGGGGGCGTCTCCTCAACCAGGTCCACGTAGTTCCTCTGTGAAAAGAAGAAGAATTGAGGCAGAACCTCCTAAATGTACGTGGAGAGAAGTCAGTGAAGGTTTCACTAATAATAATTTTCGTTTTTTGCCACGGCATACACCCGGTGTCAATGCTGATCTTAATGAAAGATCAACACCACTGGACTGCCTGAAGACTCTTCTTACAAATGATGTTTTAGAGTTACTCATTAACTCTATAAACTCATTTGCTGAACACAAATGCATGATCAACAATCCATCTAAAAAGAGATCTGTTTTTTCCCAATGGACACCAATAACAATGTATGAAATGACAAAATTTCTGTCAGTTCTGATTGGAATGGGCATCAATCGTCGTCCAAGTGTCAGGCACTATTGGTCAACAATTCCAGTATTTGACACAAAATATTTTCCTTCAATGTTTACTCGTGACAGATTTCTGAGCATCTATCATACAATGTTGCACTGTTCTAAACCTCTTTCAGAAAATAAAGCAAAGATAGAGCCTTTTATGAATTTACTATTGTCCAATTTTCAAAAAGCATTTTATCCGTTTGAAAATTTGTCACTAGATGAAATGGTTGTTGGTTTCACCGGCCGGTGGCAATATAAGCAATATAATGGCACCAAACCCCACAAATATCATATAAAAGTATTTGGACTTTGTGATTCCACAACTGGTTATGTGGTTAATTTGCTACCATATTTTGGTAGTAAAACATCTTACGATCCAGAGGCAGATCTTGATGGAGGAATGGCGGTCAAAGTTTTTCAAACGCTCCTGTCTCCGCTAGGTACCTATATATAGGTATATATTTGCTGACCGATACTATACAACCCACAAGCTAATAACTTATTTGCTTTCCAAGAAAACCTATTACACAGGAACCTTAAACAAAAATAGGAAAAATTTCCCCCTGGAAATAAAAACATTAAAATTAAATCTGTTGCAAACAAAGAGTTATTTGGACGACAACAACTCCATTCTAGTCACAGCATGGAAGGACAAAAAGGCAAAAAATCCTGTTGTTATAATATCTTCTAAGGCTTCAATTGAAAGTATTACTGTTGTTGGAAGAAGAAACACACAGAAAACAAAGCCAAAAGTTATCCATGACTACAACCAGTCTATGAATGGGTGTGACAGAGTCGACCAAATGTTGACCTACTATGGCAATTTCAATCGCAAGACGTATAAATGGTGGAAAAAAATCTTTCACTGGATGCTTGAGATTTGCCAGGCAAATGCTTTAATTCTATATAGCCTTACAAGGCAAGATAAAACGAAAACCAACATGCTTGATTTTAAAATATCCCTTATTGATGACTTGAACAGAGCAGCGGCTATTTTAACACCAGACAATGTACGACTTGGATCCTCTCTTGTTGTACGTGGAAGACCAAGAATCTCACATCAAGTAGAAAGGCTACAAGGAGCCAACCATATTATTACATATACTGGACATCAAAAATATTGTGTTCAGTGTAAAAAGTCTAGAAGCCAATTTATTTGTGAAGGTTGCTCTTCAAATCCTGCTCTCTGTCCTAAGTACTGTTTCAAGCTGTATCACAGCATATAATAGATGCATCATGTACCTGAGTACTTGTGTGTTTGTAATTATTTTCCTAACACAGTTTTTTTTACTTTTACTAATATAACATTTCTATTTTTGCTATCTGGGATCCTGTATATATTTGCATAAACATTATGGATGTGTAGCATGTGAACACTATTTTAACTATTTACATTTTCTATTCATATTATTTAAACTGGGGGTCACATTGCTAATTTGTGAATAACTAAAAATCTATAAATCCAGTTAGCATTTATAAGTTATTGTGTTTTCGAAATTGGATTACATATATGATGAAAGGAAGAGGAAAGTTCTAGGACAGTTATTGCTGAAGCGGATCCTTGGTAAGTGAAATTTATTTTCTCGCATTTTCATATTTTTATTTTGTGCGTGCGGATATTTCTTTCTTTAAATTTAACATTAACATACATTTGCTATAACAGTCTACATATCTATAAAGTCCTTTCACTTTTCTTTGAATAGACATATAACACATCTTACTTTAATCATGTTTAAATTTCATAATTTCAGTTTGACTAACCTATATCTGCAATATTATAAAATTTCTTAGCCGAAGGCCATGATACGAGTTTGGGAACAATTCACAAACCGATAAACAAATATCAATTTTGTAAAATGTTATGTATCCAGAAGTGGATTACCAACAAATTATGGTTATTTAGAATGCCCTGTCAAAAGTATTGTGGTCTGTGGTTCCACATAGGTGAAATTTTTGTGTCATCTAATTTTACATTTTAATTATATGCATGTCTATATTATTTTATACAACTTTTGCAATACATAGCTTTTTATATGCCAGTCATCAATATCTTATAGTTCATCCAATTCCCTGTAATTTGACATATAATATGATATAGTTCAACAATTTTTAGACACGGAAAATGTTTTTTGCTGGCGTATATATGTAATATTTTTTTAGCTAAAAAAATTAATGCGTTCAAACTATAAAATAATTACTTGCTGAATCAGTTAAATTTTAAATGTTGATGTAATTTATGGACAGCACCTAACCTTAACTCATAACAAATGACTAATTATAGAACTTCATCATTTACAGATGTTGTACATGTGCTGTTCATTACTCTCATATCATACAATTGGAAACACAAAAATGATCACCTCTGGTTTCCTGTCAATCTGAATCCGGTATAGACCAGAAGACAAAGGGTATATGACTATCACAATATCTCCAAATTCAGTTGGAATTATCCCCCTCCTGTAGTCCCTGCTATGTTCTGACCACACAATATGGACTTCATCATTGCCTAAGTGTCGCATCTGTAAGATTATTATTATGTATGTTAGCTCTCAGAGTGATCTCAAATCTAAAAGTAGATATCTGCAAGCACGCAGCCTAGAATGGACAAATATTATTTCTTTTTAAACAGGATTACAATAACAACTCAGACAAAGCTTAGTAATTACTATAATGACAAACGCAGGATAACTTTTCAATTAAGCAAAATCCTTCCTGCTTAATCTACCACATTTACATTTTAAAGTGTACTACACCAAGAAACATGACACATTTCAGATACTGTGAAATTATAGCAGTGATTGATTGGGTTGCTGGTTCACTGGGGTGAAAAAGAAGTGAATTAAACAGGAAAATTACTGACTACCATATTTTTTAATGTGACAGTCTAGCTAGCAATGTGAAAAGTCTGTTTGTTGATGGACCCAAAATGGATGAAAAAAATAGCCATACTGTGACCTGCCATGCATGTCATGAGAGGATTCGCACGTGTGTTGCCGGGGTCCAAGAGGGCAGCAAAGAATAGCAACACTGTTTACTTTTCATGCATCTTGTAAGAGGCGACTAAGAAGGTTATGGGATGGAGTTGGCTGTCCCATCCCATATAGGGATGGCAGTAATAAATTCATTTCAAGATGAAGATGATGTCAAAGAGGCTGAGAACATACACATACAGATAATGTTAGAAATTGGAGTATCTAGAGGTGAGGGAAATGTAAATTTTTGGAAAGTCCCGAAGATCACACAATCAACACCTGACTGGAACTCTGAGTTTACATACACTGGGATGGCTGCTGGATCGGGGGGGCAGAGCACTTATGGGAATGCCCCACGTGTTATGAAGCCAGTTTCTAATCAAGCATAATATAAGGTCACTGAACCAAAGACATGCTGAAGTTGGATGTGTCAGGCTGAACAGCGCAGATATCGCAGCAATGCTGTAAACCATGACACAATGCATTCTGTTCTCCTGGCTACATCCTGTTAATATGCAGGAGTTTGAGAACGAACGAAGAAGATAAGAGGTCTTAAGATGAGTGCTATCCATTCCATAGAGGGTCAAAGTACCCAGAACTGTGATGAAGTAGAATGTGTCATGCCATAGGGCATGATATCACAGCTAAATTGTAAACTATGGCACACAAATTCCATTCTCCAGACTACTTTCTGCTACTCTACAGTAGTTTAAGAACAAACACAGAAGATGTACTGTGTATTAAAGATAACATTTCAAGCCACTCTTCTTTCTGTCCTCATGTACCTTTCGGTGTTGAGGGGGATTCAATTCAATTCAAGCCACAAGAATTGAAATAATAGCCTATTATATAATAGTCTAGTTTTGACCTGGGTCATGTCCGCAGAATGCCAAACTGTAGCATCCCAAATCAAGTACTATTCGGAGAACTGGCTGAAGGCCACTGTAGACCAAAGATGAAATATAAGGACATCTGTAAATTCTCAATGAAATGTTTTTTCATAGACCTCAAAATATGGGAAAATATGGCAGAATCTCGGGCTGTCTGGTGGCATAACGTGCGGGTGCAATATTGTTCAGAAATAATAAGTTTAAAGATATGGAAGAAAAAAAGAGACGCAAAAGGCAATACAATTTTGACCTACATTTATAATCAATTTTTGATGCAAAGAAAGTACATTAAAGTGATGTATATTTTTCAAGTGACAAAGGAACAAAGCTGGAATAAGTAAAGCCAGCTGCTTCTAAAACTACTGCACTTACTTTTATATGCCAATCACTGCCTACACTGGGTATTCGAGTCGACACATGAAATATTACTTCACATGTAGAACTGGCCCAGTATGGTGCTGTGTTGCCTGTAGTTTTATTCTGCTGAAGTCCTCCCATAAAACCCTGGTGAGTTTCAAGATCAACCTAAAATAGAATTGTCATTAAAAAAACTTGTATTAGTATGTTACTCCCCATAGTTAGGAAGTGTAGGGACTTTTTGGCTATGTGATAAAGACTTCATGTTTTTTCTGTCACCATGACATGTACAAGGCTTCTAACTTAAAAAATCCAGGTCTTACTCGGAGTAGAACCTTGGACCTCACAGTTTTGAGATATACACTCTAACCTCGTGGCCATGCACCGCACTAAAATTGTCAGACATCATACCATACAAAACTAATTCTAATAAATGAGAAAAATGACATTAGCATTTAGAAAAGTCATATTATTTACATGTAAAAAACAGTTTTACCTTTTGGGTCATTTACAACATAAATTTTTAACTGTCTATTAATAAAGGATCCCTATTGGTAATCAGGGCCTAAATTTCTAGCTCAGGGTGAAAAGAATAGGGCAATTGTCTTCATTCCAGGCATATCGTAGGAGGAAAGACTAAGGAAAGTTGGATACTGACAACCTGCCACTAATGAAAGAATCATTGTCATATCTTGTCTCAATTTCTTGCTTTTGTCTTCTATCAAATAATCCATCCCATGGATGACGAAGAGATGCTGACCAGATAAAGGGATTATTTCATCATCATTAATAAATTATTGTGA
This sequence comes from Meghimatium bilineatum, assembly GCA_034231615.1. Classification (NCBI taxonomy): domain Eukaryota; kingdom Metazoa; phylum Mollusca; class Gastropoda; order Stylommatophora; family Philomycidae; genus Meghimatium; species Meghimatium bilineatum. The sequence continues at coordinate 61,526,447 of CM067322.1, read as the reverse complement.
GTAGATGGCATGACGTATAAAATAAAATACAGGAAAACATTTCCATATAGCCATCAAACTGAACATGTTGCCAAAATATGTAAGCAAAGTCAAATCTACCACCCTTGAGGCATATGGGGAATAGGGTATTATGTCCATATTTTTCTGTGAGACATGGTACAGTAAAATGAATGCAATTAGCATAACTCCTGCCACTTTTAATTTTTCTACACTTTTTCCAGTATACATTTCCTGAGATTAGGTCAACATTGTAGCAATTGCTAATCAAAACAGTTAAGCTGGTTATTATTATTTTTATACCTAAGAATTGTGAGTAATGAAGCTCTTAGTTTCTATGTGCAATCGGAGTGGTTCCCAACCATTTCAATAAAAAATAAAGTGATTCATAGATGTCAACTAGTACAGATTTTCCATACTGATAAGGATTTTTTGCCAAAAAAAACAAACACACTCCCCCTATATTTTTTTTTTAAAGTCATTTGGTGTAAAATCTCCTAGTAATTATTACTAATGCAAATGTTTCTATCTGACTGCACATATTTAGGGGCAATAAAATTGAGGTTGTTTTGGTGCTAAATATGGACGTTTTTTTATTGAAATACAGAAATAAATTGTAAAATACAGATTTATGGAAAAAAACTGACAGCTATGGTTATTTCATTTTATCATGACAAATAACTTGTTGAAGTGCATTTAAAGTTTCGCAAAATATCTTTACTCTTGTACCTTTCCTGGTATATTAATCTCTTTTTTTTTAAAACCTTGTTTTATTTATTTCAGTGTAAGAAAAGATTAATTTTTTTTAAAACGACTCAAAATACTAACCAACTTCTCAGAAGAGACATGAACAAAACAACACTCGAGCCTCTAGGTAGAACCTGTTATACACAAATATAAAAGACCACACTTTTAGCAAACACATCCACACCTATTATAGAAGAAAGTAGAAACTGACATCCTAGACAAAATTAGTGATAAAATAATATAGAGACCAACCTCCCAGCCCAGTCCTGCAACAAAATCCTCAAAGTCACGGCTGGCCACATTGTTGCTCAGAATAGAATTTTTGTCCTCCTGGCCTTGAGCAATAAATATCACAGCAATTTTGTGTGTTTCACGGCTAGAGAAAAAGAGAAGTTCCAAAATCCTCTTTCACAACATCACACGCTGTAACTTATATTCACAGAAAAAAATTGTCATCTTTATTAAAATGTTGAATTGTGACTTACCCGTTAGATGCACTTACTTAATTCCTCTTCTCCAACATTGGAGTGTAAGATGTTAGCAATAGCAACTATATCAGGTTTGGTTACAGTCTAAACATCAGACATTCAAGGTATGTCTAAGTTTATTCATGCAGCAAAACTGCAGTTGTTCTAGAGATCTAGTTGTCTGAATCACTTTCCCAAGCTTGTCATGGTAGTCAAGTTACTCCTATTTTGCAGACATTGAAAACCATAATAGCAGAAACTGTTACTGTCTGCAGTTGTTAGATCTCTGGGCAATTGAAATGTGTACTTTTTTTTTCCTTCAAATCATAACTAGTCATGCTATTTGTGCAGCCTTCTTGAAATATCTCATATCTGAAGTTTACTGTTTCAATAAGGGCATCTAATAATAAATAAGGTCAATGCCCATCTATAAATAAATAAATAAATGCTGACTCATAGATGGAGAATAGGTCATCTTGTTTATTTTAGGCAAATCTCTTCTGCTCATAAATCTTACAATAGATGACCTTGATGGGCATCTATTTCTTCTTTAATTTTAAAACGCTCACAAATTAGTAGGATGCAGTTTAGAGAATAAAATGCGTTGTCATGGTTTACAACTTAGCTGCAATACCTGCACCTTTCTGTCTGACACATCCGACTTCAGCATGGCTTCTGTGTTAAGTTAAACCTATTCTTCTTTATATCCACATCTTAAAGGCATCAATTCTGTCTTCTGTGTGTTCATTGTCCATGTTTCTGAGCCATACATTAATTTAGAATGGATGTAGTATTTTATAATTCTCATATTTAGCTTTGTAATTTGTTTAGATGTTAATATTTTCTTCATGTCATTGAAAGTACTTTTAGCCATTCCTATTCTCCTTTTAACTTCTGTTTCACATCTGCCGTCATTTGTGATTATGTATCCAAGATATTGCTCTACTTGTAGTTTCTCTCCATGTTTTTTTAATAAAAATGGCCATAAAAATGAAAAACTCAGATTTGCTTGATTTCAGGATGCACCATATACAATTTCTACAAACTAACTAACTAAGTGGAAACTCACCATTTTTGAGCATCCAAGTTTTTTATTTCTCGCAAAACTTTGTCACTCTTTTTCAGCAGATCAAAATGACACCTAGTTTGGAGAAGAAATGCACACAATTCAAACAGATCAGCTAAATGGGAAGTTTAAAGGTCACATCACATGAGGCATAATGTATAAGACATGAATACATACATAAAAATCATAACCTGTCAGGGTTGTAGAAGTACTACAGTGAATGCACCAACATATAAAAGTTCTCCAGTGATTTCTATCTTCAGTGGTATGGATGAGTATGAAAAAAATCTTGATTTTGTTTTCCTCTGCTCCTTTCCCCTCTCAACTATTTCCTGCAGATTAATTTTTGCCAGGGAATCATCTTGTTGGCTTCCAAACCATATTTTGTCATTTCAAAATTTAATGTGGTGATTCTTGCATACAGATATATATCTCACATTTTATTTCTAACATTTCTTGTCTATAGGAAATTTGTAGAACTCATCCGTAACGCTTGTATTCAAAGGCCTGTATGAAACTCTCACAACCATACAGTATAACAGAAAGCACCAGAGCTACACTTTTAATCTGCACTCTAACACGGATGTTGCTTTTATATTTAAATAAACCTTGACAATATTTCAGGAAAATATTGGTTTTTACTCAACTTGTACAGGTACAAGTTTCATCACAATTTGACGTGTTCTTAAAACGTAAGTTGACCACTAATTTACTAAACTAATTTATCTCACAGAAGATCACCATAACTAAACATATTCTGCTTTCTTTCTTATCATTATGAATGACTCAATACTCAAACAGGTCCACCAATTTTTAAGTATTTAGGAAAAATTATGAATTCTGATGGAAGAAGTTCAAAAGAGATAAGAAAAAGAATAGAGAAGCAAAGAAAACATTTCTAAAAAGGAAGCATACAGTATATGTGCACTTGTCATTAGAAGTGAGGAAAAGAGTTCTTCAGAGTTACATATGTTATGTTCCTCCAGGGCCATAGGCGGCGCATAGGGCAGAAACCATAGCTTTCCATTTCTGTCTTTGTGTTGCCAGGTCTTTCAATTGTTGCGTGTTGTTTAGGTTCATTGACATGCCTTCTCTATTAATGGTTCTTCGTAGAGTTTCTCTAGGTCTCCCTCTTCTTCTTACTCCAGGTGGCACCCAATATAGTGATTGCTGGGGAATTCTTAGGCTGTTCATTCTAAGAGTTACATATTACTGATGCTAATATATGAAGCATCCATGGTTCTAAAGAAGCATGCTGAGAATACCACAGACAACTAGAAAAACTAACGAGCGTGTGCTGAAAGAGTCAAATGTGAGATGAAGTTACTTAATATCAGTGAAAGAGAAAATCTTTAATTTTTTTAACCTTTAGAGCCCTGAATTAAAATTACGCAAAATACCCCCTAGGTCTGAATTATTTTTTGGAAAAATTTGCGTTATTGATGGTGGGTGTTTTGAAAACGCGATAACTTATTTGTTATAAAAGATATCAAAATAATTTTCGCACATCTAAATAAAGGAGTGAATAGTGAATATAATCGTGTTTTTGTTGTTGTTGTATGTGTGATATAACAGTAGTGAGCAAGATGTGAAGTTCAAAATTTTGGGGGAAAAAAATCGCAAAACGGCATTATCAAAATCGCAAATATAACGTCTTGACGACCCTAATACTTGAGCAATGTGTGGAAACATTGATAACATCCTCATAAATACCTATACTTGTTGTATATATATTGTTTCATATCCAAACTAATATAATATGGACTAAAAAACTAATAAAACGTGAAGAAATCTCATATAATGTCCGTCCGGTAAACACTAGGTCTAGCCTGATACACATCATAATTATTGTCTATGCACACACGTGGCACCCCTGATACATATTATTTTTGTGTTTTTTAATGACTACACAAACATTCATATCAAATAACAACATATTAAACACAAAAAACAACAATTAAAACATGTAGTCACGATCACTTAGCCATGCCACGTACTAAATTTGATAGTAAAATACGGCCCGAAAAGGCCAACGTCGCTCTAGAAATTCGTTGACAAAACCAGCCGGCTTTCTCTCTTCTTGCAATCGTAATGTGTAAAGGAATTTGACCTTTAAACTGTGACGTATTCCTAGCTTCGTTTGCCGGATTTTATACGTCACAGGATCATTACTTCGTGAAGTTCCGTACTCGGGAATCGGGCCATATCGTATGTAGCCGATTTGCGCCAATAGGCACAATGGGGTATACACTCATTGGCGCCTATAGAGGCCTAAAGGTTAACAAGTTATGAAACAGAGGTCTGAAGAACATAGTTACAATGGGCAAAATTTAAAACAAGAGAGATGAAGGATGACAGCATAAGAAAATATTATATAGTCTGTCATCAGAGCATGACCAGTCAACAGCAGTCCTTATAAAAGATACTGGAAATAGATAGTTTTGGCTATCATGATCGCTCAAGGCAATCAGTATGGCACGTGATGATGAATATTTACTTTTCCTAACATTGTAGAAATATCAAAATGGTTTAACTTTCATTTTAACAGTACAATCTTCAAACAATCAACTTCTTGAGTTAAGACAAAAGAAATTTAATTTCTTTAATACCTTTTCTCCCATGACAACAGTCCCATCTGATCTAAAAGAAGTCGACACATTTGGAATGGTGAAACTGGGTCCTGGCTTTCAGCTGGCATCTCAGGCTGTGCAACCAACCTAAAATATGTATATAAACATGTTTATTTCCATCACTGAAAAAAAGGTCATATTAAAATTCACATGTGTTATATGAAATAAAAGGGAAAACTATATAAAGATTCACGTGTTATATGAATAAAAAAAAGTAAACTATATAAAGATTTACATGTGTCATATGAATGAAAGTTAAACTATATAAAATTTCCCATATGTTCATCATCAGGTAGCATATCCTGAACAAGATGTCACAGTCATCATAGCCTTTTGAAACTTCTGTCATCCTGAGTCAGTCTTCCTGCTTCTCTTTCTGTCATGTTCAGGTGGTCGTTAATGTCTTGGTTCCATCTTCTTGTCTGCCTCTTATTTGTCTCCCTGGTATCATCGACCTCCAATATGGTCTTCTCTAGGCTGTCATGGTGTTTGGTATGGTCAAAATATTGTAGTTTTCTGGAAAGAGCTATGCTGATTAGCCAGTTTTTTTCACATTTATTTCTCTCAGGATGGCTATATTGGTGATGTTTTTTTTGGTCCCTGGTATTCTGAGGATTTTTATGTAACATTTTGTTTCAAATGTTGCTATTTTAATGTTCACTTTTTTTTTAGATTGTCCAAGATTCACATCCATACATTGTCACTGAGAATATGCAAGCTCTTAGGAATGTTAGTTTTGTTGTTTTACAGCAGCTCATCCATATGTTATGTGAGCAAAAAAAGCCAAACTATATAAAATTTCACATAAGTTATATGAACGAAGAGTTTTGTTATATGAACAATCAAAAACAATGCATTTAATCATTTTTGTTAATGGATACAAGTTGAAAAAAATGAACAACAAGAAATGATTTACTAAATTTGTATTATTGGTACTTAGGAAACTCAGATCGTGGTGTCTTGTTTCCACGTACATTTTTGTTGAGATCTCAGGGAATTGTTACTTGAAGCAATGGCGTTATGTGCTATGAGTGGTACACTTGAAAGGCAGCGCTCTGCTTTGTTGAGAGTGATGGAGTACATAAGGGGAAACCTGAGTATAATTAAGTCCATTCTCTATACATTTCAGCCTTTCTGATGAGATTTTAATTCACTTTCATTTTTATTTGACCAAGAAAAGAAAGACTGCTTCTTTGTTTCTGTAAAATAATTGTGAATATCAAACAATACAATTCTTCCTCTATTTCATCTTCATCTATCAATCATCAGGTCACAGCACTAATAGATTCAATGAAATCAATTGTATAGTTTGAATCAGGTCATCCATTGAAATACATTGTACCTGTCTTTATATGACAATTTGTCACAAGGTTTACTCAAGTATGCAAGTGTGCCAATATACCATACATCCACTTTTCTCACATTCTTTGCCCCCCACCCCCTATTGTAGCTTCACCAATGTTTGTATATACAAGAAGGATAAATATTAAGATCTTTGTGTGGGCAATTCTCTAACCCCATTTCCCAACTACAGGCTAGCATTTGTTTACGTTTGTGTGAGTGATCCACTCTTCCATATCAAACATCAGGATTTCCATTTTTATTGTGCCACAATTAAAAATGACATTTTAGATTAACACACTAAACAGATATAATCAATGAAAAAAAAAATAAAAGTGCAATTTCTCATACAAATCTTCCCAAAAAAGCAAAAAAATTAAAGATAACGAGACTGCACTGCTCTATCATTTGTTGATTGACTTACTGTTGTGATCTCCTGTGACTTCTACGTCTTAGCAAGCATTAGGAACAAAATTGATATGAATTCAATTTAAAAAAAAAACTATTTACATAACAAAATTCACTGAGTCACCTACAACAAAATTGCATATCTATACATGTAGCTGTATGGGTGTTTATGTGAGCAGATTTGCACAGTGGTGTTTGCAGTACCCTTATTCTCATAGATAAATAAATAATACTAGATTATTAATCTTAACCTTCTCATACATATATTATGTACAGTATGCTTATATGTATAGTTTAAACAGACTGTGACAATACTTGAATTATAAAAAATATTTTTCTGAACCAGTGTGGTAGCCTATGATTTTCCCATAGCTCAGCTGTCTAGTCAGTGGCTGATCAGAAACTGCCAGACTAGCATCATCTGTCCCAATTGCTCAAGAATGATGACACCATTCCTCTACATTACTAGAGCATGAGCACTGGTACCCTACTTCCTAGAGAGTTGAGTGAACCACAAGAGTTACTTTTTTCTAATAAATGATAATAAATAATAAGTGAATATCAAAATTCTGCTCTGCTGGTCGGCAGGCGAGTGACTTAAACACTTCTGTACCACGGCTCCAAAAGTGTTTAAGAGCCAACAATTACATCTGATTAGAACAAGCATATTTCCAGTGGCAATTTACAGCTGTGAAACATGGACACAAATTAAAGTGGTGAAAATTACTTTCTTCTTTCAAAATGAAATATTACAGAAGGATATTGAAAATACCATGGACAATGAGAAAGACCAAGAAATATAAATATTAAAGTTGGTTTGTTGGCTCCTAAACATCATACCAACAACAATTAAGTTTTCCTATCACGTAGAGATATAACAGCAAGTGCTGCTATTCTTCGATCCCCTTTTAGGATTGGCAACAAATGGACATCCAAGATTTTCTATTACTGCTCTGTCTTGATTTTGTGTATTGATGGAATACATGTTTGTTTGTTGCTCTCAGCTGATGCTTCACATTCAAATATCATTTTTCAATCTGTGTAGGACTGATAGCTTGAAGACCAGTTATTTTTTTTAAGTCTGCTTAAGTATCAATAAGTTTTTGAAAAGAAAGTAATGCAGAATATTCCTTTCATCCCATTAGCTCAAAACACACAAGTGCCTCACCTGTGGGTTTGTCACACATGTCTGGCAATAACGGCTGAACAACAATGCCAATATTCATACTTTCTCACTAAGTTCCAAGACCATATCACACAATGAATTCTTGATTGGAGTTGAAAAAAAAAATTATGTTGAATTCCTTTTGATCAGCACTTGTATGTTTCAACCCTAAGAATTATGAGCAATAGTGCTGTTGTGTCCTTTTCTGAAATTTGTTGGTTTATCCAGAGCTTATTTCATATACAAAAGACTGCAAGACTTTGAGAAGAGGCCTCCTAGAGAGGTGTCAGCTATTGTAAGTAGTGTATCTTTTCTTATTTGTCAGTAGCAGGAATGGCTTAGTATTATCATTTCACCTACTTACAACCACCCAAATTGGCAAGAAATACTTTGCTGAACGAATCTGAAGTGTAAACGGGGCGATACTTTATTCTTGAGTGCATTATTCTAGTCACAAAAACAGACATCTTATAGCCAATCATGAATTCTGTGCTCACATAAATTTGTCTTGCTTGGTAATAAGGTTCGTTCCTAACAAAGTCTAGCCTTTTTTGCAGGTCGAAGTGGCAGCCTCAAACTTCTGCAATAGTTGTGCATTATCTACTCAAGTCTGACTTCACAGGCCATTTAAGGATAGATAATGATAAAGCATGTGTCTGGAGATCTCAATTTTAGTCCAGAATGGATATTCATTTGTATAAGATATCTTGAGTCAGAAGAAGTGGCTCAGCAATTTGCACTAACTAGTTTTCAGAAATAAAAGGATGACCCTACCTTCTATGAAGTTGGTTTATTGTCTTCGATTCTGTTGTGTTTCATTTTTCCTTCAAATACCGACATGTATTGGCAGTAGATGTTGTTTCAACTATATAATAGTGATTATATGAATTTGTATGCTTTACTTCTAGCTCTAGCTAGGGTGAAGTTTATGGTGATTCTAGAGTAACCCTGGAGGACAAATTATTTTTGAAGATATTATGATTGGATACTGCTAAGTTGCATCATAAGAAGACTATGACAATAATTATGACAACTCCACATGCCAACTGAGAAATATAGCAACAACAAAATACTAGCTCATAAATTATGAATACAAAAGTACCTGACATCCATCTTGTGCATACGACCATGGTCAATTTCCATCTGGTTCTGTTCTTGAATTAACTTGGTGACATTGATTTCAGCCACCTCAGCAATGTCATCTGGAAGGCCAGCAGCTATATTGAGAGGTCTTCCTGGTTTTAAAAGGCATTCAGGACTAGTCTCACCAATATAAGCCAGCATCTGAGAGTTTGGTAAATAAAATAAAATCAGGATAGTCAAAACTTCAGTTTCATCAGAATGTTCAAACTTGTGAATTAACAAACTTCAACATCTATGTTGCTATCAGAATGTTCAAATTGTATTGTGAATTAACAAACTACAACATATCTATGTTGCTAGCACAATGTTCAAATTGTATTGTGAATTAACAAACTGCAACATATCTATGTTGCTATCAGAATGTTCAAATTGTATTGTGAATCAACAAACTGCACCATTTCTATGTCTGTAGAATCATGTGACCAAGACCAGAGACAGACAAGAAGTAAAACAGCTAATAGTGATACCCCTGGACCTATATTCAATGGTTTGTAAAAATTACACCTTAACATAAATCAAGCAATCAATAACCAACTTGTAGTACTAACTATTGTGCTGCTACATCTCTGAATATTATAATTGTTTCACATAATCATCATGTAGATATAGTCAAGCTGTAAACCATGACACAATGGATTCCATTCTCTAGATTACATCCTGCAAACTTGCTGAAGCTTGAGAAATAACGCAGATGAAAAATATTATTTAAGTACTTCTACAATAACTGTCAAGTGCTTTACACAATGATTGTTGTCTTCAACTTCATATAAACATTCAGAGGTGCTTTATATAATCATGTGTTTGAACTTCACACAATTATTGTTGAACAGAATAATTAAGAGCTTCAACTGCACACCATATTGTGCCATATAATTACCGTATATTCCCGAATATAAGCTGAGAATCTTTTAATTTTTTTCTGCTATTGATGTAGGGTGCTTAAACCAATTTTTATATAATTATTACCAGTAGAAAAACAAAAAAACGGTAACACAGAATACTGTCAAATAACCTACCGGAAACAGGAAAAAGCTTACAGTATGAAAAGTCATTCAAATCCTTTGAATTGGAATCACTGTCTAAATTCTGAAACAGTTCACTTGAGAACATCAGGTTGGATATCATGTTTCTGTCTCACTGTCTACCGGTACATTGTCATCATCTTCACTTTTATACATTGCATTACTGATAGAGTACATTTTGAAAGTCGGACGATCATTTCATAAGGAGCATCCACAATTCTTTGACCTATGCAGTGATTGCAATGTCAGCTTTTTTTTACATTGCCACACTCCATCATAGCTAAACCGGATGACAGTATTCATTCCATTTTGCTCAAAGTCTGTTCTTAAATGGTTACATTGAAGGTGAAATCTAGTGGTTACAGGAGGGAAGTAAGGCTCCCAGGAATTAGATACAGACTCACAGCATAATTTTTCCACTTTCTCAGTGAGATGTGCCCGAAATGAGTCCCAGATTAGCATGGATGGTTTTGATTATTAGAGGTCCCCTTCCTCTTCTCTCACGTTTTATCACAGCCATCCTAGATCTAGAGTGTGACTTTTGTCCCTCCAACCTTTCATGGGGATATGCATAAACATGACACCTGGGAATTTCACCGCTTAGAAAAAGTCTTAATATTTTTTTAAAGCCAGGTGGGAGGGCAAACATGTTTCACCTGGCAATCTAAAACAATAGTGAAAATGAGAAAAATGTAACAATCTCATGCCCAATTGACAGTACAAAAACCGCCTTCACAGTTTTTTTGTTCCACCATGCGAATTGAAGGCAAATCTAAATGTCGAGGTTTATTGACTGGGCTTTGAATTTACGGTAATGGCTGATGTTATCACTGCAACCAACCTTTGTTGCTGAGACAGACTTAATCAATCTGATATCTTGGAACACTCTGGTGTCGGGGAAACAACCTGATACTTAAAATGTTTACATTATTACTGGTGGTTTTATGAGGCTGGCACCACTTCCGGGAAAAGTTTGTACTGTATTATCCTGGATATTGTATTTCATGCAAGTACAGGTAGAGTGGTGGAAATGGAAAAAATTACTTTGTGTCTTACCGTTGCTAAAGTTTGTTATTTTCCCTTTAACAATATTTCACTTGTCTCTTCATTCTTACAACAATGGACAGTATTATTACTGGTATTATCATTTTCTATGCTTCGGTCAATATACAAGTTTCATCCTCGGTTTATAAACACATCTGCTGATATTCGGAAATATATGGTAGGTGCTGAACACAATAATTTTATTAGAATTCATTCTCAAATTTCCATAGGATCTCTCTTATAACACGTAAATGGTCCTACTACATTTCCGGCAGAATGTTGTCCAGAGAATGGAAATGCACTGTGTCATTTTATTTGCGCCAATTACCTGATATATCAGACTTCGGCAACCAATAACTTTAGTTTTTTTTTACTATTTTCACTGAATGGTAAATGTCTGTAGCTATATTGCTAGTGTAGTAGGCCAACCATGCACGAGAACTGGTTTTCATACTTACATGCTGGTCACCAAGCTCAAAACTAATCACTGTCACGCATGCTTGGTCTCCATTTCAACTGTTCTGCTCACTATCAACATATTCACAGACACCCTAGCACAATAAATAAAGAGCTTCAACATTTAACAATCCTTGCTAAGTGCTTACATTATCCAAGTTATCAGCATCTGTACCACCTGTTTCATGATATGGGAGCTGGCCAATCTGACGCTGAGAAGTTTGCTTGGCTATCGGTACATCAGCTTCTTCCTGAATGAGCAGTGGTTCAAGCTCAGTTCCAGTTGCCAGACCTAGCAAGGTCTGTGCATCTACACACATTAAATAAATGTAAATATGCTTGTTAGACAACAACAGGACAAAATATATGAAAATACAAAGTTGGTTACTCTCTCTTGCGTGTTTGTGTGTCTGTGTATATTGTCTGTGTGCATTAAGTTGTACATGTGCCTGTGTATATCTATATCTTCGTGCCAGTGTGGCATTCGGGAGCCTTCGTACCAACGTCTGGATCAGGTATGGTCTCAGTGTGACTCCTAAGCAACTAAGTTGGATGTGTACAGCATAGTGGTTCTACCAACAGTGCTTTATGCTGCATCATCCTGGACTGTCTATGTGGGACATGCTCGACAGCTTAACTCTTTCCACCTTTGGTGCCTAAGAAACCTTATTTGAGTATGTTGTCAGGATCGAGCACCAGGCACAAAAATCCTTCAAAAGTTCTGTATGCAAAGCATCCATGTCCTGCTGACTAGGTCCCAACTCTGTTGGACTGGCCACATTGTCCATATGCCAGACAAGCGCCTTCCAATGAGATTATTCTAAGGAAAGCTATGCTATGGTAAACGTTCAAAGGGAGGGCAGAAAAAGCGCTTCAAGGATCATCTATAAAACTCTCTCAAGCACTGCAGCATCGATCCTAGCTCCTGGGAGACTACAGCCCTTGATTGCTCAGCTTGAAACACCCAGATCACTGTTAGCATCACTAATTTTGAAAAAGAAAGAACAATGTGGGAAATTTACAAGGGATAGAAGCAGAAGGACAAATAGAAGAACTCTCCTACCCCAAATGCTACCTACTACCTCTGCACTCCTGCATGAATTTTCCTAGTATACACAAATCGGATATCTACGAACTCACAAACCAAATTAGACAATCACAGAATGTTTTTTATTTTACTTGCTTATCTTATTTATTGTTTTTCATGCCATGCTCATCTTCGCTTGCAAGACAGGATCATCATCATATCTATATCTATGCTTCTTCAGCCCAAATTACAGTTCATATGGCAGACACCAGTGCTCTCCTGCTCAGGTGACATAATGATGTGCACTCACTGATATATATATATATATATATATATATATATATATAAGATAAAAATAACAAGAACAATAATAATTAATTATGGTTGATCGTTTGCTGATCTAGTGACCCATGCCCTTTGATCCATTGTGTAGTACATGCATGTATTCCTGGGTTCATGTTGTGTTTTATATATGGTGTCCAGTTAATTGAAATTGGAAGATAGGTATAATTTACATACATGATGATAAAATAGACATGTCTTACAGAGTTTATACATCTACAACTTACTGTGCCGCGATGACCCTTTTGTACACCAGGGAGGACTGTACAGCACTGAATTTTCCCAGCAGTACTTGCCACATATATCTCTAACTATTATACGACAAACAGTTCGAGCAGTCATTAATCCTGCAGTCACACCTCCACCAGGTGCATCCTGAAAATTAAATGGAATTTTTAAAGTATGACCAGAGTGTGAACTTGTGTGGATCACAATTGACAACAGTAAAGAATAATTGAGAACTGACAGCTTTATTTAACTGGATATTAATACAGCATATACAATTGTTAATATTTTCATAAAGTTTTATTTCAAGATTGATAAAATACTGTATTATATTTTTAATGGAATACATGTGATTTCATCTGATTTATATGTATATCATACACATTTTTCATCCCTGTTTTATTTGCTGAAGAATAACTTCACCCACCCCAATTATGCATAGATCACATCAGATAATTAAGACTTAATAGGTAATAAGTGTAGCAAAACTTAAATCCTACAGGCCATTAAACAGGGTGATGAAGTTTTGCTAATCACTGGAAACACGTAAATCGATGTTTTGAGCAATATACTTTTATCAAGAACACATTCACAGCATATGACGAGTGCAAAATTAACACTTACCACTGCTGGGAGCTCTATGAAAGAGATCAGGCACCGATGATTCAATACAAAAAACTGGAAAAACAGAAGTAAGAATATTGAATACACATGAAATATTATTTGTTGTTTGTTTTCAAAGTAAATGGGAGCTGAGGCTAGTAATTGCAGGTTCTATATATAAATATACCGCATGTGAAATGTCTGTGGGTCTCACTGATGGCCCACTAGACAAACCACTCATGCAACAGAAAACTTTAGATGACATGCCATTATATTGATGCTCTCTTATGGAAGCTTGGTAGCATATCATCTATATAATTAAGCTTTTATGCTTTTTTGTGGGTTTTTAAATTTTTAATTTGAATATATGCATGCATCCTCTGTGGTTTCGGAAGGAGCCAGTGATTTACTATGCAGCTCTGGAGAATGGGAGACTGGATACTCTGTTTTCCTATGGCTGAGGCGCATCATAAAGGCACAGAGACTCAGGATGTGACAGGCTTTTTGCCTTCTAAAGCTTGGAGCTATAGAAAAGTTCGGCATAACCAGTAGGTAATTGGTGGTGGGGAATGAGAACAGTGAACCTTATCTTGGCTCCAAGTGGCTAGAAGCACTGCTAGTTAGAAACCTACCTTCCAGGAGGAGTAATAGTTATTTTCTAGCTCTGGCCTGGGGCGGGTTGAAAATCCACCACAGACATCCTAGCACTATTGTTTGGGGTCAAAGGCCCACGGACCGCTGGATCAGTAACTAACTAACTAACCATATATAAATATATGTGCTGGAAGCAATAGCAGTGGCGAAGCGAGGGAGGGTGGAGGTGCGGACCGACCCTGGTGGCATCATCGGGAGAGCGGCAAATATATTTTCGTCCAGTCTTTCACAATCACTGACATTTTGTAATGTCACAAGGGCGGAAAATTATGATTCCGCCCCGGGCACCATTGACCCATGCTACGCCACTGGTAATAGGTCATGACCTCATGTTGTACCAAGATGGCAACACAGACTCACAGTTTGTGTGTATTTACATTCTCTCTATAGACAGAAAAAAGACTGATCATGAAGACTTAAGTTCATTAAATGTGGAAGATGGTTGGCTTCTAAACAATATTATAACAAGAAAGCTGAGATTTTTTTGGCAGAATAACTAAAAATATAACAATAGGAGAAAACTAGTAATGAAGGTATGGTTACTAGTAACACGGCAAATGGCCTCCCATGATTACGACAGATAAGAGAAATTTCAGAGTGTTTAACCTTTAAAGTGCTGTCAGTGCACATAAAAACCCACTTCCACCTCCATCGAACTTCTGCTGTGGGAGCAGAATTGCGACCTGCGCTGAGCAATTTTGTAACTACGATAAAAAGTTTATATTTAGCTTTTTCTACCATGAAAAGAGTGGCAACACTTAGCATTAATGTAGCTTATTTTCACAGACAATTATATGAGCATGTTAGTTTGGTTATGAAATATCATAAGAAGTTTGAATGGTAACGGTATTTCTTAAAGTAATCAGTCGGACAATAGCACACGAGTGAGTCATTTAAGAAACTTTGTTTATTGTTGTATTTTTTCATCTTCATTACGCAATAGTCAAAAAACAATACTGCATGCAAGGGGGAAGTTATGTAATTTGTATTTGGTGTAAAGGTAGGTACCATGGCAACAAACTGCCGTTGGGGATGAAGATAACTCTTCAAGTACTAAGCCATAGTAACTATTAGCATACCTGTCAACATGTTGAGACTGAAAACCATAAAAAAAAAGTTATGAAAAACCATAATTGAGCATAAAAAACAGTAAAACCATACACAATGGTGAGGGGGGCTCCATCCGTTTAAAAAAACAAAATAAAAAAGGGTCATTCAGGTTTTTTTACAGGTAGTTTGCCTTTGTTTAACATAGACAGCCATAGTGTGGGAAAATGATAGAGCACAAAGACTATGCCTATGTACCTTTAATACGATAAAAAGAAATATGATGAAAAAAAAATTAATACAAAGAATGGATGCTTAGATCCGTTTGAAACTATAACAACTTGTTGGAGTGCTCTATAGAGCTTTCGACAATAATTTCAACTATCCATGAATAGCGCACATCAGCGGAGATCGTACCACTATGACCGGCAGTAATCATGCATCTATGACCGGCAGAGATCGTGTAACTATGACCGGCATTGATCATGCATCTATGACCGGCGGAGAATGTGCATCTATGAACAGCGGAGAATGTGCATCTATGACTGGCGGAGATCAAGCATCTATGAATAGCAGAGAACGTACAACTATGACCTGTGGAGATTGTGCAGCTATAACCGGCAGGGATCGTGCATCTATGAATAGCGGAGATCGTGCATCTATGAATAGCGGAGATTGTGCTCGGCTATCGGCGGAGGTCGTACAACTATGACCCGTGGAGATTGTGCAGCTATAACCGGCAGGGATCGTGCATCTATGAATAGCAGAGATCCTGCATCTGTGAATAGCAGAGATTGTGCATGTATTAACGGCAGACCGTACAACTATGACTCGTGGAGATTGTGCATCTGTGATCGGAAGCGATCGTGCATCTATAGCAGCGACGGCTTAATTTTCAGTCAGCGGCATCATTTTCCGTTTGTAATTCCTAAAAAGAAACATAACATAACATAAAATATTAGTTTAAGATAAGTCTTAAGTTCAGATTTCAGCCTACATAAACAAATAACATTCTATTATTTAACTATAGGCCTACCTACACTACCTAGGTCTAGGGGGCAAACAAAAACATACAATATAAATTAAACGATGTATATAGTAGGCCTAGAACAGAATACATGTGTAACTGTTACTAGTATTTGTGTACTGTAGATACACTGAGTAACACTGTCAATGCACGTGGACAAAAATTCCCTAAGTTCGGTATAAAGACAACGTTCCCAGCACAGAGAATAATTAAAGTACTGGTAGTGTGTTAAAAGCATTGTTTCCAACAATACTTCGCCCCAAGACCAGATCAAATAAAACCTGCATAGGACACTATTGCGCACAAATCACTGTTGCCACTAAAATATATACAAAAATATCAGTGTCACCACTAAATTTAGTAAAAAAAAACTCAAAACGTACAGGACTGCAGAAATTCACGTAAAAACCCGTAAATGTTGGTGTATGCCCGTAAAACCGTACAGCTTGGAAGAAACCGTAAAAATTACGGGAATTTACGGGCAGTTGACAGGTATGTATTAGGTGGGGTTGCCAGTTCCCTTTCTTGCTGTATTTTCCTTCTCCAACCCATGTGTCATTAATATATTTTCCCTGCTTCTGCATAATATATCTGTTAACCTTTAGAGCCCTGGCTTAAAATTACAAAACTTCCCCCAGGGCCTGACTTATTTTTTGGAAAATTTGCGTTATTGATGGTGGGTGTTTTGAAAACGTCATAACTTTTTTGTTTTAAAAGATATCAAAATAATTTTTGCACATCTAAATAAAGGAGTGAATAGTGAATATTATCGTGTTTTTTTTGTTGTTGTATGTGTGATATGACAGTTGTGAGCATGTTTTGAAGTTGAAAATTCTGGCGAAAAACGCAAAACGTCATTTTCAAAATCGCAAATATATCTTCGTGACGACCCTAATACATGAGCAATGTGTGGCAACATTGATAAAATCATCATAAATACCTATACTTATTGTATATGTATTGTTTTATATCAAAACTAATATAATATGAACTAAAAAGACTAATAAAACGTGAAGAAATTGCATATAACGTCCGTCCGGTCAACACTAGGTCTATGCCGACACGCAGCGTAATTATTGTCCATGCACACACGTGTCACCCCTGATACATATTATTTTTGTGCTTTTTAATGAATACACACACATTCTTATCAAATAACAACATATTAAACACAAAAAACAACAATTAGAACATGTAGTCACGATCACTTACCCATGCCACGCGGTACTCAATTTGATAGTAAAATACGGCCGAAAATGGCTAAAGTCGCTCTAGAAATGCGTTGACAAATTCAACCGGCTTTCTCTCTCTTACAATCGTAATAAGTAAAGGAATTTGACCTTTAAACTGTGACGTATTCCTAGCTTCGTGTTGCGGGAATTCTACGTCATATAAGCTTTAACTTCGTGAAGTTACGTACTCGGGAATTGAGTGATATCGTATGTTGCGTGATTGCGACCACAGGCACTACGGGATGCACACGCAAGGCGCAATGTTGCGACCGTAGGGGCCTAAAGGTTAACACATTGTCCCTGATTGTGTGTATATTTATTTGTTCATGTAATCTTTGTTTTGTATATATGTCTGTTAATACATTGTCCAAACTAGCCTGTTATATATCTTATTTTGGTAGAGCTCATATTTTAACTTAATGTGTAGTTCATTTCTCTCAGTGACATACCTGTACATTAGGTGCATTGAAAATTTCTGGTCTCAGGTCCTCTTCAATATATTCAGGCAAGTCATGGTGTTCTTGGACAGTTGTATGTAATCTTGCTGCACCTGAACCCATGGGGAAATGGGACATGTGATTGACCAGATGAGTCATTAGCTGGAAAAAATAAGTTTATGCTTTAATTTCCAAGCGTGATATGTTTTTAGTATTCTTTCTCAGACTCCTGCTGGAACTCTCTTGTAGTAGGACAATGGTCCTGCCATATTTCCAGAGAACAGATATGTATTGTGCCACCATTTTATTTGTGGCAATGGCCAGACACATCTGACTTCAGCTGTATCTCTTCATTTAGAAAGTTTTATTTATGGTATAGAAATGGTTGTCAACACTGAAGTAGCAACAACAACCAAATTTAACATTCAACAAGAGAATAGGCAATCACAATTAAATTGGCAATCTGCAATATGAGGACTAATTATCATTCATTCAATCATCAATAAGAAGATAAAGGGCAATAAAAGAAAGCACCAGTAAAATAGAACAATATGTTATATTCAAAACTCCGCCGAAGACGGATGTGTTGGGCCATTGGCGCAAATAAAACGGCAACACAACGCATTTCCATTCTCTGGACTACATTCAACTGGAAATCTTGTAGGACCATTGTCCTACTACAAGAGAAATCCTGTGGGAGTTTGAGAATGAACGCTGAAGAAGAAGATATTCAAAACAAAAATATTTCATCAGGTAATCAGGAATGTAAAAACAAGAACAGAATTAATTAAATCAAAAGTTCAACCTGTTTATCAATGATCTGATTACTTACTCTAAGTCACATTGATGTGCTATGTCACAATGTCAGGTGGTGGGTCATATGATAGGTCATGATGATATAATCTGGTACATCATCAAATCATTATTTCATTAAATATGGTGGATCTGCAAGTTATTGACTTGTTTGTGTCTTTTGATTTCTGTTTAACTGATTATATACCACAAGACATAAGCCACAAGATATTATTTTGCTAATAAAAATGTGAAATATTTAACAACAATACTTACAGCTCTTGCCGCCAGCTTAACAATGTCAGTTTCAGATTTGCGACCATGTTCTATCTGCTGTGCTGATGACATCTTTCCTGAATCACTGATATTGTCAGACAGAGTAGCATCAGCACTGAATGGTCGAGGCTGTGACACTGAAGCTCCAGTTTGAGACTCCCAGATATTTGTGAAGTCTGTGTCAAGGAGAAAATCTGATAAAGATTTGCTGATTCTGGTCAAAGAAGAAGAACTATGTCCAGTCACTGCAGAATGCAGAACCTGAAAGATAAGAGTAGCCATATCATTACAAAGCTTCTGTAACAAATGATGTTATTTAGATACACTAAAAATATATCATACAAACCTATTGTAATTATATATTTCTTGGAATTATGAGAAATACAACTATTGTATTCTTTTATGCAATAGAGAGGTTTCTCAAGATCTTTTTTTCATACCCAGAACATTGCAACATTAGTAAAATTGCAATGCTTTCAGAAGAAGAATCCTAGAGCATAAAAACATAACTGCACATGAAGTGATGTACGAGCTTCATAACATGAAAATCTAACTATATATGCATGTCATCTATATATGCATGACTTACTGCTGCATGGTAACTAGTCTGATGAGCCACAGGTCCAGGAGTTCAGACCTATTGCATGAGAAACCACACACTATGCATAATCTTTGTCTATTATCACTGTACACTCAATGTAGAATGTCTATTAGCAAAAGAAAATGCTTTAGTTCTTTATTTTCCCACTGATATTCAGTCCTGGCATTCCATCACATGTTTAAAAAAAGTTCTCTGTGCAGATGTTAAATAGGCTGGGTGATAAAATACATCCTTGTCTTACCCCTCTTTTTCAGAACGCTATTCAGTGTGGTGAATAGCTGTTTTAACTTTATTGATGCCCAGTTTGTTCATAATATATATTTCTAATCAGTCTGATGTTTTTCCCATCTATGCATATTTCTTGAAGACATTCAGTTAATTTTTCATGTTGGACTCTGTCAAAGGCCTTGCTGTAGTCTATGAAGCAAATATACAAACTTTTTTTTGACTTCTATATATTTATCTATCAATGATGATGTTCGTCCGTCGTAATCGACGATGACCAAAAACTCAACCATAATAATAATAACAATAAATAATAAAAATAAAAGTTAATAGTGCGTTTTTAAATGGCTAACAAGCCCAATGCGCGCACAAAATGTTCTTTTACAGAATTGACAACAATAGAGGGTATGTGTGTGAGGTTGATATGTTTTTTCTTTTCTACGTGTCTGCTTCTGTCTTGCAATATCTTGTCTGGACTTTTCCACCGCTAGTGCTCCCGTTCTAATGCTGTAACGCCATGCTGTTCTATCCTGAGCGAGGCTCTCCCAAGCGTCTACGTCAATGTTAAGATGTTTCAGTGATGACTTGAGCGTGTCTTTAAAGCGCTTTTTCTGTCCACCAGCTTTTCGAAATCCTGCCTTGAGTGCTCCATAATATATTTGTTTTGGCAAACGCAAGTTCTCCATACGCACAAGATGGCCTGCCCTGCGTGCTTGCTCCTTCATAAGTATTGTGTGGATGCTTATTGAGGTTGATTTTTCCAAGACCTCGTAGTCTGGTACTTTATCCCACCAATGGATGTTTAGCAATTTACGTAGGCAGGTAAGATGGAAATGATTTAATTTTCTTGCATGTCTAGCATACACTGTCCACGTTTCACAAGCGCATAGTAGGGTTGGTATAACAGCAGCATGATATACTTGAAGTTTGGTGGTTGTTCTTATACCTCTTCTGTCCCATACATTGTTGCGTAATCTGCCAAATACAGCACTAGCTTTTGCCAG
Source organism: Meghimatium bilineatum (assembly GCA_034231615.1). Classification (NCBI taxonomy): domain Eukaryota; kingdom Metazoa; phylum Mollusca; class Gastropoda; order Stylommatophora; family Philomycidae; genus Meghimatium; species Meghimatium bilineatum. The sequence goes on along the minus strand of CM067322.1, from coordinate 61,505,469 downwards.
TCTATTGTTAATTTCCACATCAATGTTGACATCGCGAGTGAGAGTGCTTCCAAGGTAAGTAAAATTGTTTACTACCTGCAGTTTTTCCTGATTGACGATGATGGAAGTAGAAGTATCTTGGCTATTTGATGTTGCTTGGTGCATGACTTCTGTTTTTTTTTGGTGTTAATAGTGAGACCAAAGTTGTTGCAGGCCTGTGAGAAGCAGTCTATGGTCCTCTGCATGTTTATGACAGAGTCAGCATACAATGCACAGTCATCAGCATAAAGTAATTCTCTAACAGTACTAGATTTAGTTTTCGTTTTTTCTTTTAGTCGACATAAATTGAAAAGACCACCATCTGTTCTTTAATGTATCATTATGCCAGCTGTTTCATTACTATGGTGTGCTTCCGTTAGCATGGCCGTAAATAACAGGCTGAAAAGAGTAGGGGCCAGCACACAACCCTGCTTTACACCATTTGTGACAGGGAATGCAGGAGATACTCCTCCATCACAGATAACACTAGCCATCATACCGTCATGAAATTGTTGTATCACAGTGACAAGTTTTGGGGGACATCCGAACTTTGTAAGCACCTTCCACAGTCCTTCTCTGTTAACGGTATCGAATGCTTTAGTTAAGTCTACAAATGTTGCTAAGAATTCACTATCTATCAATAGTATGATACTGAGTATACCTTCTCTATTGTCTTTGTTTTCCCTAAACCAAACCTGTTTTTTACGTACTTCGATGTCTATCTTGTTTTTAATTCGTTCATGTATTATCTTGAGTAGTATTTTTGGATATGTGACACATTAAACTTATCATGCTCTTTCTGTACAGTCCACAGCCATGTGCTTATTTCATGGTAGTCATATGTAGATATTATATATTGCTGCAGATAGTTCAAACTCCACTCTATCCGTTCTTCCTTATGGTGTTCAGTCAATAACCGCGCTACCCACTGAGAATATACCATCTGATACTTCAATTCCTTTTGAACAATCGCACCACTCTCTTCTAGCTACATAACATTTGCTAGAGGTTTTCTCTCTATTGCTCAAAAAGACAATTTAAGCAATTGTAAGTAATGTCAGTAGAACATGATATAAAATGTTAAGACAATGTTCATACCCTGAATACTTTGTAAACACAGCTCTTGTCAGTGTCTGTGGTTTCTGTCAATAATGGCACTGGCATCTTCAAGCACCACTCCACCATTGTGAACATCATGGACACAATTAACTGAGAATATATTAAGAGATATTAGGGGCTGTCTATAATCTATCAGTAATTTTTTACCTCTTTACCTACCACCCTCTTGTCAACAGTCAATAACTATCAATAATTCAGTGACCCCTTGCTTAATTATGTCAAAATAATCCCTCCACACACATTAATTTGTGCAGAAAAGTATAAAAAATACATATTTTTTCTGAATTTTAAGAAATAAACATAATTCAAGCAATTTAATTGGTGTAGAATAAAGTGCTGACATCAACTTTTATGAAAACCCCTTCCTATTGTCAACAACCATCAAACTTTTTCAGACCCATTCCCCCCCCCCAATAGTTGATATAATTTATGGACAGCTCCTCAAGCCCAAGATATATTATTCATGACCACATGAGCTAATAGTAGGTATAATTTTCTCTTTGAACTGAGTAGTAATTTCCCCTTTAATTTGCAGGTGGTTTTAACGTTTAGCACGTGTGTGGCAGCTATATTCACCACCATTTCCCCTTCTCTTGTTAGCGAGTGGCAAGCATATTTGCTTACGTAGACCGCCGTTACTAGGTACACTTCAATTAATTAAAAATCCCCAATTTTAATAATTTTTTTACCAGATTTAATAAATCTGGTATTTTATTCAAATGACTACCTTTTCCTGCAGTGTTAGTGGCAACCATGTATAAATGTCATTTAAATATCGATATTTTCGCAATATATTGACAATTTCAAACAAAAGCATTGCCATGATGGTGAATTTGGTTTTACAGACTTTTATTTTATAGAATTTTCATTAAAATTTCATTATAGATTGTGATTCAGATGATTATTTATGGAGAGATAGTTATTTCCACACTCAAATATCCGTTACACCACGCTGTTTTATCTAATTTGATATTAAAACATCAACCAAGTTCGAACATTACATTTCTGGACTAGATCTAGGTTTATAGAAGGATTTTAAGACATACCTGTAGGTTTAATCCTTTTAATCCCTGAAATTACAACAAATATGACAGCAAATAGCATGAGATTCGATCTATGTTGACTGTTTCCACTCCAGAATATTTTCAAAACAATATCGGAAAGTTCGTACAATTATATTATTGTTTTAAAGGTCAAAATTTGCTGGGGTTTTGTGGAGAAACGTCTTTGAGACTGTCTTACATGTCTCATATCACACACACACACACACAAACAAAACCTACACCTATATATGCAAAATTCAATTCTTTATTTATATGTGCAAAAATTATTTAAATATCTCTAACAACAACAAAGTTATCACGATTTCAAACAGCCACCAATTATTATGCAACATTTCCAAAAATTAATTCAGCGGCACGAGAGAAATTACGTAATTGTAAACACAGAGTGCTAAAGGTTAAATATTGATGTGGCTACCTTATACATTGTTTCTATGTCACACTGCTGCAGTGCCCCACCTTTTTTATTGAGTTTGTCTGCTACTTCATTTTCAAGGATGTTACAATGTGCTGTTATCTACTCGATAACCTATAACCGTCTTAGTATAAATATTAACCTTAGCTGCAGAGTTATTCTTAAGGATATGATAAATAGTTACCACCATTTTGACAACATTTCACCATTAGCTGTAGCGTCAGCAGTAGAAGAGTTTTCTGAAGATGGCTTTTTTGTGTGCTTCATATATGTTTGTTTTCATTTACTTTAATTTCTGTACGCCATTGTTTGCAAGGTCTACCCCATGCTTTGTATCCATCGTGTCTGTATAATAATGCTTTTAGAGGGCACTGTCTGATGGTAGTGTGGAAGAATGCAAAAACCACTTCATCTGTTGTCTTCTGATGTAATCCAGAACTGGCATTAGATATTGTTTGTTAGTCTTCTGATGTTTTCGTTTCTGATTCTGTTTCTCATTGTTACTCCGAGGATTCTAAGTAGACAAGTCTTTTTTTTTTCTCATGTCACAGTGACAACCCATTGTACATCTCCTGTAACAAATTTTCTTTTGGATTTTGTTGTTAGTATCCATGTTTGACATTGGTAGCATTGTGATGGTATGATGATCGTTTTATATAGTGCAGCTTTGGTGTTCATGATCACATATTTGTTTTTGAAAATAGGAGAAATCTGCCCCAAGTACTGGTCTCTTTCAATGAATATGTAAATTATACAATACTAAGAGCTCTAAAGAGATGTACTGGCTGATATTATCTTTTGAATGACTTCTTATACTTTATTACTATTTTAACACTGCAGAATCATTGCTCATTACTATTCAGGATTTTTTTTTTTTAATCAAGGGTTTGTTCTTTAAGTATTAGTCTTCCCTGGCCAATCTGACCCTTAGTCCAACACAAAATAATTGACTAGAAAATATCCAAAACGATTTTATGCCCCAGAGATAGAAATGGTGATCCACTACTTGATGGACTATCAAACTATAATCCCCATCAGGGCCAACTCCTTGAAATGGAGATGAGGCTTAGTCCAACATTAGTTGGCTGATGTCCAGCCAATAGTGGCTGAAACTACCATATTTTTTCAAATAATAAGCTATGAATTTTTGGATTTTTTCCGCTATTGATGTAGAGCTTATATACGAGCACATTAATAATTTTTTTTTATCATTATAGAAACCCCAAAACAGTAATGCAGAATAGTCATATAGGCCTACCAGTAACACAAGAATATACTTACAGGTACCAAAAATCATTCACACTCTTCAAAGTCAGAATCACTATCTGAATTCTGAAATAGTTCACGAACGTCATCCTCTGTCGTGTGAACTTCAGGGTGAATATGCTAGCTAAAGATGGAGCAACACAGGAACAAAAAGACCAAGAAATCACTTTCCAAGAAAAGAGGGCCCTCATCAAAGATATTAGGAAAATTGACCACCCAAAAGACAACTACCACTATCTTGACAGAGCTGAAAAAGTTATGATTTTTCGCATGAGGACAGGACACAACAGACTAAACAGTCACTTAAATAAACTAAGACTTGTTCCATCACCTGTGTCCATGTGGGCAGGCAGCACAGACAGCAGAATTTATCCTGCAAGACTGCATTACACTAAACTAGTTAAAGAAGGAGCACAGGCCCACAAAGACGGATATCCACAGAAAGCTGTATGGGAGCACTGAGCTTCCAAACACAGCAGCATTTATCAAGAAAACTGGACTTGCTGTGTAGACATGTTAAACTGTGAACAGGAAGATCAAACTATAATGCATAGAGCAGAGTGCTTGTTCATAACTGTGTATCAGTGAGGACAAGAATCATCCAACATATATGCTATTGGGAGAATCAAAGGAAACTAACAATGGGAGAGTCATGACTTCATAGAACAGAGAAGGCTATAAAGTTTGCATTCACAAAAGGGGTACATGAACACAGAGAATAATGGAAATGTAAGCTTATCAAATTTAAAGTTTCAGTTCAAGTGCTTATCACACTTTTCAGGAAAAATGACAATAATATTTCAGTGCAGTCAAATTCAGAAATTCAGACTGATCAATGAACATTTTTCAGATGTGCTTATCATTTGCAATGGGTTGGTGGTTTGGTACATGCACAGGGCATGGGAATTTATAGCTTGATGTAGAAGAAAGTCTATTCAAGAGGAAAGTGATGTTTTATGTACAACTACTTTTAGTATGGCAATGGTAACCAGCGCAATGGAATGGCTAGATATGTAGAGTGTTACAGATGTTTTCTGAATGATTCTATTAGTATGCTTAGAAAAACACACACTGCCTGGAGTCTATGACAAAATCTGTGCTGAGAGTTACTTTAACTTTTTTGCCTAATCACATGTGTGCTATGGGAAATACAAGAACAGAATTGTCAATGCTGTTACAGTGATAATTAGTTAATGGACTGTGCTAGTACTTTGAATGCAATAAAGGAGTACGGCCAATTGGAGGATGTAGTGTATGTTTCTTTTTCTGTGATTATGGACAATGCAGAACCTAGGAGTGATGCTTGGAGGTTAAAATCAAGCAGCATATAGGAATCAAAAGAAAGGTTATCAACCAACACAGAATGGGATCTGTCAGCACATTCTTCTGAATGACATTGAATAGGTAATCAGAGCAACTATGGATGTGTCCATGGTATTCATAGTAAGTGTTCAGATCCCTGTGTTATTGTTCTACAGATGTAGGCCACAGAGTCAGTGATATTGATTTGGTGTGTGTTTTTATATGGCATTGCCCCATTCTCAATCAAAATATCCTGACAAGTTCATTTCTGTTCAATGTGTTTATTGTCTTTTTCAGATCTATAGTTACTGTTTGGTTCTCTCCACTGAAACTCATGGATTGTTTTAGCAGAGACTATACTTCCCTGAAACTTTCTCTGAGAGTCTTTATTCAAGATAGCTTCATGTTTAAAGCTTAAAAGAACTAAACTACTGAACTACAGTAAATAAATTAACATTTACCCTTTTCTCCTCATCAGAACTTGTACTACCGGGTATAAGAGCTGATATAGTTGATGCTATAGCCTGAAAAATAGGTCAATTAAAAATACAGAATAATGAAATGAAAATATAAAATGTTAACCAAAGCTAACAGCTATAATATGGAAAAGACTAAGTAAGGAAACAAATATAAAAAGAGTAATGAACTAAAACAGCTCCACAAAACTAAGCCCCAGGACCTGACAACATACAAGTCGAATTAATCAAAGCAGCAGCAGATACGGGATAAAATGGCTGCATAAGCTGTTTAACATAATATGGAATACACAAGAAACACCAGCAAACTGGAAAAACGCTGTAATAATACCTATTTGGAAGAAAAAGGCAGCAAAAGAGATTGTACAAAATGTAGAGGTATCTCACTTCTAGGCTACACTGGAAAAATTTTCAATAGAATTCTAGAAAGAAGATTACAAGCATTCATCAAACCACAACACTCAGATGGGATTTTGTAAGAACAAGACTGCACAGATGTAATTTATATTCTTAGACAACTGGTAGAAAAAACAATGGAAAATAACAAAGAACTGTATATCACGTTTGCCGACCAAGAAAAAGAATTTGACAGTTGACAGGAGACAGATGAGTAGACAGACATCAATTATGGAAAATACTATCAAACTATGGAGTCCCACAACACCTAATCAACATGTGCAGAAGAAGTTACACAGGAAGTCAATGTGCAGTTAGAACGAGTGCTGGTCTTACAGGCAATATTGATTATATATGTAAAATTGCCAACACCAATGAAGTAGACAACATAAAAAACCTCCTGAGTGAACTTCTTTTTGCAGATGATTAAGCAATAATATCAACATCAGAAGAACAACTACAACAACATATAAATAAAATCAACACTACGTGTTGGGACTTTAACATGAAGATAAACACAGAAAAAACTTAGGTAATGTCTATCGCAAAAACAGAAAAAAACAAAAACTATTTTCATCAATGATCAACAACTTACACAGGTGAAAGAATTTACTTACTTTGGAAGCATCATATCATCAAATTGGAAAAACACAAAATAAATCCAACACAGATAAAACATAGGATACCAGATCTTACGACAGATGTTTCCTATTTTCAAAAACAAGCATGTGAACATAAATACTAAAAGTGCAATATATAAATCCATCATACCATCACTGTGCTACCAATGTCAAACTTGGACACTAACAACAAAAGACATAAGAAAACTTGTTACAACAGAAATGACCTGTCAACGTAGAATTCTTGGAGCAACAAGAGACAGAATCACAAATGAAAACATCAGTTGACTAACAAACACAATGTCCATCCTAGATTACATCTGAAAACAACATATTAGGTGGTTTTCACACACTTCCAAACTACCATCAGGTAGTACCCCTCAAAAAGCATTACTATACAGACATGATGGATACAAAGCCAGGGGCAGACCATGCAAAAGATGGATTACAGAAATAAAATAATCAATAAAAACAAACATATATGAGGCACACAAAAAGGTCATCTCCAGAAAACTCTTTACCCCTGACGCTGCAAGGCATAAAGGGGTATAAATCGAAAAGAAAGAAGAACTATAAACTATTATCTATAAACCTGTAACTCGTCAGGGTATTACATTGCATGTATCAATACAAAGAGTCCTCCAGCAATTTCTACCTTCAACAATGTGGATGAGTGAGGAGAAATTTTGTCCAGTCCTTAATGTTGTTTGTCCATGATTTTATTTGTCCTTCTCTGCTTCTTCCACGGCTCCCTGAAGTATTGTTTTTTACAAGGAATCATATTAACATTACATGTCCAAACCATACAAGTTTTTGTTGTTTCACTATTGAAAGAAATGGTTCTTGTGGGCCTGTATACATCTCTATTTTATTTCTTATGTACACATTTGTCTTATGCTCTCTATATGAATCAATAGAAGATTCTTCTCTGTGTCTGATTATTCATTGCAATATTTCAGTGAGCGAAAGGTTTAACTGGTGATGAAATGACTAAGTTACTATACTCTGTGGGGTATGCAGGTCATCCTGAGAGAATGTCATACAATTCATCAGATGTTTTTCTTCTTATTCATGTCCAGTCCAAGTCCCGGCTATTTAAGACTGTTAATGTTGTATTTACACAGCACTTGTTAACACAACATCTTTCTGGAGGTCTAGTTCCTGACATGTGCTTGACATATTTCCTGGCTAAAACATTTATCTCACATTAAAACAAACTTTGTACATTTTTGGAGAGAAAGAAAGGTATGTCAGAAATCATGCTCGCTGCCATTTTCCCTGATAATGCATCATATGCCTCATTGATAGATGCTTTTCTCATATTTAAAAAGGCTGTCTTCTTCTTCAGTGTTCATTCTTGAAGTATTGCTGGATAATTCTTGTAGCAGGACAAAGACCATATTATATTTCCAGCAGAATGTAGTCAAGAGAAAGGAAATGTGTTGTGTCATCGCTTTATTTGCACCAATAGTCTTACACATCTGACTTATGTTGTGGTTAGGAGGCTTAATTAGATTTTTTTCCATGTTATAGTTACAACCGATTGCATTTTTGAGGATTCTGACTTTCTACAGGGTAATGCAGTCAACTCCATGTAAAACTGTCACTTAGATATTTCTTGCAAAATGTATGTACGGTTACAGTGTTATATTCTTTGCTCTACGTATAAGTAACTATAACATGAGTGCTGATTACCACCAACACTTATGAAAATCTTTAGGATGTACAAAATTAAAACAGAAGAAAAAGATACAACACGCCATTATTTGAACATCTTTTGTACACTGTTCAGAATATCCTCACTAAGAATTCATATTCTCTACATTGAAAAAAATAACAATACAGCATAACATAATAAAAATGTGAAACAAATAAATTACCTCTGTAATTTTCTTTGGCATTTGTGGATGATAATCCTGAAGTCTGTCCATGTGATCACACAACAATAATAGCATATCAGTTGCCACTTTGGCTACTTTCTTATTTACACTCTGAAATAAGAGATAATGTGTATTTCATTTAAAAACAAATGTTAGAAAGCAATAGATATCATATTTCTTAAAAACCCTAGTGCACAATGATTCTGAGTGCTAAAATAATAACACAGAAATGGCAGAATAAATTTTAAACTTTCATCACATCAAATCTACCTTGCAAAAATGCAAAGTCTATCACTATAGCTACTGCCCAGTCAGATGTGTTTGGTGCAAAGAAATCTGCCATTCAATACATATCTTTTTTATACTGAACTACATCCTTCAGGAAATCTAGTATGACCATTTGTCCAAACCACAAAAAAGATCCAGTCGGAGTTTGAAAAAGAACGGCCAAAAAAAATAACTTGATAAATTAAATTTGATTACAATGTTAATGTCAAGATAGGTAAGACATGAAAATATGCAGAACAAAAACAGGAATCTCTTGCTGAAGTCGGATGAGTCAGGCTGAAGGGTGCAAATATTGTAGTCAAGCTGTCATATTCTGTTCTCTGGACTATATGCTTAATTAAGATTGAGAAGTGTTGCAGAAGCAGATAAGAGGTATGCAAGTAACTTGCAGCTATGAAATCAAAGCAGAGAACTGCAGACTTTGATAAATGGATGACTGCTAGAAAAAAGGTTTAAAACCATATGATAAGATTACTAATGAAAAACTCAGAAATAACTAATCAGGCACCAAATAAATAGGTAACAGTAACTACTCTGGAAATGGATAGGGCAGACATTAACATGTAGTAAACCGATGTCGACATATGCCTCAAGGTTACTATCTACGTATTCTCCTGATGCAGACAAGACCATATTTAGGTAGCCATTTATTGTCACGGACAATCTCCCATGATGCCTTTATAATAACTATGTTTTCTGCACAATATAAAACAGCTTGAAACATTTTTCAGATATAAACTTTCATAAAAATCTCTGAAATCCACTTTACATATTTAATAAATATTCACTCTAGAATGAAGTCTGTCTTGATAGTATTTCCAGGTATTATCTCAAATAAATAATTATCAGTCAACATCATGTGCTGGCTGTGTAAGCCCTCACAGGTCACCACAAACTTCTATCATGACTGTCAACTATAATTTTATATATGACACTAGACTGTCCAAAATGTTCAAAGATTTCCGCAAACTTCTAACCTGAGTGTTGATCATAATTTTATATGTTGACACATTTTCCACTGTCACCAGACTGTTCAGAGTATTATCTCTATTAAATTTTTCACTTATTGCTATGATCTCAAAACTCATTGTTTATATACCCAAATGATTTGTCATGCAATGTATATTCTCATACTACATTCCATACGAGCTGCAGGCAGGTGGGCAACCAGACCACTCGTAAAGCAATGGCAACCTACTGAATATCTAGAAACGCCAGTGTGTTGCGAGGGCCCGAAAGGGGACCAAAGAATAGCAACACTGTTTACCTTCCATGCATGTTGTAAGAGGCGACTAAGGAGGTTATGGGATGGAGTTGGCTGTCCCATTCCATATAGGGTCAGTGACACAAAGCCATGCTAAGTCGAATGTGTCAGGCTGAAAGGGTCAGATATCGCAACAATGCTGTAAACCAGGGGTCAGCAACCTATGGCATGCGTGCCACACTTGGCACGCCAAGCAATTTCAAATGGCACGCACACTCTTCACGTTTCCTGCATAAAGTTGATTATAAATCGATTAGCTGGGTTTCCTCGATCATAACGGCACTTGGGTGTAACAGGGTACCAGCCATAAACTTATCCAGATTAAGTATGTTGTCAATATTGAGCAACTGGCCAAGACCATGCAAGGGCAAGGCTCCGATTAATAATACAAAATAAAAAAAAAAAATTTTCAAGAAACTATTACTTTTAATGTTGTATACAACTTTACATATTATTGAATATCACCATATATTAATTAATTAAAATATAAAATTAAAATATATGGTAAAATAAGAATATTGGCCTCGACTTGTATAAAATGATATGTGATGTTGGCACTCTGAATAATTTGAAACCTTAAGGTGGCACACAGTTAGCAAAAGGTTGCAGACTCCTGCTGTAAACCATGACACAACGCATTCTGTTCTCCGGACTACATCCTGCTAATCTGCAGAAGTTTGAGAACGAACGCAGAAGAAGAATGTTTAGAAAAATAAATACAACTAAAGAATTATGGGACAATGCTACATTTGACAGGATATGTAACTAACAACTTAAAGGACTTAGATATTGAATATTTGTGGAAGACTTTACCTATCTGAATGTTGAAGACCTAAAATTGTATATATTCCATGAACAGAAAGGAGATATAATACTAATCATGTGAAATTATGTTCGTCTGTTGAAATCAACAACTGACTAGTGAGTTCTAAACATGCCTGAAATTTCCTCCAAATGAGTGGAGTCTGTGAGACATTAAACAGCTCTTTGCATTCTTCTAGCGTGTTCTTTGTTGAGCAGTAGCTTGACTGAGGTTCTCTGCAGCAGCTGTACTAATCTTGAGTCTTCGACGCTAGTTGAGCCTTTCTCATATCAATCTCTCCCATGAATTAATGTCTACATTAGTCAGTCAGTTAGTCATCAGATCACCATAATTGCATATAGAGCACATGCATAGGTGCTCTGATTTCCCCTTTAGTGTATCCATTATTACACAATGACTGACAGTTTATTCTATTTTTGGACGACAAACATTCTTCACAACCCAGAGTAACACTCATTTCTGGGGATACTACATTTCAAGCCCAGCTCCCATATTCTGGACACTGAAAAGGAATCATCATCCTCATTAATTTCAATTTCCCGTGCTGTTCCTCATAAGGAGGTCAGTATGTCAGCCCAATCCATTGTTCTACTGCCCAACATAGTAGCAGCATATGTCAGCAAATCTGTTCTTTCATTGATTTGAACACACAAATGATCAGGCATGAAAAAGAATGTGATGCATTCCAACCTTGACCACTCCAGTTTCCATGAATGCAGCAGACTTTTTTTTATCATACTTATCAGGTCACTGAGGATGCAGACATGATTTGCCCTCTACGTGAACATCCAGTTCAAGGCCTTGGTTACCGCTATAATATCCATAGTCATGCTGCTTGTAGGCACAGCAAATATGCCACTCTCCTCTTTATGGTATTCCCACACACTGAAGGCCCAAGAACCATGCATGTGTCTAACAACCGAACCATCAATGTATATAATCATATCACCCTTTATGGCATTCTCACTGACCAATGTTTACAACTCAGACTTTACAGCAATAGGACACTACTCTTTGCATTATCTATTGACAGTTATTATTACTTGGGAAGAGGTCTGGCAATCTATGGGTACACTTATCCATTCCACATTTAGTGCCACTTACAAGCACAAATTTTGTATGAAGTACTCAGCATGACCTATCCATGAATTTCCTCTTTGTAGTCTACTACCTTTCACTTACAAGATTTCAGAATACAATAGATTTTCTTTGCCAACATTGATTTGGAAGTAGATGTGTCTGCAAAACTGTATTCTGTGCTCCATAGTTCTTCTTCTTTCTGTCCTCATGTACCAGAAAGGAGAGTGAGTGTACTAGAGTCTAGGGGAGAGTGAGTGTACGGTCTTTTGCCTTTCTATTTGCCTCCTCTGCTGTTATATTTCCGAGTGTCTCTAATACACTATCTATCCACCTTTTACGAGGGCGTCCAATAGGTCTCCTGTTTTCGTATCGTTTGTTAAGTGTTTTTTGGATAATACTTTGCTCTTTCTGTCTGGTTATGTGGCCGTACCATTTAACTTGTTGTTTATGTATGTATTCTATTGTTGGTTTGATCCCTAATTGTTTCCTTAGTGCTTCATTCCTGATTTTGTCTCTCAAGCTAACTCCAATCATACGTCTCACACATTTCATTTCAGTGGTGTTAATCTTATGTATTGTTCTAGAATCTAATGTCCAAGTTTGACACTGATAACACAATGTTGGTAAGAAAATGGTGTTGAAAAGCGCTTTATTTGTTTCTAGTGTAATATCTTTGTTTCTTAGTAAAGGTGTTAATTGACCAATGATCTGACAGGCCTTATTACATCTTGCGTTTATTTCTGCTTCTTGTTTGTTGTCATATCTCAATGTGCTGCCCAGATATTTGAATTCATCTACTTGTTTTAGTTGTTTATTATTTATCTGTATGTTGATGTTCTCCTTTTCTCTTGCAATATTCATTACTTCTGTTTTGTCTATGTTGATTTTCATTCCAAATTGCTTGCCTGCTGTGTCTATTGTGTTTAGGTGGTCTTGCAGGTTTTTAATGCTGTTGTGGAATAAAACCTGGTCATCTGCAAAAAGCAGTTCATTTGCTTCATTAGAATTTGCTGTTTTGTTTATATGGTCCATGTATGTAATAAAAAGTAGTGGGGATAATACACATCCCTGCTTTACTCCTGTGCTAATCACAAAGTCCTCTGTGTAGCCTGCAGCTGTTCTTATAGTGCAACTGCTGTTGTTATAGAGACTTCTACAAACGTTAATTAAATGTTGGCATACTCCATAAATTTTTAATGTTTCCCATAGTCTTTCTCTGTTTATTTGGTCAAATGCTTTCTCTTGATCTCTGAAGGATATGTATAAATTTTGGTTGTATTCTATTGACTTCTCTGCCAACTGTTTCAGAATAAATATTGCATCAGTACATCCTCTGTTTCTTCTAAAACCCATTTGTGTATTGCTAAGTTGTTGTTCTATTACAGGTCTCAGTCTTTTCTCTACTATTTTTGCATATAATTTTCCTGCATGGCTTAACAAGGAAATTCCCATGTACTGGTTACAGTCTCTTTTGCTGTCTTTCCTTTTCCATATTGGCACTATGATAGCTTTTCTCCAGTCTGTTGGTGTCTTCTGTTGCCTCCACGCCGTGTTAAAAATTCTGTGTTGGAGTCGAGTAAAATGTGTCTACAATGAAGTGAGTCGGTGGTGTCTTTAAAATGCTCCTTTTGTCCACTGGCCTTGTGGAAGCTTGTCTGGGGCTCTTCATAAAGCAGTTTATTGGCAGACAGAGATCTTACATGCAAACCAGATGACCTGTCCAGTGCATGTGCCTTCATCAGCATTGTGTGCATGGTTACAGAATGTGAAGTAATACAGAATACATGCAGTACAGATCTTACCATGAGAGCACCTAATAAAACATTGATGGCTTCCTTCATCTTTGGATGTAGTGTACCATGAATGAGTTCACTGTACAAAAAAATAGCAACACTGCTGACAGCTACACACCTGCAGATTGGAAATTATGTTACAATCAAATAATTGTCTCAATATTATAAAGAGCACAATTCAACTTGACATGACGCATGTCTCTCCAAATTTTATTCAGAATTATTGCCATGAACAAAATCAAGAATATCATTAATAGGCGACTATCAAGTGTTATGCCTGGGCCTAGCAATCTATATAATATAATTACCAGAATGCCAGAGAGTATCCAACAATAAGGAGTGGGCACAGTAAAACAAATAGGAAGAACTTTATATTCTATATGTATAAAGTAATTCTGTTAAAAGTACATACACAAAATAAAGGTAAAAGAATGGGAAATAATACTGAATAAGGAAGTTATATGTCAATTGTCCCTTATTCTGTAATATTGCACCTTATATGTCAATTGTCCCTTATTCTGTAATATTGCACCTTATATGTCAATTGTCCCTTATTCTGTAATATTGTACATCATTTGTCAATTGTCCTTATTCTGTAATATTGCACCTTATATGTCAATTGTCCCTTATTCTGTAATATTGTACATCATTTGTCAATTGTCCTTATTCTGTAATATTGCACCTTATATATCAATTGTCCCTTATTCTGTAATATTGCAGAATAATATTCTGCAATATTACTGGTCTATAACTGTATAGATGACATGCTACAAAGCTTTCATAAGAGAGCCTCAATATAACGGCATGTCATCTACTAAGGTTTTCTGTTGCATGGGTGGTTTGTCTAGTGGGCCATTGGTGAGACCCACAGGTACAACTGCATGTGTGCCTTATTCTGTAATATTGCACATCATTTGTCAATTGTCCATAATCTGTATTACAGACGAAACTTGGAACAAATTACAATTTTCCTGCAGTTATTATCTAATATTGATTTATTTAGTTAGTTTGTTCCTTTGGTGCCAAGAGCAGCACATAGGACAGAAGTTAATTTTCTCCATGCCATACGGTTCGCTGAAAGTTGTTGCAGTTCTTGTATGGTGTTAATATCCATTGTCATTGCCACGTTCTTAGTGGTGTCCTGGGTGTTCCACATTTTCGTTTTTGAGTTGCAGGCCATGACAGAGCTTGGTGGGTAAGTCTAAACTCATCTGATCTAAGCACACGACCTAAATACTGCCAATGTCTTCTAATAACAGTTGACACATATCCTTGTTGTGGATATGTCTCTTATTGATTCATTTGTGAAAGAGTTTTTCTGATTCTTATTTCGAACGCATGCCTCCCAATATTTACAGCGCTCATGGTTTTTAAATTATTGTCCGATCACAATTTATTTTTTATTAATTTGATGCTATCGTCGAATGCATTTGTTTAGTAGTTTAGAGTTTGGGGGTAGGATTAAAATTAGTTCTAACACTACTTCTAACCATTGATCATCCTTTCCTAACTCTAGCATTATCCATTCTCTTCTGATGTGCACTTGTTGCATAAAATCTGTACTAAAATAAGCCATTTTATGTTTCTTTCTACAAGGTCTGAAATGACGTAATTTCCTTGACGGCATGAAAACAGTGTGCACCATAACAAACTCAAAATGAACCCGTACATGCAATGTTATTCTGGCCACAATTTGTATATTGGTGAAATATAGGAGGGCACACTTTCTAAACAAGAACAGTTTTTCTAATTGATTACTCTGTATTAATTTTAATATTTTATTAATTGCCCTTATTCTGTAATATTTCAGCTCTTATTCTGTAATATTCCACATAATTTGTTCTATAATTTAATTTAATAAATTATTCTTTACCAAATTCTTTTATATTCTGTATTACATTTACACCAGATTACAGAGTATGTATGCTCACTAATCCAGTCAGATGTTGGTTTTTTTTATCTTTCCAGGGATGAAGTACTTCCTACCCTGGTCGATCTCATTCCTATCATCCTCTGTACATGTCATCTTTTGTAGTGTATCCATGACTGATGCAACTAAATTAGCAGTCTCTACTCATAGATTTGCCATTCACTATAGCTATACCCGCCAATGAATCAGCTCTTTCATTGCCTCTGGTTCCCCATCATTCCAATTTTACAGTAAATCAATGTGATACTTTGGACGTTGTTGAACAGAGTAACCAACTCCTTTCTTCTCAAGCACTTCTCTAACCTGCCTAGCATACTCTGATTAGTCTGATAGAATCACTGTGTTAGTGGTTGCAATGTCAGCATAGTGAGATCTGTTGTTATTGTCTCTATTTCTATTCTCATGCTTGATAATGTGGAATATTCAGCAGATTTCTCCACTAATAATTTCATGTGCAAAGAATATGATGTCATTATCTTTGAGAGCTTTAAACAAGGTGTCATCATGAAAAAACATGTCTACGACAACTAATTTTCAACAATTTATTCGTCATTCTAATAGTTAATTCTACAAATAATGCAGTCCTAATCTTAACCATAATGCTTTATTCTACAACTAATACAGCTTAACCCTAATAACTTATTCTCTAACCTTATCTCTAATAGTTTATTCTACAACTGATACAGCCTAATACTAACCAAAAACACTAATAAATATATCAAATAAAATAGTCCATAAACCTAAATACTTGCTAAAATTGATGACATTCATTGTTCACAATCAACAATGCACACATACTTAAAAACTATTGAAATCAATGCACCAAATAACACAACAATATTCAGATATATATACACTATAGAAAACCTCATTTACATTACGTATGCACTCATTCTAAAGCCCATTCGCTCATAAGCCGACATCCCATGATTTTGGAAGGAGAAAAAACCCAATAATAATCCCACTACCACCCTCCTCCTCTCCCTCGCTTTTAAATTAGCAGTATACAAATTGTCCACAATCAGATAAGGTTCATAAGCAGAATTGACCCATCCAGCGTGCTTTCCCTTGAATTGTTTAAAAAAAGTTGTTTTAGAGCGAGTATATACAGTATATATATTTTATGACCTACATTATAGGACTTTCCCAAAAAATATTGTCACATTGTTAACTTCAGTTGCCCTCTCAGTAGGCAGGAATAAAATGTATAACAAAAGTTACCTTGCCAGACCAGCTGGTTCCCTTTTGCCTGCTTTGAGCAATAACTCCAGGATTAAATCTTTAAGATGTGCCGAAGGAATGTTAATTGTCTTTATAGTTTCTGAATCCAGTACTGGTAACTCTTGTAAATGGTAAGGATAACACAGCATGGATCCTAACACAGTCACAGCTTCAGCTCTTGGTGGCTAAGCAAAAACAAGAACTGCATGGATTACTCAAACATAACCATTATTGCCAGTTAAGCTTAAGATGTTTACCCAGAGTATTACTGCTTTAGAGCATTATAACAACATAAAAAGACATGATGGGCAGTGCATGGATAAAAGGTAAAGGTAAGCTAGGTTATGAACCAATGTCATTGCACATCGTTTTTCCAGAATTATTCTGCTGCCTAGTCAGTGGCTGACCAGAAACAAACTGATAAGCGCCACCTGCCATACCTAGTAGTGATGGCTCTGTTCTTTGACCAGTCCAGAGTTAGCGCCTTGGTACCTCATTTCCTTGTGCCTGGTACATTACTTCCTTCTTTGCTAGTCTGTCTGCCTTGTCATTATCAGGTGTGTTTGAGTGACCACAAATCCACTGTATAACAATGCTGACTTCATAAGATGTAATAGCTAGTTGGCACACACAAAAAGGATACCCCAGCAGACCTTAATTATTTTAAAAGAAATATAATATTTCTGTTATAGAATATTGATAGACCTTATGTAGTCCAGTGTTCTTGCTTTATGTTCCAGTCCTCCTAGCATGTTGATCTTTCCTTTGGGCACAGGTAAGTGATGCAATAACTGCACCAGAATTTGCTCTTTACTTTTTTGAAAGGTCTGTCCTTGTAAGACATGGTTGGGAAGTCACTGACATGTTTATTAAACTTAAAAGCAGACACAGAACAAATATTATTGGCTGTAGAGTGTGGAGATACTTGTGAATGATGCAAACCAACATTTTTAGCTTCTATGGTGCATCAATACAATTTTGCCAGAAACTATTGTCAAGGAATAATTCTAAAAAGTCAATAGCTAATAACTGAAGAAATAGATACTAGAATGTTCTTATATCTATTATTTCCACATATCTATCACAGCCTAGCTGTGCAGCTGTGTCTACTTTACACATGGGTGCAAACATATTAGCAGGAAGCAAACCTGAAACAAATTTACATGATAAACTATGTAGAATATGCCCCTTTCACTCCCACGGACTGTAGCTTGACCCACATACTGTAGCTTGCCCCACTGATGAACCAACATTACTACAATTGTCATAATTTATAGGCCTGCTACAAACTCTATTCGCTAAGGCTCAAGTGATCCATCTAAGTATTTCCATATAATTTTCAGAATAATAACCATCTAAAACTAATTCATTGTCCTCTGAAACATCAAACACAAACAACTTGTTGACAACTTGTTCTCGTGTTTTTGAGCCCTTAAAAAAAAATCAGGATTATCAACACAACATTTTTATTTTAAAATACTAATACTACTGATGGTATTGTCAACACATATATGCCATTTTGTGGAAGAGCTATCCCACAATGAAATGTGCACATTGTGCCATCGATAAAATATGCAAATCAATTTATTAATAATAATTAAGATTACTATTTTGTGACGTTGAAATACCGAAATATCAGTATCTCAGGGAAGCTATATTTTTGTGCAAATTCTATAATTTTGGGATCCTGGGTTCTAAAGGTTAAAGACATAGATGACTGATTTCATGGTACTCCCATATACAATCTTTCTCATCCTCAACAAAAGAGATGCCTGTAAAAGCATTGCTCATGAGCATGTAACTCTATAGCTAGAACGACAATCTCAGAAAACTAACAAAAACACTTGTGAACCATATGATGCAGTCTGACTTTAAACTCACAACCTCATGAAAACACAGCAAACTACTTGGTGACAAAGTTCAAGCTAGAAAATCCAAGATAAAAGGCCCATTGGTTGCCAATACCTGAAAGGGAAGCAAACAATAGTAACACTATGACCTGCCAATCATATCAAAAGAATAAACAAAGGTAACGTGGTTGTAGTTAGCTGTCCCATCCCATAGGTTAAAGTGACACAAAAGCCTTGCTGAAGTTAGACAAGTAATGCTGTAAACCATGTCACAGTGTATTCTGTTCTCTAAACTACATCCTCTAATCAGCAGGAGTTAAAAGAAAATGCAGAAGAAAAAATTAATCATAGTTTTGCTGCACTATTCAGAATGAAATTCTAAAATATATTTCTGATGGCGTTTATTATATTTTCCCAATGAAATTAAAAACACAAATAATATTACTTCTACTCAGACCAGTAACTTCCTAATTTACATATGATCAATTAACATCTTTCACAAAATGATAATAAGTCTCACCTCCATATAAGCTGCTGTGGATAAAATACTACCAGCAGCCTTGATAAAGTCAAGAGCCAGTAACAAACAGCCAGGTAGAGATAAGCAAAAATACTTGGGTCCACAGTCTCTGACTAGAACACTGACTATATCCTGAAGATATTAAAAATGTATTTATTGTTACTATATTTACAGGTAAAAACTAACACAAAACATGGTACAAGTAGGACCTTAAATCAAGCATCACAAATAGATTTTAAAAACACCAGACAAACAAAAAAGATATGTTACAGACACAAGATTACTCCAGAACGTAGATCGATGGAGATGAAAGAAGTCATACTAACCAAGAGAATACCATAAAGATAGGTACAACAAAGGAAGAAACCACTAGAGAAAAACAATACCTAACAATCACTAAAGTTTATGAAAAACTATCTAGCACTATTGACAACATACATTATGAATGATACGTTTTCAAAATATCAATGACAAACAATCTAAAAACCGTATGTGGTACCAAAAATAAAAGGGTCTCAGAGTTTAAATATTTAGGAAACTTTCTTTACAGAGAATGGCAAACTTGATAGAGAGATCAAAACAAGATATCAGAGAGCCAACGCAGTAACTTACCAGCTGTCGTCAATACTCAAACGCCCAATAATCTGCATGACTACAAAATGACAATTGATAAATAATATTTTGGTTCTTCTTCTTCTCTTCTTCTTCTTCAGAGTTCATTCTCAAACTTCCGCTGGATCTCTCTTGTAGCAGGACCATGGTCCTATTAGATTTCCAGCAGGATGTAGTCCAGAGAATGGAAATGTACTGTGTGTCTGTTTTATTTGAGCCAATGGCCTGACACATCCGTCTTCAGCAGAGTATTTTGGTTCATTACAGGAATCAGTGTCCACATTTTAACAGAACAAATGATATATTATTTAACGAAATGAACATTTGCCAAAGATGCATAAATCATTCTGCACAGCATGGCACTGAGAGGACCCCACCTCCCTCTGGATGACCAGGGGTATCAGTACATTGCGCGCATGATCGGTTCATTGTATAAGTGTATCAGTACGAGATCAGTTCATTGGCAGCAGAAGTTGCATCTATTTATACTCAGAATCATGGGGGCTGCATGAAGTTACGAAAAAAAATTTTAATGTGGAATGTGGACACATGATGTGGTCACTGATTTCCGTAATTAACCAGTATTTTTATACTAACTCTGTGTTACCAATGTCAAACATGGTCTTTGACTAAGACACTAGTGAAAACGATCACAGCATGTGAAATGAGATGTTTGAGGAAAGCTCTATAAAACTAGACAACAGAAGATTGAGACATGAGGAAGACCAAGAACTAGATGGGTGGATATAATCAAAGAAACCTTAAAGAGACATGACTGACCTTCAATTCTCCTCCCCCCAACAGCTACAGGCATAAGTATAAATGCCTACATAGAATTTAGGTAAATGAGGTATGATAAGAGAGTGAGGTCATCTTGTGAAAAGAGGAGAAATGCAGCAGCTCAACAGCAGAGAGTAGTTAGAAAGTCATGGATAGACCAAGATCCATCTACAGTAGTCATTCCATGCCTGAACTGTCCAAGGGCATTTACAGCTCCTATAGGGCTCATTAGCCATTTACGAACTCATAATCAAGGACATAACTCTAATTGAATTTTCAAAAGTGGATGTAACAAATGGTCATCATCACATGTGATGGACGAACAACATCAAAATGACTACATATATATATAATAGAATATTGTTGAAAAATAATAAAATATGCAAACTCTTACTTGATCAGAGGAAACTAGTCCTGCATGTAAACAAAGATAGAACTGTGACAAGATTTCCTGAGATGGCATGACTTTGTGATGTCTCAGTAGAGACTGACAGATCAGCTGGTAGGCCATCAATTTCCCTCGTTTATACTTATTGCTGAGAGCTAAACACTACCAAGGACAGAAGAGAATGAGTAATGTGTGATGAAGCATAGGTCATCATAAACAATAAAATTAATGCAAGACAAATGTTAGTCTTCTTTAATACTCAACTTTGTATACACTTTCTGTATTTTGTTCAAAATATACTAAAGTTTCACTGTCTACTACACCTGATTTGACTTTTAATAACATAAACTTTATACAGAATTTGGATGCCATACAGTATGAACCCTCTGGAAGCTGATATGCATGACATTATCTTATTGATCTCCAAATATATTATTACAAAATACTGATAAGTTGCAAAAATGTTAAGATAACTGTTAGTTTTTAAGATACAGATTCACACACAGTTTGAAGTTACAAATACGGTTTCTTTTCATTGGGGGTAAATTACAAAAGTAGTTACTGAGAAAGAAAATACTGACAATGGCCATGGCAAGATTAACCACCATTTGGAAAAGCAATATCAACACCCGAGAAGAACCCAGGCATTTGAAAACACATCCTCTAGACGCGTGTTTGGTATTTGTTACTGAGAACATAAAGACCAATGTGTTTTTGCATGATAGAATTAATGTATTGTGTGTGTGTTCGTCCATCACAAGTGATGATGACCATTTTTTTTACATCCACGTTGGTCAATTCAGTTCTATGATTATACAAAATAGTTTGTAGATGGCTAATAATCCCTATTCGAGCTGTAAATGCAGCAAAGTTCGGAAATGGAATAATCACTGTAGGCGGATTTTGATCTATCCGTGACTTTCTAGCCACTCTCTGCTGTTGTGCTGCAGCAATTCTCCTCTTTTCTATTTTGTGCAAGTTCTTCCCATGTCTTTTCCTATTTCAAACGCTTTCAGTGAGGTCTTTAACGAGTCCTTGTAGCGCTTCTTTTGATCGTTTACCCTTCTCCAGCTAATGAATTAATGTATTATTGTGTCTGCAAGAACCACTGTTAACAATCGTGAAATTTTGAAAACTCTGATGATACAGGCACATTCCTCAATGACAAAAGATGTTCAAGGAACTGCGGAGAGTGGAAAAAGACAAAATAGCCAGAAGAAGACATGACTAGATAATATCAAGCATCACAGTTAGCGAAAGAAAGAAGACTTTGGCTCCCCACAACACCTAATGGCACACATGGATAAGACAAGATTAAAAAACCCAAGATTACAAACATAATTATAGAAATTCTGTATTCCTCAGCCTAATAAAAAAATATCTGGTATATCAGCTCCATCATCTTTTGCGTAATAAATATATTTGCAATGAACAGCTTCATATTTTGTATTACTACCTGCACATCTATAATGGGCAGCTTTGTCTCTTGCATAACTACATACAGATTGTAATGGGTATCCTTATCTCTTGTATAACTACATACAGATTGTAATGGGTATCTTTATCTCTTGTATAACTACATACAGATTTGCAATGAACAGCTGTATTTTGGGTATAACCACATACAGATTGTAATGGGTATCCTTATCTCTTGTATAACTACATACAGATTGCAATTGGCAGCTTTATCTCTTTATAATTACATACACATTTACAATGGGCTTCTTCATCACTTGCATAAATAGATACATTTGCAATTGGCAGCTTTATCCCTTGCATGACAACATATAGATTTGCAATTGTCAGCTCTATCTCTTGCATAACTACTATGTATACTGTGATTGGGGTGCCTGTTCTACATATACAGTTTGTAGTATGTGACTGGTGAGAGTCAATGGACAACAGGATAGTAACTGCCAGATCAGCATTAAAACTGAATAATATCCTGCATAAAATTGTGTTTCAACTATTGCTGAATATTTAGGCCTCACTTATATGTTCAATAGTAATTCCAATGTACTGTGATTGTCTGACCTCTCTTGGGCTAGTTCAGACTGACTAATTAAACCCTTAGCCATAGAGGCTGACAAAGTGACTCATTTATTTTATCAATGAATAAACTTTACCTCAAACAGCCATGAGGAGAAGAAATGTATGGGAGGTATCAGTTCTGGAATAGGAGGAGATGACATGCTATCTTTCGCAATGCCCAAATTGTCACTCATCTGGGAAGATAAATACAGAACAAAAAAAATTGTTTACAAAGCATGGAACTTCTATAAAGTACAGAGACCTTCTTATTTGAATGTAATCTGTGACATAAAATGTTTTTATTACCACATATCTTAGAATGTAAGCAGATCCGTACATAAGCAGAGGATGTAACTTTAATGTTAAAATGTTACCAAAGTTGGAAACCAGTGTATAGACAGAGGAACAAAGGTAATAATACCAGTAATAATACTGTGTAATCTAGTTATTATAATGAAGGGACAAGTGAAATATTGCTAAAAGGAAACTAACACACACTTTAGCAACAGTAAGACGCAAGGTCATTTCTTCCATTTGTCTCACACTACCTGTACATACATAAAATACAACATCCAGGATAATACAATGTGTCCTTTCCCTAGAGGCATTGCCAGCCTCTAATAAATTTCAAGCATCAGGTTGTTTCCAGACACTGGAGTTATATCTCATGACCACTAGGTACCAGAGTGTTCCGAGATATAGGATTCATTCAGTGCTGTCTCAGCAACAAAGGTTAGCATCAGCATTTACAGTAAATTCATAGCCTAGTCAATGAATGAATGCTGTCAACTTTTAGCTTGGCTTTTAGATTTACCTTCAAATCACATGGTGTTTTGTGAAGAGATGTGATGAAGGTTTTTGTAATGACAACTTACCACAAGAAGACATGTTCACTGTTGTTTTAGGTTGCATAGCAGATGGGGCATGTTTGCTTCCCTCACCCAGGGTTTTTTTTTAATGCAAGTCTCTGCATAAGCGAAAAACAATTGCCAACTCATGTGTATGTGTGTATCAAGATAAAAGCTTGAATGGACGAAAGTCACACTCTGCAATGGCTGGATAAAGTGTGAGGGCAGAGAAAGGAGGCACTATAATAAAAACCATCCATGCCAGTCTGATTCATTGTGGGCATATCTTACAGAGAAAGTGGAAAAATTATGCCGTGAGGTGGGTCTGTCTGTATGCAATTCCTGGAGTCCTTACCTCCCTTCTGCAGCCTAGATGTCTCCCTTAAAGTAACTATTTAAGAACAGACTTCAAGCAAAATGGAATTAAAACTGTAATCCAATTTAACTGTGGCGCAGGGTGACAAAGTAAAAAAAACTGACATCATTGCATTCGCTAAGTGGGTCAAAGAACTGTAGTTGAAAATTTTGTCGGAAATGATCATCTAATCTTTCAAAAAGTGCTCCATCAGTGATCCAATAGATGAAAGTGAAAATGATGCTATCTTTGAAGAAGATACTAATAATGTACTGGTAGACAGTGAGACAGACTGATGACATCCACCCTGAATTTGAATGATTTTTTGGTACCGGAAATATTTTTTGCTGTTATTAGCAGGTCTATTTGACAGTATTCTGTGTAACCATTTTTGTGCTACTGGTACTTTTTATTTATTTTTATTTTAGTGTGCTCGTATATAAGTCAAACCCCCTACATCAATAGTGGAAAAAATACACAAATTATTGGCTTATATTCAGAAATATACAGTAATTATTCATTAATATTGTAAAGTGTTAATTAATAGTAGACAACTTCCGATCTTTCCAGAAGACAGTATTATTTTTGTGCTATAAGAAATATAACCTACGATCTATGGCAATGATGGATGCGATTCACAAGATCAATCTGATCCACAAAATCTTCCATAGTATGTACAAGGAATCAAAGACCCACTTGTACCATTGTGTACTGTTGTGTTTTTTCTTAGACTTGCAGCCCTTGAAGTAACAGTTATCTGCATACCATTCCTGATCTTTCTCCTTCATGCAACACAATCCATAGCATCCTGTTCTCATAATTCGGTATCAATGATTGTGTCATGCTTATCACATTTTCAAACATTTTTGTACCGAAGTAGAAGTCAACCCGAAGACTTTTCCTGGACTGTAATTCTTCATACAGTAGATCTTAGATCTTTCAGTATTCTACCATCTTCCACCCTGTGGTCAAGGATCACTTCACTGGTCATTTAATGCTGGACAATCATGAAGTTTTTATTACCAATTGATTATTTTTATTACTATTTTTATTACCAATTATCAATTGAAAGACCTGGCAACACAAAGACAGAAATGGAAAGCTATGGTTTCTGCCCTATGCGCCACCTATGGCCCTGGAGGAACATAACATAACATAACAATCATGAAGTACACAAGCAGATTTTATCTTATTGTGCATGTCTGGAATTCTTGTATACAATTATCCAAGTGCTGAGTGATCTAAAAAGAAAGTTGCTACTCTTTTATCTCCCTTTCAGTAAGTCAGATAAAGCAGAGTTATTAAAAGGAGATAAAAGAGTAGCAACCTTCCAAGCATGTCATAAGAGGAGACTAAAGAAGTCTAGGGCCACCGTCTAGTGGAATTGGTAAATATATACCACTGACAAACAAGGTGTATGTGTAATGTCAATGATGCATGTGAAAACCCCACACAACACATCTCTTCTCTGGAAACATCCTGGTGAATACTACAAATAGTCTGGCACCTCTTCAGTGACTGTCCATCCTGGTTGACATAACCACAAACATACAAATATTTCCTACTGAAACTTCACCATTAAAATGTATGAACTCATGGAAAGCATAGTAATTTCATTGTCTTTTTTTTTTTACTATGAAAGAAAGAAAGAAATTAAACAAGTAGAGAAAACAGAAGTTAAATCACCCTGCAAAGAGTATCCAAAAGCTCAGCAAGAGCATCAAAAATTATTGCATGAATTTCTGGGTCCTCTATTTTGTTGACATTTCCTAGACATCCTAGCATTCTCTGCCACAAAACTACTGCAACATCTGGTGTCCATCCAGGTACCCTACCGCCTGCAATGATACTTTTCAGTTCATCTAGAGAATCTACAGAGACATCTAAACCTGGATGAGCAAGAAACAAGATGAATAAAGTGAACTGGTTATCCAGATTAATTATTATGCATATTATTCATTAACAAATTTGTTAACTGAAACAAAAAAATTGTTCAAATATGTAGCCAAACATTGAAAATTCATTTCATGGGTCTATTGTCCATCCCCAGGTGAACGATGGTTGATTGTATCCATACTTGCCGTTAAGCGTAGAGGTGGGGGCTTACGCTATTGTTCCACGGCCAGAGATGTCACCTTGGTTGCATTAAGTCCATGTTTGTTCAAGGCTATCTTGATGTTAACTATCTACCATTTTCGTGGTCTACCTTTGGCCTTATGTACGGATCTTCTTTTTCTATGCAGTTCTTGAATGGTATGAATATTGGTTGTTTTACTTTCTCTAAGTATTGTTCTTCTGAGTGTTTCTTTTGGTCTACCCCTTGCTCTTTTGCCTGTAGGCATCCATTCAAGAGATTGGTGGTGTATTCTGATGGTGTCTGCGCGTAGGACATGCCCGATGTAGGACCAATGGCGTTTTCTGATAACATCTGTGATGAAATTTTGATGTGTCTCTTCTGTTTTATCATTCGATTTGAATACACTCCAATGGGTTGAATGAACAAGAATTGTAACTAGATCTGACTGTACGACAATCTCGCAATGATGACGAAGAGAAATCACACGTGCTATCTTAAATATCTGATGTTGTAACACAGTTTGACACACAATAATTCGTTTGAATGAAAAAAGAATTGGAATGAACTGACTTCTGTTACACAAATCGGTCTGGACTTTACGATGTTAGTTGATTAATCCAACGATCGATGGAATGACCTAGACTTGATTAGAGAAACACCCTCCATCAACGGACGTCACTACCGGAAGTCCATTATATAGAATACAGAAAATATTAATCAGGGATTTTGAAAAGTATTGTGAAATAGGAAACTTTGTTTTAAATGTATGCGTTATGAGACCAGGGGGCTTGGAGGACATGGTTACACAGCACAATTGAAAGCAAGAGAGATTGAGGAGTGAGAAAATAGTGGATAATTTAACATCATGGCATGATAAAGAGTCAACAATCTTTATACAAGATTCTAGAGATAGAGTTTGGGAGATCCATGATTGCCTAAGCCAGTTTAAATGACACTTGATGATAACAAAATATAATAATGTTCTCATCCCATCCATACAAATAATGTATTCCTTTATCTATATTGGATGGATGGAGGCAAAGTCCGCATTTTTCTCTTTTTAGAGTATTCTCATACATAGATCTAACTACTGGACAACAAACTGTCATCAGCATATCTATCCACCTTATAATAGTGAGGTATTGAAAAAATATGGACATGTAGACAATAGAATGAGAGTTCATGGACATATTTAAAACATATTCTTTGATAATCTGATGGAGCAAAGATCCACAGGCAAAAAAGCGATACAAACAATTACAAAATCGAGGGAGAATGTGACAAAAACTGCAAAATTAATTGATTCAACCTTGTCTATACATAGCTACATTATGTGAAAATTATTAAACACCAAAACTATATATAGTTATGTAACTTTAATGTAACTGCAGAATTCAATTCTTTATTTATATGTACAAATATTATTTAAATATCTCTAACAACAAAATAGTTATCACGTTTTCAAAACAGCCACCAACAACAACACAAATTTTCACAAAATCATCCAGCTGCATGAGAAAAAACGTAATTGTAAACGGCGTGCTTTAGCACGCTGTGTATACAATTTGGGAGAAGCATTTCACCGGAATTTGGCATATATTGATCGCCGAAGTCGAAATTTACCGCCCGGTTCGCTAAACCCGAAACCGAACGAAAAAATTGAGATCTGAATATTTTGTAACTTTTTGTAATCTGATGGCAACACTGGATAGAAATTTTACGCCCATTTCGAAATGGTGGGTAAGCCGATTTGAAGAGATTTTGTCATGGAAATTAGAGGAATTTGTGGTCTTCTGCATCGTGATGAAGCGACAAGACAATGAATCGTGTTTATTATACTATTTGCTAATAGTATGTATATTCAGTGAAATCAATGATTAAAAAGCTGGAAATTTGCAAATTATCAAAGGTTAGTTCTTCATTTGTGATTATTAAAGTATCCACAGTGTTTCCATTATGTTAAATATATAATATTCAACAGATTTCACAGCTTACGATCGATCAAAAATATGGTAGGTCTAGATCAAGATAGGTCTAAATTTGACTTTATCACTTTCTCACGCGTTTCGTATCACACACACACAAACAAAACTTACACCAATATATGCAGAATTTAATTCTTTATTTTTATGTGCAAATATTATTTAAATATCTGTAACAATGAAAACGTTATTGCGATTTCAAAACAGCCACCGATGATTGCGTAACATTTGCGAAAACCAATTACGCTGCAGTCAGCGGAAGAGGAGAATATTACATAATTGTAAACTAACATGCTAAAGGTTAATATTTAATTTTTGAAATTTATTTCATAAAATACACCAACAAGTTTGACACTGTATGAAGTAATGTGACTACTAAATTACCAATAAGAAAAAATTAATAAAGATATTATCTATAAAATGTGCACAGTAATCCACAGATAAGATGCACTTTGCAGACTTTTGTCTGAAATAATGCACTAGCACTGAATAACTCTGTAGAAAGTTTCAATAATTGCTGTAGCAACTTTAATTCATACAATTCTCAAGTAAATCCTAAGTTTGTCCAGCCCTATCCCGTTCATCGAATCTGCACCAGGCAGTAATTAGTTAATTAGATTCAGCAGCCGGGCAATAAATATTTCAGGTTAAGTCATGCCTATCACAGCAAACCAAAATATCACATTTATGACTAGAAGGAACTGGAGTGAGGGAAACAACTTTTCCTTACCTTGACTCGCACCAATTTCCTCTGGTCCAGTAATATCTATATGTAGTGAGTCCCTGTCTGGTGTTGGGCTGTCTTTGTGAATGTTTGCAGATAGAAATATCGTGGTAGGGGATGGTGTACGGCTGCCTGACTTTGACCGAGTTGATAATGGAGATGGAGTCCGTGAACCTAAAATTTTTAAAATATGCATCTGAACAACAAAAAATCATTCCCCTAAGGAATTACAGGCAAGTAAACAGGAAAATTTTCAAGCATTATAGATATCTATAGTGGAATAAAAGAATTAAAACAGCATGACTCAGCTAAGGCTCACCTAAAGATCATGAAATAATCAATAGCGAGGTGAGTACAAATAAACTATAAACGATAATGTATTTATAAAATATAATCCATAATCAGTTGTCATGATAGCAGGTTATGCTTCCTTTATCATGACAATTGATAATGAGTGATACTGCTGTAAAACAGACATACAAGGTAACAATGACACATGTATAAACGTACAAGTATTGTCATTGAGATGTGCATTAACAAAATGTATGCAGAATAAAGTAAAGCAATGACTAAAAACAACATAAACAGCGACAGCTAATGTCCCACCACCCAAATCTAAATAAATGAATGATTTGTGTTAAGAAGAGTTATCTTCATCCCAGAAGGCAAGTTACTGCCATGGGACATAGCTTTACTTTACCTCTACAGTAATACTTGTACATGTATAGGTACGTCACTGTTAACCGTGAATGTCTCTGCTGTAAAAAATTTCTGCAGGCTAATGCATTTGTGATAGTGACTTTATTTTTACTGTTTTTACTATTTGTTCACCGTTTGTCTTGTATTTTCTTGAAAGAGACTTTATACTGTAAATAGCAATTGATAAAAAACAACAATAGAACATAACCGGCATATATATGCTGGAAACAGCAGCACTTATTCTTATTGAATAAATATGTAAGTATAAACAAGGAAAACATACAAATAAAGAGAGAAGGCATTAAAAAAACACACAAAAACTAAAGGACATGACCACAGCAAAAATTAATAATATAACTATTTATATTTATGTCTAATTTCATGGTAAGCTAGAGCATGCACTTCAATGTCTCCAAATCAAGAAACCACTTGGTAAGTATGGAATCACAATAAGATGCATAAAAATATGACCTAAAAATAAGACTAATGGTTAACACCATCTGGAGAAAAGAATAAAGATGGTCAAAATGTCAGGGTGCAAAGGGTTTCACTTTATGTGATTTCCATGGTTAGCAAATAACCAAGATCATAAAAACACCTCTTCATGGTGCACCCTGGAAACTGAAACACAACAGATCATGCTGTATTTTCAGGCTAACACTTTTATGAGTCGTGTTCATAGATGTGGAGGCTATAGATGGAATGAGAATCGATCGCAAAAAGACAAGCAATATCTACAGCACCTCTCAGCTGACTCATCCATAGGCACTGTCAACACACACTGACGCCATGCATTTTGACTGGACAGTTGGAATGCATATCCATTGGAGAGGGCAGCTAATGTTTGATATGGATTGATGTCGCTACAGTGTAGCAGTGCCTAGAGTAACATAGCTCTGGAGAAGACAACATGCGCTAGAGAGCAGTGAGGAATGACAATGAAGTTCCAATTGTCCAGCACTATACCGGTTGGCTGAAGTTCATGGTCAAGAACACAGTGTCCAATAGCAAACGTCTCACAACAATGGACCCCATTCAAAGTGGGAGCCATGATTCATGTATTAGTCAGGCCAACTTAAATACTGTATATCCTCGTTCTAAAGCCCACAAAGAACAAAAAAGTGCTCATCTGATCATGATTTTGGAAGTGGATAACCAGAAAGAGTGAAAATACATCATTCCTATCAGTATTGCCTTTCAACTACAGAACCTACTAACGGTATATAAAATTACTCTAAGCCTACTTACTAGTAGCTAAAATCCATCAAACTCATTCATCTGAGTCTCCAAACAATGCATAAAACTCTTCTGTTTTAATATTATCCTCATACACGTTGTTGCTATAATCTTCAGCCACACATTTTTTTTCATCATCTGATTGATCTAATAAAACATCATCATCTAATCCATCCGCTATTTTTGTGCACCGATTTAAGCATATATCGTGACGATTCTTAAATCTCGTACACCAACCAGCTCATGCAAAAAAGTAATAGGTATGACTAACCGGTATTTTGCTTCTTTTGTCATTTGCATAGCAAATGAATTACAGATCTTGTCACAATTGAACCATTTTGACGATCCTATCTTTAAGATCTTTTCCTAATTCGGGAAATAACGCACACTTTGTTGAACATCATTTCTTGGTCTTTGGCATTTCTTCAATCGACATTTAATTTTTCCTCCACTCGTGTTCTTGTTTCTCATCAACACAAAAATGACGAGCTGATGCGCAATTATTGCTTCCTTTAGCATAACTGGCTACTTTCAGTTTAAATAATGAATCATAAACAGATCTCTTTCTTTTACGTTGAACTATTTCACTATTCATTTTCAAGATTACAGGATAGTGCTATTTCTATGTTCATTCTTTCATAAAAAATTGTGGTGAACATTTGGCAAATGAGTGTGTATTGTATCTGTGCAGAAACAGGAATATACCGATAAGTTAGCAACCACTCCCTATGTGACGTAAGAATGAGTCAGCTAATGTATGCAGTCAAAATTAGCAGTATACAAATTGTTGACTATCGGATAATAAGCTCACCTGTACATAAGCCAATGACTCAAAACATTCCTTTCTACAGACTACCTGCTATGGCAGTAGTTTGAGAATGAACACAGATGAAGAAGAAGACAGATAGAATGAAGAGACATGATCAACTAAATCTGTGTGCAGATAAATAATGAACATGTACTAGTCTTCAACATGTGTAATATGACCTTTCTTACTGAACTTTTGGTGGTGTCTATTGTTCTACAAAAATGATAGTAATTATGAAACAACTGATGCAGACAGTAAACATTCTGGAGAACAAAATTGATAACTGGTCCAGAAAAAGTTAACGATCACTGACAAGAACAGACAGGAAACAAAAGCACCTTACTTCTAACAGCCTCTTCAGGATCTTCATAGTTGCCATCTCCAAGCACTGAGTTTGGACCCAATATACTGCTTAGTTCAGCTGTACATGTGGTTGTGATTGCTGCAACTTCCCCATCTTCCACTGCAGATGTTTCAGAATCTTCTATTGCTCCCACTTCCATTTCATCCACTGCAACTATCGCTCCTATGATTATATATCACAAATCACAAAGCAAAATAAGAATGTATCCAACTAACTAAACTCTTAATTGTTAAACCATTTTTCAAATAATGCAGGTGTAATATTTTTTTAATTTAAACCTTTAAAAAATGACAAATTCAGTTCGAAACTTAATAATACATGTGGTGATAATTATAATTCATGTGACACATTGTTTTCTGTCATCACCATTCTGGATTAATAAATTAGTAGACACACTGTCTTCTGTTGCTATTAACCATATTAATAAATTAGTAGACACACTGTCTTCTGTTGCTATTAACCATATTAATAAATTAGTAGACACACTGTCTTCTGTTGCTATTAACCATATTAATAAATTAGTAGACACACTGTCTTCTGTTGCTATTAACCATATTAATAAATTAGTTGGAATATTTTCTGTCATCACCATTACAAATTCAGAAATTAGTAGAAAGACATATTCCTTTTTGTAACTATCACGCCAAATTCATAAATTGGTAGCAAGAGAGTGCCCAGCTCTGTAGCAGGAGTGGTTGGCAATTCTGCTTTTGGAAGATTTAGAAAGCAATGACAACCTGCTAAATGTAAAATATTGCCTAGAAAATCAGTAGTCAAAACATACTGATTTGATCACTATATCTAGTCTAGTATATGCTACCAAGTGTTAGCAGGAGTGTACTGATCAACATTTCCTAAGATTTCCAATCACACACACACAGAGAATTCGTACTTCTGTGTTTGTTCTCAAATTCCTGCAGATTAGCAGGATGTAGTCCAGAGAATGAAATATGTTGTGTCATGGTTTACAGCTTGTCTGCTATATCTATACCTTTTGACCTGACACATGAATTCAGCATGGCATTTAGGTCATTTGACCCTGTTATTGTGACAGCTAACTCTGCCCCCAAGCTACTTAATCGCCTCGAACAACATTTACAGTGTTGCTATTCTTTGCTCCCCTTTTGGGCGATGGCAATACACGGACTGGTTTGGTATTTGTTTCTCCAAGAGAAGGATATGAGTTCATTTCATCTGTGAGAAGTTTCAGGAAACAACTTTAAGTGACCACTCATTGTATATACTTGTTGTCAAGCACACATGTATTGTGCATGCTGTACACTTTAAAAAAAACCATTAGCATAACAAACGATTAAAAGAGAGCATTAAAAAAATATGTAACGGGACAACGATTCCACTCAGATGAAGAAATCATGACAGTAATCACCAAATATTTAAATGAACAAAGTCCTTATTCTCAGACGGGATTCACCGTCTACCCAAACAGTGTTATGCATGTTTGAATGTTTTTGGGTGACTTCTGATGACTTGAGATGCATACATGATCCCTAATAATTGCTTTGCTTAATTATTTATAACACAGTTGCTGATGTACCTCTGATCTTGTAATAAACCCACTTGGATGGATTACATTTGAACACACTTTGTCTATACAAAATCATATGTATGAAACTTCAAGCATGTGCTATGTGGGACCTATAGAAGGTGACTTTGTCTCATCGCATTTAAAAAACCAACATTTATCTTCCACAACATGTGTGCATTATTTCTGCTTGGAAAAACTGATTCAGAAACTTTCAAAATAATGCAATCAGCTTTCAGAGAATGAATGTCTAAGTAGATCTACAACACTTGAGTGGTATTCCCGTTTGAAAAGTAGATGTCAATCATTTGAAGATGGCTCCAACAAGCCTTGATAGGGTCCAATGTCAAGACATTGATTGTTCTTTTCAACATTGATATGGTCTGGTGCATCATGAATATGTACCAACAGGACAGAATGGCAATGCAAAATTCTATATTGCTGGACTCTGCACAGACATCACCATGAGATGTGCACATAAAATTAAATTGTGCATCATGACAATGCCCTGCACACAGATCTGTCACAACAAACAAATTTTTGACAAAATACAACTCTCACAACATTCATACTCATCAAACTTGCTCATGTAACTTTTTCTTGTTTCCACAACTTAAAGATCAAAAATGAAAGGTCATGATTACATTACAATGATGATATTTAAGACAGAATGGGATGAGAAAAATGAAAGATATTCCACAAAGTGCCTGTCATGTGTGCTTCCTCAGTGATAAGAGTAATGGAATAAGTATATACAGTCACAAGAGGACTACACGTAAAGAGATACAACCAACTAGTCTGTAAGCATAAAAATTTTCCAAAACAAAAATTAGTCCAGAAACTTGACAGCCCTATATTTTATCATTTATCATGCATCCACTTCTGGCATTTATGTTCTCATTCAAGGTTAGTGGGACCTCTCTGACTGCAGGTATCCCAATGTGACAGAATTTTGGGACAGTCCTATACTGTGGGTCACAGAACAGGGTTTCTAAAGTATACAGACGTCTATCTACATGTATTATTTAGTGCATTGACTTAATTCATTTTTAAGCAGGTGTGCATGGTTGTCAGTATTAAATCACGAATGTCAATTTTGGTAGATATTTAGGTTAGTGGACTCTCTTTCAGGGTGAGGTTGTTTTAGAGGAATGTTTTCAGATAGATTTATTAGGATTAAGATTTGCCTGTATTAGTTGTAAAATGTGATATTAGGGTTAAGATTAGGCTGCATTAGGTGTAGAATGTGATATTAGGGTTAAGATTAGGCTGCATTAGGTGTAGAATGTGATATTAGGGTTAAGATTAGGCTGCATTAGGTGTAGAATGTGATATTAGGGTTAAGATTAGGCTGCATTAGGTGTAGAATGTAATGTTAGCATTAGGATTAAGCTATATTAGTTGTAAAATGTGATATTAGGGTTAAGATTAGGCTGCATTAGGTGTAGAATGTAATGTTAGCATTAGGATTAAGCTATATTAGTTGTAAAATGTGATATTAGGGTTAAGATTAGGCTGCATTAGGTGTAGAATGTAATGTTAGCATTAGGATTAAGCTATATTAGTTGTAGAATGACATATTAGTCTTAGGATTACACTGTATTAGTTGTAGAATGGGATGTGGGCTTAATTTTCCAACTACTGTGTTTGCTGGACATTTAAAGGCCATGTGAACATTTCCAAAAGTCTGGCACAATGCCATGTTCTTCAAAAAAATGAATTGCCACCCAGATTTCTTGTCTTTGAGACAGCAAAGGAGCAGTTGCATATTCATTATCGCGGTAGCAGGCATATTTCTATCACAATGACGACGTTTTTGAGAGAGCACCTGCTCGTGTGTTGTCTGGCTTTAGAGGGGAGCAAAGAATAGCAATACTGTTTACTTTCCATGCATGTAATAAAAGGCGACTAAGGAGGTTATAGGGTGAAGTTGGCTGTTCCATCCCATACAGGGTCAAGGTGGCCCAAATCCATGCTGGTCAGATATGCCAGGCTGAAAGGCGTAGATATTGCATCAATGCTATAAACCATGACACAAATCATTCCGTTCTCCAGACTACATCCTGTTAATCTGCAGGAGTTTGAAAATGAAAGCAGATGGAGAAGAAAAGAGCATACTGTTGGCATTTGACCTCACATAAAATAATATATTATTATTATCACATGCTATCTTCGGAAGTGAGGGAACTCATAGTTTTCAGTATAAGAAGGAACAAATTGTGACATACAAAACACAAAGCAAGTTAAGTTTTATGGAGAACAAATAGACTAACATGCATGAAGAAATATAGATAATGTATACAAGGCAGACTAAATCAACATTTCAACATTTTATTATAAAATTTAACAGCAGTCTCCTTTATTTTATTTCATATTTGTGATGTGATCATTGGCAAAGTCATCCTTTACTTGTTACAATCTTGATAAAGGTCCTTTGGTAAAAGCATTCGCTTGTGTGTATATTTTTTTTCTGTGTTTCCAGTGATTAGCAAAGATTCATATTACCATGTGATTAAAATGTTCACCTACAAATAAGCTAAATAAATCACCGGAAACATTTGAGTTGCTAGTTGCCCACTGTTGCTAGTGTTTGAGATATTCTTGTGTTTAGTTTTAGTATGATTATTTTTAATCTATTGGCTTTCCCGATATCACATATGACTACTTCAGACACCAACATTCCAATCTCTCACAGAATGAAGTTTGATAGCACAAGGACAAGTTGATTTTCAAAAATAGGCAAAATATTTTTTCACTGTGTTTGATCTATTTCTTTTCACTTCTCATTCTGTCTGTTGTTATCATTAATATTATGATTTTAAAACTGAAATATGTGTTATGTTGTGTGTTAAGTTCTTAAGCATATTATCTTGTCTAGTTACTTTGTTTTTTCATGGGGATTTAGATAGATGTCATCTTATGGCGCAAAGATCTCCGTTTACCTAAGTTCATAAATTCTTCATTTCATTGTCTATATGTTAATGTTATGTTTTCAGTACCCTCACTAATGTTAGATTGAAAGATAAGCTATACACTGATAACAGTTTGTTATCCAATAGTTAGGTCTAGGAGAGTCAGAATACAAAAAAAGAGAGATGTGGATCTTTGCCCCACCTACCTTTTACACGCACGAATGCACGGACACACACACATATAATCACACAGACCTGTTGTTATGTCATTAATTATCTCTTTAAAATACCAGCATCTAACTTTTAACTCTTTTTCTTTGGTATGCGTATGCAAACACTCTCGCATGAACACAGAAGAAATGCAGAGGCCCATAAGTATGGTTCAAATTTTGGGACAGAAAGAAAAAAAGCATGCACACATTCAAAAATAGTATAGAATTAATATAACACAAGTTTTAATTTAACACAAGTATTTGTTGCTGGTTGATCATAACTGAGTCCAAAACAAATGAGAACTTGTAATACTGACAAATACATGTTTAGTTAGTGTCTGGCTGTGTCATAGAGGTACAAATTGTGTCTGTGATGGCCAACGTTAAATGGCTCAAAGTCTGCCAGAAATTGTGGAACCTGACCATTCAGAAGGCAATGAAAAACTACTGAACATATTCAGATTACCTAAAAAATCAATACAGCTAAAAATTGCTATGATGGGCACTGGGATGACTATGTCCTGAATAGGATATGCTGCCATTTTTTAATTAAACTTGAAATTATTCATTTTGTGTAAACAAGGCACTGTCAAGATAACATAATATTGAATAACTTTTTCGTTATAATTGCAAATGTCATTTTAATTTAAAGGAAAGATTAAGTAACTTGTTTTTTTTTTATTACCCTACTGCTGTGATCTTTCTAAAACTTCTGCTGGTAGGTAGGATATTATAATCTACAGAACGGAATGTGTTACCTCTCTTCTTTGCCAGTAGTGGTTTGCAGCCTAGCTATGACATCTAATGACATCCAATTTCAACATAGCTTTTGGGTTTATCTATGGGATTTGAAAGCCAATTTCACTCCCAAATCCCAGTCACCTATTACAACATGCATGGCAGGTTAATGTTGCTACTCTTTTCTCCCATCTCAGGCCCAAGCTACACGCAGCCATTCCTTACAGCCATTAATTAACTAACACGTATATAAATATTTCCTTTTCTGGTTTTAAAAGAACCTACCATGAGAAGTTGAACTTAGACATTCCATGAGAGGAGGCTGATAGGTGAAGTCACCATGAGCTCCAATTGAGTTGGGTACTGTGCCAGTTCTTTCTTTGCCAGCAGGGGAAACTGAGGTATTTGACACTGTAATGCATGCAACCCATGCTTGTTATAGTTATCACATGCCAAGATAATTATGGTTAGTAAACTTACAACTGTAACTCTGAACACACACAAAAAATCACAATGCTGGATGATAAATATGGAATCAATACAATAATAATAGAAATAAATTGTGTCCATGCTATAACAAAAATTTACTGATTGAAGATAAGTATATAGCACATACTCAAAGTATAAGATGTCTCATACAAGATAAAGTAAATCTTTTATTCCAAATAAAATAGTGTATGTTGGGGTATCAGTCCAGTTTGAAGAGCTATGGCGTATGGATTTTTTAAATGAGGAAAATATTTTTGCCACAAATTCACAATTTAAACATTTGTTAAAATAAATTATGAATAAGTGATGACTATAAATAAATGTTAAGAAAATGGTACAGAGAATCCTCAGAGTACCATGGAACACATAGATCACATTTAGGGACATTCTGAGATAACTGAAGGCAAAAGAAAACTGGCTAAATAACACCGTTCTCTCTAGAAAATTACTATATTTTGGCCATATCAAAGGACATGACAGCCTAGAAAAGACCATAATGATGCTAGGGCAATGAAAAATAGGATGGCCACAAAAAAGATTGGATGCAAGATATCAAGACCATCTGAACATGACAATCACACACTAGCAGAAAGATCGGCTCAAGATCATCAGGAGTTTCGAAAGGCTCTTGAAAGACTACTACATCCTGTCCACAGTATGCTATCTAATGATGATGATGATGATAAAGGAGTTTTAATTTAACCTTCACAACCCCATCAGCATATCCAGACAACGATGGGTATTGCGTCACTATGATCAGTCTGCATATTGATACACCCCAATTGATCAGAACGGAACTACATTAAGTTATGTTCACGTGGCGTATAATTCGCGCCAAACGAAACAGAATACATATCCATCCTACTGAATCATTTACCGCTTATAATGTAAGAAACAGGAATATTTAATTAGGATGGTGTCCAATCGAACCTTCGCTACTTCTAATGTTGAACGGCATGGCGTCTTAATGGATCTGATAGGTGAAGTCATCTTACGTGGTAAGTAATATCTTAGGTGTTGTCCTTGTGTTTTATTTGCTGCAATATTATCAGAATGTTCGTGAATTAATGAAATAATAAATACAATAGATCTAGATAATTGATCAGGGTTGCCACACAATGCTCATGTATTAATTGCATCAAGAAAATTTTTGCAATTTTTAAATTCTAGTTTTGACAAAACCATATACACAAGGAAGGCATATATAATGTAAACATGAAGTAAACTAGTTTTACAGAGCACAATAACAAACTAAATTGACATTCTGACAAAAACACTGATCAAGCAAGATATATAAAAACATTATTTGAAAACAGTTGCACTAGTTGGAGAGGCAACATACAGACAGTGATAGAAAAATGTCTAAGGGGAAACATTCAATAAAAAATGTTTTACAAAAAGTCAAATTAAACATGCTAACTATAAATAAAAAGAAATTAAAATGTCTTTAGATGGATGTGGTAGTTTACGGTTCAATGAATTGTTATGGCTGATGTCACGCAATACTACCCTCACACATGCTGCCCTCATACTTAGTGACTCATTGAATATGTGACGAACAGTTGCAGCGTGCGTCATCAATGAGTTGAGTTACTGATACAATTTGTTACCAGAAATATTCCATTCATATTCATGTCTGAACATTCAGGTGTTGAAGGTAATGAGCGAGCAATTACAGTGGAGATCAAGGCCATAGTATCACAAGGTACACAAATTGATCATTCTGACATAATCAATGTGCTGAGGAACCTTGTCCATTTAGAGCATTTTCCAAAGTGTGAACAAATTCTGTATTTCAGCCCCCAAAAAAGCCTTAAAATATGTATTGAATGCAACCATAATATGTTTTGTTCAAAATATATTGTAAATTCTGTACAAGTTGACCAGAATATGTCCAGGACTTGTAGATATAGAATTAAGGATCAGTAAATTATTGATCAGTAAAAATAGTATCTAAACAATTTTAAAAACTATGAAATACCTAATACCTCTAAGTTTTTCCAGAAGCTCATGGGGGTCTGCTACAATGTTTCCTTCACTGCTTGATCTGACAAGACATTCTGCTGAAGTAGCACACCTGGAGAGGGCTGGTGATGGTTCACCACTCAAGGATTTCTGTTTTGACAGGTCTGGTCTTATTTTTCCTCCAGCACCTATTGAGAGTGCCCCAGATACATAAACCACCAGAAGAATATTAAGTATAATAAACAGGCAGAGCCACAACATAGTCCATACAAGGACTGCAGCTAGGAGGCCCTACAGCGAACCCGGCTAACAGAGCCACATCCTAGCAAAAACCAGGCAGTCAAGCCACAAAAACCACAGGTCCCCAACCGCCTCGATATAACCAATATGGACACCAGTCCTAGGTTGAAAGAGGCGGGCCTCGACCATATGAGGCATAAACCCCTATTTAACAAACAAACAAATAAGTATAATAGCATTATCATACTCAATAGTATCATTGAAATACACCTTTCAACTCCCTATGGAGCACAGGTCTTCATATATATTTTTATTATATACAAGCATCTTTCATATATTTTTCTGTCATTCTTTCTTCTGCTTATCTTCATGATCGTACATTCCTAAAATATAGATCTTGAAGTCACATTTTTCAATATACTGGATTCTTATTTTTCTTCTTCCTCTTCTGCGTTCGCTCTCTGATAACCAACACGAAAGTTTGTGTGATTCTGCCAGGGAGCATGAAGTACGTTTTGCTGGCAGTTTCACAGCAGAGCTGTGTTATTTTGTGCCTTTTGGCTAAAACATCAATTTTTAGCATACTTTCAATTCAGGTGAGTTTCCGATGTGTATTGACTTTATGCTGTTATGATTTATCCCCCACTCTGCCGTTAGACTTTGCAGGCCAAAACATGTCCCTGGGTGGCAGTCTCCGAGGAGGTGATAATCATAGATTTAGCTTCTGTCGACTACATCTATCTTGCACAAGGTATTCCACTGTCAGTGAACTTGTCTAGCGTAATTAGATGCATTATCCCTCACACCTGTAACTAGATGGACTTTTAGTTTTTAAGGAGATATCAATAAACCAGAGGTGGGCGTGTTCACTGTTCACGCCCACTGTCAATTCAATTGCAATTAGAAAATTCAAGGGAAATAAGAGAAACCCTTCAATTGTCCCTTGGTGAAATCAGGGGAGGCAAGCCAGAAACTTGGCAGGTAGACATCATCTAGTACCATTTCTGCAACAAAGGTTGGCTGCAACAGATCTCAACATCCCCTGCCTCTTGTTTTGGTGATGCACTCTGCTAGACTGTACCCTGTCCATCTTGTGATGTTATTCTCCCACACGTATCGCGTATCTCATGCAATATGTTTCCGTACACTGCATAGCAAATTAGTTCTTCTTTTTGTTGGTGTGCCAATTAGATTTGTTTGTTTTCGTGGAATTATTATTCTTTGAAACACTAAAGGTTGTCCTCCTGTTTTGCACCGTAAAAGTTTATTAGGGTTGTTGTAAAGCTTCCTTCTAATTAGATGTGTGAGTAATAATTCCTCCTTATTTGTCAATGGTTCTGATATAGGTTTGCTGATAGATTTTTAAAAACTAAAGTCATGTTTCATCATGGGAGAAGTGGCGCTGTCTGATGTTAACTTTCTGAATTCAGAAACTGTACATGTTGTAACTGCAGGATATATGCTAGATATAGCAGAATCGTGTATGTTATTGGGCGTTGAAGGTCTAAAATATGTGGAGGGTGTGCTGGTATAACTACATTGTGGATATGCAGGTGTTGTAAATGTGGAAGGTGTGCTGTTATAGTGAAGATGTGCAAATGCAGGTGTAAATATGGAAGGTGTGCTGGTATAGCTACATTGTGGATATGCAGTTGTTGCAAATGTGGAAAATATTCCATTATTATATTGAAGACAACGGCGAGCTGTGGGTACTGTTAAATTTGTTGGATTGTTATTACTATTGGTGAGTTGTGGAGACAATCTTGCTGTCACTGGCATTAGAATATCTTCCTCTGTTTCTGTAGCAGGAAATAACACAGACACAGATACATCATGATCATTATCAGAATTATCAAAAACTCTCTTTCTTTTTATGCTGCCACAGTTCATACTTTGATGATGACTACACACGGAACATTCTAAAACAGTTAGGTTAGGATTAAAATCCATCCAGATGTGGGCACTGTTAGTAGCTATCAATTTGGCTCGAGCTAGAGATTTACTATCCTTGTTGATTTTGAGTTTATGAATTCGCATTACACACTTGACACACAATGTGGTTGAATGTTTTGTTTCACTATCGTCCATGATATCTATCCCATAAATACTAGCCAGGTCACTTTGATATAAGCTACAGGACCGTGGTTTCTTCTGCATCCTTTTATCTTTCTTCGATAATGTTCTTCCTACACAAATTCTGCACAAATCATTCAAAAATCGCATGTGTAGTGAACTGCAGTGATCGATCCTGTTTTGAAATAAATTTAAAAATATTAACACATTTTCACAAAAGAAACGTATAACATATACTTATTACAATAGTAAATTACTTTTCTGTGTATGTGTAGCATGCAACGAACTTATTCGAACGGTTATGGGGATCCAACCGCGATTGATAACTATCACACAGAACAAGTTCGTAGCGTTAATGCTACACAAAGAATGAATCTTTTACATGATCTAATTGCGCAATGTAACTAATTTCGATCATATTTGCACAAGTAAAATGAGATCTAACTAGATATACATGCTAAACTAGTGTTTGATGGTGGCATAATAGGTTTATTTTGGACTTAATATTTGCCGACAACCAATTGAAAAATTATCATGAAGACAAGCTCGTAGCGTTAATGCTACACAAAGAATGATTCTTTTACATGATCTAATTGCGCAATGTAACTAATTTTGATCATATTTGCACAAGTAAAATGAGATCTAACTAGATATACAAGCTAAACTAGTATTTGATGGTGGCATAATAGGTTTATTTTGGACTTATATTTGCCGACCACGAATAGAAAAATTATCATGAAGACAAGTTCGTAACGTTAATGCTACACAAAGAATGAATCTTTTACATGATCTAATTGCGCAATGTAACTAATTTTGATCATATTTGCACAAGTAAAATGAGATCTAACTAGATATACGAGCTAAACTAGTATTTGATGGTGGCATAATAGGTTTATTTTGGACTTAAATATGCCGACCACGAATAGAAAAATTATCATGAAGACAAGTTCGTAGCGTTAATGCTACACAAAGAATGAATCTTTTACATGATCTAATTGCGCAATGTAACTAATTTCGATCATATTTGCACAAGTAAAATGAGATCTAACTAGATATACATGCTAAACTAGTGTTTGATGGTGGCATAATAGGTTTATTTTGGACTTAATATTTGCAGACAACCAATTGAAAAATTATCATGAAGACAAGTTTGTAGCGTTAATGCTACACAAAGAATGATTCTTTTACATGATCTAATTGCGCAATGTAACTAATTTTGATCATATTTGCACAAGTAAAATGAGATCTAACTAGATATACAAGCTAAACTAGTA
Organism: Meghimatium bilineatum; assembly: GCA_034231615.1. NCBI lineage: Eukaryota > Metazoa > Mollusca > Gastropoda > Stylommatophora > Philomycidae > Meghimatium > Meghimatium bilineatum. The sequence goes on along the minus strand of CM067322.1, from coordinate 61,461,797 downwards.
TTTGATGGTGGCATAATAGGTTTATTTTGGACTTATATTTGCCGACCACGAATAGAAAAATTATCATGAAGACAAGTTCGTAACGTTAATGCTACACAAAGAATGAATCTTTTACATGATCTAATTGCGCAATGTAACTAATTTTGATCATATTTGCACAAGTAAAATGAGATCTAACTAGATATACAAGCTAAACTAGTATTTGATGGTGGCATAATAGGTTTATTTTGGATTTATATTTGCCGACCACGAATAGAAAAATTATCATGAAGACAAGTTCGTAACGTTAATGCTACACAAAGAATGAATCTTTTACATGATCTAATTGCGCAATGTAACTAATTTTGATCATATTTGCACAAGTAAAATGAGATCTAACTAGATATACAAGCTAAACTAGTATTTGATGGTGGCATAATAGGTTTATTTTGGATTTATATTTACCGACCACGAATAGAAAAATTATCATGAAGACAAGTTCGTAACGTTAATGCTACACAAAGAATGAATCTTTTACATGATCTAATTGCGCAATGTAACTAATTTTGATCATATTTGCACAAGTAAAATGAGATCTAACTAGATATACATGCTAAACTAGTGTTTGATGGTGGCATAATAGGTTTATTTTGGACTTAATATTTGCAGACAACCAATTGAAAAATTATCATGAAGACACGTTCGTAACGTTAATGCTACACAAAGAATGAATCTTTTACATGATCTAATTGCGCAATGTAACTAATTTCGATCATATTTGCACAAGTAAAATGAGATCTAACTAGATATACATGCTAAACTAGTGTTTGATGGTGGCATAATAGGTTTATTTTGCACATTCTTATGGTAAACGATGATCTAACAAATTTGACACTGTATGTAAAGTAATGATATTAGGCCTACTAAATTAACATGAAGAACAACGAAATTGTCTTACCTGTATAAATATTGAATGTGCACTGGTCAAAAACAATGACAACCTAATAGGACTTGTACAAAAATATGACGATGGAAAATGTTGAGTTGTGCTTGCAAATGCACAAACTCTGGCTGCTGTATAAAATTCGCAAAATTGAGAAACGGTATCTTTGAACCAGAAGCGAAATCCAAGCCTCCACGCGAATTATTTCATTCAGCGCTGGGTAATAAATATGTCAGGTCTGTAACGCACTTCAGGACTACAATAGCTGAAATGCCTCCTGTGTGGCCGAACTAAGAGTCAACATTTTGGTAAAGAGTAACAGGTGTGCCCTGTGCCCATCAAGTACTGAACCTTTTCTTATCTGTCAGCACGGTTAGGTATAGAATACACTCTACAGTTTAGTTGGGCTTGGCTTTGTTTGTCCTCTTAGCTGAGGTATCATTCACAGACATCGTGAACGACTCATTCAAGTCTGAGCCTCTACACATATCTAGGAACACCAGGGGAACATTTTATGCTTCCTTTCCACGAGACCTTCTTGGAGGTAACTAGAAGCTTGTTCTCAAGCTGAACATTGCTTTAGTTATGATTTACATTCTCATTTTCTCCATTTTACTTGCACATGATGCAATCCTCTAGCGCTGTGCTGCGCTCTTATTATACTCAATATGTTAGCCTTACTTCACTGGAGGCTTCACTCATGAAATTGGCCGCCCCTCCAATGAAGCTGCATTTAGGCTGTTAGACTGCATTCAAACTGAGCCAGAATGCCTTGCGTCTGTGTGTTGACAGTGCCACTGTATATGTTGGTGCAGATGTGTCGGAGATACCAGAAAGATACTGCTAGTCCTTTCTGCAGTATCCACATCTATGGACATGATCCCTAAAAAAGTTGGCCAGAAACACAGCATGAGCCACTGTTTTTCTGTTTCCTGGGTGCACCAGGAGGTACTTTTAAGACTGGTAATCTGCTAACCCTGGGTCCGCACAAGAGCAATGTGGAACCCTTTGCACCCAGTTTTCTCTTCTGATATCTTTAGTTGCTAACATAATGTCCTCACTTGTGGTCCTATCATAAAAATCATTTTATGCTGACATCCATTTCAAAAAGTCTATAGTTTTCTGGGTGTTCCTGTCTGAACAATACACCAGCAGTATTTTATTTAATTTATTTATATTTAGAAGAATGTAACAGTTTCCGCTTGCCTTTTGTATCATTGTGTTGACATCTGTGCCTGTTGTTTTCACTCGGTCTATGTTGCTGTCAAGATATCTGTATTATACCTTCATATGGCTGTCTTAAAAATAAAACATAAGTACTATGTTTTCTTCATTTCAGAATCCTCATCTTTTCTCTATGCATAATAAACCCATTTGCTTATTATTTCCCTTGCTGAAGTCTGATGTGTCCGGCCAACAGACACAGATATATTGCAGCTTAGCTGCAAACTATGACACAAAACATTCTGTTCTGACTAAATCCTGCTGATCTGCAGGAGTTTGAGAATGAATGGAAGAAGAAACTTGTTATTTAAAAATAGTTTTTCTTTTCTCTCTGTGTAGTACTGTGACATTAATGCAAGGTTATCTGCAAAAATGAAGATCACACAGTAATATTTTGGCATTTTGAAGCAACCATTAATGCTACCAACTTATTTTGACACTAGCAGTTTTTAATTTTTCCAAGCATGGGTTAAAGTTGGACAACATAACTGCACTAGTAAACAGTTTCAGAAACAAATGAGGGCTGCAGTAGTTGCTCAATCTCCAACCTCATACTGGAAGCAATTGTCATGTATGATTTATTGTGCTCAGTGACAACCATGCCACTAACACTAACTACAAAAGCTCATCGAGATTTCTCACTATAACATGTAGATCAATCTGTAAATACACAAAGTAAAATCATCATCCCCAGTTTTATCAGCTATCAGACGTTTAATTTAAGTATCTGTTTTTTCACTACCATAATTTCTACATTTCTATCAAACTTAGGTATACCTTTGTAGAAGTTTGCTTTGTTTCATTAATCAAATGACAATTTTCTCCTTTTGGTATAGTTGTGGCTGTTGCAACCTCTTCTAATGTCTTCAGGCTATTCCCCTAACAATCTGCCATGATTGTTTATGGTGTTTTTCAAAGGATAGATATGATGCTACTTCAGTTATACTCCAATGTTTTTAACTTATCACTTATTACATTAATGATCGATACAATTTTATGTTTTGTGACCTTCTGTCTTCCATGTAGCTATTTATTTTATTATATTGAAATATGCTTCTACCCTCACTAGATGATTTGATTATAGAAATTAACATGTTTCTAATCACATTCTGTGACAACTCATGTTGTCCAATGAATGTTTCACAATCTATTTATTTATAGTTGTGAATGTGTTATATACAAGGTGTTGGCCATAGTCAAAAATAATGTTTGTAAATTACACACATACTGTCATACATTTTATAGAAATTGCATTGTGTAATAACATATGACTTCTTGCACTATAACCTTGCAAGTTTCCACCAACTTACTACAATGAACAATAATACAGTATACACCAATATGTATACAACATACCATCACTTTTGTACTTGGTCACTCTCTCAAAAGAACTTGGTGTTTCTGAACTTGGTATGCTGCTTATAGAGCTCTGCAGTGGGTTTCCATCATGGCCATCAGCTCCACTCCACCCTCTTGAAAGTGCTCTTTCTGGTTTCCCCAGTTTCATATACACTGGCTTCACTTTGTTAGATTCTGTTTACAATAAATACATCAAGAAATGGTAATAAAAACATTGCAAATAGATTTTCAAAGAATGAAGTAATGAGAGAAAACTGATAATATAAAAATAATATCCATAACACTTCTGGGTGATAGACATATCATATTTGAGATAACATCGATAAATGAGGACCGACAAGAGAGTGAGATCGACGCTTTTCACAAGTCCTCCTCACTTGAATCAAAGTCCCCAATGCAAGTCATTTTCACATCCACGAGATACCAGTCCTTGACAGATCTGGTATCCGTAGCATTGACACTATTCTGATGCAGACACATTCGTTGGGCAGGTCATCTGGTTTTGTATGCCAGATCATTGCCTACCAAAGATACTTCTCAATGGTGAGCTGGAGAAGGTACATAGTCTCAAGGTGGCCAAAAGAAGCGTTACAAGGACAAAGTCTTTGAAATAGACCAAGATACATGAGAAGAACTTGTACAAAATATATCAACTTGGTGCTCTGCAATCAAAAAGGGCACATCATCATGTAAAAAGAGGAAAATGCAGTAGCTCAACAGAGGAGAGTAGCTAGAAAGTCACAGATAGATAAAAAACCGTCTACAGTGGTCATTCCATGCCTGAATTGTCCAAGGACATTTGTGGCTCAAATAGGGCTTATTATCCATCTACAAACTCATAGGCAAGGACATATCTCTAACTGAATTTCAAAAGTGGATGTAACAAATGGTTATCATCACTTGTGATGGACGAAGAACATCAACACACAAATATTTATAAACACCTCTGTCTTCAGCCATTCGGATAAGTGTAGAAACATTATCCCTGACCACTTCTTGATGTTATCAATACAACATTTTCCTTTACCACCTCCTCTTTCCACCCTCAAATGTTCCTTACAAAATAATTTTAGAAAGTGAATCATGCCTCCTTAAATATCCAAATCAAGCAATCTTATGCCTTCTCACTATCATCAAAAGTTTCTCTTGACAGCCTGCAAGTTTGTCATCTGTTTGTTTAGATCAAAGAACATATTTGTCTTATGTCCAACATGATATACTTACAAATGAATCAACATCAGAATACATACTGTGACAAGTAAAAAAAATGGTTTCTAATTTTAATTGCACACTTTTTTTGTCTACTTACCTTTTCCTCTCCTCCTCTTTTCTTTCTGCTCACTGAGCCTTTCAAGAGGAAGGTCATTAAGGTCCAAACCATAAACTTGACGAGCCAATACTCTAGTTAAAGTTTCCATAGTTTTCTAGACACAAAATCGTCAAAAAATTACTTTACATACTACATAAAAGTAATGCTTATGTCCAAAGTTGGTAGCATCTCCTATTCAGTACTTAATGATTAACCCATCATTTGTTCGCTGCAGTGAATTTCTAGGCAATATTTTATGTACAGCATATATTAATTGCTTTCTGAGCGTTCCAGATATTTAATTACCTGCACAGGAATTTAACATAGATCTTGGACATCCCAAATGCGCTCGGTATCTCACCACCTCAAGCTTTGTTTCATATAGGTAACAGTACATGAGACTCAGAACATAGCCACAAAACATTTTTTGGAGATACTTCATCTCCTTTATTCATTCACAAACCCCTGATGGTTAGTAGGATGTAGTCCACAGAACAGAATGTGTTGTGCCATGGTATATAGCTTAGCTAATATATCTGTACCATTATTAAGATAAATAGTTCTGCTTAATCGTTGATGACCAAGAAATATGCAACAGAGTGTTTAAATCCAGTAGCAGAATGTGAAGCAACACAAATTTACTGGTGTCATGAAACAAACATACAATTTTGATATTGACTTTTAGCAAAACATATTGTACTAACATAGAAAGTGTAGGACAAAAGATGGGGATATTAAAAACGTTCACAAGAAGAAGATAAGAAGGCCTCACTAGTGGTTATGAAACAACTTACCACCATCCAACAGTAAATCACACACTCACTTTTGTAAAAAAAAACCACAGCACTTATCTCCTCTGCACAATTACATTTTTATCACCTCTGAGTAGGGGCCTCCTTCTAAAAGCATTGCACATGGCAGAAATCTTGAGAACCTCTTTTTCTCTCCCCCCCCCCCACCCCCAAATGTTCACAAATGAATGTTGTTGTTAGGTGACATGTTCTTTCTAAAACATTGTCTTCTTTATGAATCTCTTGAAATCTTAGTTTTGGACGAGTTGTCCTGCCTCCTCTAGTGACATATGCATGCATTCTTGGATATCTCTTGTCGATTGATGTCTTGCATGGCCTTTGCCTCTTCTCCCTTTTATCACTTCCTTCGGCAATAATCTTTTTATACCACTGTCTTTTTACATGGCCAAAACAAAACTCTACCATTCTTTTCAATATGGTGTTTAGCAAATACAAAATTGCTATTGACTATAATTGCTGGGGATCTAAACAAAAAACAATGTCCAAAATATGAGGACAAAAGGGGATGCAGGGATAAGCACTGCTTGTTATTCAGGCATCAGTAACCGTCCATGCAACAAGCATAGTAGTTAATGAATTGGATTCAATTACCAAAGGTACAGGAATTTTAATTCTTGAATGTTAGGATTTCAGTTCACTCAGTTAAAAATAGCTACATGACTTCCAGTTTGTGGACATACAAGAAATGTTACTGTAGTTACTGTGAAAATGCTGATACTTTTGTGTCATGTGATGTATTCTTTCCAGAAAGTAGTCTTCCTTGCTGCTGAAATCCCCGCAATCTCTGGCAAGCTGTCCCATCTCCTCTAGCGAAATGTGCATGCATGAATATCTCTTGTCCAGTGACATTTTAGTTGACCTTTGCCTTTACCACCTTCTATCGCCCCCTCCAGCAACACGTTTCCCATGCTATCATGTTTCTTCACGTGGTAGAAAAACCCAACTTTCTTCTAATTATGGTGCTTAAAAGCCAGTCTTCTTGGACATTGATTTTGCTTAGCACGTCTTGATTGGTCTTCCCTGCTGTCCATAGTATTCTCAGGACTCTATACTTCTCTACCTTTAGCAAGATAACAAATGTGATGATATTTATGCAAATATCCAGTATCAAAGTAGATTTTAACCAGCTTTTCAGTTCACAAATGGTCAAATATATGTTCATGGAGTTACTGTTCATGAGACTTACAGACCACTCCATGATTAATTCTTTCCATGAAGTTAGTGAAGAAAGAACTGCCAAAAACTCATCCCACAATGCTGTGCTGACCATGACATTGAGATTTGCTTTTGTCCATGTTGCAATCAAAGTCTAGAGGGGATATAGAAGAAATAAATTGTTAAATATTTTTAAACAGAAAGTAACATTATGCAAGGTATATAAGGAGGATAACACTCAAGTAGAGTAAGTAAATCAACTCTAGTGCTTGTAATTAATTCTTTTCAGGAAATGCCTATTGCTGAATGATGTATGACCCCTCGGCCGATGCTGTTCAGGTCTTATGTCAGCACCGTGGCAAAGTCAAGTTTATGTAGGTGCAATATGAGAACAAAATCAAGCTTACTTGGAGTGCTTGTTCTTTAAAACATTCTCTACACCATGTTTTTACATATATTAATGTATATATAGGCATTGAATTCATTCAAATACATAATGGCATGATCAGATAATAAAGAATTATACATAGCAGGGAAAACGCAAAGCAAGATTAATAAAGGACAGCAGACATATATATGGACAACATTAAAAAATCTATTTTAAACCCTTTATTGCCTTTCAGCGTCAAGGGTAGAAGAGTTCTCTGGAGATGTCCCTCATATGTGCTGAGTATATTGTGGAATTTGGCACCTCTTTTATAGGTCCATTGTTTTTGAGGTCAGCCTTCATTGTATCTGTGTAGCATAGTTTGCTGTGGTATGCTGTCTGGTGGTAGTCTGCTGATGTGTGCAAACCATTTGATCTGTTGGTTCTTAATATACTCCAAGATTGGGGCAGTACCGGTTCTTTATCTAATGTCCTCATTTCTCACTCTGTCTTAGCGAAATTCCTAGGATTCTGCGTAAGCATGCCATTTCAGCTGTCACTAGTTTACGTTTGTCTTGTACTGTCGTTGTCCATGTTTGACATTGGTAGCACAGAGTTAGCACAATAATCATTTTGAATAGTGTTATTTTGGTGTTTAAATCTACATTTTTGTTTCTGAAGATTGCTGTCACTTGCCCTAGGGCTTGGTATGCTTACTATATCTATTGTGCATTTCTTTACTGCTCTTGCCGTCTGTTGTTATATTGCTTCCTAGATATGTGAATTCTGTCACTTGCTTAAGTCTGTTGTTTCCAATATATATATATCCATTTTATTATGTGAAGATATATATATATATATATATATATATATATATATATATATATATATATATATATATATCTTCACATAAAAAAATGGATATAATTAATGGTTGGTTCTCTCCTAGATCCCAAGTCTACCAGCGCTCACAGTTTTTAAATAATTGTCCGACCGTGATTTTTTTAGTAATTTGTGATATCATTCTGCCGGTTCATTTCTATTAACAATGGCTTCCGTATCGATGCCTTCGACTGATAAGGAAGTAACACAGATTCTGCCTCCCTTAAGACATAGATGTATAGAGTAAAGGGTGGGGGGGGGGGAGAGGAGTGTGCTAGGGTTAGAATTAAAAACCCTACTCCTAACATCCCCTTCCCTAGAATTATTCCATCTTCTTTGGTGCGCATTCATGACATTACATCGTGGTATAATTTAATCTCTGCTAAAATTCACCATTTTTTTCTGGTGACTCAGTCTGCTAATGATGTAATTTCATTGGCGGCACGACAACTGTACACACTATAACACACTGGGAATGAGCTTGTGAACAATATCTAACTTCATTCACATTCCGTAAATTGATGAAATATGCGATAGGCTCATGATTTGGGAGAGAACCCAACTAATTCTGCAAGTGTTCTAGGAAATATAAAAAGAATTCAATGATTAAACATCTTTGATAGAAAACCTGCAGTCTATCTATTTATGTAACGTGTCCTTTACAGAACATTGTCCTCACTACAACTCTGTAAGCTTCTCGGTTCTGTGCAAGATGTCCGGCTTCTACAGTGTCATATTCAGAAGGTCTTTGATATCTTGTCTCCATCATAGTCTTGGCCTGCCTCTTGTTCTCTTTCCTGAAAATTTTCCCTCCATGATTCATCTTTCTAAACCATTGCGTCTTTTTATATTTATTGTCTATCCCCAGGTAGAATCTGGTTGATATTATCCAAACTTGCCATTAAGTGTAGGGGTGGGAGTTGTAAGTTTCTGTTCAAGGTCAGATGTGATGCCTGAGTCATAATGAGTCCATGTTTGTGGATAGTGTTTGTGATGTTATCAATCCATCTCTTTCTTGGTTTTCCCTTGCTCTGTATCCAGCTGATCATTTGTTGTAAGCTCCCAGTGGTAATTTGCTTGTGTCCATTCTCATAAGGTGACCAAACCACTTTTTCTGCTATGTTCTATATATTCGATACAAAGGTATTATTCCTACATCCTTGAATTTATACACAGAATATCAGAAAACTTAGTCTTTTTATATGTCAAAAATATGTTTCTTTGCGTTTTTTGATAGTTTGTTCTGTCTTTCTGTGATATTCTTAGGACCTTCCTATAGCATTTCATTTCAAATGCCAATATCTTTTTCCATTGCAGATGTCATTGCCCATGTCTCACAACCATGTGTTGCCAATGGAAAAAAAATAGTTTCTTAATAGTTGTAACCTTGCTTTTCTGTTTGTCCCTATTCAAAGATTTGTCATAAGCAATGTTTTTTATAGGGACATTGCTAATCTCTTTCTGATCTCTGTTGAGCAATCTCCTGTGGTGTTGATGGTTGACCAGAGTTGCTGACATTTTCTAGCTGTTCATTGTCAATAACTATTGCAGGTTTGAGTTAATTTCTATTTAAAATAATGATATGCATTATTTTTGCCTTTTTTTGCATCAAGAAAAAGATTTTGTCCCTCGCTATGATGTTTCATTGACATAATTGCATGTTCTAAACCTGTAGGACTCCATGATATTGGGGAGGGAGGGGGTGTGTGTGTGTCATATGCACACCTAATTTCTAGAATTTCAGGTTCTTCAACATTAAGGGGTTGAACTTGTGGTCACAAAGGATATATTCTAATATATTTCTTTTCACATTTTTCATCTCAGCTGGCCTTTGTCCAGGTATTTAAGACTAAATACTTTGTTTTATGTTTTACTGACAATTTTTGCAGCAGCTTGTTTTATTTTATACATAAGGTTGATGGACCTATCTTCCAAATCACCTTCTATGACAGTAAAAAAGTTATCCTAATTATTTACTCCAAACATTTTATTTCCAATACAAACATGTGCAATCATGGTACTAGTGATATATATAAAGCCAAGTCTTACCACATTCATACTGCACACCCTCGAGTGCATAAGCCATGCACAATAAGTTTCCCTAGTGCTCGACACCATTTAACCAATTATGCTTTCTCTATGTCATATCTTTCATGACCTTTCTCCGTGTTTTCATAGATTTTCCCATTTTCATTTCCCCTTACTGGTTTGTTTCATATTTTGTCTTGTCTTGCTATATTATTGCTAACCTTCTGAGTGTGTCCAATTGATCTCAAACTTCTTTCCTTGATATGGGTGTCTCAAAATATTTCCTGTTTGTCTACAGATTTCTTAATTTTTAATCCTATCCTGTCATGTGTTTAGTATCCTAAGTTTGCCAGCTACTTATTACTGCCATTGGAATGTGTAAAACATTGGGAAGTTAGATTTTGCAAGTGAGATTAACTGTGTCATTTGAGTCTGCTGTGCTCTGCACAAAGTAAAAGGTTTATTATATATTTATGTTTATTATATATTTGTGTTGGTGTGTTCCTTAAGAATTTTATATTCTAATGTTCATAATAAGTTGTGTGTCTAGTATTAATTATGAATTTTGTGCCTGGTGTTTATTATGAAATGTGTGTCTGCTATTCATTATGAGTATTTATGTTTGGTTGTTCACTATGAACTTCATTATTTGTGTCTGATTACACTAGTAAACATCAAAATTGTACCAGTAATGAAAAGAGTTGACCATAAGTTGATCTTTGTGTTGTGGTGCTCATTATTAATGATCTTTACATTGTTCACTGGGATATTTATTATGAACATGGGAATAAAAGAAATTAAATGAAAATTAACTTTCAGAACACTAAGCAGCATAAGTAAATCATTACTTTAGTAATTGCACTTAAATTTATTGTCACTAAATGCCTTTTAGCCAAATGATGTTTGACCCCTCGGCCGATGCTGTCTGGTCTTGTGCCAGCACCACGGCAAAGTCAAGTTTATGTAGGTGCAGTATGAGAATCGAAACAAAGTGAACTTGGAGCATTTGTTTCTCAGCATAGACTCTACACCATGTTTTTACAGATATTAATGTATAGATAATCAGTAAAGATATCCTTTAAAGTCATTCAAAAAAAAAATGTCATGATTACATTGAGAACTATTGGGAGAAATTACCTGAAAAAGTGACTGTGCCAACCTTCCCGCCAATGTCTTATGTCTCTCTATAGGTGGATTTCGAGTCAGCAAACCTGATGTTATTCTTAACAGTACTTTCAGCAGTTCTTCCCTAGACATAGGAGAATGTAAACGGTAATGGTAAGCAGAGATATGAACCAGCATCATAGAACATAGTTTTCCCATAAGTGCTAACGGTCAACTGCCTAGTCAGTGGCTGACAAGAAACGGCCAGACTTTCCTACTGCACCTGATCAGTAACGATAGTGTCATTCATTGACTTTCCCAGAGCATGAGTCCTTGCTGGTACCCCACTTCTTTGTAACTTGGTGAACCACAGGAGTAATTTTTATTTTAGACCACGAATAATGAGTAATTTCCAATTGCCTGGTCTGCTAGTTGGTGGGTGACTTAATGTTTCACTATCACAGATTATCAGTCAAATATTACAATAGCTACCTGATGAAGTTGAATGTGCTTCTTTATAAAAATGTATTCATATTATATGTCAAATATATTGAAAACAGAGACTGAAATGGTTCGGCCACTTAATGAGAATAAATTCTTGTTGGCCAGTGGCAAGAGCATGCAACATTAAAATGGAAAAAAGATACAGAGGAAGACCAAGAAGAAGGTGAATTGAAGAAGTTACTAACATTCTGAGACGTCATAATATTACTGCATATCAAGCGACCTAACATGCAATAGCCTGAAAACCGATTGTCATTCAATCCTGCGATGATTTACAGTAAAAGCAGAGAAAAGAAATAGATAGATTAATATTATTATTACAACTTGCAAACACTGCACTCTGCTGAAAACATAATACTAAATGTTTTTCTTCATTCACTTTCAGACTAACAAAATATCTATCATTATTCTAGTCATCTCACATACTCCACTACAGATATTTCTCACCACCTCACTCTTCTATCTATATATTATATATCTCTGTCAGTACCTCATTTCTTACATAGCACAAACTATCCAAAATTCCTTATTTTACACACATTAAATATTTATTAATTATTAAATATTGGGGGGGTGGGGGGTGTAAGAATTGTTTCTTATTGGAAAGGGGAGGGGAGTAATTAAAGTGTCTTTCTTATTTGTATTCTACTTTCCCCAGAACAATTGAGTAATATATTGGGAGGGCCAATGTTTGAATTGTTAAAGTGGTGCATGAACCCATCACCTGCGCATACACTTACATTGACTTTCTGAATTGTGTACACTGAGTCCCTTAACCCTTCCTTTCAGTCCCAGACAATCAGGAAAAACTCAAGAGGAAAAACATTCAATAGTTTACCAGTAGACCATATCATTCTGCTGACGGGTAACTTGAGAAACCCAAATATTCAGACTTAGTTCACATATAGAAAGACCTTAATACTATCAGATGAAACCAGTTTCCAAGAAGGACCTCATTTTTCTGAAAATTTTGATATCAGCATGCACATCAGTTTGTTCAGTACCCCAAAGAATGACTCACATAGAAATAGTGAAAGATAGGCCTAGGTCTAATCAAAAGCAAATAAATCTGGATCAATGTCATTTGTAGGACTTGATTTCTCATGAAATTGCTGAATATTGACATAGCTCAGCTGTTTTAAGGACTCTTTGTCATTGATAGGCCTAGGGTGTGGCGAGGGGGGGGGGAACATGTCATCAATTGTCTACACTACAGATTGTCACTACTTTCAACTCTCAAATCTGGAACTAATTCCTATTCAATGTCTGATTCCTTCTCAATCTCTAACATTCCATTAAAAAATTCCATATCAATTTATACCATATAAAATTCCTCACCTGACTCATAAGTAGGTCTATTTTGACAAATTTGCCAAGAAAACTGAGGCCATAATAAACAATTCACACCTAGAAAACCACAGCTGTTAGAAATGATCGGAAGACTGCTATTTGCGCCGCTATCTCTGCTAGTCACATGAGGGCTACATTTACCATGTCTGTTCACATGTAAAAATTAAAGAGAAATCAAATCACAATATCGATGTCTGCTGTTTACAGCCCAGATTAGAATGAATGAATAGGGACTGGGCCCAGCCAGAATAGGAGTGAGAGAGTTAATATACAAACTTAAGGGCAGGCTTGTGATTCCAACCAGGTTAGTTAATGCATTAGAGCAAATACCATCATTGGAATGATTGTAATTGTGGTGAAAGCTTCACTGGTTTCCTGGACTGTTCTTCCACCACTGTTGACACAAAACTAAAAATAGACAAAATGATAAAAATATAATACGAACATAGACATACATTTTTGTGTATTTTGAAAAGTTGTTACTGACCATGTTTGTTGATTGATTTCAATATTCACGACTACATGTCTGTAAATATTCAATACCCTTTTGCAAAGTTCAACCTGGAAAAGGACAAACCAATAATGAAATATGGAATACTAATTACACAGTATTTATGAAATGAACTAGAATATCATTGGTCAATGCATTTTTCTTGACCTGCCATTGGGTACAAAAGCAAATCTGTATTAACCACTGCTGATGTTCAAAGTTGAGGAACAAATACTTGTCATCAACACCTGATAGAATATGTTTTTTTGTATTTTTCAACTCAATGTTTTGAATTCTTATGTGCAAATTCAGAAAGTCTATGTGCCCATTTTGAGCTGAATAGATCAGGAAATTGGCTGAACTTTTTTAAAAAGGAGTTTACCTTATTCATGCCTGAGTGGTATAATTTTTCATTGACTATGGTGGAGCCATTATTCAACTATTATTCATACTATTAAAGAACTACACAGAATAGCTTTGAACAGACAGAATTGGAGAGATCGGACCTTTGCCCTATGCGCTAACTTCAGCGCAAAAGGAAAATGAATGAATGAATGGTGGAGCATCCCATCATTCCTACAAAATGGCTGCTTGAGACAAAGGAATAATATGGGCATTCTTCATTTGAAATCATGTATCTAATTTATGTTTTGTTTGTTCATGTTGCAAACATCTCCAAAATTGACTATAGTAACCTGTTTCCCATGCCATACAACTAGTTCTTTGTTTTGCGTTGTATTGGATATCAGCTTTTGACAACTTCATGAATCATGATTTGTTGTATTTTTTAAATATATTTACATATAATAATGATATAAATGTGTTCCCAATGGTGTACTAATGGCTGATCTGTTTTTTAGACAAAATTCAGAACATTACAACAACAACGAACATCCCATACAAGTATTGAAGTATCCTCAGGACCACAAACATAGAACATCAGAACTAGTACAAGGACCAAAAGGCCTACTTGTGAACATAAATAATAGTTGTAATAGTCCTTGTCTTGATTGGTTCATTCTCTATGACTTGAATACACAGGCTGAATGTCTTGACATGATCACATCTTTTTTTGGTTGGTCAAGTACGGAAATTATGTTTACTTGAGTTTCAAGGCAATTTGGTGCTGCTAGAACAGACCTGGTTCAATTACCATGAGCCATTATAATTTTTTCAGTTATCCTCATGTTTCCTATTTGAATTTACTTGCAAAAGCTATTATTTGAAGAAACATTGTCCAGTCTCTATGTTATTTATGTTTACAAATAGACCTTTCTGTCCTTGTAGTATAAGTTTTATGTTCTATGATTGTAGTCCTGAGGATACTTTAATACTTGTACGGAATGTTTGTTGTTGTGATAATTCTTGCTTCAATTAGTCCATTCTCAGTGACTTGATTACACAGAATGAATGTATTGACAAGATCACACCTTTTTTGGGAATATGGTTGGTCAAGTACGGAAAACCTGTTTACTTGGGTGCAAGGTGATTCGGTGCTGCTATAGCAGACCTGGTTCAATTCCCATTTACCTTTAGAATTTTTTTCATTTATCCTCATGCTTCCTACTTGAATTTACCTGTATGGCTGTGAGAATTGAACAATCACTGCAGACATGGAGAGATGATTTCATTATAGAGAGCATACATTTATACAGGTCCACAAGAACCATTGCTTTCAGTAGTGAAATGATGAAAACATGCATTGTTTGGACATGTATGTCGATATGATTCCTGGTCAAAAACAATACTGCAGTGATCAGTCAAAGGTAGAAAAAGCAGAGAATGACAAATAAAAGTACTGACAGACAGCATCAAGGACAACAAAACAAGTTTTTTTTTCTTAAAAATATTTGCAGTTAATTGACAAACAAATGTTTCCATATCCATAAATATAAAGGTAAGATGATTATGAACCAACATCATAGCACATGGCTTTTTTTCATAAGTGCTGTCTTTTTTCATAAGTGCTCAGCTGCACAGTCAGCTGTTGATCTTCTTCTTCTTTCTTCTGCGTTCGCTCTCATATAACCACAACGAATATTTCGTGTGATTTCCGCCGGGGAGCGTGAAGTATGTTGTGCTGCAAGTTCCACAGTAGAACTGTGATTATTTGCACCCCGGTTGGCCACTTGTGGTCAGGACGTCCGAGGTCCAGCACATCCGTTTTCATCATTCCTTTATTTTGGGTTTGGTCCCTAGTCCGTGACAGCCTATCTGTCGCCGGGCCCGCTGGTGTGTAGTGCCTCTTCACAAGACGCTTGTCGAGCGCGTCTACCTGGTACGAGGTGTTCCACCATCTATGAGCTCCCTCGCTGAACCGCTCAATCGATAGTAGCGACGGGCGGTGTGTACAAAGGGCAGGGACGTAATCAACGCGAGCGTATGACTCGCGCTTACTGGGAATTCCCCGTTCATGGGGAAGAATTACAAGCCCCAATCCCTAGCACGAAGGAGATTCAACGGGTTTCCCAACCCTTTCGGGCCAGGGAGGCATCCACGCTGATTCCTTCAGTGTAGCGCGCGTGCGAGCTGTTGATCAGAAACCACCTGACTAGCATTTGTTCAGTAGCAATTGGACTATTTCTCGAGCTACCCAGAGCATGAGCCATGACACTGTACTTCCTAGTGGCTGGGTGAACCACAGGAGCCATTTCTTATTTCAAACCACAAAAAACGTGTGAACTCAAAACCGGGTCTGCTGGTCGATGGATGACTTAAGCACTTCACTAACGCTGTTCTCAAAACTCATATCCATGAAACCAATGAACATTTAGGAACATTGGGGCACTCCATTAGATATATCTACACACATATTCTTCCAACAACTTATATCTTCTGCAATGCAAAGGAGTGTAGAAAAATCATGACTCGTCCATACTTTGAAATTGTCAGTCCATAATTTTCTTTGTCTTCCTTTGCTACTTCCACTTTGAACTGTTCCCTATTGTCTATCCTCAGGTGGTGCTGCTGTAGCTTCCACATTTGCCATTGAGTGTATGGGTTTGTAAAGGAGATGAAGTCTATGTTTCAGAGCTAGATGTGTTGTTCTGGTTGAGATGTAATCATGTTTATTCAGGATGGTTGTGATGTTGTCTATCAATCTTTTCCTTGGTCTACCCTTGGCTCTGTATCCTGATTCCATCTTGTTATACACTCTTATGGGAAGTTGATCATTCATCCTCATAAGATGTCCAACTCACTGTTGCTTCACTATATATATATATATATATATATATATATATATACACACAATGCATGATGTTCCTATTATCTATTATCTTCCTGATGTTCTCACTATGCATTTTGCCAAGTCTGGTGGCTCCAACAGCCTTCCTTAGACATTTCATTTCTCAAGTCTTGATCTTTCTCTTATGTGTAGATGTCAGTTTTCAAGTCTGACAATGGAAGCATAGTGTTGGTATATAGTTGCATGTAATCATTTCTTTCTTGAAAACAACTGAAAGTAATGATTCTTTTGGACCTGTCTGCATCTCTTTTTTATTTCTTACCTACATACTTATATTATGCTCATCACAAGAAATGCATAGGATTGTATATAACACATTTATTAAAATGTCTCTATGTCCATGTCTGCCAGTGAGAGACCAACTCTAAGAATTATACAATATATTAGACAAAGCTAATAAATTATAAATTTTGATAATCACTCATCTTCGGTACTTGTAATTCTTGTTGAAACAAAGTGTTTTGTTTGTGTGTGTGTGCGGACTTGTGTGTATGCATGCATGCGTATAATGTATTTTTTAATATCTCCTACTACCTGATCTTGTAGACATATATCGTCCTCCACAGGTAGCAGGAAAATATTGGCAGCATTGGTAATGAAAACTTGCAGTATACGTTGCATTCCTGCCCTCACATCCTTTCGCTTCTCGTCTCCCAAGTCTGCCAAATCCTGCACTGCTCCAAGATATGACAAATTTCGCAGATATGAGCGCCGTGCACCGTCTTCAGGATCTAATGATGCATTCAGTCGCAGCAAAGACACAGCACTAGCAGATAATGAGTCCTTGAAGTCAGAGATAACAGAGTAAAATAAACTCAATATATGATGTTAATAATCTTTATATTTTAACACAGCATAATGAAAACAATTTTGACAAACTATTTCAGTCTAATGAAAGCAACCATTCTAACAATTCCTACCACTTTGACTACTTAAACACAATATAATTAAGAGGGGCCACAACAAATAAACAAAGAGTTTTATGACAACCTAAAAGATAAATAAAATAAAACATCCGATATAATGAATCTGAAACTATGATACACTGGCCCACAGAGATGAATATTCACAGAAAGATGTATGGGAGCACTGAGGAGCTTTCAAATACAGCAGCATTTATTAAGAAAACAGGATAGACATGTCAAACTGCGAACGAGACGAAGAAACTATGATTAAAAAACAATTTAAGAAACAGAAGAAGCCAATCTAATGTCATGCAGAGAACACATGATTATCTTCATACGAACAAGATACAACAAATTGAGAAGTCTCATGTAAAGAAAACTTAAAATTGGTGAGAAAGATGTCGCCTGAGAAGAAGAAACTACGAAAAACAGCACAAATGATCCAGATACAAGACATACTTCAGAACCAAAGAAGGTCCCATAGATGGCCGAAAGCAAACAACATAACTGACTCTCTTAGTGCTGGGACATGAGAACTGACAGAAGAGCAATGAAAATGACATAATGTAATCAGTCAACAATTCTGACGCACAGCTGCCTGTGGTGAAAATTAAACCTGGTACATTGGCGATTCAGGATGCATCTATATCTGTCCCAATAACAAAACAAACTATCATCCATGCGTTGTTGGGCCCAAAATGGGAGCAAAGAATAGCAACACTGTTTACTTTCCATGCATGTTATAAGAGGAGACTAAGGAGGTTTTGGGGCAGAGTTGACTGTCCCATCCCATATAGCCACGTGGAAGCCGGTTATGTCATTAGGCGCAAATATCACAGCTAAGCTGTAAACTATTACAGAACATATTCTGTTCTTTAGACTACATACATCCTGTTAATCTGCAGGAGTTTGAGAACAAATTCAAGGGAAGAAGAAACAAAATGCAAGACATCTGATACAACTGAGTGAACGATCAAAAAAATCATTGTATGTTGACAATATCTTTAAAAATCCAACATGAAATTTAATGAATTTAATAAAGTTCCATTAGGTTTCTTATATATATAAAATGATGTAGTCTTCTCTGTGCGTTCTCAGACTCCTGCAGATTAGCAGGGTGCCGTCCCTGAAAACAGAATGCATTGTGTTATGGTTTACAGTTATATCTTCTTTTGGCCTGCATATGCACCTTTCAGCCTGAGACATCTGACCTCAGAATAGCTTCTGGGTCACTTTGACACATGGATGAGACAGCCAACTCCAGCCCCAAATATCATTATTCATCTCATACAAATTGCATGGCAGGTAATAGTGATATTCTTTGCTCCACTTTCAGGCCCTTTTCTATCTGATCAATTAAGTAGTAATCCCTTAATAGCTAATCCCTAATAGCTGTGAGCAGATAGCACAAAAGCCCATAAACTTTCTGAGAAAAAAGCATAGGTCTTCATCAGTCAAGTAATTGCGGTGACATTTGAGCTAATAAACAGTTTGTTGTCTCAAAGGCATATTTGTGTTAAGGGGTTTATGGATGCATATTTGGTCCACAAAGAGAAGCATTCAAGTGTGACAGTATCCAAGGATCATTATATCCTGCCACGAGCATAGCATATACTTCTGGGTGAACATGTTCATCATTCTTCCATCAATTTTTTTTAATATTCATCTGCAGTGATGGTACATCTAGAATTTCCCTCCACCTAGAATTTAAGTCATGTTACAGAAGAAAAAAGTTCTATGTCTGATGGACTGCAGCTCTTCATCATCTATAGAGATTATTTATTTTTCTTGCACAAGTGGAGAGAGAGAGAGAGAGAGAGAGAGAGAGAGAGAGAGAGAGAGAGAGAGTAGAGAAACAGGAGGACATACAACATGAAACATTTATAAGTGTGAAGATGAATGATAAGATGGATTTTCACTGGAAGAAAAGCATCTGCTAGAAGTACCGGTATACTATTGCATGGTGGTAGGTGTGGCAGGCTAATGTGAAGTTATATCATCTACTAGAAGTATACTATTGCACGGTGGTAGGTCTGGTAGGTTAATGGTAATGGTCTCCTCATATGGATACACACATACACATATATTTACTACTATATATATATATATATATAGCAACTCTTTTGAGTTCTGTATACGTGTGGATCTAGATGTCCTAGTATGTGTGATAAAGCAATGATTTTGACATTATATTCTACTTTTCCCTTGAATTTAAATTTCTTTCACAAGTAGACCTTGTTTCATATACCTCAATAATATTTTCACCATCTTGTCATACTTTTCAGTAATACTTTCTATCATGTCAATAAGAGCTTGTTCCTTCCATCTTATTTTTATTTTTAGTTCTTTTAACCTGTGATATCCTCACATCTCAAAAGTTTCCCAGATCTTTTAATCCTCTTTGTTAAATAGTAAATAAATATATACTTAATATACGTACATACTTACATATCCCAGCTGCATAGCATAAAAAAAGGTTCATTATGGGAATCAGTGGCCACATTTTAATGGAACAAATCATATATTATTTAACAAATCGAACTTTCGCTAAAAAAAGCATAAATTGCCACATTCATCGTTTCGCATGCAAGGCACTGAGAGCTCTCCCTCCCCATGACCCTTGGGGAGGGGTGCTCTAAGTTCGTTGCGAGCAGACCGATTCATTGGCAGCAGATAGAAGTTGCTTCTTTTTAATCTTGAAGTCACAGAAGCTATATGAAATTACACATGATATTAAAAAAGTTGAATGTGGACATGTGATGTGGCCACAATGAACCTAAAAAAGTTATACCTTAGCACTTGTCATTGTATAATTAATATTTGCTGATCTATTAATTTATGGTGCAGTATACATGAACCTGGTGCAGAAATCTACCAAGTATAACATTATCTCCACTTAACTTTGTTATGTATATGAGAGAATAACTTATCACGTATCTGATTTCCGTAACAAAAGTTTAATATGCAAAGTAAACTAGCAACCAACACTTGCAAACAAAATTTACATATATAAACTACTTTTAAGAATATATAATTTTTAGAACATTCAACAAATATTTGCTACATAAAAAATGAGTAACTCAAACAACAATTAAACAACACATAACAAGCACTAAATATTTGCTTCTCTAATGAACAAGGAACTGTGTGCCAATCAAGATATGAACAACAACAAAAATACAAAGTGATAATTGTGTCGTGTCAATGATCAGCTAGCAAAACTAAGCAGGACTGACGAGAGCAGTGGCTCAGATTGCAGGTGCAAAACGTCCCAAAGGATGCCAAAACCGAAATGAATTTAGTTTATGTATGGCCGGAATCAGCTTGCCCAGAATATATATATTGGCTAGTTTCAGCGCTGCCAATGTCCCAAATTAATAAGAAAATACATGCACAACATTGAAGAGAAAAATACATGCAATGAGAGGCTAAAGACCAGTGAAATATGTACCACTATGCAATTACTTCAGTCATTATGTACTACCAATTACATGTATCATGTTCATAAATTATGTCAAAAAAGGTAATGTTAAAATGTTATAATGACATTAATTTTTCTGTTATTTTGAAGCACGTATTTCATTATTAAGCAGTGTTTAGATCAGTGACAGATTAATTAATAAAATTAAGACTAGTAATGATAATTAAATATGTTTAATAACTATGTCCTTTTTAAGCAGAGCAACATTTTTCTAAATAAATATTACAAGATCTATTGAATTTTGTTGACAAGAGTTGTTAGATGGCTAGAACGCAAAGTATCATCATAGCTCAGGTTCAAATCAGGACCGAGTATTTCTCTTCTGACAGGTAAATTGAAAATCCAACTGCCCTTGTGTTGATGGGCCCGAAAAGGGAAAGGGAAAAGGGGGGGGGGGGAGAAAGAAGAGAATGAATCAATACTGTTACCTACCATGCAGGTAATAGGCAACTAAGGAGGTTTTGGGGGTGGATTTGGCTGTCCCATCACATATACGGTCAGAGTGCCTCAGAAGTTATGCCAAAGTTAAATGTGTCAGACTAAAAGGTGCAGATATCTTAGATAAGCTGTAAACTATGGCACAACATTCCATTCTCCTGATCACTTCCAGCTGAACTGC
The DNA here is from genome assembly GCA_034231615.1 of Meghimatium bilineatum. Lineage (NCBI taxonomy): Eukaryota > Metazoa > Mollusca > Gastropoda > Stylommatophora > Philomycidae > Meghimatium > Meghimatium bilineatum. The sequence continues at coordinate 61,440,039 of CM067322.1, read as the reverse complement.
AGGAGTTTCAGAACGAATGTAGAAGAAGAAGAAAATACAACCTGTATGCATCGTGATATGACTCTAGTTCAAATCACGGTTTGCATTGGATCTTTCTCATCTGACAGGCATATTTAAAATCCAACCTGTACACATTGTGGTGATTGCTACAGAGAAGCACTTTTTTCCACAGCCTATAAAAACTCCAGCTCTGAGGTGGAGGGGTACAACGAAAGTCTGTGACGGCCAAGGAACCGAGTTCAATCCTCGCTACAGGCAATTGTTCATCCAGACAGTTAAGAAAGCTATGGCAAACTACTGCATGTATTTATATTGCCTAGAAAATCACTACAGCTAAAAAAGTAGGGTTGATGGCTAAATCCTGAATAGGATACGCTACCAATTTTTAATAAAAATTTCCCTGCACTACACAACAGGAAAAAATGCAACAATAATATCCAGTATTCTTTAAAATCAATATTTTTTATCTTTGATAAAATATATGTAAAGAATATAAAATTTAATGTTGACCACTTATTTTTTTATACTTGGAACACTAAAATAATAACCATATAGAAATAATATTTATATCAGGGTGTAGACAGCATGTTCTGAAACAACAAAAGCCATAAATGGTACCAGAAATTTACTGGATAGATACAAGTGCCAGCCCCAAATTCTATGCAAGCAAAGAGCTGTCCAGAAACATTTCTAGAATAAAATTTTATGTTTTAAAGTGATAACAAATATTTCAGATGAAATCTTAAAAAGGGTATTTATTTCAAATAGAAAAATATAGATAAAGGAAGCACCATTGATAAGCTGACCACAGAAAACAGTATTCTTCCTGGCATATTATAATGACAGTGCCGTGTTAAAAGTACCAGCAGGAATCACTCACACAGTAATTCTGAAAATTATTTCTCATTATTCTTGGACTCAAGTTTGTATATCCTTTTTCAGCTGTATGATTGTAGAACTGGCTTCATCAGAAATTTAAGACCAACCACTGCTGCATTAAAATTATCTTAGTCACCAAGTAAAACCACCAAGCATGAAGTTACTATATTTATCATGTTGTTATACAGATGCTCAGTATGAAAACTTTGCAAACAGCACCACCAAAAACTACATGCACTAATCAGGTGTCTGGAAGTTTATAACATTTCTGCAGTTATTGTTAGGATATGGCATCCAAATTCTCCAAAACATGACATAATTCATCAAACCACAAAATACTTCAATTCCCTGTAAATACAAGCAATACAAGCCAGCAAAATCTGACATACAATCATCAATGGGAAACACATTTCATGCAAATAACAATGCAGACAAGCTTATAAACACGAGGACTGTCGTTACGTTCCGAGCAGATTTTATTAGGGTAAAAAAAGTTGACCTACAGACTAGTTGGTTCTACCTCCATCAAAATAACAAAGTAAATACCCAGTAATTGTATATACTTATTCCAGTGCTCCTGCCACTAAAGGAAACACATAGGTATGTACTTACAGAATAGCTTTAATTTATTTCATTGTGTTTGCTTCTTCTCGATTTCATTGAATAAACTACCCTTTCCTTTTCTCTTGAGTTGTGGGAACAAGAACAGTCACACAAAGAAAGATTGGTGAGTATAGAGGTTGTGGGAGCAATGGATTATTGTTTCATCAAAAATGAATTTGTGTGACAGATCCATGTGCAGTGGTATTGTCATGATGCACAATTCAGTTACCTATGTGTCACGCCTAAAGATGATTTCTGCGTGCAGTGATGCAAAAAGCACTGCAGGACTGTTTTGTAGAATTCAACATTGGTACTCTGTTCTCTAGGAACGTATTTATGATAAATCAGTCCATCAATGTCAAAGAATGCAATCAACATGGTCTTGACATATAAACTTGACCTGTCTTGTCTTCTTGGGTTGAGATGATATTTGCTATTGACAGAGTATTTGCTTTGTTTCGGGGTCATACCAGCATACCCTGTATATGCCTTCACCAGTTATGATCAAGGACAGGAAATGTGCATCATTTTCTATTTCTCTACAAAATCAGTGCAAATGGGTAACTAATCATCCTTCTCATCCTCAGTCAGCAGCCTGGTCACAAGTTTTGCACTAACTCATCTCATGTACAAACCTTCAGGTAAGATTTTATGGCATATACTGATTGATATTCCAATATCTTCAGCAACCTCTCTGATAGTCAGATGTCTGTCAGAGTGTATGATACCTTGCACAAGTGCCATACTCTCATCAGTGTGCAAGGTGGATGGTTTGTCATGATGGTGGTCATCTTCAAAGAGTTTGTATCAATTTTTGGAAAGGAATACCACTCAAATGTTTTGAAATGACTCTCTAAAATCTTATTGCAGATCTTATTGTTTATCAAGACAAAAGCAGAAATCACTGCACACATGATGTTAAATACTAACATCCATTTTTTAAATATGATGAGTACTAGGTCACCTTCACTTATAAGATTTCACACAGCAATTGTGAGAAGTTACCAACTTTCTGTTTAGTGCATACTTGGGCACAGGTTATCACATGCATTAGATTAATATCACTGCGTTATTTATTATGGTTTCCCCATTAAAAAACACGACTTGAAACTACATATATAGCTTCAGAACATAATAATACAAATAGATAAGTATATAACTGAGAACAACACAGAGAGGCAAGTATGTCAATGAGAACAACACAGGCAAGTATGTAACTGTTTGAGAACACAGTGAGGCAAGTATGTAACTGTTTGAGAACAACACAGATAGACAAATATATAACTGTGTGAGAAGAGAATACAACCTGGTAAATGTCATGTACGGCTACAAAACAATCCATACAATGATGATGCATTACAAAACAATCCTACACCTGGTGCAGTTGTTTATCAATTGACAGTGCAAGTACTCTTGTACTGTGAGTACTTTTGTGAAGAAAATGCATTTATAATACAAAGGTGGGATACATATGTGTGGATATGCAAATACTGTAGTAACATCTGCGTGCATACACTGTCAAAATAACTGTACAAGTATTACCACAAAACCACATATAATTCAAGATTCAACAACAACAGCCACATACTTTCAATACAAGGTGCTTGGACATTAGACAACATAATGGTCTTCACCATCAACAATAATCTAGCATCTTACAGCAAGAAAATATTGGCACATCATCTCATTTCAACATACTCATTTCACACCACCAGCAATTGAGAACCTACATTACAAAACAGTGCATACATCATCTACAATATAAACAAATAACAACTTAAGTTCATCACACAACATCAACTACAGCAGCAGGAACATGAGAAGAAAAATCACACAACAGCACATACATCAAGTAAGCATAAAAAAATATCAAGGACTATAAATCATATATCACACAACCATACATCATGTACAGCATAAACAGCAAGAACTACATATCATACATCACACAACAACACATACATACAGGGATAAATCCTCAGTGTTTGGGAACAACCCAATGCACTAAAGATATGAGGGTTGGTGCAACATATGACAATAACAGAAAACGAAAACATAAATAACTAAAGAGTGTTGCAACAAAGTACATAACACCCTAAGAACATCAACATAAACAATACAAATACATACATAATAATACAAGCACACACATAAACTACATCATAAATTAAAAAAACGCAAGAACAGCAGAACATACATCAGCTACAACATAATTAAACACAGCTACAAAAGATACCCCACACAACAGCATATACATACATATGTTCTGACATAAACAAACAGCATGAACTACATAACATACATCACACAACAGCACATACATAAGCAATAACCTAAATAAAAAGCAGCAACTACAGAAGCCATAACACAACAGCACATACATCAGTTACAACATAAACATCAGCAACAACTACAGAATATACAGCAAACACATCAGCTACAACATAAACAGCAGCAAACAACTACAGAACACACATAACACAATTGCAGATCAGGTATAACATAGCAGCAACTACTACAGAATATACATTACACAACAGAAAACACATCAGCTACAACATAAACAGCATCACCAACTACATAATATACATCACATACATCAGTTACAACATAAATACAGCAACAACTACAGAATATACATCACATACATCATTTACAACAAAAACAGCAGCAAATACATCAGCTACAACATATACAGCAGCAGCAACTACAGAATGTACATCACACAAATCACATACATTAGTTATTGCATAAACAAACACAAACATACATCAAATGAGCTTCTGTCCTCTTCCAGGATATCAGAGAGAGAACCATGGTGGTAATCTTGTCTATCTTCCCTTTGAACCTCTGTATGTCGATCAGCACTGCTTTCATCAACAGATTCTGGGTCATGTGCACCAGTCGATGGCTCCAACATAAACACGGGTCGGTCATCATCATGCTGCTTGATTAATAATTAGTCAGTTCTAACAGACATGCATAAGGAAAGTGATTCAATTTAGAGATAACATGGGTTTCTATTTGAACACAGTCAGTTTCTTGAGGAATTCAGTCAAATCTGATGAACAGACAATTTAGAGACAATTTAGAACAGACAATCTACATAGCTTTTTTTCTGATCCTTGAATTATTTATGACCCTATCCTTCTGTATGAAAACAGCCTTGTGTATGAACATATCCATCTATCTAAAACCAGCCATTGTCTGAATTCTGAACTTGGTTTTATGTCTAACTAATTTTTCTATTTAAAACAAGCCTTCTTTCTGAACTTCTCTTAATATTTCTATCTGAATTTAGTCTTTTGTCTAACCAATCTTTTTATCTAAATGTATTCTTCTGTCAGTCTCATCAAGGCTAGCTCCCTAGTATAAAGATGAGGTTTGAGTATGCTACTCATCATCATCATGTGTCATGGCGGTTGGCATAGGCAAGACTCACATCCATATGTTAGTATAGGAGTTATATAGCACTGCAGAACTCTCTTCCTCACCTCTAATGACAAAGTCATATAACACAATATATTTTCTATTTTCCTAATGTTTTTGCCTATCTTATTTTGTTTCTTATTTCTGTTGAACTTCTTCCATCTGCTATAATCGTTGTACCAAAATATTTGAATTGGTGGACCTGTTTTAATACTATATCATTTACTTTGATTTTGCAAGGTGTGGTATTTTGTTTCTTTGAAATAACTATTACTTTTGCTTTCTTTATATTTAGGAAGAGGCTTTTCTCTTTACTTTCTGTGACTACTACATTAATTAAATCTTGAAGGTCTTCCTCACTTTTAGCAATCAGAACAATGTCATCCGCATATCTCAAATTATTTACATTGTGTCTTCTTTCTGGATACTCCTCACGATTCTGGGTGAGTTTACCTGCTGCAGCCAAGGGTATATTTAAATAATTTGAGATGTATCTTGAACATCATTATCTTGGACACCTTTTTCCTATTACCAGCAACCATGCCTTCCATTATTACCTTTTATATGCTGTTATGTTGAAAGACATCCACCTCGCTTTATTTCAAGAAACCACCCTCCCTTAAAGGATAATCAATATTATGGGATATACTCAGTAATATTATTAGGAAGCATTTGATATACTCCGTATAAATGCAAATGTAATAAACGTCAACGACGCATGACATTAGAAAGAAATGATGTACACGCAAAAGTCAGTAACCAACAAGATAATATTTAATTTAAGCGATTGCTGCCGACATTTCTATGATATCCATTGTTATAACATGATCTCTATTTCTACCCATGTGAATAACCCTAGAAATAATGATGCTCTGCTGTTCAGCTATGTACATTGGACTACAAAAGATGTTTTGCTACTTACTGAGAACCACATCATCCACACAACTGGTACCTTGAAAACTGCTAGGATTAATACACTTCACAAATTCTTATAATTCTCTCTAGTCTCCTACTCCATAATAGTGTAAAAATATGACCTATATCCTCCTATTTTAAAACACCTGATTATTCTGATTTTTGTTTGTTTACATCATTTATGTGTCTATGTCCATGCTAATGATAATGCAGTATGATGTTTATATTCTTATTACTTGTATTTATACTTTTTTCTATAATTTCATATTTACCTTGCATACTAAATTTGCTTGACATAAAACAACATTTTTTCATTATTCTTTTTTGGTTACTTTCTTATTTCTACACCTCATTTTCTATTAGTCTTCTAGATATTCTTATTGCTCCTTCCTGTGTTTGTTTGTACACCTTGTTAGAAGGTTCTGCACACTGAATTTAACACTCTGCTCCTATAATACTGCAGACTTAATTTGTACCTTGCAATATATTGATATAATTAGTGATCCACTATCCAACACTGATGAAATCACTTGGACCTAATCAATCTCTACATTGATCAACAGCTATGACCTACTTTTGGAGCAATGAAATACCTAGCGTACTTTGGTGTTAATTTTACAACACACAGAAAAAGTTAGAATAACTGGGTTCAATAAATTAGTTGGATAGTTTATAATATATATGATATCATAACTTTGTACTCTAAATGAAGCATCCCAAACTTGTAAATGAAACGGAAGAACAGCAAACACACAAAAATTATATGGTCAGCTAAATGTTTAATGTTAATGAAGACAACTGCAAGCAACATGCACACACAATTTATATATATATATGTTGTAGTAATCTGGAATACATGTAACAAAGTCAATCACAATATGTGAGCTCTAATTTTTCTGAGATAATCATCATCCTAAGCCTTTCTCATACTTGAGTTAACAGTGCAGATATTAAATTGTGCACCTGCCATAAGAGGTGGCTTACAAAAATTAAAAAGTAAAAATGTAACAAAATTATGACATCATAAACCAAAAACATCTTGATCATTAAGTTCATGTATCATAACCAAGAATGATATCCATTGAGATTATTTACATCATCAATTGTTCAAAATCTGACCAACTACCATAAATAATAAATCGATATTATGTCAACTTCCAGATCACTTGCAACATAATAATTAATGATGAAAACAAAGTAATTAGGTATATTTAAAAAAAATAAAGTATCACGATATCCTCAAAGGAAAAAAACAACGTAATATTTAAAGCAAATACAACAAAATAGTACATGTTAAGACACAAGTGATGAAGATAGAAATGAAACCAAGACAGTTAATTACTGTCAACCATGTAAAAGGTAACGCTTCTCTTTGATTTAATTGCATATAAGACTATTCAAAACATCAATTACTAACCTGCTATTTTAAGTCTAAGCTTAGTGATGCTAGTGGTTGAAGAGACACATTTTAGTACTGATAAAAAAACAATGGACACTGAAGCAACAGAAAAAAAAAGAAAGGTCTTACCTGAAACCACTCTTTGTACACACTGACCACCTTCCTTATTGCAGGTGCATGTCTAAAGGATTGAAGAAGGGCCTTTAAAGAAATTCAGAAAAGAAACAAGAAAATATAAAATGTTAAGTCAGTGAATGAGTATAAATTGGTAGAGACATCTTCTGCATTCATTCTCAAACTCCTATTGGTTAGGAAGATTTAGTCCAGAAAACATAATGTAGTGTCTCAGTCAATTATTGGTTGTAGGTTCTCCTGGTCTTTCCAGAGAGGACACATTTTTTCCCTCACTCTTGGAAAAAGGTAACTCCCATTTCTATCATTCTCTAAACATATACACTGTCTCAGCCTCTTCTTCCACATTCTGTAGTGCATCCCCATAACTGCCTTAACTAGTAGCATTCCAGCTAAAAATAGCACATATTTCCTCTTCTTCTTCTTCTTCTGCGTTCGTTCTCAAAACTCTTGCAGATTAGCAGGATGTAGTCCGGAGAACGGAATGCGTTGTGTCATGGTTTACAGCAGTGCTGCAATATCTGCGCCTTTCGGCCTGGCACATCCGACTTCAGCATGGCTTTGGGTCATTGACCCTATATGGGATGGGACAGCCAACTCCATCCCATAACCTCCTTAGTCGCCTTTTACGACATGCGTGGAAGGTAAACAGTGTTGCTATTCTCTGCTCCCTTTTCGGGCCCCGGCAACACACAGGCGATATTTCCTCTGACACCAGGCCATTTTTTTATGATTTCTGGTTTTTCTGCACGTGTTTGCTTTTTTGGTAACGTTTTTATTTATTGAGTTATTGATTTCTAATTCGAAGACAATAGAGATAAATTAATGCTGATATGATTTGGAGGTGTTATTTACTTGTGTTGTGTCAGTGTTATATTGTGTACAACCAAAATCGAGAATGTGGACAAATGCACACAAAGAACTTACTGCGTCATGGTCATGCGTAGACCTAGTTATAGAAAACACTGCTCCTCAAATTCCTTGTCATAAATGACTTCAATTACATCACTATTAAATATTATAAACATCTCTCTCAAATACCATATATTGATCTACAATAACAAACACTAAAGCTTTGAAATCTGTCCTTTGTTTAATCATAATCTGAAGAAATCGCGAAAAATGGCGGCACCGAAGTTAGGCCTACGCAGTTCGGCTTGCAAATGTGATAGATCAAATAAATTACAACTGTGTATTAATGTCACTTTGGAGAACTAAGGAACAATCACTCTAGCACACACTTACTATAAGAACATGATGGGAAATAAACATGGACGATTGTTGTCCATCACTACAAATGACATCGTCGATGTAGACATTTGTTGATGTCGGATATCTATCACTAAATGACATTTGTAGACTACGGGTTGCTACAGGTTAATTAACTCAGCTGTCATTTTTTATTACTATAGCACTGCCCACCAATGAATCAGCTCTTTCGTTGCTTTCGGACTCCTGCACGACCTGGATTGTAGATCCATGTGATAATTTGGATGTTGCTGAATCAAACTGAAAATACTACTGACATCAGGTCACACTACTCAAAATGTATAGAATATTTGGGGTTAGTGATAACAACATACGCTTAACTGCAAAAGTGGAAATGATGATAGATAGATAGCAACATATGTATTTGTGGATAAATATACTGAAAACTCTGGGAATGTTCTAGAGAATTGACCACTGTACAACACCACAAGAAGAAAACTGAGACCATCGTAAAAGCTCTCTGTGACAGAATGGTGATTCTTCTTCGAGGCTGATGAATATAGTTCATATGATTGAAGAAAACTGTCTCAGCTTATATAACAAATAGGAGATTTAAAAAAACAAGCAGAAGAACACATTTTCTACACTGAATCACATACACTGTGTATTTCAATTTTCAACAATAAAAAATGTACCTTTTTTATATATATACAATTGAATGAACAATGTCTGATCAACATCTCATCCACAGAAACATAAGTACCTGCTAAAGGTATGCTCAATTTCCAATGTGCAAAACTTTCAAGATGATATAATGATATTTACTTAAATCACCTGTCTTACCTGTCTAAAGCACTCATGAACAATGTTGACATTCTCACGACTAGAGTACAGCACAGCACGGACAATCTCATACTGAGATGTTGTATATGGTTCCCCAGAAAATCCTGATATATAGTCCTGACCAGTCTGAGCATATTCTAAAGACAGTGTGCTCTCCTTGCTCCCTGGAAGTGGTGGTGTTCCTTCTTCATCATCTCCACCTTTTACATCATCTCGAGATTCTTCGACATGAGTAGAAGGCTCAGTAAGTAAGGAGCATGAAAGACCTCTACAGTATTAAGGATAAACAAAACAACTTTCATTAACCAGCAAAACATTCATAAATTAATATTCTACCACAGAAACCTATAAAAGCAGAGATCAAATTCCCAGGATGTCAGATGTGATCTAACAAAAAGTATATGCCACTTTTGTACATGTTTATCCTCAGTGATCCTGCTACCATCAATATGTCTTATTGAACAGCTTCAACTTCCATGGCAAAGGGGTTAGTTAGACATTCAAAAAGCTCAAACTTACACATTTTGTCATGGCTAAGTGTTAAGTCTTGCCATTTTACATAATACTGGCAATATTACTGAAACATAATAGTGATGCCAAAAATATTCTGCAATAGCTGAAAAGCAATATCCTATATAGGATATGCTTCAGTTATTATTGCTCAGGAAAGTATTGTAATGTAAAAGATACTATAATTTAGCTTGTTTATGTTTGTCCACGCTTGTGTTTGATAAAGCCATCTATTCCATTCATTGCTTATTTACTTTTCTGGTCTTCGTGCTGATGTATTAGTTAAACACAGTCCAATAATGAAATAATGACTGAAAAACAAAACAAAAAGAACAGACTATTATCTTACCAGTGTTTCTATTCGAAGTAAATCCCTTTGGTAGTGATATAAAGTGAGGTACAATCTTTAAAAAAATACTGAATGACCTCTAAAAGTTGTCTTTTTGTTATGGCCCTTAGATTACTTGTTACAGCCCTTTGAATGTCATCAATATCCTAAAGAAATGTCCCTTTAACCTTTAGAGCCCTGGCTTAAAATTACAAAACTTCCCCCAGGGCCTGACTTATTTTTTGGAAAATTTTCGTTATTGATGGTGGGTGTTTTGAAAACGGCATAACTTTTTTGTTTTAAAAGATATCAAAAAAATTTTTGCACATCTAAATAAAGGAGTGAATAGTGAATATTATCGTGTTTTTTTGTTGTTGTATGTGTGATATGACAGTTGTGAGCACGTTTTGAAGTTGAAAATTCTGGCGAAAAACGCAAAACGTCATTTTCAAAATCGCAAATATATCTTCGTGACGATCCTAATACATGAGCAATGTGTGGCAACATTGATAAAATCCTCATAAATACCTATACTTATTGTATATGTATTGTTTTATATCAAAACTAATATAATATGAACTAAAAAGACTAATAAAACGTGAAGAAATTGCATATAACGTCCGTCCGGTCAACACTAGGTCTATGCCGACACGCAGCGTAATTATTGTCTAAGCACACACGTGTCACCCCTGATACATATTATTTTTGTGCTTTTTAATGAATACACACACATTCTTATCAAATAACAACATATTAAACACAAAAAACAACAATTAGAACATGTAGTCACGATCACTTACCCATGCCACGCGGTACTCAATTTGATAGTAAAATACGGCCGAAAATGGCTAAAGTCGCTCTAGAAATGCGTTGACTAATTCAACCGGCTTTCTCTCTCTTACAATCGTAATGAGTAAAGGAATTTGACCTTTAAACTGTGACGTATTCCTAGCTTCGTGTTGCGGGAATTCTATGTCATATAAGCTTTAACTTCGTGAAGTTCCGTGCTCGGGAATGGAGCGATATCGTATGTTGCGTGATTGCGACCACAGGCACTACGGGAAGTACACGCAAGGCGCAATGTTGCGACCGTAGGGGCCTAAAGGTTAATGACAACTTTAGTTTTGAGAATAGAAAATAATTGTAGAAAATAAATCTGGGGAGTATGCTGGATGATTGAGATCACACACTTTGTTTTATAAAAATTCATGTGAAGCTTTGTGCATCATCAAGCATGTTTTTGGTCAGCAGACGAAAAATGTGGCACAAACTAGAAATGTAACTTATTCCTTGCCAAATCTTTCCCTAAAATATTACAAATCATTCGGCTAACATTAAATTCAACTGCTATCATCCATACAGTCAAACAACAATTTTCATGTTTCCGTTTTGTCAAGTACTGATGATATAATACAGATTTAGATAACAAAACACAACATTCCATTCAACAAAATGTCCCTGAAGCCTAAATTACTCGGCATTGTGAAAAATTCACAGCATACAAAGATATTTTATATAGACTAGGCTACCGCCTTACCATTCTTACGTAAACCTAATAGAATTAGTCTGGGCTAAAATTAAGGAACAGGTAGCAACAGAAAATAGAATATTCAAATTAAAAGATGTTGAAATACTTACATTGGCCATGTCTAAAATATACCAGCAATTACTGGAAAAAATGTGAGAACCATGTGCTACCAGAGGAAGAGAAATATTGGAAGAATGATGGTTTGGTCTTCATTCAGCCAAGATTAGTTCTCAATTTCTCAGAGACATCTGATTATGATTTGGATGAAGTTTATCTAACTATTATTGACCAGCATATTAGAAGAGCAACATTCCATTATGGTATGTATGAACCACAAAGTGGTAATACCTATAGAAATAATTAGATCAATGAAGGCACAGTACAGTAGTACACTAAATGTAAATAACAAATAATATCATGAGTAACTCGCATACAGATCATTTAAGAAATCATCTTCAACATGTATTCATATGAAAACATGGTGGACACATTATTATAATAGTTGAAATGCCTATGTCTAATCAACTCTCAGAATCCGTCTGAAGTGGTAACATTTCTTTTCTTGATACGCAATAATTAGTATGCCGACAAAGAACAAAGGATTTCATTCATATGTAAAAACTGGACATGATGCACAAATATAAAGTATATATTTATTGGGCCTTATCAAATATAACATCATTTACAAAAAATGGAATTAATACATTAGACCGTTAATCAGATAATTACATTTCTTTGAGGACAAAGCTAGTAAAATGTGCCATATTACACATTTGTAAAAATCTATGTTTAGTGATCAATAACATTGAAATTCTCTTCAAAATTCACAATTTTCATGACAGCTGAATTCTGAAAACATGTCTTACTGGTGGACTTCTGGAGATGGCTTATGACTAGATATTGTAAAGTGGGCCAGCCAAAATATAAAAGTATCCCGACATTCAGACACACAAACTGATTCATCTTTATTCTTCATTGCTTCTTTGCTTTGAGCCACTGGCAGTTCTGAAATGATAAAATTATTTTGGATAAGTTCTTCAGACACTAGTTTTAAATTAAGAAACAGCAGAAAATGCTATAGTTGAATTTGCAATTATATGTTCTTTATAATGACATACAGATTTCTCTTATATGCTGCCGTTTGCAACAATCTCTTGTGATGAGTTGTACTACTCTTCTTCTTCTTCTGTGTGCGTTCGTTCTCAAACTACTGCAGATTAGCAGGATGTAGTCCGGAGAACGGAATGCGTTGTGTCATGGTTTACAGCATTGCTGCGATATCTGCGCCTTTAGGCCTGACACATCTGGCTTCAGCATGGCTTTAGGTCACTGACCCTATATGGGATGGGACAGCCAACTCCATCCCATAATCTCCTTAGTTGCCTCTTACGAAATGCATGGAAGGTAAAAAGTGTTGCTATTCTTTGCCCCCCTTTCGGGCCCCGGCAACACTCGGGCGAGTTGTACTACTGACCTTAGATTCCTCAAAATTACTAGGCTAATGTCTTATTCCTGTTTGCTGCTGTGATCCCCAGAAATTACTCTTCTTTCTTATGTTCGAAGGGGGACAGGAGTGGAGTGGTGGTGGTTCATCCAGAGCTTTATATCACACTCTCAGAAGTATACACTGCTTTGATAAGAAGCCTCATATACTCTGAGAGGGTAATATATGTTAGAAGACATGTTCCACCATTTTGTATGCAACATTCAATCACATAAAAGCCTTCATCCAGTTGGATATATCAATGTCTGCCATTTTTTACTAGTCTATATTACACCTTATTTCTTTATGTCAGGCAGAAATGTACAGACATTGCAGTCATACTAAACTAATTCTGCTAACATAAGTTTGAGAATGAACATATAATTACTTTACGAATAGCTATATAAGCAAAGAAAGTTAAATTCTTTTTTGTACCACTAATGTGCATGAGAAATATAGTACTGTATTTTCTTTATAACCAATCACAGCATCAACATCACATCAGCTACTTTTACTTTTGTAAATTTTTTCTGGTACCCATTTCATGAGGCAGTGAACATGATAGATGTTTGTATAGAGAACACCTCTCAATCTGGAATCAAAAGTTACATATGGACTACGAAACCCTCAAATTGGAGCATGTCAAGGCTGATTTTTTATCCAAAGGGGCGAGAGCAGTATAAACATGACAAGTCTGTATTTAAGGGTGCAGGTGTCTTTCATTTGCATCACATGTTTTCAGACTTCTACCTCAGGGTGGAGCCTCAGACGATTGGATGCCTCAATATTGAACTGTACTTCATGATGTATTTCATGATGTGTTCATCAGCCAGTTTTTAAGAGTTTGTATTGATCATAAAATCACTCCAGGCTGTTTTACAGAAATCCTTATATCTGCTCCTTTGCCATCAACCACATGAGAGCTCACCTAAGAAAATTTGGTGGTTAGAAATACTATTTTTGATATATTTTTCACATGGTCAAGCCATCTTAAATGTTCATGTCTGAGGGTCGAGTAAAGAGAAGCTGAAGTTATTTGGATCTCCGACATTATGTAGGCAAGACAGAATTATGTATGATCAAATGGAAACTATTTTCATTCACTTCTGGTTTGAATACTGGCAGACTCTCACAAAGGATGTCAAGATCCAATGATATGTTGGTAAACTTACCCAGCGCAGCATCATAAATGTCTCTGTAAACAAAGTCAGGCAGTAACCAATGCAAGTACTTGGTCTTGAACTTGTTAAATATGAACTCAAAACTTTGTACTCTCATTTCTTTGTTCATCCATTCAACTTTGATTACCTGATAAATGAACAAATTTAATGTACATTTTAAAAAACCCAGATAAACATGCTTTTAAAAAAATATACATTAAATGTAAACTGATCAAAATAACATAAATAACAAACTGACTGAAAATGAGACAAATACGTAATGTGAAAAAAATAGAGTGACTTATTATTTCCAGAACATTGTTTTCATCATGGATTCTCTAATTGCATCTGTCCCGGGCAAGCTGGTCTGCACTGGCCAGAGACGTGCATACATTCTTCTATGTCACTGGTTCATTGTCTTCTTGGTCTTCCTCTTCTTCTCTTGCCTGACATTCTTCCCTCCAGAATCAGTTTCCTTCTTATGATGGTATTTAGTCCGGCTCTGTGGTGAAGTGGTACAGAGCGCGTCTGTGACGGCAAAGGTACCGAGTTCGATCCTCACCACAGGCAATTGTGCATCCGGACCGTTCAGAAAGCAATGGCAACCTACTGAACGTATTTATATTGCCTAGAAAATCACCACAGCCAACAAATGCTGGGTTGATAGCTACGTCCTGGATAGGATATGCTACCAATTAAAAAAAAAAGATGGTATTTAGAAGCTACCTTTCATTTTGTTTCAGTAATTTCAAAATTTCAATGTTGTTCTTTTTCTCTGTCCATGATATTCGTAGGATGTTTCTGTAGCATTTCATTTCAAATAAATTTATTCTTTTGGGTATTGTCTTATTTAAAATCCAAGTCTTGCATCCATACATTGCCACTGGGAAAAATACAAGATCTTAAAAGGGTTGCTTTAATGGCATTATTACTATTAATTATTATTAATGTTGTGAAATCCATTTGATAAAATTGACAACTTCATGACACATGACACAACTTGAGAATATTACACAAAGAGAGGCACAGTAGTGTAGCATTAACCTTTACCACACCAAATAAAAATTGTCTAAATTCCCCCTGCAGCCGAATTCTTTTTTGTGTGGACAATTTGGGTTGTTTGCCTATGGCTTTATAGCCATGAAGTCTATGTGTCATGGCCATCTGTCTGTTGGTAGTCTGGAAGTGTGTGAAAACCACTTAATTTGTTATTGCTTTATGTGTTCCAATACTGGTATTGTTTTGGTTATTTGCCTGATGTTATTGTTTCTAACAAATTTAAAGAATTGAATGGAATGGTGTAAGTTTTGTTTGTGTATGTATGATATGTAATAAACTGGTGAAGATTTCTTTTTAATTGTTTATGAAAATTTTAAAAATCACTGACTTACCTTATACTTGACTGATGTATAGCATCCTTGATAAAATGCTGTTAGACCTATTATAGTTCTGATGTTATTTCATAACCAAACTAATATGCTTACAATATCATCTGTGAAAACAAATGAAACATGGATGTCACTAACATTGCCATTGTTAGGCATAGCCATAGTAGTCTCTGACAACGTAGGTATAATCAATGCAGACAATATTGCCGCAAAATTTATAGATCTATTCTTTTCAATGTAATTTCATAACGAAACTAACATGTTCATAATATCTTCATTGAAAATAAATAAATTCTCAACAATTCTGCATCATTAGAATCACAATCAATAAGAATTTCACTAAAGATAACTGCCATTAAATTCGAATTGTGTGGATTGAAATAGATCACTAAAAATGTAAAAAGTAATCTGATTTATCTGTTGTTTTGCACACGACCTTATCAGAAAATGAAGCTCGATTATTGCTAGCTGCAGTCTCGTATTTTCCTAGATTAAGAAGCCGAATTTAAACTATTTATCGTAGTTACAATACTGCATAGAGATGGGTCACAGTTTATCTACCAAGGTAGTGAGGTTTACAAAATTATATTTTTTTCTGCTGAAACCGTGGTAAAGGTTAAATCATCCATCCACTGACCAGCAGACCTGAGTTTTGAGTTCACTCGCGATTCATTGCTTAAAATAAAAATTACTCCCGTGGTTCACCCAGCCACCAGGGTTCATGCTCTGGAAAGGTAGAGAAGTGACATCACCGCAACTGAGTAAGTGCGGTAGGCAACACAAGTCAAGACAGTTTCTGGTCAGCCACTATCAAAGCATCTGAGAAATTATGGGCAACCGTGTGCTAAGATGTTTGTTAATAACTCAGCTTACCGTTATCTTTTACATTAAATACTTGCTCTATAATTAAATTATATATTTCAGACAAGTGTATGTCATAAAAATGTTCAATAAATTAGGCTACACATACAAGGACAAAGACAATCTGACTTATTATTGTGGAATCGCTCTTAGTGGCTACAACTGGAAAGGTCGAGAGCTGCATATTAATAAGATTGCTGCCTAGACATGGAGAAGACTGTAGACTAGATCATGGCAATACACTTGATGATCAAATGCCCAATTAAGTCAATGCAAAAGAGGATGTGCTATAAATATTTGTTAACACTGGGTATGAAATGTTGCATTACCTCTGTAACCATGTATTTCAGCAAACTATCTAGAAAAAACTTGGTGATGTTTTCGGGCAATTTCTCCGCCTGACTAGGAAGAATAGATGTGATTTCCCCTGCAGCAATCATGCCTCCTGTGTCTAGACAAAGTTGACAAGAAGAAAAGTGAGATTTTACAAGATTTATATACAAATTATGTCTATATGCTATATTTTATTTTTAAATGTTCACATAAACTTTTGCTATAATTTTTCAGCAATTTCCAGCTCATTTGATTTCAGTAAACAATAAATATATCTGAATTAGATATATTATGTGAAGTCTGTTGGCTACTGATCCTGGGGTTCATATGCTCAGGCCCTTTGACCCTAATTATATGAAATAAGCATTAATAATTCAAATAATACATAAGCAATGTTCACTCAGGTAAAACAACATAATTTGAAGAACAGTACATGAAGCCAGAGGAATCTTTACCACAACAACAAGCAGTCTAACAATGGAAACACTTAACTGGCTGGAATCGCAAGTCTTTTCCATACGTGTATACTAAGTGACTAATGAATATGACTCAAAACAGATGATGTACATAGGGGATGGATGGAGTCATTAGAGAGCTAACATGTGGGCCTCACTGCAAAAAATCACTCACCTTTGTCCCAGGGCACACAGGTGTGGAGGGAAACAAACGGACCGACCAATTAGCCCTGCCATTATAACAGATGATCGGCCTATAGACCGAAGAGACATATTCATTGTTCTGCAAGTCTGCTCGATCAGACGAATTTTAGAAAAATGAGCATGAGTCAATATCAAGAATGTGTGAACTGGGAGTGAGGATAGGTGTAGCCCATACAGAACATCCAACAAAGATTTCAAAAAGAGCAGTGAACCAACATAAAACCGGAACCATCAGCCTCTATACCCTAAGAGATTTACTAAAGCGGAGATCTGAGCACATATGGACATGTCTGTTGTTCAAGTAGGATAATCAACAAACTAATACCTAACATAATTTAATACAGTCATGTCCTCTCCAGTTATGGGAAAAGTAAAGAATAATTTTTAATATTCCATAACTTCTGTATTATCATTTGCAGGAGTATTTTAATATTTAGGGATCCACTGCAAAACTATTTTGATGTCATGGGGTGTGATAAGTGGATCAACATTTCTGGCTAGAGGCGACAGTTCAGTTGTATGTGGTCATTATCACCCGAGCTTAAAGGGCTGACAAGTCTGCAAATATGATTATGCTTTGAGACTTGAAAGAAAAGATATATAAACTGGGTAATGTCCCCATTCTTACCACAAAGCAGAAAATGTAATTGTTTCTTCCCCTTAATAAACTTTACAGGTTAGGGTTAGACTAAGTTCCAAAATGACATCACATTGTGTCGCAGTGATCTTTGGGAAAACTGTTGTATTTAAAAGGAAAGTAATAGTAAACATTTCATTCATTGTTGGAGCAATAAGGTCACATGCCAAAAACAGATTTTCAGATTTAAAAAAACACTTGCAGTGCATTTGTATGTATTGCTACCTATACTCACATACCTATCTCACACATTACCTATCATACACTATGCTCACATACCTATGTATGTGAATCAGGTTTTATAGACTTTTGTTTTATCGTATTTTCATTCAAATCATTTTGAAAAAGGATTCCTGAGAGGTAAGTTGATAATCACCCTTCCTTTCTTACAGCAACACAATAATCAGCATCAACAAAATGTAATTTATTTCAATATGTATAAATCTACACAGGATTATGATGGCAAATGCAGGCACTGTGCTAGTTTTGGTTGCTGGTTAGTGGGCTAGTCTTACGAACTAAACTGGCTGGAACTTGCTTATGGTTCAAAGCAAAGATAAGCTGACCATCCATATTGTACCGGCAATGCAATTGTATGTACAACTGGGTGCCAAAATTCTACAATAGTTGAAAAATAACATCCTATAAAGAATATGCTTCAATTGTTCTAAATATTGATGCGCTTGTATGTTACCAGGTCTAAAATGGGAGCAAAGAATAGCAAAAACTGTGACATGCCATGCGTGTAGTAAGACCTAACTAAGGAGACTTTGGGAGGTTGGATTTACTGTCTCATACATAAGTGTCATATTAATCAAGCAGCAACGCTGAAGTAAGATTTTTGCTGAAAAATGCTAATGTCCCATCCAAGCAGTAAATCATGACACAATGCATTCTGTTCTCTGTCCTGCTAATCTGCTGGAATTGGAGAATGAATGCAGAAAATATTTTGATGTTGACTAATGAAGTTACATATGCACTAATAGCTTAACCTTTAGCGCGCTGCAGTAGAGTGCATTTGACAACAGTTTACACTATCTAAAATATCTGCGGTCGAATGTACAAGCCCCACAAAAGCCTTGTTGCTAGGTCCCCAGTAATCAATAAAAGAAGCCCCATTTTTTAAATTTCAGTTTTCAGATTATTTGAAATCTGGTAAGTTATTCAATTGACTTCAGAAAATGTAGTGGCAATGTAAACTGCATTTCAGTGAAATATCGAAATTTTCGCATTATCTTGACAATTTCAAACCAGAGCAGCGCCTTGATGTGAATCAGGTTTTATAGACTTTTGTTTTATCATATTTTCATTCAAATCATTTTGGATTATTCTTCTGAAAAAGGATTCCTGAGAGGTTAATTCATAATCATACTCTAAAATACGCTAGACCAAGATTTATCGGATATTTTGACTTTATAAATCAACTGTCTTATATCGATCAGTTTTGGAGTAGATCTAGATTTATAGGATTTTATGACTAACCTGTATATTTATAAATTTTTCCCAGTGACATTATGACAATTTGATCATAATTACTGCTGAACTAGGTATGCAACTAGTGTTGCCACTCCAAAATATTTTACCAAAAAAAGTCAGACATTATTTACTATTTTAGATTTTTTGTGTTATAATTTATTGGTATTTTGTGAAAAAAACATCTTTATGACTTTCTCACACGTTTCGTATCCCACACACACAAACAAAATGTACACCTATATATGCAGAATTCAATTCTTTATTTATATGTACAAATATTATTTAAATATATCTAACAACAAAAAAGTTATAGCATTTTCAAAAGTCCCCACCCATTACGTAACATTACCAAAAAAATAATCAAGAGGCAGGAGGAAAGTATTTTTTTGTTTACAGCGTGCTAAAGGTTAAATAAGCAAACTATCATGTTAGGTATAATCAAAGCTTACTGTCAGCAGATGACATATCTGTCATTAATGTCAGCAAGTCTTGACCTTGTTCACCAAGTCCTGGTACCAAGTTATAAAAGATCTGATGACATTCTTCACTGGCATTTTCTTGTAAGCACTGATACCAAACTAGAAATAACCTTACACCTTGACAGCGAAGCTGGAAGATAGAGACATCACAACAGGTTACACATGAAAAAACAGTACAAGTATTTCTGCTAGAAACTACAATTATTACACATGTTACAAAAAACAGAATAAAACATTTTTTAAAGATCCCTGTAAACTATTGCTAAAGCTACAGAGTTATTGTTATGAGTGGTACTCCTGCTTCATTGAAAAGGACAGAGCACATAAGTGACAATTCAAGAGCAATGTAGTCAATCCTTTAGGTCTTTTGCACCTTTGTTTAGCAGTAGTACTTACAAAGAACACAGGTTTTTGAAGTTTTGCTTGATGACAACTGACAGATTATCACTAAGGGGTTATGGGGGGTAAACACGAAAAAATACAAATAACAATACACTAAACATTTTTAACATTTCACACCTTTAGGTCTTTACGAATATACAAAACAGTGAAAAAAACACATTAAACACAGTAAAACAATGTTACCACCACAGAGGCACTAGAATGCAGACATCTAAACAATACAAGTTCAAGGTGACAATGATGTACATGTAATCATGGAAGCTGGTTTTGTTGAAAAAGGGAGCTGGATATGAGAACAGAAAGAATCAATTATTACCCAAAACAATATGGACAGCAATACAACAAGGACCACACGAACACAAATATAAACAAATGAATGTTCAGTTTCGCAGCAAAGAAAAATCGTCACATGTGAAATGAAGTGTCTGAGAAAAGCTGCAATGGTTACCAAACTAGATAAAATAAGAAATGAAGAAATTTGGAAAATAGTTTGTATAATATCATGTATTCGCCCGTGTGTTGCAGGGGCCTGAAAGGGGAGCAAAGAATAGCAACACTGTTTACCTTCCACGCATGTCGTAAAAGGCGACTAAGGAGGTTATGGGATGGAGTTGGCTGTCCCATCCCATATAGGGTCAGTGACCCAAAGCCATGCTGAAGTCGGATGTGTCAGGCCGAAAGGCGCAGATATCGCAGGAATGCTGTAAACCATGACACAACGCATTCCGTTCTCCGGACTACATCCTGCTAATTTGCAGGAGATTGAGAACGAACGCAGAAGAAGATATCATGTATTGAACATATTGAGAGACAGCAAGTAAAATGGTTCGGTCACCTTATGAGAATGAAGCCAAACCAAATACCAATAAGAGCATATAATACAAGAATATCCGGGCGTAAAGTCAAAGGTAGACCAAGAAAACGGTGGATAGAAAACATCAAGATAGCCTTGAACAAACATGGACTAAATGCAACCTCTGCGACACATCTGGCCTTGGAATGACAGCTTAAGCTCCCACCCCTACGCTTAACGGCAAGTGTGAATGCGATCAACAATCATTCACCTGGGGAAAGACGATAATGAAAATCATTCAGGATAAAGCACAGTGGAGTGACATGATCAAATAGACTCACCAGTCTTCAGGCTGTTTAATCTGAAGATGATAGCAATTTTCACATTTCTGTTTATAAGACTGCGGTGTTGGCAACAAATACTATAATTACCATATAAAAGTGGTGTTAAAAAAAATTACCTGCAAACTGTTTCCTGGATGCAGTAATTTCTTAATGACTCTTCCTGAAAGGATTAAAGTCACACATTAAACCTATGAATTGGTTTAGGGAATAAATAATTTCAAACACAACAATAAATTATACTTGGGCACAAGAAATCGATAACAAACTCCATGGAATGAATGTTTAATCTGTAGCAACCTAGAGAAAAAAATTATGCAACTTTCCCCAGAACCCAACTATTTTTTAAGATTTCTTGTTTTTCTGGAGTTTTTTTTTGGCATAACTTCTTTTCTTTTTTATTTTAATGTCAAATTTGGAGATAATAAAGATAAATGGATGTCTGATCGTGGGCCATGGTTTATTTGTGTCACTGTTGTGCTCTTGAGTAACATGGACATTTTAGCATGTGGTAGCTAAATGTGCATAACTTTGTTATTTATTTATTTCAAATTTGGAGATAATAAAGACAAATGGATGCTGGATATAGGATGTGGGTTTTTTTCCGTTTAAATGTTTCATTGTAGAGGATTAACATGGACATCACAAAGAAGAATTTCTGTTATGTATGAGACAGCTAAATGTGAATAACTTTTTTATTTATTGACTTATTGATTTCAAATTTGGAGACAATAGAGATAAGTATATGCTGGGTACAGTGGTGTTGTTGTTTGTGTCAGTGTTATGTTGTGGACAACCATCATGGACATTCAGGACAATAACAAAAATAAACGCATTTAAAGGACTTACAGTTTTGAGATAATCAATATCTATAGTATCAATTATCCATGTAGCTCTGAAGTGCAGTCAATTTCGTAGGCCAGCAGAGTATGGTATCTTTCATCCAAAAGGTTAATTCATTGGTACCATGCCTTCTGGCCTAGTCGATCATGTCTCTCCACAGTCCTTTGTTTGTTATACTTTTAAATATAGTTTCTGGTGATTCTACATCATGCCAAGCTTTCAAGCCATCCAACATTTTCTCACATTGTCTTCCTCTGTCTCTCGTATCCTCGAGATATGTTGTTATGATGTTGTCCAAACTACCTCTTCCCATGACGTGACCCAGAAACTGTGATTTCGTCTTCTAATACAGTTATTAAGTTCTCTATTAGAGTTGACCAGTTGTAGAATTATAGCATTACTCTTTTTTAGCTGTCCTTGATATTTTCAACATTCTTCTATAAAACCACATCTCTGTGGCCTCCAAAAGATATCCCAAGAATACTGTCAGTAGTCTAATACAATGGAAATGGCCTCTTAGTAAGGCCCATCACAAAAATCAAACCAAGAAATGCCTTCATCTTGTCAACGGTCACTGGTTTCCAAGGACATATGAGATGAGGTTTCAGCATTAGTACCGTTCTTAGCTTTGGCCTGACTTGCGTAACAATTAGTTTCAGTTACAAGCAAGATCAGGACATCATCAGTAATGAACAAACAGAATATATCAGCCTCAGAGATGACATTATTCTGCATTTTCACTGCTCCAGTAAACTCAGGGCGCCAATGATGATGATAGCCATATGGAGCGAGTTTGTCAACAGATGAACTCGCTTCACAATTTTCTTGCCACTGCTGACAGCATTCACAACATCACTTTTATTATCAACATCTCCCTCATACCTTGATCTACAGTACCTACCACACTGAAGTCTCTAAAATTTTCTTCGTATCCATGAAGATACAAAATCAGTATCCATGAAGAATTCACGAACAATGGCGCCACTTTCCGTAGTGAATTTAGGTCTACACAATGTGGCTTGCAATTGTGAAGTGACCAAATAAAATAAACATTATAGAGTACTACGGGGCTTATATTGCGCAGAAAAATCAGGGATGACCACTCTCACAAATAGTTATTAAAGAGCATGATGGGATATTATCATGAGATATTGTTATCCGTGACAACAAATGGCTACCTCAATTAGGCATATGTCAACATTGTCGACATTGGGGGGGGGGGGGGGTATTGAGGCAGTAATTATGAGTCATATGTGGACTTTGGGTCGCTACAGGTAAAATTAAAAAAGTTAAATTAGTAAAAGAATAAAATGAAATAATAAAAACAAACTATAGTTTATAAAAATGATAGACTTTGTGTAGACTAACCTATACTGTGGAACATCCATCTCTTGTGGACTATTTCAGGCAGCAGAAAAAGAATTTTCTGGAAAGAAAAAAATTTATATACATTATAAGAATGTTGTTCATCAGTTTTAATTGACAATAACCATTCAGCTCACCTGGGATGATGATGAAGATGATGCATGTGATGTGTCCGGCTATGACTAATGGAGTCTTATGCATGTCTGGAATTATCTACCTCACTCTGAGCATGTGTGGGAGGAGACTGTTGGACATTGAGTAGCTCTTGCTTTTCTTCTAGCGTGTTTTTGTGCATCATCATGACTGAAGTTATCTGCTGCTGCTGAACCACTATTGATTCTGCAATGCTAATCGGATCATTTATTTATAAGATAGCTGTCTCAACAGCAGACAAATATATATGAGCATTTTCCAATGCTTTCTCCTCATGTTACATTTCATTTTCTCTGTGCATTCTAAAAATTCACAACATCTACTTCTGCTGAAACTTTCAGTTGCCTAAATAAATATTTGGTACTTTATGGGATGTGTCCATGCTTTTAATGAACCAAACCATAAATTATTTAATGAAACAAACTTTTGCTAAAGGTGCATATAACACAGCATCCATCGATCTGCGCGCAACACAGACAGGCCTACCTTCCCCTAGAAGCCCCTTGGGAAAGCATGGGATCTCAGTGCATTGCATGCAGATCAAATGATCGGTAGCAGATGCTGCGTGTTTCTTATCTCCACATCATGGAGGCTGTATGAAACCAAGACAAATATTAAAAAGTTGGAATATCTGTGGACACATTATCCTGTAATGAACCAAATATTATTTTAAAGAATTAGTTATATTTAAGTTCACCAGCGTGTTTATGGGGCCTGAAAGGGGAGCACAGAATAGCAACAATGCAATATGCTATACATGTCATAGAAGGTTACTAAAAAGGTTTGGAGGAATGGAGTTGGCTGTCCTACCCCTCATCAAAATTATCCAAAAATTGTTATGAAATCGAATTTGTCAAGTTGAAAGATGTAGATATTGCAATTAGGCTGTAAACCATTTTACTAAGCATTCCATTCTCTGCTAACCAGCAGGACTTTGTGAACAAGCATTGAAGAAAGTTCAAGCAGTGAAAATGTATGTATATATATATATATAATTTTTTCATAAATTTTTTTAGTAACTGCTGTGTATTACATTTATATATATACTGTTCATTCTCAAACTCCCACTCGATTTCTATTGTAGCAGGGCCTATAAATTGTTTTATTGTAAATGGTTCTACTAAATTTCCAGCAGGATGTAGTCCAGAGAACAGAAATGTGTTGTGTTGCTGTTTTATTTGCACCAATGGCCCAACATATCTGGCAGCAGATGCAGCTATATCTATTGAGCATGTTCTTGTGAAGTATTTGTTATGGTTATTCAATGATCCAATAATCTCATTTGTTGCAGGACTCCATAAGATAGGCACATTTGCATCATTTGTTATTCAATTGAGCTTAAGTAAACTGTGGTCAATTTTACTTCTCAGATACTGTCATCATGTTACCATGTTTGTCCTTCATAGATTTTTATAGTCCAATGTTGACATGGAGGCACAAGATATGTCTAATCTATGTTCAAAATGTTCTTTGTGAGAGATTTGCTGGTAGTTTAGCTAATCCGTGAACTATTTTTACTGTATATACTCAAGTATAAATCAGTAAATATATTCACAGAACATACAATCCAAAATACTCATCCTCATACCCACAACCCCCTCAGGGATTTAGGGGTGTCTAGAAACATCAATACTCTCTATTCTCAGTGGCTTGTTTGAGTGTGGGGAAACTTAATCCTGCCCGGTCTTTGATATTATCAATCCATACTTTTCTTTGTTACTCTTCTTTTCTTCCAGCCTCAAATGTCCCCTGTAGGACAATTAGAAAGGAAATCCTGCCTTATTACATACCCAAGCCATGACGTTTACAACGTTTCACAAGTTAGATGTTCTTGTTGCCTGCAAGAGCTTTTATTTTGTTTCTTACATATACATTGGTTTTATGTTCTGTGCACTTGATGCGCAATATTCAACTGTACAAGTTGTTTTCAAAAGCCTTATTCTGCCGAAGATGAATGTGTAGGGCCATTGGTGCAAATAAAAGTGACACACCGCATTTCCACTCTTTGAATTACATCCTGTAGGACCATTGTCCTGCTACAAGAGAGATCCAGAAGGAGTTTGAGAATGAACGTTGAAAAAGAAGAGGAAAAGTCTGCATTCTCTCCATTTCTGCTGTAATTGTCCAACTCTCACATCCATAAAAAAGAATAGGTATTATTAAAGAAGTGATATAAGTTGATCTGCACTACTGTACTTATTCAGCAGTAGAATAATCTCTATACTTATGGCAGCAAAACCAATGAGCATATCTGTCATTTAAATATATGCACCAATATCTGAATGTGAGGAAGAAGCAATTGAT
Source organism: Meghimatium bilineatum (assembly GCA_034231615.1). Classification (NCBI taxonomy): domain Eukaryota; kingdom Metazoa; phylum Mollusca; class Gastropoda; order Stylommatophora; family Philomycidae; genus Meghimatium; species Meghimatium bilineatum. The sequence goes on along the minus strand of CM067322.1, from coordinate 61,413,587 downwards.
GGTTTCTATGCAAAATTAAAAGATTCAATCTGAAATATTAACATCCGATTATACACGGTTATTGTTTCTAGATTCCTTCTCAAATTTCAGTAGATTAGCAGGTTATAGTCCAGAGAATGAAATACGTAGTATTATGGTTTACGGATTAGCTGTGATATATTTGCATTTTTTTAGTAACTGGCCCATTTAACTTCAGCATGGTTTGTGGATCACTTTGACTCTATGGAATGAACATCCAGCCCCTTCCTCAAAATTTCCTTTGTTGCCTTTTATGACAAGCATATCAGTCACAGTGTTGCTATTCTTTACTCTTATTTCACATCCCAGGAACACATGTGTAGATTAATGCTTAATTCTGGAGGAACGTGTCTAGTTTTCCTTCTGAGTTCTGGTATGTGGTTAAACATGATCTATAGGTATTATATACAGTAAGGTTTCAGTCTCATCCAGAAATGAAACTTGCTCAACTTGGAAGCCCCATAGCTTTTGAGTCAGTTCTGCAGCCTTTAGTCAGATCTGATTTTGTGAGCCATTGTAAGCCAGACAATGCAGAAGTACTTGTTCAGCATTATTGGGCCTTATATCACTGCAGCTAGTATGCTGTCTAAAATTTGCAGAGAGCAGTCAAATGTAGAAGAAGAGGAAATCTTAGCTTCATTATATAAAGGAATGGTCAGAGCATGATTTTTTTCACACTTGTCAGTATTACAGAGAATAAGGATGTTTGATGGGCCTTTTTGTGCCGATAGCTCCAATATGGTACTAAAGAATTACCCGGTATGTTTTATTATTATTATTAGTATGCCTCAACTATGTGCACTGCACTATTGCAACTAGTATTTTACTTATAAAATAATAATTTATTATTATCTACAAAGGGGTTCCAATAGTGGTCACTAAGGAAATCTACAAGCTCATATAATCCAGGCAGTTAATAAAACCATTAATGAATGTTATCTGTTCAGTGTCAATTAATTTATTGTACTTCTATAATGGTGTATAATTTTAAAAATGTCTTGCCTGGGAGTTACTATAAAATCAAAAGAATTAAAATGAAATGATTCAATATCAAACAAGAAGTTTCAATCAATATCAATAAAACCCATAACCCTTCAGGGTCGTAGGGGTACCACATTGGAAGCTTCAGCAAACAGAGTCCTCCAGCGAATTCTATCCTCAGTGATGCGGATGAGTGTGGAAATATCTAGCCCTGTCCATTCCTTGATGTTGTCTGTCCATGTCTTTATTTGTCCTCCTCTGCTTCTTCCACCCTCGACAGTTCCCTGCAGTATTGTTTTTGACAAGGAATCGTGCCTGCATACATGTCCGAACCATGCTAGTTTTCGTCGTTTCACTATTGAAAGCAATGGCTCCTGGACACATGCACACATCTCTACTTTATTTCTTACGTACACATTGGTCTTATGTTCCCTATAGGAAATTCGTAACAAGAAGTTTAGGGACAATTGATCTATAATATGTGGTTTAAAAGTTCAACTACAGGAGAAAAATTAGGTCATCAGGTTGGGTAACATACGTCAAAGATACAGCCAAAGTCGGATAGACTACTGGTACAAATACAATTATAACACAAAGCATCTACATACTCTAGACTACAATCTCCTGAAAGACGAGTAGGACCATTATTCTGATACCAGAAAGATCCAGTGAGAGTTTGAGAATGAATGCAAACACACAAACAACAATATACCTCAAAGATGAAAAGAATTCCATCCAGTTCTTCCCTGTGAGCTTTGTTGGCTGAATAAGAAATTAATACAGTAAGTAATTTCACTGCAAATAAAACAGATTATGAACTGCAACTCTAATGCAATACTGATGTAAGTTTCAACTCAATGTATAATAAATGCACACCTCATTCATATACAAAACTGAGTAAAGGAAAAGATTAAATCTATTCACAACTTCTTGACTGTGATCGCACTGTTTATACAAATTCTTGCTGACTCTTACTAAGCTATTATATTACATTTATTAAATTTTACAGTATTTTCTTTGTTATTATGTCTCCTTTTTCTGACAATGTTTCTTTTAGTTTAGAGTGTAATATTCTCATAAAATCTCCATGAAAAGAGGACAACTACTTTTTTGAAGTGTAACAAACTTATCTAATGGCTTCCCTTTGCATGTTATATCGACCTTTTTTTTAGGCCCCCAGATACCAGAAAACAACTGTAGAATTAGCATGTATATTCTTCCCTAGCTAATAAGACACCAATAGATTTGTCAGAGTGCAATAAAGATGGCTCTGTTAATCACTAATATACAGACATTCATTGTCCATTCCCAGGTGCTGTTGTCGTAACTTTCACACTTGCCATCAAACATTCATAAACATCTCAAAGTATTTTTATATTTTAATTAGGTAGATAACAGACAGATTCCTCAAAAACCTGAACATAGAAGATTGTCTTCTGAAATCAAAACCATTCCAAAAAAATTCAAGTTAACATATTTTTGGCATACAAAAAATACAACACGGGTTATAAAAATTAATTAACCCTATCCAGATGTAAAAACTATATATTGTGAATAACATGATCCAGGATTGACATAAAACAATATACTGTTGTTACAGATAGACCCTCTAAATTTGTTTCATTTCTATCATAAATGAATTTGGATTAACTAATTCAGCTGCTTAAAACATAGAAGTTTGGTAAAAAATATGAAATTATTGTGGTACAATGTGATCAGACACAAATAACATTTCAATTAAAATTTGCTCTATCAAGGTAGGTTTATCTTGTGTGAAATTATCAAAATGGCTTTGCCTCCAACTGATAAAATAGTTCAAAGATTTAACAAACATTAGACTTTATTATTTCTTTAGTTTTAAAGCTGAAGATATTTCAAGTAATGAGTTGAAAAACATTGTTTTCGAATTTGACTGTGGTAAGGAATATCACGAAATAGACTTAATAATGGTACGGGAAAAATAACTAAAAAATCGAATCTTGTTCCCACTCATTTCCAAATCCCAAAATCATTGCTATCTATTTGAACTATGTATTAGTTATATATTGTTATATGAATTGTTAGGAAACAACAACAACTTTGATACATAATACTGTGGACAGAGAGCTGTGGAGAGCCATGACCGCCTATGCCAGCCGGCATGGCACCTGATGATGATGATATGAATTGTGCTGTTCGAGTGTTCCATTCATGATGTGGATTATTGAGTGTTGAATATCTGAGAAAATATGCAGCAATGTGTGTTCGTACAGGAATATTCATCAATGTTTCTAGTCTGTTTATGGAAATAACACAGCAGTGATGACACAGCATGTCAACTGAGTTGGTAGATCCCTGATGCCTAGTAGGATAGGCTATTATTAGCCATAGGTCAATGGAAGGGGAAACCACCATTGTACATCCCAAGTATGAAAAATCAAGTCAAAACAAAGTTGAACAGCACAGGCAAAAGCAGCATTCCAGAAGATGAGGAACATCTTGTGTAATAATTCATTATTAATAAAAGTAAGAAAGAACATACGAAAATGTTACATAGATCCCATACTGTTATATGGTAGTGAAGCATGGACATTATTGACAATATTGCATGAAAACATCTAGAGGCCACAGAGATGTGGTTTTATAGAAGAATATTGAAAATATCATGGACAGCTAAAAAGAGTTATGCTATAATTCTACAACTGGTCAACTTAAATAGAGAACTTAATAACTGTATTAGAAGATGACAATCACAGTTTCTGGGGCATGTCATGAGAAGTGGCGGGTTGGAGACCATCGTAACAACTGGAAAAATCGTGGGTAAGAGAGACAGAGGTATGCAACGTGAGAAAATGTTGGATGGCTTGAAAGCATGGCATAATGCAGAATCATCAGAAACTATATGTAAATGTATAACAGAGGACTGTGGACAGACATGATCACCTACACCAGAAGGCATAGTACCAATTAATGAATGAATTAGTTAAAACTTCACAGTTTATTCAACAAAATAGTATACACCATTGTCTAGATAAGTATTAATCTACATAAACATGCAGCAGACCACTTTATAGCAAGAGTGGGCAACCTTTTTTTTGGTTAGCGAGCCAAATGAAGGGGTGCTTGGTCTGCCACATGCCAATTGTACTATTCATGGGCTCAAGGACCTATATTTTTAAGACCAAATAACAGAATAAAAACCATGCAAAATCATCTTTCTTTATCATCCCGATCAAAAGACTTAACAATAAGCTAAATATTTGTCACTTGATATGTATAAAATATGCTGTCAAACTGTCTTTCCAAGTCTCAGTTAATTGTGAACACATAGAAAACTGGCATCGCCCGTGTGTTGCCGGGGCCCGAAAGGGGAGCAAAGAATAGCAACACTGTTTACCTTCCACGCATGTTGTAAAAGGCGACTAAGGAGGTTATGGGATGGAGTTGGCTGTCCCATTCCATATAGGGTCAGTGACCCAAAGCCATGCTGAAGTCGGATGTGTCAGGCTGAAAAGCGCAGATATAGCAGCAGTGCTGTAAACTATGACACAACGCATTCCGTTCTCCAGACTACATCCTGCTAATCTGCAGGAGTTTGAGAACGAACGCAGAAGAAGAAGAAACTGGCATGATATAAAATGTGATGGAATTTATTTGAAATGTCATTTGGACATTACAATATTATTTTGTGCCTTGCATTTTACAGTTTGGCTGTGACAGCTTGTGACATATATTTTGTAAGCTCTGATGAAAGTGAATATAGTAGGTAATTTTAAATCATCTACCAGTCCAGAAAAAATTGTTTGTCAGGTCATATTTAGCCTGCAGGCCATATTTTACCCATTTCTATTTTTGTCATATTCTAAATTACAACAATGTATGTGGAATTCGCCGGCTTCTGTAGCTGAGGGGTTATAGTGAAACAAATCTCACAAGCTCAATGTGCGCAAACTAGTTTGAGAGAAGCACATGTTGGAAGACATGCTATTCTCATAACACTGACAATGTTACACAAAGTATGAATGGAGCTTAAAAATTTAACAGATGACAAGCAATGTCCTATACAGATATGCTTCAATTGTTAGGAATATAGGACTAATTAATTATATAATTATATATTATATGGAATATCGAACTATTTAAAACTAAAATCAAATGTTTGACTAATACAATTACCTCTTTGTTTCAAGTCTGCTTCAACAGTGCCAAAGTTGTCATCAAATATGTAATAAATGTGAGAGTAATTTTCCTGGAAGAACTTCTTTGCTTCTTGGGTCTCATAATTCTCTGTAAATAAAAGCAGAAATAATCAGGTAACAAGGGAAGCAGAGAAACAAACTGGACAGATTAAATAGCTTGAATGTGTGTTATTGAACTTGCTATCAAAAGCATGTATGTTTGGCCAAGAATTAGTGGTTTTAAACATATTTCACTACCTGGGAGTCAAAATTACTGAAAACCTCCCACTAGATTCAGATACAAGAGAATTGGTCAGACATAATTAGAAGAAAGGCAAGAATTGTTCAATGTCTAACATGCTTTTCACACACGTTTATTGTTGAAGGAAATGTCAGGCACACATATAACCAATTAGCTACATTTGGATACAATGCAGTTATCATCCTCTTCCTCAAGATCTTACACAGAACAAGGTAGTTAGTTTTACTGTTCACAAACAATCATTTTACTGTTCACAAACAATCAGACTAACGGACAAAAAAAATATAGATGACAGTGGGCCTATACAAAACTGACTAAATAAATGTTTCAACAATAAAGTCTTTCTCAAGATGAATAGGCCTACACACAAACAGAGAATAAATTGGTAGCATATCCTATTCAGGACGTAGCCATCAACCAAGCATATTTTGGCTGTAGTGATTTTCTAGGCAATATAAATATGTTCAGTAGTTTGTTATTGCTTTCTGAATGGTCTGGAAAAACAGAGAATAGATGATTAATATAAATATAACAGCAAATTCACAAAAACTAGCCTAGACTGCAGACATTTAACAACAGAAAAATCCAAGCTAAAGATGAGGTGCATACACAAATACCTACTATCACTCCCAATGATAGATGCCACCATTTTTTTAATTTGCAATTCTATGATAGTAGGTATCTTGTCATTTGTATGTTTTCGTGTTAACACCTCAAAACCCCTTAGCGATAGTCCATAGTATTCAAGTGAAACTTTCAAAAACCTGTGTTCTACGTAAGAACTATTATGATAGTAGGAAGTAAGTGAGGTATTTGTGTAGTATGTTATGTACATCATCGTTACCTTGCAGTGGCGCAAGACGGCAGAAAAAATGTCAAATATGCGTAGCCGTAACCATGGTTAGCTTTGAGACCAGTGTGTAAGTATGAGAAACATTTATTTTGTATAGCTGGTTTACTAATGAGCCCAGTACTAAGTAATGAGTCATCATTAGTATTAAGTAAAGAGTAGAGTACTCTGACTCTGTAGGCCTCTACTCTACTCACTCTACTGGTCATCCTCCCTGAGTTTAGTGGGTGATGTGATGCAGGAAATTCGTCAGTGACGGGGGCGTGATTTGGCTTGCTATTTTAGTTTTAGCTTAGTCAAATTAAAATAAATTGTAGGCCTAGGACTATTATTAGTATTAGTTAATATTGTTTTTATTAGCTAGCTAGGCCTAGCAGTAGCGTCAGTAGGCTGAGTAGCAGCTGCTGGAGTGTTACATTATTAAGTTGCTGGTTTAACAAAATTAAAAAGATGTTACCACTTAGTACCAAGTTAGTAGGCTTATTTTATTTATTGATGACTGTCGTTGTGAATTCTCAATTAAATTATGATCGTATCTCGGTTAGGTAATTTATTAATTATTAAACTAAGTTTGGAGTTGATGATTATAAAATCTCAACAAACTAAAACTTGCAAGCTACTCAACTGACCCAAAACAAGACGAAGATGTTTCAAACGAGTAACTGTGTCTTTTTTCGTGTCTGCGACTTTCTGTGCAGATTTCTTGATGTCTCCATGACTGGTTGTCTTTCTAAATAACGACAGCGTCGCAGACATTGAGTAATCAAGAAAGCACAAAATGAATTCGCATTATTTGCTTTGAAAACACTAACAACATTATCTCTAAATTTTAGATTTACTGCCAATGGCGGTGGTTTTGGGCATATGCGCATGCTCGTGTTTCATTTCCGTGTGTGGTCAAGTAAAAACGACATAACTGGTTTTAGTTTTGGTTGATCTCAATGCGTCCAACTATTTTGTTTGTTATAGGCCCTATGTCACCATATTTGAACTCCTTTTGTTTATTTCTACACCAATTTTTTTCAATAAACATATCTTTTTACAACGATCAATTTCAGCGTTTCATATGGAAGCAGTTAGTTTGCGCTTCGCTGATTATTATTGATCATAGCTGGGTGTGAACAATAATTATATGAGTTAACAGCAAATCTAGAAAACGTTAACAAGTACGGAATGGAAGTCTATTGTCTTTCCCCAGGTGGTTTGTGATCCACTCTTGCCGTTAAGCGTAGGGGTGATTGGAGCTCGTACTTGCGTTCTAAAGCCAGATGTGCGGCCTCTGATGTGCTATGACCGTGTCTGTTCAGGATATCCCTGACGTTTTCTATCCATCTTTTCCGTGGTCTTCCTCTGGCTTTGTACCCTAATCAAATTTGGTTAAATGCTTGTACCGGCAACTTTTCGTGATGCATTCTCATAATGTGGTCTCAAACAGTTGGTTGCAACGGACTTCCAACATCATTGTTTCTTACTATGGCAGTGCACCCTGCTAGACTGGAACCTTTCCATCCCGTGATATTTTCCTCCTTTTTGTTTGGTTATTATTAGCTCAAGTGTGGTATTCAAAAGATGCTATGTTTTTTAATATGTATCAAGCCGTTGTCTAGCATGGAAAAGATTCCCGGATCGCTAAAAGTTGAGTTTAGAAGTGGTTAGAATTTTTTTTTAGCTAGAAGTTGAGTTAGAAGTTTTAGTAGAAGTGGTTAGAAGTTTTTTTAGCTAAAAGCTGAGTGAGAAGTTTTAGTAGAAGTGGTTAGAAGTTTTTTAGCTAGAAGTTGAGTGAGAAGTTTTAGTAGAAGTGGTTAGAAGTTTTTTAGCTAGAAGTTGAGTGAGAAGTTTTAGTAGAAGTGGTTAGAAGTTTTTTTAGCTAAAAGTTGAGTGAGAAGTTTTAGTAGAAGTGGTTAAGAAGTTTTTTAGCTAGAAGTTTTAGTAGAAGTGGTTAGAAGTTTTTTAGCTAGAAGTTGAGTGAGAAGTTTTAGTAGAAGTGGTTAGAAGTTTTTTAGCTAGATGTTGAGTTAGAAGTTTTAGTAGAAGTGGTTAAGAAGTTTTTTAGCTAGAAGTTTTAGTAGAAGTGGTTAGAAGTTTTTTAGCTAGAAGTTGAGTGAGAAGTTTTAGTAGAAGTGGTTAAGAAGTTTTTTAGCTAGAAGTTGAGTTAGAAGTTTTAGTAGAAGTGGTTAGAAGTTTTTTTAGCTAGAAGTTGTTGACTTTGTTTAGCTAGAGTCAGAGCTTCAATAGCTTCAAGTTGTGAGACGGCGTAAGTCTCCAAGTAATCCAGGCTTCTCGCTGGGTAGCGGATAATCGGAACAAAAAATTCAAGGAGTTGAACCGATATTTGTAACCTAAAATTATGTTCACAATGTCCCCGTGCAATTAGAGTCGACGCGTTTCCGCAAAGCCGTAGATAACTCGTACTTAATTATATCTAACTTCTTTATTGAGTTATTTCTCTTAGTCCACTATCACTTAAATCTGTCATTGTCTACTCGAAAAGTCAATAATCCTCTGTCAATAAATCAGTACTTAATTTCCGTCTTCTGACTTGTGACCTGTTTACACAGAACGAATGCTGAACAACACATTATACTGGTGACTGGAAGCTTCAGTCTCCCTCAACAACTCTCAAGCAGGCTTCTGAAGAGGATCAATTACTGAAGAGTAACTTTTTTTTCACCCAGAATTTAAAGGACAATTTTCAGCAACGGAAGAGCAACAGTCGCTGTCTTTGTAGACCTATTGCAAGCATATGACAAGGTATGGAAAAATGAGACTATTGCTAAAAACGCAAAACATGATAATTTGTACAAAGGGACTAAGAAATACCTAAGTAGCAGAACCATATAAACTGCAGTTAGCAACAGTTATCGAAACGCACGCTTGAAAGAAGGCTACCCTATGGCTCAGTCCTCAGCTGCACCCTATTCTTAATCTTCATAATTATCTCCCAGAATCTCATAACACCCAGAAAATCATATTTGCAGATGACCTTGTCATATGGACAAGTGGATCAGACTTACATCTGGCTGCGGAGATAATTTGGAAAAACGCGTCTCACAATATCAACATGCTGCAGATTCTGGAAACTGAAGGTAAATACCAGTAAAATCATATACCATATTTACACTTAGCAACTAAGAAAAAAATAAGAAACTAAAAATCAACTTGAAGGAGCTAAATAAATGGAAAAGAAATCCGCGATCATCTGTTTCTTTTGATAGTACGTTATTGTCACATCTGTTTGATCATCAGAGCTCCCTCCTTAGGGTGGTATCTGATATCTCGTTTTCAAGTATTGCTCACATGTGTTGGTATCCACTGCATAGCTACTCTACGCTGATTTCTTAGTTTGGTAGTATTTGCAGTTCTGGTATTTTTCTGGACTGGAGCGCATGGAGTACTGATCTTGCATCTGTCAGACATACTACAGGATGTGATTCAAATTTGGCGCTCAGCAATTATTCAGTTTCCACCTCGATTGCCTGAATTTTTACCTCGTAATTATAACAGAATAGTCCCGTGGTACTTTGAATGGATTCCCGCCCGTGTGTTGCCGGGGCCCGAAAGGGAAGCAAAGAATAGTAACACTGTTTACCTTCCACGCATATCGTAAAATGCGACTAATGAGGTTATGTGATGGAGTTAGCTGTCCCATCCCATATAGGGTCAGTGACCCAAAGCTATGCTGAAGTCGCATGTGTCAGGCGGAAAGGCGCAGATATCGCAGCAATGATGTAAACCATGACACAACGTACTCCGTTATCCGGACTACATCAAGCTAATCTGCAGGAGTTTGAGAACGAACGCAGAAGAAGAAGAAGAAGAATGGATTCCTAACGTTGTTTTGGAACTCTATATATATATTCCAGCTCCTACATTTTACACTACATTCTCTGCTGACCCATCTGTATAGACTGATACATACGTCATGTGGGTATTCTTCATCCAGTAAACTGAGGTAATCAATACAAGGTAACTGCGTGAAACGTAACAACAATTAGACTTACGTAAAACACAGGTTTATATATCGTCTCAATGGGACACCATAGAATATATCTAAAACTAGTGGGTAATGATGGGCAATGATGAGCACACAAGAAATCATAAAAATTACAATACACAAATCATATTCAACGTTTCAACCAAAAGGTCTTTATCAAGACACAAACAAAACATTAAAAGACGACGAATAGAAAAATTATCACAAAAATAATTGCGTTGTGTCATGGTTTACAGCATTGCTGCGATATCTGCGCCTTTCGGCCTGACACATCCGACTTCAGCACGGCTTTGGGTCACTGACCCTATATGGGATGAGACAGCCAACTCCATCCCATAACCTCCTTAGTCGTCTCTTACGACATGCATGGAAGGTAAACAGTGTTTCTATTCTTTGCTCCCCTTTTGGGCCCGGCAACACACAGGCGGTCGTGCTTCTGAACTGTACATCAGCAATAATTTAAGTTGAGTGATACAAAACTGATTTAATATTTAAGTTAAGAGGTACAGCAGTACTGATTTACATGTTAGATAGATATTCTTAGTTTTGTATTCGAATTCCATATATTTTCTAATTTAATAAAATTGTATCTCGTTTTTTTTATATCATTATCTTGACCATGTCAGTGCACACCCCCCCCCCCCCCCCTGCATATGTTGTTACCAAGGTATGTATTTTATTCTACCTCTAGAATGCTTTTTAACTTAATGTAATTTTATTTGATATTCAATTCTTTTTTTTAATGGATATGAAGCATGGGCTGTAAGAAAAAAAGAAGGGAAAAAAAAGAAAAAACCAACTGGAGTCTACAGAGATGAGGTTTCTGAGAAGAAAGATGAAAATACCATGGACAGCTAAGAAAACTAATGCAGATGTTCACATTGATGCTGGCATAAACATATCCATTATATTAAACATCAGGGGCAGAAAGTCAAGGATCCTATGGCACGTGCTGAGAAGAACGCAGCTTGAACACTTAATAACCGCTGGAAAGATCAAAGGGAGAAGAGACAGGGGACAACAAAGAGAGAAGTTGCTAGACGGACTAGTAATGTGACACGGGATAATTCACCAATTGAGCTTATTGACAACAAAAGAGACCAAGTCGTGGAGAAACATGATCGCCTACGCCATTCGGCATGGTACTTGATTGATTGAATTTTATTTCCATTAGTTGCATTTATTTTCATAAGCTTTGTCTCTGTCTTTATTTATTGATTAACGCACTGGCTTTGCATGTGACTGGTCCTGTGTTCATTCCCCAGTTGAGGTGGACATGCTTTTCGGACCACAAAGACTCCCGAGTTGACGCAATCGTAATTGATTACTTAATCAGTCAAGGAAATAAAGATTGCGAGTGAGAGGAAATGCTAATGGTTACCTTTACTTACTTTACGTTTATTTATTATTAGGCCCTATGTGCTGTGACTTTTCATTTAAAACATTCATCTTTTCTTTCATCGAAGTATAGTCATGGAACAATAAAACAAGTTGGTCTTCAAAATCTAGGCCTTCTAGTTGTTTCCAGCGTCGAAACTATACAATAAGAATTTTGATACCAGAGTAAGCGCATCTGATTCAGACACATCCTTATATATATATATATATATATATATATATATATATATATATATATATATATATATATATATATATATACTAATTTCGATTGTAGCTCATAAATGTTTTGCTGTTGACGCTCCCATTTGAGGCGGAGCGCCCCGGTTACCAAACAGAGCATATTTTATTTCTAAGAGGAGACGTTTGCACGACCTACCCCATAAAAACATACATTTTACGACAGTACCACTATATGAACTATATGTTCCACAAAATTTCAGGGATGCAACAATTATACACCTGTATAAACGCAAAGGGAACCACCCGCCCTGTAATAATCATTGTGGTATCTCTCTACTGTCCATTGTTGGAAAGATATTTGCTAGAATCCTTTTGAACTGTCTTACATCTCATCTTAATGAAGGATTATTACGCGAAAGACAATGTAGTTTCAGAAATGAGAATGGAATAACTGATATGGTCTTTGCTGAAAGACAACTTCCAAAAAAAAATGTCAAGAACAACACTGTGACCTGTACACAGTAAGTATAGAGGGGCCACAAAGAGGGGTAGTTTCTGGTAAAATATGGATGCCCACAGAAATTTATCACAATGGTGCAGCAATTGTATGATGGAGTGCAATCTAGAGTTCAGAATTATGGAGAGTTATCTGAAACGTTTCTTGTCTCAAATGGAGTAAAACAGGGATGTGTATTAGCACCTACCCTATTTAGCATCATGTCCTCTACTATGTTAGATGGTGAGTTCAGATATCTAGACTTGGGAGTAAACATCACATATCGATAGATGGAAAATTGTTGAACCTTCGGCGGTCCGGAGCAAAAACCTAACTCAAATCACACACAATCAGGGATCTCTTATTTGCTGATGACTGTGAGGCTGATCTACAAATTATTATAGACAGATTCTCCAAAGCCTGTACCAACTTTGGACTTACTATTAACACATTGAAAACAGAAATCATGTTACAACAAGCATCTGGCAAACGCTATCTCGAATCCTGCATAAAGGTAAATGGCGTAACACTGAATGTTGTGAATAGATTGAAATACCCAATTAGTACTTTATCACACAATGTCATCGTTTATGATGAAGTGTATACAAGGCTTGCCAAGGCTAGCAGCACTTTTGGTAGATTGTACACAAATATGTGGCGTAGAAATAGCATTAACATACAGACTAAGCTGAAAGTCTACAGAGCAGTGGTACTTCCAGTGCTGTTATACGCTAACGAAACATGGACTGTGTATAGATGTCATGTGAAGAAATTCAATCACTTTCATACAACTTGTCTCAGAAAAGTTATTAACATCGGATGGCAAGATAAGATTCCAGACACCGCTGTCTTGACAGATCTGGTATCCCCAGCATTAACACTATCCTGATGCAGACACAGATTTGTTGGGGAGGTTATTTGGTACGCATGCCAGACCATCGCCTGCCAAAGATACTTCTCTATATGGTGAGCTGGATAAGGGCAAACGATCTCGTGGTGGCAAAAGAAGCGCTGCAAGAACTCATTACAGACCTCACTAAAGCGTTTGAAATACACCAAGACACATGGGAAGAACTTGCGCAAAATATATCTACATGGCGCTCTACAGTCAAAAAGAGCGCATGATCTTGTGAAAAGAGGAGAAATGCTGCAGTCCAACAGCGGAGATTAGCTAGAAAGTCAAGGACAGACCAAATCCGCCTACAATGGTCATTCCATGCCTGAACTGTCCAAGGACATTTACAGCTCGAATATGGCTCATTAGCCATATACGAACTATTATGCATGGTCATAATTCTAACAAAATTTTCAAAAATGGATGTAAAAAATGGTCATCATCACTTGTGATGGACGAACGAACATGAACTTAGGAGCTGTCCATAAAATACGTCAACAATTAGCAAGAGGAGTTTGAAATAGTTTGACAGTTATTGACAAGGAGTGGGTGTTTTGACAAAATTTGACGTGAACAATACTGTTTTTATACACTAGTTAGAGGTGAAAAGTGTCCCGCATTGCTCTCGTGCAGACCAAGGGTTAGCAGATAACAAAGATCCTAACTGTACCTCCCCTTGGTGCACCATGGAATCAGAAATACAGTTGTCCGTGCTGTGTTTTTGGGCAACATTTTTGAGGAATCGTGTCCTATGATGTGACGGCTGTAGATGGAATGAGAACTGAATGCAAAGAGACATGCAATATATCTGACACCCCTGCGCCAACACATCCATTAGCCCTGTCGACACATAGTGATGCAAAGCATCTGTGCATTGTCGCTCAGTCAGCTTAAATGCTGAAACAATGGAAGAACGGTCAATGTCAATGTCCAAATACGGATAGATTTCGCTACGATTTGGTGACGATGCTTAGAGTGCATACTGGATCGGGAATATGCAACATGCGCTTGAGGGAAGCGTTGTGTATGTAAAACGAAGTGGCAACGCAGTCACAATTGTTCAGCAGGAGACCGGTCGCCAGAATTTCTGCTCATGCTCAACAACAGACAGAAGCTCGCATGTCCCACCATAATTGACTCCCATTCAAAGTAGAAGTTATGACTCAGGTATTGGTATGTCAACTTGAACATGTACTCCTGGTTATAGAAAACAATCGTTGAATACTGCTTCCCATTGTGCAAAGGAAAAGCATTGAACACAAGTCGGGAAGAGCATTGTAGCAATCAAATTTCTTACCGAAGTAGTGTAAAGACTCGGAATGTCTGAAATTAGGTCTGAGAGATAGGGACGCAAATGGGGGTAATGGAATGGTCTTTCTACGAGAGGAATAGTTCGCCAGCTGTGAATCGCCTCGAGGAAAAATACACAGTGGGTGACTCAGGTAAACTATCAGCTTGTCCATCACATTTACCCCTCCGAGTAGAAGGCTCCAATGGGATATGAAATTGTGTATCGATTCAATGGTAGATTATTGACGAAGGATAAGATACTACACCCGTATATGTCGACGAGATGATATATTCTAATATGCATTGCACTAAACCGAGAGCTGAAACTTCTGCGTATGAAACACAGTTCAGGAAAAGCACTTCACTTCACATAGGAAGTAAGAGGATTCCTGGGTTATTGGCAACAACAAAAACAAAATACACTGTTACATTGTTTGAATTTTTTAAAAAAATTGAAAATAATTATTCTAGTTATTTGTATTTTTTTTTTACTATACATTATATTTGGGAATATGGGGAGGGGGTTTGTTACATTTTTTTGGAACATAATTAAGCAGGTTTGTTCTTGACTTGAAATAATGTCATTTATAGGACAGGGCGTGGGGTGTCCAAAAATTGTCAGAAAGGTCTTGACATAATGTATGAACACCCCTTTAGTCTATAGAGTCAACAAATAAAGTAGTTCAGTCTAAACTGAGCTTTCCAGGCTCATAAGAACTAGCAACAGCATCTTATGCAAGGGTAACTGATTCTCGGGCAATACCTGCTAATGTTACAATTTATGAACATGTGTATTTACTTATGCACGTTTTCTTCCAAAAGAAACGTATAGTTTTATGAACACAGTATAAGCTGTCTATATGTAGATCGCATATACAATAGTATGTTCAGCTCCCACTTACTCTTATGTAAAATAATCTGTTTAGTTTTATTGATAATATTGAAAACAGTTTGAGTGTATGTGCTCTGTGACAGCTGTATTATTGCTATTACTTTGAACGTGATATATCGTATTGTTTAGCAAATAACATTTGTCATAACTCACAAACAACGTGGCTAATAATCATACGTCTCACTTGTCATGTATTAGCGGCTCGTTAAAGTAACCATGTCAGCCCGCATGCCTATTTGCTAGGACTTCGACACATAACGATCATCATCAGGTGTCATGCCGACTGGCGTTGGCGATAATGGCTCTCCACAGCTCCCTGTCTCCAGTATTATGTATCAAGCTCGCTGTTGTTTCCCTGCCGTGCCAGGTTGTCAAACTGTCTAATATTTTCTCACGCTGTCGTCCTCTGTCTCTGTTGTTTTCAATCTTGCCTGTTGTAACTTTGTTCTTCAAACCTTCTTGTCTTATGAAGTGGCCAAAAAATTAAAATTGTCTTTTTCTTATATTATTGATTTTGGTCCGTTCGCATTTGACTCTTTCAACACGTCCACATTAGTTTTTCTGACAGTCCATGATATTCTCAGCATTCTTCTATAGAGCCACATCTCTGTTGCCTCTAATTTCCCACTTTCCAGTTTGTTTATTGTCAAGACTCACACCCATGCGTTAGTATATGAGTTATATAGCACTGCACAACTCTCAGAACAGTCCACGAATCAAATGCACGACCCGCAACAAGATTTTAGTTAACAGGTTAACTGAAATATCACAACTGAGTGTTTGGGCACTGAGAGGGAATCTATGGAAATCAATACTGTTACATTCCATGCATGTCGTATGTGAAACTAAGGTGGTTTTGTGGTGAGAGTTGAATGTCCCATCAAATAGATGGTCAGTGATCCGGAAACCATGCTAACGTTAGATGTATTCGTCCGAAATGCGCAGATATCGTTGCCAAGCTTTAAACCATGATACAACGCATTTCGTTTCCGGATTATACCCCTTGTAAAGGTATCTAACGGAGGCAGCTTAAAATAACATGGTCGAGTCTCTTTGGAGATGTTAATGAAATACGACAACCACTGGGAGGGGTGGGGGGGGGGAGCTGGGGATCTGAAAAAGTTTTCAAGAGGGAGGAGATTGACATCGATACATCATTTTTTTAAAATAACATTTAAAATGTTGGAACTTGAAACGAGTTTCTAATAATTGAATAAATCGAACAGTGTTTGTGTGCCTTTTCTGATTTTTTTTCGGGGAGGGTAAGGGGGATTTTTTACATAATTAAGCGGGAGGGGGTTGGGGGGGGGGGTGGACGTTGAATTCTTGACAGTTTGTTGCCAAGGGGGGAGGGGACAAAAGTGGCAAAAAAATTGTTGACGTACTTTATGAACAGCTACTTAGTTTGCTTGAATATAGTGTCTTTGTTTCAAGGGTATAAAACATGATATCATTACTGCTGCTTCATAGACTGAATATCAATCAATCAATAAACCCGTAACCCTTCAGGGTCGTATGGGTATCACATTGGATGCTTCAGCACACAGTCCTCCAGCAATTTCAATCCTCAGCAATGCGGATGAGTGAGGAAAAATCTTGTCTTGTCCATTCCTTGATGTTGTCTGTCCATGTCTTTATTTGTCCACCTCTGCTTCTTCCCCCTCGACAGTTCCCTGCAGTATTGTTTTTGATAAGGAATTATGTCTACATACATGTCCAAACCATGCTAGTTTTCGTCGTTTCACTATTGAAAGCAATGATTCTTGTATACCTGCATACATCTCTACTTTATTTCTTACGTACACATTGGTCTTATGTTCCCTATAGGAAATCCGTAGAATTCGTCTGTAACATTTGTACTCGTAAGCCTGTAATCTTCTCGCCATGTCCGCAGTGAGTGTCCAGCTCTCACAACCATACATCACAACATACAGAAAGTACCAGCGACTTATACAGTTTGGCTTTCACTCCGACACTGATGTTGCTTTTCCAAATCACAGTTAGCCTTGACAAGGACGCTAAAGCCATCTCTAGCCTTATTTTTAGTTCTGCTTTCCATTTTCCATCTCTGCATTTACTGGATTTAAGGTATTCTCCTCCTCGAGCTTCTGCCCATTCATCATGATGACAATCTGTTTTTCTGTGTGTCTGCTGTTAACCACGATTTTGCTTTTTTCCATTCCGTACTTGCTGGTACCTTATTCAAACTATACTGTTAATTCTTGTAATTCTTGTTCTGACCCAGCTTAAGATCAATATCATCCGCGAAACGCAAGTTGCAAATAGGGCGATCTCCGATCTATATAGACGGGCTGTAATCATGTAGTGTCTCTTGTATGATGTGCTCTAGGAATATGTTGAAAAGTACAGTGGAATTTCAGCAGTTTTATTCAGCGATCCAAGAACATATAAGAAATGATAACAGAGTATATGAAGAAGAACTACCAGAAATAACAAGAGAAATAACACCAACACTTTTCCCAGTTCCGAGGGAGCAATATCCAAATCTCACTATTAGAACCACCATAAACAACAACTATACTATGATAGAACTGAATACTCTCCAAAAGAAAACAATAGTATGCAACATGATTGAAGATATGTATCCCAGAGAAGCACGGATACAAGTATATGCCGACTGATTAGTAACCAGAGCAGTGAAGAATGGAGGTGCTGGAGTGTATATAAAATATCCAGAAAAAGAAAATGAGTGTACATGTTCACCAACTGGAATCTTCCTGGAATCAACATGTTCCAACTACTTGCAGAAGTACAGGCTCTAAATATTGCTGCAGAAATAATTAAAGACAAAATAAGCCAATGTCAACAGGTAGTATTTCTTACTGATGCAATGTCTATCCCACAAGCCCTTGACAGCGGCAATTTTCCAGACCTGAAGGAAGCCATTGGAGACGCGAGCATCCAAAGAAGGTTAGCTCTGGATTAGAAACTGGCTTTACAGCACGTGGGACATGCAAATAAAATATTTTGGACACATTAAAAGACATGACACCTTATTGAAGACCTTACTTGAGGGTAAAGTCGCAGGGAAAGCGAGCAAAATGTAGGCAGAGATACAAGTTGGAGAACAACATCCCAAGATGGACAGGCTACAGTCTAGAAGAGTGCACCACCAAAAC